>JAJJWW010015256.1:0-667329 GCA_023531295.1 Papaver armeniacum
TGATAATTTGTGACTAATAACAAGTAGAATAGAACATAACTTGATTCATTGTTTCGTAACGAAGAAGGATTCCTTGGTCTTGTCTCTCTTATTGCTTTCAACTTTCGATTTTAATTGCTTTGTTTATTTTTCTTTTGCTTTTTACACCCCCCTTTCGTGACAATTTTTACAACTAGAATCTCGTGCTCCTCGTGGGATCGACCTTGACTACCCTATATTACTTGTTAATTAGGTAGTAAAGTATTAATTAATTTGTTGTGGTTACGACACGCATCAAATTTTGGCGCCGTTGCCGGGGAGCAGCGGATGATTTTAGTTGTTTTTATTTTTTCTTTTTGCTTTATTCTTGCTTTGTTAGATTCTATACCGTATCTAACTTGGTTTTTGAATCTTATTTCAGGTGCCGGTTTTCCATGTATGGTGGACAAGAGCAAGCATATTACAACAATCAATATGGGTTTCAACCTCAACATTATGGCAACTTCCAACCATCCTTAGGATACAATCAAAACCAATCTTTTGGCTATGATCAAATTCCTACAGAACCTTATGGATATTCTCATACATATCAACAACCTTATGACGGGTATGTAAGTGGACAATCACAAGGATGGGAGGATAGTTTTGTTTATGATCAGAAATTCTCTAGTTTTGTAGATAAGATGTCTACCATGATTGGGGATCTTCAACAACAGTTGCAAGAATCACTACAAGACCAGCAACCCTATGTTTGGGAGGAACCACGTCGAGACGGCATTGCTAAAGAACGAAGAGACATGGATCAATACAAGGAGGATAGGGATAAAGAAGAATTTTGCTATCAAAGCAATAACTATTCTAATGTGCCTATAGTGTGTAATGAATATTTGATCGATAATTATGTTGGAAAAGGCCAACCTTTGGAGACTTTTGATGACGATAGTGTAGCTTACTCGAGCCTTGATCTTAATAATGATCAAGAACCTATTCAAAAGGTAGAGCTTGAGGAAGATGCATTTATTGCTTGGAAAAAATTTCTTAGGGAAAGATGGGAGTCCGCGGAAGTGTATGAACGTTGCAACAATGAGGAAGTTATTCCAACTCCGGATCATAATAAAGATCCTTCACCTATTCAAAAGGAGGAGTTTGGATATCACTTGCCTATTGATGTAAACGAAGTAACACCCGCACAAGAGGATCTTACAATTTATACCGATGAAAATCATTTTAGTGAATGGACGGATTCCGATGATGAGAATGTTGAAGAGATGATGCTAGAGGATGAAACCACATTCATTGATTTTGTGGAAGACCCAATTGAACTTGCGAATGATTTTAATGATGCCGAGACTTTGGTTAAGGTAGAAAACGACGAAGAATGGTTGCAAGGTTTAATAGAGGACCACGATATACAAGAGGTAAGTAATTCACTCGAATTTTTTAAGGATGAAGAGGATTCTATAATCCAAGAAATTGTGAAAGGTTTGTCTAACCCTTTGCCTATTGATTCTTCTCCTTTACCTCTTATTGGTTTGAATGTATGTGCTTCGAAAGTATTTTTGGATGATTTTGTTTCTAGATATCCACCATTGGAAACACTTGATGCTAACACTATGCAGGTTTGCCAAGAAGAATACATGGAAGTTCCCAAATTCTATGTTCTTTATACACTTCCGAGTGTGGACGAGAATAAGTGTGGGGGAAATTTCTATCGAGCGATAACATCACTATTATTTTCTTGTGCTAACATTTGTATGGAGTTATTGTTTGCAAAACAGGTATTATGGGTGGATCCTCAAATTTTCCGATTGTTAGTATATGGGGAATGAATCTTGCAAGAGCTAAGTCGGGCCGTCGACTTTAAAACAAGCGCTTAATGGGAGGCAACCCATCGGTTTTGTATTTCTTATCTTTTTGCTTTTTGTTATTTCTTTTTCTTGTTCCTTATCATGTTAAAATTTCCCACCTTAACTTTACTAGGAGGATTCAATTACATTGAGGACAATGTAAAGTTTAAGTGTGGGGGAGTGGTTAAGCATGTTTTTTAAAACAAAAATTACAAAAAAATTAAAAAAATTTTGAAAAAAAAAAAAAAAAAAAAAAAAGTTTTAATTAAAAATTCCTACTTTTAAAGATTTTAGAGTCCCTAGCATACTTCTAGGTATGTTTACATAGAGATTTTGACCGACATAATTGAACTTGGAAATGTTAGAGAACTACATTCGGATTTCTTGTTTGTTAGAGTGTTAAATATTGGATTTAATCATGCCGGTGATGCGAATTTGGTGCAGGGAGAAATGCGTTATTAGAGTTGCTGATCAATCATTAGTGGAGACTACCCGTATTCATATCATGTGAGGCACCGACCAGAAATTTTCCATCTACTAAAGAGCTTCTTTTGAGTGTGTGTCACCATACGTCAATTCCGGGTAGAATGGTGAGCTACCCAACTTCCCACCAATAGAAGCACTACTCTTTGATCTCTTGAGTGCTAATTTTGTCAATCATGAGGGTGACGTCTATAGATGAAAGCTTCCTTCTTGTAGTTCGATTTGCAGTTAGCACCATTCTCTCTCGCGACAACAAACGGATCCATAGAAACACTCTCATCATCAACAAGGAGCGACATCAAAATCTACAAGGAAAGTTGGAAAAGTTTAAGGTTTACAAGCAACGGAACGAGAAAAAGAGCAAATTTCAAATTCAAGTAAAGCAACATACAAATGAGCGGATTTTACATATATGTTGAAGACTTACAATACAATGAGCATAATTATACATACAAGTATGAAGACTTATTCATAAAAGCGAAGAAAATTAAAAGGTGAAAATTTTTGAAGTTTATGATTTCAAGACGATACAAGTTGTGAAGAATCAAGCGGTAAAATACTTCTCCCACGGCCATGGTTTATTTTTTGTATTTAATTTCTCTTGTTTAAAAAAAAAAAAAAAAAAAAGAAGATGAAAGAAAAAAAAAAAAAAAAAAAAAAAAAAGAGAGAAAAACAAGAGAAATATTTGTTTTGATAATAAGCCGTGGGGAAGGAAAATTTATAAGGTAGTTTCAAGTGACAAGGATTTTAAGGTAAAAAGGTTACAAATTGTTAAGGATTTATGAAATTCAAGGGTTTATCATCAATAGTTGAAACCGAAGACCAAGAAGATCAAGACGAGGAGCGGAAGACGTTTCTTTTGGATGCCGTGAGAGTGGTGTTATCATAATTGGCGATCGGATGTGAAGGTGAGTAAGTAATCTCATCCTCGATAAAAATGGTTGATTTCCTTTCATAGAGATCGTCAGAAAAATGGTTTTTCAAAATATAAAAGATGTGGGTTTTTTAAAAATATTTCGGAAGTTGTCCTTCCCACCATTCAACGTGTTGCAGGAATTCTCTCTTCATTCCTACCTGCACACATGTGAGAACCATAAAAAAGCCGTCTTTTTGAGTGCAATTATCATAAAATCCTATTTGGTGAGGCAGAAGTCGAGGCGAAATGCTTATTGATCGTTTCTCAAACACGCGTTCTCTCATTATGGTGTGGTTATTTCTCACTCAACATTTAAGAATGAGAATATGTTCTTTAGTATTTCTAACTTCTTATTACTAGCATGCAGAAACTCTATGTCCTCATAGCTTTTTGGATGCTTGGGACGCTTGAACGCTTTGAAGTTGTGAGTTTTTAGTTTGATTTGCTCGAGGACTAGCAAAGTCTAAGTGTGGGGGAATCTGATAGGTGTAGAATACACCTAATTTACTATCTAGTAGTTTATGCTTTCTTTGCTATTTTTCTTGTAAATTATGTATTTTACGCTTGTTTTGAGTTTTATAGCTACTATGGAGTCGCACGGAGGAAAAGAAGAAGAAATCACCCAATTTAAGTCAAAAGGGCAAAAAGGTCATTTTACAGGTGATTGATATATGGAGCCCAGTTGAGGTTAAGGGGCGACCCAATTTGGAGGAGTACTAAAGCCAGGCCCGCAGAGGTTAAGGGGGTTTCCAAGTAGGATGGCCCTTATCATTTAGAGGGTGGTACCTATCCCTGGGGTGTAAATATCCACCCAAATCATTTCAACCCTAAAATCGATTTCTCACATTCACTTTCACCTGAATTTAAAGCAGCGACTGCTGCTGAGAGAGATCGAGGGAGAAAAGCAGCGATTGCTGCTGAGTTAACTCGAGAGATGAAAATCAGAGAGACAGAGAAGGAAAGGAAACTGGCTGCAGGTGCGATTCGAGAGAGAAATTGGAGATGAATCTGATACAGAGATTCAAATCAGGAGGAATTGAAGTTTGAGAGAGCAGAATCGAGGGAGAATCACAGAGGGTGTCGCTGCTGATGAACAAAGAAGAAGGTGGTGATTGGAAAAAAGGATTTGTGGCTGCTGTTATTCAGATCGAGCAAGAAACTGGGAGAGAGATGTCGAACAGATCGAGTTTGAATTGGGTTTTGCTGTGAGTCGAGACTCGAGAGAAGAAGAAGCTGAAATTGTTCTTGATGGTCTGTGAATTGAGAAGACCCTGATGCTTGAGATGGGTTCGATCTGATGGTGGTATCTGAGATGGGTTTTTGTTGTTCGTTCTGTGAAGATGGAGCGATTCAGAGATGGAGAAACTGAATCTATGGTCGCTGCTTACGAATTAGAGAAGAGGGTGGATTGATTGATGGCTCTAAATTAGATGAGAACAGAGACGGATATGGTTCTTGAGAATGAAGAGCTAGGGAAGAGCTAGGGTTTGTAGGTTCATTATTGAAATGAGATGAAGAAATTGCATAATGGGTTCTCGGTGGTGCTTTGATTGGTGGTATACTTGGGCTCTTTGGTAGAGTTGAGGCTGGGAACTTCAGTGTTGTGTGTTGCCAATGATAGGCTGGTGATGACTTGAACTCGGAATAGTTCGGTGAGGCTAGGTAGAATGGGTCTGTGGATCGATTGAGAGAAGGGGAACTTCTTATGTGTGAATGAATGGCCTGGCAAGAGTGGAAGGATTTTATGGAATAAATGGCTGCTCCGATGGTGTTATGGAATGGCATGATGTGGCATTACGGGCAGAGTGGAGTTAGTGATGGTCCAGTTGCGGTTGGGTTGTTGAGGGTGGCACCGCAATGTGGCGATGTTAATCCGGGGAATGGATTTTTGTTGCTGAACCTGATATGAAGCTGAGCTAGGCACTGGTGGTGCTTGTGATGTGTATGGTGATTGTCATGGGCTGGATGGCAGAGAATGCAAGAAGAAGCAATGATGTGGAGCTATACAAAGGTGCTGGTGCTAAATGAGGTTGTAGTTGCAGCCAATTAAGAATTGCAGGTGATGGTGCATGTGGATGGGAATTATGTGTTGCCAATGGCAGTGAAAATTTGACCTGCAAGTACATGAAATGGGTGATTACAGATGTGAGTTGGTGTTGATTGCCTGCGATGGGTTTGTTGTGGTTGAGTGATGCTGCTGATGGCAATGCAGGAATGATTCGAATGGAGGACTGAAATTGCAGGTTGTAGCTCTGGTGGCAGTGCAATTATGCTAGTAAATGGCCTGGCAAGCCATTGGGATATGGTGACTGAGCTGTATAGCCATCTTGGCTGAGCATCAATTGATGAAGCACAATGATAGTGCAGCGAAAGCTTAGGCCAGTGCAAATGGCCTAGCCAAAGTGAATCTGACTCATCTGACTCGGTCGATTTGACCCGAGTTGACTCAGCTGACTCTCTTTTCCTTTGACCCTGTTGACTAACAGTTGACTGACGGTTGACCCGTTTGACCGTTAGTCCTAACGGTGGACTGACGGAATATTCCGTCGAATATTCCACCGACGGAGAAATTTTCAGGTGGCCGGCGACGACTATTCCGGCCGATTTCCGGCCACAATCCCAGTTTTCCGGCGAGCTAAAAAATCCAGAATTTTCTATGGACTTCTCTCATGGGTGTGAAGACTTGGGCTAGGAATTGGATGGAGAATTGGACTCAAATTTGGAAAGAGAAGGTGGAAGAGTTGAGAAAAGCTTGAATTTGGAAATTGAATTGCAAAAGAAAAAGGATTCTATTCCTTGGAAGATTTGGAGAATATTGAAGCCTATAAATAGAGAAGTTTTCTACAACTTCTACACACCTCTCTACACACCTCTCTACACACCTCTCTACACACAACACTTTTCTTTTCTTATTCTTTGTGTGAACTCTTTAACATGAGTAGCTAATTTTATTGATTGAGGATGAATTCCTAGTTCTTAATTTATGTTTTGAGTTTTTGTTTTCAATTCTATCTTGAAGTTTTTCACATAATTATCGTTTGTTTTTACTAATAGGAATGATCTTAAGGACATTCATGATTGATTGATAGATTGTTTAGAGTGCACGCTAAATTGATTTGTTAATTTGATCTAAAGCTAGTGAAAGTTAGGAGATAAGTAATCGTTTCTTGACTCTTTACATAAGTAGCAAACACGAGACCTTGCGGAGGGATTCCGTGGAGCAATTGTGTGTAGAAACAACGTTAGCAAGTAGACCTTGATCTAAGAGTCTAACTACTAATATTAACCTAATAAGTTCATAAATCTTAATGCGTTTATTTAAATTACATCTAGAGTGAGCTACTACTAGGTGGTTTGGTAAATAGAATCCGGTAGTCGAGAACTTCCGTGTCCGGTGATACAAGGGATTTAGGGGTTTAGCACCGAGCTAGCTGCGCTTTTACCTACGGTTGGTGATAATTTGTGACTAATAACAAGTAGAATAGAACATAACTTGATTCATTGTTTCGTAACGAAGAAGGATTCCTTGGTCTTGTCTCTCTTATTGCTTTCAACTTTCGATTTTAATTGCTTTGTTTATTTTTCTTTTGCTTTTTACACCCCCCTTTCGTGACAATTTTTACAACTAGAATCTCGTGCTCCTCGTGGGATTGACCTTGACTACCCTATATTACTTGTTAATTAGGTAGTAAAGTATTAATTAATTTGTTGTGGTTACGACACGCATCAGCTCTGGACGCGATGAGTACCAAAGATGTTGTGTTCGACCTTACAAGGAGGCTAGAGGAAACCTTCAAATTTTGAGGTTTGGTAACGTTGCATTTTACCATGGGCCGTTGTTCTACCCAAAAGGATACGTTATGGCTAATTCTACACGTGTGATGCGCCAACTTGGATATAAACAATTATCACATTTCGAGACGGACTCTTTTCAATGTTTTTTTCTTGACCTTTGTCGGTGCTTTTCAACTCCCAATCGGTTGCATGTAGAGTATGATCCAAATACGGAACCAACACATTGGAGGGATAGGGAACCACGTCGTTTGGTAGATATTAGTCAGTGAGAGAAGTGGGAGATTGCGGAAAACGGTGATGAAGTTGATGACGACTATATGGAAGATTACCTGCAATGGTCATATCCTTTTGTCGTCCGCCCGGATGACGTCCAAGTTCTACCCCAGAAAAACCCTCCCGTTCGAACTCCCGCACAGGCACCACCTACGATGTCCGAACTTCATAAGACCGTTGGATTGCTAGTAAGTATTGTTAATTGCTTAGTCGTTTAATGTACACATAATCTTATATGTATACTAATTATGTGTTTGATGTATTAAACTAGCGGCGTCGGCTTGGCAAGTTGAAGAAGATATTGGGTTACAAGTACCAGGAAGGAGAGGTGCTATCCCTTGAAGAAATGAAGGAAGTCGAGGAAAAGCTTAATAGAATTGAAGAAACCGACCCTAGTGCAAAAGATTTGTTCCGGGAAATTAGGAAGAAACCGGCCCAAAAGAAGCAAAAGACCAAGTGATTAACTCCTTAGTTGTGTTTCTTTTTTGGATGGTGGTTGTTACGTCTTGAACAATACCGAACTTGTTTTCGTTTGTACCTCATGGTTAAATCTTTAGTTGTTTGGTTTGCTTTTGGTTTATGATACCTGGATTAAGAACATTTAAGTAGAATCCAGTTGTTTGGTTTATGTTGAACATGTTTAGATTTCTAGTGATTAGTATATGTTGAACATGTTTATATTTCTAGTGAAATGTTATCTTTGCAAGATTTATTTACGACTGTTGCCGGCATAGATAAGTTTAGGTTCAACGGCGCCGGTAACTCTCCCGGCATGCAAGATAATTATAATTCAATGCCGGTTCTTGGTATCGGCAATGAAAATTGTTTATAAAACCATACCGGAACAAGAAGATTAAAATTTCCATGTTCCTGTATAGATATTGGAAGGTACCGGCATAGTAGTATTTTCGAAAATCTATGCCGATATTATGATTTTTTTCAAATTTTAATAGTTGTCAAAAAAACCGGCACTGTAAGCTTGATTGCTTCTATGCAGGCACTCTGCTAGTTTTGAGTATAAATCCATTTCGAATGCTCTTTTATTTCATTCCTAAGTAATCTATTACATTGTATTTGAAACTTTAAATTAAAATATGCTAAAAAAAAACATGGAATGGATTACATTTGGTTAAAGATAATCATTCTCTTCTTAATATCCGCCTTAGTGGGTTCAAACAAGGCATGGCAAGTTTTTATCACATTATTACGTATATGATATGTACATAGGAAATTTTGTGCGTCCGGGAAGACGTCGGATATTGCATTCATTAATGCGTCATCTTGATCGGTTACGATGACCCTCGGAAGTTGATTTTCCCGGAAGAATAATTTCAATTTTCGTAATGCCCAATTATATAGTCCCTCTCGTTTTCCATTAAAGACCAAGCCAATGTGAATGTTACCTTGTCCGAGGTATGCCCCACGATGTTGAACAACGACATATTGTATTTGTTTGTCTTGTAGGTGCAATCCATCAAAAGAACACCACAACATGTATTTGCCAATTGTGAAAGCAAAGGATGCGAAATGAATATTTGAAGGGGCTTGTTGTCCGTCCCTCTTTTAATGATACGCGTGTAGTTGTGATCCCAAGCTATCTTCTCAAATTCTTGCATAACGGACCTCCCTTCCCATTCCACCCTTCTAATAGTTGCTTCTGCGCTATAAATTGTACGTAGAGAAGACACGTTAGTCTCATCCTTTTCCTTGAAGTTTCTGAGAATTTGTCTCAGTTTGATAAGTGCTTTAGTCAATCTCTTTACATCCTCAAACTCATGAGGTTTTAGCTTCGCAACTAGGGAGTGACCAAAAAAATCTTTTGGATCCCGGTGGTTATGACAGCCACACAAAACCTCACAATCCCAATTGTTCATGTCATTTAAACGGAATACAAGTTTAAACGGGCAATTATCCTTCCTCGTACAAGTCTTGTATACCCTATTAATCTTCTTTGGATATACATAATCCTTTCTCTTGTGGCTATTCTTCTCCTTGTATTGCCCACTTCTCTCGCAAGCCATCTCAAAACGGATTTTTGAACCTTGGGTATTCCTTACCAACACACACATGTTCTAAAGAGCCGTCTCTTTAGCCCAAGCGATTGCTTCCTTTCGATCTATTATTCCCTACACAAGAACAATTTAGCGTTCATTAGAAGGTTTATTACTAGCAATCCATTAGTAAAGTTCAAGATACTAGGTGAAAAGTATTCTTTGGTCACATACCGGAGGTATTTGATAGTATTCAGACGTATCCCGATGAAGTGGCTTTGCATTTGTTGGATCAATATATGTCACCACCTAAAGATCGAACGAAAATTAGTTCCAAAAGAAATTAAAACACTATGCCGGAAACCCGTACCGGCATGCTCGACCAATGTTCCGGCATGGTCGAACCTAACCAAAATTGAAGACCAATTTGAAACCTATTCCGGCATACAAGTTTCATTAGAAAGCAATGTCGGAAGCACAGGTGCCGGAACTCTCGTAATCTATTGTCCTAAGACGGTACATATTTCCGACATAGAAAATAATTGATATACAATGCCGATATTTATCTTTGGAAAACATTTATTCCTGTATGTTTTTTGGTAGGTACCGGCATTGTAAATTTGTAACTGAACAACGCCGATTTTGGTGGATGGTTCTAAGCCGGTACAAAGTTCCGGCTTCGTCGTTTATTAATTTCTTATGCCGGTATTTCGTTTTGGATGGAACTGTTTCCTGTATATTTTTCATGCAGTGCCGGCATGGTAACCTATCAATAAAACTATGCCGGTAGAATATTCCGTAGTATATTCCCTGGTAGGTAAAAAGTAACTTTTGTACCGACATAGTTTTTTGGTAGGATACCATGCCGGATCAATATTGAAAATGGGGGATATTAGTCTACCGGCATGGTCGTAGTATGAATACCATGCCGGCACCGAGGTTTGTTAGCAGAAAAAATGGCGGGTTTAAAGAAAAAAATCGAATTTTCAACCTCCTAACAACTTTACCCGTGTATTGGGGATGCTTGTATGTTGTGCAAGTTTACTTTCTTGTGTAGCTTCTTCAAAAAACTCTCCATGCTCGTAAAATCGCCATTCAAGGGTGTTGGCTCAACAAAGAGTTGCAATTGTGAGTTGTTGTCATTAGCTGAAGATTCAAGATATGATCCTCGTTGTAGTTGAGCTAAAGATTCAGCAGAATCAATTCCCTCTTCACAATCATCCTCCATTTTCACCTGAATAATTTCCGTCTCAAATTTTCTTTCCCTCCTTGTACTCTCACCTCACTCACCCAAATTCAAATAAAAACACACACTAATCTTTTATCAAATAATCTTAAGATTTTTACTCTCACCTCACTCACCTAAATAAGATTTTTATTAACCACTAAATCTGATTAGTGAGGGGTAGATTAGGTATTACGAAAAATACTTAGATAAGGGGTGACATTGATTTGATATTTGGATCCAGTTTTGTCCTTTTCCTATATCCCCCAATTGCTTTTTTTATCACCCAATTTCGCGTTCAATTGAAATCCCAATTTAACCATAAATCAAATGATTAGTCTAATTTTATTACTAATCTTCTTAATTTATTTAACCTAATCATTAACATTGTTAAATTATTGGGATAAGGGGTTTTGGAGATTGCTATATGATGACCCTTTTTTTTCATCTTGTGAGCCGTCAAAACCAAAATCTTGAAGCCCCTATAATAGTTTTCTTCAATAACAACAGTCAGCTTTCGTGAAAAAGAAACAAATTCTTGATGGAGTCTTAATAGCAAATGAGCTTATTGATTCAAAACTAAGAACTAAAATACTTGGCTTACTTTGCAAGGTAGATTTTGAAAAAGACTTTGATCATCTTAATTAGGAGTTCGGGGATGAAATGTTTAAACATATGGGATTTGGAGACAAATGGAGGAGGCAGATTAATTTGTTGTATGGAATTTTCAAGATTCTCAGTTATTATCAATGGCAGTATTAAAAGCAATACAGAAATAACACAAGGTGATCCTATCTCACATTGCATGTTCTTGCTTGTAGGTGAAGTTTTGACTTTCATGATAAAACACTAGTGGAAAATGGGTATTATACCACCCTCATCTGAGTCCCTCATTGACCAAATATAGTTTTCTCTCATATGGAAAAAACACGGAAAAATTTCGAGAGCCTATATAGCGGTCTCTGAATAACTAAATATATTTATCATTCTACCATCCAATTCAGAGACGCTTAAACTGTGATGTAGATCTGGTGGTTTTGTGTCATGATTTTGGGCCCACACTGCGTATGGCCACGATTGAGAAATCTGAGATTCTGAAGTGAATGGGTGGATGAAGCAAAAACCTTATCTCTTCACCCCCACCTCATATCTTTCCATCTCTCTCACGTTTGTCTCTCTCCCTCGTTTCTTCTCTCCTTTGCAGACAACTAAAAACCCAAGCTTAGCTTTCTCGAAAAAAGATTAATCCAAGAAGAGAAATCCCACCATGATTAAATCATATTACTAGCGAAACTCTGAAACCTTTAATTTCGAGATTCCTCTCAATTGAATTATTATAAAAAAAAAATCGATTTAGAAATTAATGTAAGGGGAAATCTTCTTGGGTTTAAATCAGCTACAGTCGATTTAGAACTGTCATGTAGAAGATTTCTCCGTACATTTTTTTTCAATTTTGGATTTAGGGGTTTCCTGATGAGGATGATGTAAAAGTCATGGGAGAGTGTGAATATACCTAAAAGATGGGGAGCGATGGGTTTTAAAAATATGCAAGTTTTCAATGAAGCTATGGTTACTAAACTGGCTTGGAGGATGATACAAGAAAAGAACAAGAAATTGGTGGAAGTTCTTAAAGCTAAACATTTTAAAAATGAAGATATTCTTCAAGAAGATGTTTCAAGTAAAGGGAATGATATTTGGAGAAGTATAAGCACTGGAATCAAATGGGTGAAACAATTTCATATTTGGCAGATTGGGAATGGAAGACAATTTATTCTTTCAGAGATAATTGGATTGAAGGATACACTGCAGCTCAAGTGCAACAAAATTTCTCTAACTATGAAGAATATCCTTATTAAATGAAAGTCAATGAATTAATTGATATTCATACTCAAAGCTGGAATTTGGATCTTCTTCAAAACTACTTTACTCAAGATCAGATAGAGAAAATCAGTCACATAAAACCTTCAATGCAGCATGAAGATGAAATAGTTTGGTCTCTAACTAGAAATGGCCAATTACAGTTAACTCCACATACAAGGCAATTCTCTGTCAGCAAAATCAAAGCCTGGTTAAAAAAGAGGAGGAAGCAAAGTTCTGGTTGACCTTATGGCATCTGCAGATTCCTCATAAATGTCAACTTTTTTTATGGAAAGTGGCTCATGATATAGCTCCTATGAATGAAAGACTTGCCAGATACAATCAAAATCATCAAGTCAACTGCTAAAGATGTAATGCTGAAGAAGAAAATATCACCCACCTGATGCTCAAATGCAATTATGCCAGAGATGTTTGGAATGTTGTTGATCCTCAGATTGGCCAACAGATTGATATCATCAATGACATACAACAATGGCTAAGAAGATGGAGCAACTCTAACAATAATATTTTCTTCAGAAGGAAAACAACAGTTAATCTAATTACTATTACTATGTGGTTCATCTGGAAATATAGATGTAAGATCATTTTTAATAACAGAAGATGTTCCATCTCAAGCCTAAAACACAGGATCCTAACTTACTGCACTGAGAATAAAATCCACATAAATCAGACAGAAAGTATAGTCCAAGTTGATAGAAGCATGATAGGCAGAAATGAAGCTAGTAGAGACAATAATAGATGGTGTCCCCCTCTTAGAGGAAAATTAAAATCAACATTGATGCTTCTATTTTACCTAATCATAATATTGATGGTATTGCTCTAATCATCAGAGATTTTACAGGGAGGATGGTGGAAGCCTGGACGCTGGTAGAAAGAGCCAGAGATGTCGCCCAAGCTGAAGCAGTGGCAGTGCTTAAAGATCTTGATGGATTGTTGATTCTGAGATTCAAGCAGTCATAGTGGAAGGAGATAACAAAGAAGTCATGGAAAGCGTCAGGGGTCCTCAGATTACAACAAGATGGGAGGATGCCAACATTATCAGAGATTTTCAACATCTAGTTAAGTGTCTAGGGAATTTTCAAGTTTGTTTTAGAAATAGGAAGTGTAACCAAGTAGCTGATCTACTTGTTAAGTTTGCTAGAAATAATAATTGTACTAGGAAATGGAGTTCTGAACTCCCTCAGTGTGTCGAGTCTAGATTAGAAAGTGAAAGAACAGTGATGTAATGTCTTTGGTTGGCTTTTGTGCTTAATGAAAATCTTTCCTGTTTATCTTTCAAAAAAAAAAAAGGATAATGATACTTACCTTTTTTCTTTAAGAAATTTTGTAATTTAATGAATGGATAATGCTACACGAACCCTCAAAATAAACTAAACGGAAATCGTACAAACACAGAAAATTGGTGGGCCCTGCCATTGGGGAAAAGTAGGGGTCCCATTTAAAGGCTGGCTGTGTGTACACGGTTTCTGTGTAGTTTTTTTACACGGTTTAGCAGGGGGTCCCATTTAAAGGCTGGTTGTGTGTACACGGTTTCTGTGTAGTTTTTTTACACAGTTTGGCAAGAATTTTTGTTTAATTTTAATAACAACGCTTCTTTATGGACCGCGGAAAAAAAACTCTGTGAAAACCGCTCCTCACAGAGAGGTGGGCCCGGGGGGATAGGAGACTAGCACGGGGCACTTTAGGGCCCCACCTTTGGGAGAATGTGAGAGCGGCGGTTTTCTTTTAGTTTTTTTATTTCATAATCCCTCCGTTCCACTTTAGATGATGTTTTTGGAGTTTTCACGCAGATTAAGAAATGCAGAGAGATATGAAAATTTTCCATCTATGCCCTTAAGAAAAGTCTTCAAACATTAATTGCTATTAGAGCACTTAAAAATAAACTTGTAGTCCCAAGAAAATATGTTAGGGTGTTATTGGAAGTTTTTTGGAAAAATATGAAAACCTTCAAGTATTGTGGAACAAAAAAATAACCCTAAAACATCATCTAAAATGGAACGGAGGGAGTATTAACATACTCTTCAAAAATCTCCTCTCATCTAATAGATTTGACTAGGTTATAATTTAGTTTTCTTCTTTTTTGAAAAACTCTGTGAAGAGTTCTGATTAAAGGAAGGACTTGTAGACACAGGGTATCAAAAAATTTGAGGAGACTCCTTTTCAAAAATCAAAGATTATTTAAGTCAAATTGATTTAGAGAAATGTATAAAACAGTCATACAATTAGGACCTGATTTTCAAAATGGTACTAGTGTTACAAAGTATTAACAAAAGAGTTACACTTCCGTTAAAATTGGGGTTAAGTTTGGGGGTCCCACAAAATCAGAGTTAAATGGGTATGTAAATTTACCAACATGTCCTCAACCTAACTACACTAGATATGTAGCCGTAGATCATTTTTTTGGAACATCTCGAAGATCGTTTAGACGGACATGACAGAGGTGCATATATAAAAAAAAATGAAAAATGAGCAACAAAAAAAGTCCCCCTAAAAAAAAGAGAGTAAAAACACCACTCATAACGTCATTTATTTTGATCAATTCTAAAGCAAAAACAAATCGGAAAACAAATACTCATTAATTTAGGAGTACATAAAACGGGTACTCCAACCCCACCCATTACAGCAATAGACAGAAAAAGGAAACAAACAAAACCGAACGCCTTCGTTGCCGACCCATAAAGGCCCACAGAACTATCCAGACCATCAAAACCAACACTCCACCGTCACACATCCACGATAATATTTATGCTTGAAAAATAAGAGTTGAGCTCTTAATCGGATCTACCATATACACTTCCAATTACCCCGCTGTGGTAGTACTATCAAATGAAATACCTTTAGCATTTGGAATACCTTTTTTACGTGAAGTAACAGTCTTTCGAGGAGCGTCTCCATCCAATATTGAGCCGCTGTTAATAGTATTATCGGTCTTGCAGACTTTAGGGACTTTGACACCGAGAGTCGTTTTTTTGGCAAGAGTTAACGCTGCACTTTCACCTGGTCTCCCGAACGCCATTTCTGCAAATAACATTGATAAAAACAGGTTTTAATTTTGACTATAAAAAGAATTTTGAAACTAGATCCACCTTGACCCTTCTCTTCAATCTTAAATCCATCTTGATTTCCAAGCTTTTGAAATGAAAATTCAAATGTTTTCAAATCAATTTGTGTTACCGATTGCACTCCGGTAGAGAAATCTCTGACACTCTCTCTCACTCTGTCCCTGGTCAGCACTCGGGTAAAGATTACCATCCAAACCGTTACTCAGAAAAATCATTTTCGGCCCCTCTACCTCCAACTCTCCATATCCCCAAATCAAATCCCATAAAAGATTTATTTGTTCGGTTCCATAACAAAAAATATCCATCTCAAACCCCATCACCAGTTATTTCATCACCAGCTAAAAACAATCACCCCTCTCCGGTAGTAGATTTGGTGGAGAACACTGTAGTCATCCCCCAAGACTCGGAACCTCTTCCTGCAAATATGGGAAAAGAAATCTCAATTAGAAGAACCATTGATAATACAGTGGATCTTATTATGGAGGCTACTACAAATATTGGTGCAAATTTTGGAGACCAAGAACAACATGCAAGAGAAGTATACAAAGATATTGTGGCTAAACATCTGAAATTGAGTGAAGTTAAAATTCGCAAAAGATTATCCAAAGTTGATAACATAATTCAAGTTGAAGATACTATTGAAGAAGTGGAAGATCTGGAGGAGGGAGAATTAGATATGTCTGAAGAGGCTGTGAATTTGGCATCTAATGGTCTTAATGGATATTAAAATTCTAGTTTGGAACATGAGGGGGCTTACAGCATTTGATAAATTAGATTCTCTAAAGGATCTAATTAGGAAAATAAAACCAACATGTGTTCTCATACAAGAAACACATATGATGAAAATTAACAATTGGTGGGTAAATCAGTTGTGGGGTGATGAACAACATCAATGGAGAAACATACCTTCTCAAGGTTTGTCTGGAGGTATTCTTACAATTTGGGATGATACAAAACTGGAATGCTTGGAGGATTTGTTTGGCCCAAACACACTTTCTCAGAAGTTTAAATGTAGAGCAGATAATTTTGAATGGTGTCTCACTAATGTGTATTCACCTTGTGGGTACTGGGAAAGATTTGAATTTTGGGAAGAGCTGGATGACCTCTCAGGTTGGGCCTCTGCTGCTTGGTGTATGGCAGGGGATTTTAATGCAACAAGAAGGAGGAGTGAAAGAAACAAACCAGGTGGAAATGCTAGAGCAAGGAGATTGTTTAATGAGTATATGGAAACTCATGAGTTCATTGACTTACCATTGAATGGTGGGAGATATACTTGGAGCAACCTGCAAGAAGACCCTCTCCTTTGCAGGCTTGATAGAGTTTTGGTTTCTCCGGCTTTTGAAGGTAAATTCCCAACAATCTCTCAATCAGTTCTGTCCAGAACCTTATCAGACCATTCAGCTATACTTTTGTCTAACTCAACAGCCAATTATACAAATGTTCCTTTTAAAATTGAAAGTTATTGGTTCAATAATCCTGATTTCCTTGTGAAGTTGAAGATTTGGTGGGATACTATGGTTTTCAAAGGCTCTCCAAGCTTTATTATGTCAAAGAAACTTCAAAATCTCAAATTCTTTCTTAAGAAATGGAGTAAAGAGACATATGGTAGAGATAGTGACAAGAAAAAAGAGCTTATATCTCAAATTGATGCTCTAAATTTGTTGGAAGAAGGAGGAGCCCTCTCTAGAGATCAGTTTGGTGAAAGGGTGGAACTAAAGTCTCAACTAAAAAGAATTAATCTCAATAATGCAAGGAAATGGCTAACAAGATCTAAAGCACAGCACTTCAAAGAAGGTGATGCAAACACCAAATATTTTCATGCTTTAGCTAATGGTAGGAGAAGGAGGAATACAATACAAAAGCTTGTTATAAATGGAGAGGATAATTTTTGTCAAGAGGATATCAGGGAAGAAATCTCAAAACATTTCTTCAACATCTTTCAAGACAAATATGTGGGAAGACCTCAACTTAATGATGAACATTTCACCAAAATTTCAGCTGAAGACAATGCTTGGTTAGAAAGAGCATTTTCAGAAGAAGAGGTTTGGAGTGTAATCAAAACTTTCAAGAACAACAAATCTCCTGGTCCAGATGGGTACAACATGGAGTTCTACAAAGTTGCTTGGAATGTGATTAAATTGGATTTCATGGCAGTGGTCAAAGAATTTCAAATAAGAGAAATGATGGATTGGAGAACAAACTGTTCTTTTATTAGTTTGATTCCCAAAAAAGATCAAGTTGGTTCTCCTCATGATTTCAGGCCAATCAGTCTTGTGAATAGTGTTTATAAGATAATCTCCAAGATACTCTCTCAAAGACTCAAGATGATAATTCCAAAACTTATTTCGGAAAATCAAGGTGCTTTTATAAAAGACAAACAAATTCTAGATGGGATACTCATTGCAGGAGAGTTAATTGATTCCAGATTGAAGAGCGGAATTCCAGGGGTGCTATGCAAATTGGATATACAGAAAGCATTTGATAACGTAAGTTGGCAAACTATACAACATATTCTTCAAAGCTCCGGTTTTGGCTTAAAATGGATAAATTGGATCATGTGGTGTGTTAAATCAGCTCAGCATTCAGTGTTAATCAATGGAAAATCAACCGAAAAGTTCAGACCACAAAAGGGATTGAGGCAAGGGGATTCATTATCCCCGTTCATCTTTATATTAGTGGCTGAAATCTTCACAAAGCTAATGAAAAAGGCAGTGGAACTAAACATGATCACAGGGTTCAAAATCAATGACATTTCAGTTTCTCATTTACAATATGCTGATGACACACTTGTCTTCATCGACAGTTCAGAAGAGGAAGCAGATAATCTGGTTCTAATATTACAAATATTTGAAGCAATGACAGGATTGCCTGTAAATTTATCCAAAAGTGCAGTTTTAAGTGTTGGTGGGGATAATAGAATTGCAAGCATAGCCGATATACTAAACTGCAACATTGAACAGCTCCCCCTCAAATATCTTGGTCTGCCGGTTGGAGCTGTTGGGAGGAGTACTTCAATATGGGATGTAATCATAGAAAAGTTCCAAAAAAAAACTAGCTCCATGGAAGAGAAGATTTTTCACAAAAGCTGGGAGAATCCTTCTCATAAAAACCTCCCTATCTAGCTTGCCGATCTACTTCCTTTCCATATTTCCAATCCCTGCAAAAGTAGAGAAGAAATTGAACCAAATTATGAGAGATTTCTTGTGGGGATCAACTCCAGAAAAGAAGAAGATGTGCTGGCTAGCTTGGCACAGGATGTGCAAGCCAAAGAAACATGGAGGATTGGGAATCAGAGATTTAAAAACAACAAATAGAGATTTTCTAGCTAAATGGACTTGGAGATACGCTAAGGAAAAAAGTCAGTTATGGAGACAAATTATTCAGAAGAAAAGAAATGGAAAGGAAAATGATCTCTGGGTCAAAGATACAAAACTTCCTCGAGGGAGAGGCATTTGGGCAGGAATCCAAAAAGAAAAATCAGTTATAGAAGATATGGTTGCAGTCAAGGTTAGAAATGGTGATGCACTATACTTTTGGTGGGATAAATGGAAGGAAAATACCAGACTCAAGGAAAGATTCCCAAGGATATTCAAATTATCAAGTCAGAAAAATGCAACTATTAAAGAGGTGGTGGAAAATGGGACGTGGAATTTGAGACTGTGCAGAAATCTCAAAGCTGAAGAATTACAAGAAATGATGGATCTGTTCGCTTTTATAAATAATCCACCAACTCTTACAGATCAAGAAGATGCTCTTCAATATGATGTGTCAGGGGGCTTTTCAACTAAATCTTGTTACATTTGGTTAGTTGAACATTCACCTAATGCACAGACTATGGTTCCTTTTCACTGCATTTGGGTTAAGTTTATTCCTCCGAAAGTTCAATTCTTTATGTGGTGCGTTAGCCAAAATGGTATTGCAACCATAGATAATCTCTTAAGAAGGGGAGTAGATGTCCAAAGTACAATGTGTTCTCTCTGCAATCTACTGCCGGAATCAGTTGATCATCTCCTATTGCACTGCAGATTTACTCATAAAGTTTGGACATACTTCATCAATGGTTTTAATATCAGATGGGTCCAATGTGGTTCAATTTTAGCTCAAATGGAGGCATGGAAATTCAGAAAAGGGAGAAAGAGGGGTAGAAAGATTTGGCCTTTAATTCTTTTTGCTATATGTTGGGCCATTTGGAACGAACGAAATAGGCGAGTGATGGAAAATAAACTTCCAAGATCAGAAGAAATTGTTATTGTTGATGTCAAAGCCTCAATCTATAAATGGAGTGCAATTGAAAACTGGTTCTGGGGCACCTCTTTTAGAGAATTAATATCTCATTGGAAAGCTGTAATAGATACGATTTAAAGCTTGTAACATACACAAATGGGGTCAGCTGACCTTATTACATTTTCTTTTATACAATTTAAACTTAAACCTTCAAAAAAAAAAAATTTTTGACTATACCCAAATTAGTAAAACACACACCTATATATCTTATCAAAACAAAAGAACAATTATATGTGTATTTGTGAAGGCACGTGCACCATGAGAAATTTTTTGATGGGGGCGAAATCCGAAGAGGGGCAAATGATATGTTGACACATGTCTTTGATATTAATTGATTCCCATGAATTCTGTTTTTAAAAATACCAACAGCAATTAAGAAAACAAATTTTCCCTCCAAAAATACATCTTTTTTTTTTTTTTTTTTTTAAACATATAAGAAAAAGATTTTATTCTATGATTATAATTCTAATTTCATTTACATAGCAGGCAAGTGAGAAACAAGCTGCGCCGCAAGGCCTTTTTGAAAACAGAATTCATGGAAATTAATTAATATCAAAGACATGTGTCAACATATCATTTTTGGAAACAGAATTCATGGGAATTAATTAATATCAAAGACATGTGTCAACATATCATTTTTCCTCATGTTCCCTTCGGATTTCGCCCCCATTAAAAAATTTCTCTATGCACCATATTATCATGTAATTACTCAAAAGATTATTAATTGACTAAATACTTACGCGCAGTAAAGGATGCCATAATGATCATGATAAACAAAAAGACCGTTGAAGAAATGCTAATGAAATTTCTAGCCATTCGAAAATTTCTCGCGGTCTCCTTGTAAAAAAATATTGATATTAAGAGATTTTGATGTGATAATCAGATTCAACTTAGTGTTCTATTTATAGCATTTGGCCCTTGCTTCGGCTTAAAGAATGACAGCTGCTCAGCTGCTGTTATAAGAAATCAAGCCAAGCACGTCTTACCTTACTATTAGTTCGCTGGACAAAATCTTCAGAAGATTTGGAAGATGGAAGTGTACTGTATGCACGTTCTTTTTCCCTTTAGGGTGTAATCGTGTCTTTAACTTGCTTCGATTTAGATGTTTTCAAAGATTTTGTGCACTTCTTTCTGATTTAGTTTAAATTAAATTAAGTTTAGTTGAATTTGAAACTTCCAGCAACGCAAATTGCCAACGCTTTGGGCTGCATTTTCTAAAGCATTTAGAACTAGATTTCCGCAATGCGGTAGGGTGCCGACCGTAGTTTGGGAGTGGTACGGTGAAAATGTAAGGGGATGGGTTTCTGTCACAATTTTGTAACAGTGTTTGCAACAATTTTTATACAGTGTTTAAAAACATTTATTATAGTTTTGTTACAATTTTGTAACATTTTTGTAATAACAACGGCAGCTTTAGATCATGTGGCTGAATTTTGATGGTAATCAACGGTCAATTAAAAGTATAGGTGACGCTTTTTTGCTATTTTCACGCCGGAATTACCGTCAATCGGCTCGACTTCCAATCGTTTTTTATTGCGCCTAACCACGGTTGGGGTTGATGACTCTCCTTTTGTTGATCCAATTTCGTGGAAAAAAGACCAATCGGCGTTCAATATTTGCGATGATTTTTTTTTTTTTTAAATAAACGTTGCATGCAATTACATTTTTAGCCCCATAGTGAACACATAGAAGGACTCCCTTCGGTCGTTCAAATATTTGGAAAAAGTAATTGGGCCGACCGACCGAAGGGCCCGAAAGGCCCAAAGGGATGGAGTCCCTTGGACTTTCATTTTCTAGAGCATTTAGAAATATTTGGAAAAAGTATTGGGTCGACCGATCAGAGGACCCGAAGGGCCAAATGGTAGGGAGTTTCTTTTATGACCAATTTTTTGTAATGGGCCGAAAAGTAGGGAGTTTCTTTTATGACCAATTTTTTGTAAAATTAACCCTCACGCAAATGTGCAATTAATAAAAAAGTTGGAAATGGTTTGGTAGTTTGCACTTGATAATACCAAAATACCTCTCGTTTTTAGGTCAATTACTATAACTCCATATGTATCTTATTTTTCAGGGGTATAATTGGAAAAGAAACTAGAATATCTACTAGTTCGTGCTTTGGAATTTTACAAATTTTATCTCGTCGGAAAGGTTTTAAAGAAACCTACGCAATGGGTAGAAACAACAATATCAAATTTAGAGATTTTACGAAAAATTCGAGTTGTTTATCCTTTTTGACACAATTTTTGAAAATTGAATGCGTAGCCATTATGCAAACCACCACAAAGGATCTATAACACATTATGCATCCACATTTTGGTTTATGCATCAACTAATTTTACATTGCAACTAATAAAACGATATACTCCCTCCGTTTCAGAAAAATGATACTTTCACTTTAGGCACAATTTTCGAAAATTGAGTGCGTAGCCATTATGGAAACCACCACAAAGGATGCATAATGTTTATGCATCAAGTAAATTTACGTTGCAACTAATGAAACGATGTACTCCCTACGTTTCAGGAAAAGTGATACTTTCACTTTAGGCACAATTTTCAAAAATCGAATGCATAGTCATTATGCAAACCACTAATAGACGCATTTATTTATGCGTCTATTTTCATCTCGATTTTCTATATTGTCAGTACCCGTTTTTGTACTTATTATGGTGTTTTATGTGTTTGTAGGTATTTTTGGGCAAAACGTTTCTGGAAAAATCGGCTCGAAAAGTTGATAAAAGCACCTGGAGGACATCTACTATTCGGATTCTCAGTTTGGATACGGGGCAGTTCAATTACTAAGGGGCACCTCACTGCTATTTGCACCCTGGATTTTCTATTTAGACCCAATGGCCATGGTCACCCCTACTCTGGTTCAGGGGAAACCCATCTTCATCGTTTGAATTATCAAATTAGCGGGAGTTTTCAGTCTTGCCTGAGTAGAGTTTCAGAGAGATTCCTTATGAGATTTTCACGGGAATGATATGAATGAACATGTTGCGACAAGACAGGGGTGATGATGGTTTTAGAATCGGAAAACGAGGACTTCTATACATATATAGTTTCGAAAAGGAAAGTGATATATTCTCGGATTTTTGCTGTTGGAAAGTTACGTGGATTATGCCGGATATTTTCATGGATATGACTCGGATTATCCTGTTGCTATAAAACAGGGGTGGTAGTAGAGTTTGAATCGAACCAGGAGAAGGTTAACATTCAGCGACGGATCCAGGAATTTATGTTTGGGTGGGCTAATTTTTTTTTTTCTCGAACTCTCAACTTAATTTGTCTCAACTGCAAGAATGACAACTGCGGTAATATACTTAAAGTTGAGTATGGGTATGCCACACGATCTCTTTTCCTTGGAGCATAAAGCTTTGAATCAAATTTTTTCACCTTGTAACTAATATTAGGGAGGAATAATTTGTGTATCGAAAATAATAATTCTGAATTATTTAGCGGCCGAAGGCCGCCTAATTTTTTTCTAGTTTTAAAGGTTATTATAGGGATGCAAAAATATTTGGAGTTTGTACACATACGCATAATAAGTCATGACATATTGTATTTTTGTCTCATGAATACACTGCATTTTTAGATTATACATAGATATACATAAAATTGTAGTCACTTCATAGAAGAAAAATGAATTTTTGGACAAACACTTGTTTTTTTTTCTTTTTTTAACAAGCTTGGTAAAGGGGCGGCACATAATGGTAGAGGGGCGGCAAGTGTGATAGCAATGTCCCTCTTATTGGTTAGGGGGTGTCCTATAGGGGGTGTAGATTGACTAGATTACCCTTTTCACCTTAAATTAACCAAAATCAAATCAAATTTTTTAAACCTAATGAATCGAAAAAAAATCAAATCAGTTTTTTTTTTCATCTTCTTCTTCATCTTCTCTTCTCCTCCATCAACCCTAACCTCCATTAAAACCGAAAATTTCATCGTCTTCGATTAATCGGCGATTTAAAAAATGTTTGGAAAAACCCAGTTAGGGTTTAGTTTATCGTGTTGGATTTAAGTTAATTTTGTATTAAAAATTAGGATTTTGTATGAAAATTGAAATTGAAATTTCTGGGTTTATGTGAGTTACGGTTGGTAATAACTCAATTACGAACCGTAACTGGAGATTTGAAGAACATACGGTTGGTAATAGTTCAATTACCAACCGTGTGTTCTTATATCTGAGAATTTTCTTCAGTTACGGTTGGTAACTATTTTAGTTTACCAATCAGAATCGAGTTACTGGTTTGTTACTCAAACAACCATACCAACCGTAAATGTTCCTGTGTCTTAAGAATTTATCAAATAATGATTTACGGTTCAAAAGTTAAGTTGACACACCAACCGTAGGGTAGTTACGGTTGGTATCGAGCATTTAGTTACCAACCGTAACTGGTTTTACGATTGGATCTTCCCCAAATTTAACCAGTTACGGTTGGTAACAAGCAAAATTGCAACCGTAAGTTCTTCTGAATATTCAAAAGTTTTGATTTTGTTATGTACTTTAGATAATTTTGAGCGAGAAAAAGCTAATGGGAACTAATTTAGAAGTATACCGGGTCACTGGAATCACTCATTTTGGTTGAGTGAATCAAAATCTAGGGTTTCACAAATATCACATAAGTTTTCTTTTTCTTCTCCTCTAATTTTTTTTTTTTTTATAACTCTAAAAATTTGATGTTAGAGTTATAATAATTTAAAATTAATTATCAACACTAATCTTGATTATCATTACTAATCTTGATTATTAACAATAAGGGCTAATTAGTCATTTCCAGGGTTTTATTGATAAGGGGCACTTGAATTTACTTCTAATGACCTTTTTTGTCTTATTAGGTTGCCGCCCCTCTACCGATTCTTACCGCCCCTTTACCAAGATTCTTTTTTAAAGGTGGACAAACGCTTTATTTGACACACAGTTTTATTTTATCAAACTGACACGTAATAGGTGAGCCCATTCAATACCTGATTTTAAGAAACATCATGAATACTTGTTTTTCCCTATAGCCTTTGAACGGTTGAGATGCTATTCAAAAATTAATCCATGCGGGTCAGGGTTCCAAAATCTTCTGATTTCTTCCACGCAGAATCATATCTTAACAATTAATGGGCTAATTAAAATTTACACCTGGGCTAAATTTTACAAATGTTAAAAATTACACTAACAAAACATCTTTTTAGAAAATTTGGGGTGGGCTTCATCCTGGGTAAGCCACCCCCTAATACCGTCCCTGTTAACATTGGTACTCAAGAAAAACAGAGGTGGAGAATATCACGGGTTATTTTTATGAAAACAGGGGAAGAAATCTCGGTCCAATATGGAAGTTATACGCTGTGATTTGCTTATGGAGGAATAATAGGGGAGTTTGTACACAAATGAAAAAAGCGTAAGAGAAATAAATAGGAAAGAAATACCAGAGCTTTAGGGGTAGGGGTGTACAGAATGCCCGGAAGCCTGCGGCTAGGCCTGTCAATGGAAGAATATCCACTAGTCCAAAATTCGGAAATTAGGACTGACCAAAAATGTCGAAAATAGAGTTTTAAGACAAATACAGCCCGTCCTAAAGTGTGTCATATTTTCGGTGTACTATTTATTATAGGACAGTTCGTTTTTGTCAAAAATTAACAACAGATTCTTTTTGTCCAAAATGAGCGACTAATGATCATTGTCGAAATTTTATAATTTAGATATTCAGCCTATTCTTATTCAAGTGAGTCAGTTTCCTGAATCGATTCGGGTGACTCAACTTCAGCGGAATCGATTGATTGACTCGGTTTTCATTTGAATCTGATTCACTCTCTAGGAAATTGTTTTTTCCCTTTTTTTTTTTTTGGATTAATAATAGATAAACAAGCCAAACATATAAATTTTGTAAGCAAATATATGTCATTGAATTAAAATTAACTTGAATTCATTTAACAACTTGACAGCCCAAAAATCATGTATTCAACAGAATAAAGAAAATAAAATCTAAACATTATGTTCTAACTTCCAGGTGCACGAACATTAGCTAGTTTATCACTTTCTTCAAGTTGACCCGAATAATATGAGTTTTAAGCATCATACTGAGAGGTTCCAGATCTTATGTGAGCTTTTATGTGCATCAGAGGGTATACCTTGAACACGAGATAAACTTTTGAAGTACTAATTGTAACATCTATAACTTCTAGTAAAGGATGATGACACTTCAAATCCCCAATCCCCATTGTTGTAAGCCACTGCATATATTAGCATACATAGGTCAGGAAACATGGGGGCAATCTTATTAACATCAAATAGTAAGGTACCCTCTGGGAGAGAATCCAGTGGATATATCAAAACGTGTGTAAAACTACAGAGGAAATGACAACTAATGGAGGTAAGGAAACTGATGGTGTTACCAAGGCATGCGGCCAACAGAGAACAAAACAAGTTGATTAATCCGAGCCAGAAGCAAAAAATTCACATACAAAGTGAAGTATCAAGATTACATATAATATGCTTATACACTTCATTCAAGGGCGCTAACAGTTTGGAGCATTACAAAGGAGATTTCTCAACCACATTAAGACTTGAGTTCCTGATAAACTTAATGTCTAGCTTATTAATATTTTATTACCTTGAAAACGATTTCCTAGCACCAAGAAAATGTAAAGCTCTCTTTAGTAATGCCTGTAGGAAAACAAGAACAAAGGTCAGGCTTGTAAATCGATTTTTCGAATTGCACTTTTGAGAATAGAGAATGGTGGTCATCTCCCATTGTCAGAGTCTGAAATCCAACAAGACCCGAATAAGGAAGTAGAAATATGCCTAGTTAGTGTGCCTATCGCTGTTGGGAACAGTAAACAACTTGCACAAATGAAATGTTCATAGCACTTTTGCTTGTAACTGTGTGATTTCAATATCTAAACCGCAGATAACAAATACACCTAGCTAATGTGCCTATAGGCCAGCACTAGTAGGGTATCAGTATCTACATTTGTAAGTAAGTAAGGAACAAATCAATACAAGAGAGGGATTAATACAGTACCAAGTCTTTCTTCACAACCTTCACCACTTCAGTGTTCTAGGAGCTCTATACGAGCGATGCTAGCGCAACAGTATACTCGTATATATCCGGATGTACTATCGAGTGTTTCAACAGTTGAATATATCCAGAAGATAAGATATTAATTAAACTTAATACCCCAAAAAAAAAATCAATTATGCTATTTCAGTGAGAGCATACGTCACCATATCTGTTATCCCCTAAGAAAGGTGCATTCTCCTGTTTCAATCTTTCATCCCATCTGATCATCTTAAGTCCAGTAACACACTCTCATCAGCATTCTCTATGTCGGGCACGTTCCTGTGTTATGTTACCATTACATATCTGAGTTTTCTATCATTATTTATGAATTATGTTTGCTTAATATTAATGGGAAGATGTATATCCTGGACATGATTCAAAACTAAATTCACCTCCATTACATGGTGTATTTATGGTTATAACATTTAAAATAAAACCTAAATGAAAGAGAGTTCACTAGAAAACTACACAAAATATGTGATAATAAGGACTAAATAGCATATTCACCTGGTTCTGTTCTTCTTAGTCTTACTCTTATTCAACTGATATTACCCTGATTCTCTCGTAACCTCCGAAAGTAATCATCTTCGCATCATCAGTAACTCTTGTACCCAATTCTTCCATTGTTTCTTCATTATCTTTCCTGAGATTTCCTTCAGCCTGCACCACCATCTTTCCTAGGATCCTTCAGCCTGCACCACCATAGAAGACTTTAACTCTGATTAAAGTATAAAGAACCCTAAAACAAAATCCACATTTAAGTACTACCAGCACAATACTTATTACCTGCTCGACACATTGCTCACCTGTACCTCGAAATCATCTAGCTTTTCTTTCTTCTCCGGAAACTATGTATCCCTTGAACCACAAAAATTCCCTTGAGCTAACAAAAATCTGCAATATACAGTAGTCAGTAATGGGAAACACTTCTATCAAGAAGATCTAATGAAAATTGATTTTGGAAATGCCGAGGAACAGACATCTTTTGTGTATAAATGCAAATAAACCTACCCCTTTTATCAACAAGCACCAGCATGAGTGCATGACTCTGAATCCAAAGTAAAACTTCAATCGCTGAAGGAATACCCAGGCGAGCAAATGAATAAACCAAAAAATTATACAAAAATCAAAAGAGTCTTAACTGATTTAGCTTTTTTAGCTCCTCCACCGTGGGTTTCTTCACCTTTATGATGATGATCCATGACCGTCTTTGCCATCATTCCAACATCACTTTCACCATTCCAGGCTAAATTTATGTATATCTTGAATCAAGGTAGTTAGGTAGAAGATGGAGATGTACAGATAAATCTTTACTGTCGAACATAGAAAAAATTTCTACGAGGAACTAGAATCGGTTCCAATTTCTTCAAAAATTAGGGGATTTTGATGAAATCTGAAGGGATCTATGTGATAAAATTTATGGAGCTTAACGTCCAAATCGAAGAAAAGAAAAATCAATTTACTTTTTTTTATTATTTTTCTTAAGCAAAATCAAAAGAATCGAGTGGGGGAAGCTAAGGAGACAGTTCATTGTTGATAAACACGAAGGAGGAGATTACGGGAGACTTTGTGTTCATCGTGTGTTCGGTTTAGGTAGTTTTTGGATCTAATTGAGGACCGTACGATTAAGCGACTTTAAGGCCTTTTGTTCACATCCGATAGGGGTGGAACTTTAAAAGAGTTGGGGGCAAAAATAACTGAAAAATACGACAGATTCATTCTGTGATTTAATAAAAATAAAAAATTTGACGAATCCTAACTGTTAAAATGTATAACAACGCATAGGACCTGTCAATTTTCAGACTCCCCAAGTGTCCTAAAAACCAATATTTGGACTAGTGATCCGTCGGATATTTAGAAATCCGATATCCGACAGGTTAAGCAGTACCGGATATTCGATATCCGATAATATCCTATAGGATATCAAAATCAGATATCGATTCCGATAGGCTAAGCTGTCGGATATCCGATAAATATCGAGATAATATCCGGTTATACCAAAAAAAGCTTAAAAACCCTTGTAAAACATTTTCATAATTGACACTTATCGGATGTTTATCCGACAATATCCGATAATATCCGATACTAGACTCGAAATTAGGATAAATTACAAATAAATTCCTATACTATCGGATATCGGATATTAACATTTCGGATGGGGTCTAATCCGTTTCCGATATGTTAAGGAAGAAATATCCGATAAAATATCCGATCTGATATCCGATATCCGATACAACGGATAAAATCCTATAGGATCTCGAATATTCGGAAACGGATTCCGGATATCGGACAAATATTGACAGGCCTACCTACGGCCTGCCATGTATCGCCCGGGTCCGGAGGAGCCCATGGGCGCCCGACAGCCTGTCATGGGCTAGCCCGGCCTGCCCGATAATTATAAATGGGAGGACCCAGGTTTTTGTTCAAAAATGAGAGTCCGGCCTGTTAGCCTGCCCGGTAGCCTGTTTAGTTACCGGTTTGTCTGACTGTCGATAAACTGAAATAAAGTTTTCTATTAGTGTGATGGATTTCTCAAGAACTTAAATTTCATATTTGGACAATTTATTAGGGTTAGAAAATATTTTGAATTACATTTCACAGTAATGAATATAGATTGCTTGAACTATTACTTGAATGAGTTACAGATATATCAGCATTCATCAAGCCAAAAAAACAAACCTATATACTTTAAATTTTTGAATTATCACTTGGGCCCGAGGCCTGCCCGACCCGACCTGGCCTGGCCTGTATTGTTTAATGGGTATGGACGGGCCATGGGCATTAAATTTTTGCTATTGCCAGGCCCGGCCTGGCCTGTTAAACTTAATGGGTAGTAAGGACTACAAGCCCGTCTGGCCCAACCTGTGTTATAATCGGGCTTGGGTTGACCTGCCCGGCCCGATGTACACCCCTATTTAGGGGAAAGAAAAGAAGATATTTCCGAAGATTTTCTCGCGTTATATGGAGCCTAGGTGTATAAATATGATAGGTAGAGGTCAAGGAAATGTTATCAAGGAGTTGGGGGTCGATACGGAGGTTTAAGGAGGCTGCAGAGGCGAAAATCAGGGTTACAGGAAAGTGCCCTGCTGCTGCTGAAGAAGAGGGAGACGAAGGACTTTGGACCAAACAGACAGTCGCAGTTCTACTACACCAGTAAACTACCGTTCTACTACAGTCTTATAAATTGTAACAATGACTTCTGTAACGGTTATAAACGTTGCAGATTCGCTAATTTGTTTATTTTTCATCCTTTCTTCTTCTCAAGCACTTTTGAGCTATGTTTCTATCTTTTGAGAGTGTTTTGATCCTAATGAGCTAAAACCCATCACTAGGACAACTGAGGAAGCCTTATTTCACAATTGTTTGGTAACTATATTTGATTCTCTATGACTTTTGCATTGATTTAATTGATTTATGATTTTTATCAATTATTTTTGATTTCGTTTGATGGTGTATACTTAGACTTAGAGATTTTGATGCACCATGCTTGTAATTTACAATTAATATTTTATAAAATCTACTTTTGGAAAAGTAAAGAGTCAATAAAAAAGCTAGAATTGTTATGAGTCATTATATGAACCAATTGAATGTGATAAATGGTGGAACACGAAGTCCTAGTATCTCTCGTTATCGTGACATCTTGTATATATATTTTCTTTATTTTTAGTGCTTTCTATTTTTAAGTCTTAAATCAAACCTCAATGAGTCCGAGTGAACGACATCTTTCTTACAACTTTTTCTACAATATTAAAAATCACATCAACCACCACAAAGGATGCATAACACATTATGCCGCCATATTTTGGTTTAAGAAATCAGACCAAATTTCTCAAGTAAGGAAATCGTTGAAGACATCACAAGATGGCAATTTGATGATGCTTATCTTCATTGAAGAAATACCCAAACAATTTATGGTTACCTTCTTTTTCTTTTGTATCATCATTGTTTGTAAAATAAAACTAGATTACTGCTAAGCAATATGGTGGACGACCGAATTTTCGGTCATCAAACGAAGAAGAACATCCATTAATAGTAGTTTGTGTTTTACAAGGAAAAAATTTAGCATCGCATATATCTGTTACTAATATGCAACATATGATCAATTTTGGTTTAATTTGAAGCAATTTAGGGTGAAATCGCTTGAGTTGACCCGATTTGATGGGGTATAAGTATAATTTGAGACCTCAAATCTTTTATATCAAATCAATTTTATGAAAGGATGATCAATGTTGATCCAATTTGATTGAATTAAATAAAATCGTTGCAAATTTAAATAGGCCACGGTTTTTTTGAAGGTTTTTAAGTTTAAAAATTGACTACCGATTCGTAATTTGATCTAGTTGATGGTGTTTACCAGTAGTCAGAGGTTGTACATCTCCAATTATGAAATCAATTTTGAAAATAAACGATCAATTTATATCGATTAAAAATTAAAAACAAAAAAAAAACGTTGCGTGCAACTACATTTTAGCCCCCATAGTGATAGTAAAAGGATTCCCTCCTTTCGGTCAGTCGTCCAAAAATTCATATTAACGCGTTTTTCTTAGATATCCTATCCAGATTAGAATAAGGTAATTTTACGGTTGGTTCATTTGGTTTACGTACATGTAGTTACTGCTTTATAGTTCAATTTATCGTCACAGCCGGGGGCGGAGCTAAAGGGAGGTTAAGGGTGGCTCTAGGCCCCATGTGGATCGGAGCTAAAGGGAGGTTAAGGGTGGCTCCAGGCCCCATGTGGATCTCTTCTATAATCTATTAAGAATCCTTCAAGTCCCATAGTATTTGTAAAAAAATATTTATTTTAGTTTGGCCCCTCATATATAAAATTCTTAACCCCGTCACTAGTCACGGCTAAAACTGTTTTTGAACAATGGGGTTCTGAATCCTGATGATCAATGTGGTCAATTGCACACTCACGGTCTTTGTCCATGTCCAGTACAATGTGGTTCTGATAAACAATGTGTTGACGAGACGAGATATACACACGGAATTCGTTGAGATGAGTTTGCGAGTCAACGGATATTACCAGAATTTTAACATAAAAATCATAACCATCTCTGAAAAATTAAATTTTCTTTCTGTGATGTATAATTTAAATGAGAAATAATATTACGAAGGACGGGTTCAAGTCATCTTAAAGCCCTCAATTTCTTCTTGAGATGTCGTCGGAAATCTCACCAATTTCAGGCGTTTTCATTTTAGCCGAGCCGAGACCGAGGTCTAAGATTCACTACATTGCGGATGAGTATTTATCTTTCAATAAGAATCCTATTATAGGGGTTTCAAAGATTTGGTTTTGAGAGCTCCTATGGATTTAACTATCCTAAAAGGATTTGGTTTCAATAAGAACCCCACTTGATAACCAAAATAATTACCAAACCTAAATCTAATTAAATCAAAAACTAAACCTAACACCACCACCCCCAAAAAAAAGTCTCTTCTCCTCCTCCATCGCCTCTTCTTCCTCTTCTTTTTTTTTGTTTTCTTCAGCGACGATTAATCGTCAATTCTCAGCTAATAATAACTTTAATTGGGTAAGAATTGAAAGAACGCCAAATTGGGGGATAAAAAAAGCAATTGGAGATATAGATTACTTCCCCCAACCCATGGTGTGTGCTAAGGGGTGATTTTTGGGTATGAAAATACTAAAATACCCTTTGGTTAATTAAAAAAATATTATGAAAAGACTATTATGCCCTTTCTACTAAAACTTAAAATCAAAAACCAAACCATTTATCCCCCATTCTCAAATCAGTTCTGGCACTAACCCAGGGTTAGGTTTTTGAAGAAAAAAAAAATCTTCATCGTTCTTCGTCCGTTCTTCGTCGATTCAAAAATTTCTTCATCGATTAACCTACCCGAATCATAACAATGCCTCCACGAAAGAAACCAAATGCCCAATCGAACTCAAAATCGATTGCTCAACAAAAACAGGAACAAATACTTGCTAAGATTGCTCAAGAGCAAGAATAATAAGAAGCTGCGAACTCGGACAATCAACCTCTCGCAACCATGGCTTCTGTGAGAAGGTAAGTGATTTTAAACTACTTTATGAGTGCTTAAATCAATTTATAGCAATGGGTTTAGGTTAGAATCGCAAACCCTAACTCAAACAGTTGAGTTTCAGTGAGTACCGGCACTGAAATATGTATGAATACAGTGCCGATAATAGGTTCCGGCATTCAATTTAGGATGAATATAGTGTCGGGATCTAGTTACGGCTTGGATTTTAGTTTGAATACAATGCCGTTTTCAAACCCAGATACACCAGAAACTAAATTTTCTGTACCGGCATAGAAATTGGGTCGAATACTATGCCGGTTTTTGGTACCGGCAGTCTTTCATAATAATTCGAGTATGCCGGTAGTGGACTTAAAACATACAGGAAAACTTATGAATATGTCACCAGTACCGGCATAGATTTTAGGTTGCATTGTATGCCGGTACAAAGTTACGGCATGGAATTGATTTATTTCGAGAGTGCCGGTAGTGATCTTTTGGTATCCAGGAGAATTACATATGACTACCGGCATTGTCGATAGTTAATGTTCACTGCCGGAACTATATACCGTCATGGGTTATTTGCTAAGTTTGTATGCCGGGAGCTACGTACCGGCGTGGTTTGTTTAAGTTAGGCTACGCCGATACTAGAACTGAAAATGAGTTGTCTTATATTCATTTCGTGTGTCTTTTGATATAGGGCTAAAGCCAAGGCAAACAAAGGAAAAACTAAAGCTGATGTCACTAAGAGAAGAAGGAAGGACGGTCTTGATACTCCTCAGTCTCTACCTCCCCGAGGGAAAAATGAAGGTCGCAACAAGCGTTTGAGGGCTGATACAAGAGGGATAATTTGGGAGAGTGGTGGTGACCGTAGTCGACTTGTAATCCGTGACTCTGCTGGCACAGTTGAGCATGATGAGCAAGATGAAGAGGAAAATGAGGAGGAAGATAATAAGGTTCCTCCAAGTCAATTAGCAAGCCAAAGAGAAGTTGGTGGGCCAAGTCAACAATCGACACAAGGCAAAGGCAACGACAAAGTAAAAGTTAAAGGTTCCCACCTTCCTCATGTTAATTACATGATACCTGACCTTGAACGTGGTAGAATTTGGGGTGAATATCCGGAACCGAAAACACTATTTGGATACAAGCACTCGTGGGCTCGTACTATCTATCAAACCTATGTAAGCATTTTTTTTATCTTGTGCATATGTATTGTTGTGTATTTATGTAAAATCTCTTAATTGTATTGTCTCCTAATTGTAGGATCATAAGAAGGCTGTGCGTGTTTGCCAAAACCAAGCCACGGACTGTTGGAAATTGTCAAAGGAATGTGAAGAGGTCCAAAAATAGTAAAGGATTCTAGTCTATATGATTTGGTTGAAAATTATGTGAAGCCTGATTCCGTGACTGTCAATTCCTTCGTCGAAAGGTATCATGGTGAAACCAATACCATGCACTTATCTTTTGGGGAGATGACCTTCATCCCTGAAGATGTTCAGAACATTCTAGGCTTGAATGTTATCGGCAAATCAATTGCAGAAGGAGTTGAGTGTCTAGACCTAGAATGGTCGAAGTTGCACGCTCTGACTAACAAGCTGTTTGGTTGGGAATACAAAACTTTTGTGGTGAGCTTTTATGAATCCACGTCTAGTAAGACAAAGACATTCAAGCTGACGCTGCTTAAGAAGAAGTTTGAAAAAACAAAGGAAAGAAGTTTGGAGGATGGATGGGACCCTAAAAAAAATCGTTATACAACCGCTGCATACCTGTTATACATCTTGGGCACTAAGGTATTCCCTGACACTAATGGCAATATGGTTAGTGCAAACTACCTTCAGTACTTGGATCCGTTGGAAGATGTCTATGAGTATTCTTGGGGCACCACGGTAATGACACATTTGATAACGGAGATGAGAAGGGCCTCTAAGGCTAAAACAAACCAATTTGTCGGGAATTTCACTCTACTGCAGGTAATTTTGTTTTTAAACTTATGTTATTATGTATATTGTTCACATGTACCCTTATCGTGAACTTAGAAACAAAACTTACTGCTTCACATTGGAATAGGTGTGGGCTTATGAACACTTCCTAACCTTGTTCAACGACTTCCCCTTCTTGAAGATCATAGACCTTCCTGAACCCGAGACGCCTATAGCTAAGAGATACGAGTTCTACAATATTCCGAAGCCCGGTAACAAAGGTCAACTGATCGATATGAGATTGGCTCTTGATAGGTGTAGAATACACCTAATTTACTATCTAGTAGTTTATGCTTTCTTTGCTATTTTTCTTGTAAATTATGTATTTTACGCTTGTTTTGAGTTTTATAGCTACTATGGAGTCGCACGGAGGAAAAGAAGAAGAAATCACCCAATTTAAGTCAAAAGGGCAAAAAGGTCATTTTACAGGTGATTGATATATGGAGCCCAGTTGAGGTTAAGGGGCGACCCAATTTGGAGGAGTACTAAAGCCAGGCCCGCAGAGGTTAAGGGGGTTTCCAAGTAGGATGGCCCTTATCATTTAGAGGGTGGTACCTATCCCTGAGGTGTAAATATCCACCCAAATCATTTCAACCCTAAAATCGATTTCTCACATTCACTTTCACCTGAATTTAAAGCAGCGACTGCTGCTGAGAGAGATCGAGGGAGAAAAGCAGCGATTGCTGCTGAGTTAACTCGAGAGATGAAAATCAGAGAAACAGAGAAGGAAAGGAAACTGGCTGCAGGTGCGATTCGAGAGAGAAATTGGAGATGAATCTGATACAGAGATTCAAATCAGGAGGAATTGAAGTTTGAGAGAGCAGAATCAAGGGAGAATCACAGAGGGTGTCGCTGCTGATGAACAAAGAAGAAGGTGGTGATTGGAAAAAAGGATTTGTGGCTGCTGTTATTCAGATCGAGCAAGAAACTGGGAGAGAGATGTCGAACAGATCGAGTTTGAATTGGGTTTTGCTGTGAGTCGAGACTCGAGAGAAGAAGAAGCTGAAATTGTTCTTGATGGTCTGTGAATTGAGAAGACCCTGATGCTTGAGATGGGTTCGATCTGATGGTGGTATCTGAGATGGGTTTTTGTTGTTCGTTCTGTGAAGATGGAGCGATTCAGAGATGGAGAAACTGAATCTATGGTCGCTGCTTACGAATTAGAGAAGAGGGTGGATTGATTGATGGCTCTAAATTAGATGAGAACAGAGACGGATATGGTTCTTGAGAATGAAGAGCTAGGGAAGAGCTAGGGTTTGTAGGTTCATTATTGAGCTGAGATGAAGAAATTGCAGAATGGGTTCTGGTGGTGCTTTGATTGGTGGTATACTTGGGCTGCTGGTAGAGTTGAGGCTGGGAACTTCTGGTGCTGTGTGTTGCCAATGATAGGCTCTGGTGATGACTTGAACTGGAATAGTTCAGTGAGGCTAGGTAGAATGGGTCTGTGACTGATTCAGAGAAGGGGAACTTCTTATGTGTGAATGAATGGCCTGGCAAGAGTGGAAGGATTTTATGGAATAAATGGCTGCTCTGATGGTGTTATGGAATGGCATGATGTGGCATTACGAGGCGAGCCGGAGTTAGTGATGGAATGCAGTTGCGGTTGGGTTGTTGAGGGTGGCACTGCAATGTGGCAGATGTTAATCCGGGGGAATGGATTTTTGTTGCTGAACCTGATATGAAGCTGAGCTAGGCACTGGTGGTGCTTGTGATGTGTATGGTGATTGTCATGGGCTGGATGGCAGAGAATGCAAGAAGAAGCAATGATGTGGAGCTATACAAAGGTGCTGGTGCTAAATGAGGTTGTAGTTGCAGCCAATTAAGAATTGCAGGTGATGGTGCATGTGGATGGGAATTATGTGTTGCCAATGGCAGTGAAAATTTGACCTGCAAGTACATGAAATGGGTGATTACAGATGTGAGTTGGTGTTGATTTCCTGCAATGGGTTTGTTGTGGTTGAGTGATGCTGCTGATGGCAATGCAGGAATGATTCGAATGGAGGACTGAAATTGCAGGTTGTAGCTCTGGTGGCAGTGCAATTATGCTAGTAAATGGCCTGGCAAGCCATTGGGATATGGTGACTGAGCTGTATAGCCATCTTGGCTGAGCATCAATTGATGAAGCACAATGATAGTGCAGCGAAAGCTTAGGCCAGTGCAAATGGCCTAGCCAAAGTGAATCTGACTCATCTGACTCGGTCGATTTGACCCGAGTTGACTTCCGTGACTCTCTTTTCCTTTGACCCTGTTGACTAACAGTTGACTGACGGTTGACCCGTTTGACCGTTAGTCCTAACGGAGGACTGACGGAATATTCCGTCGAATATTCCACCGACGGAGAAATTTTCAGGTGGCCGGCGACGACTATTCCGGCCGATTTCCGGCCACAATCCCAGTTTTTCCCATGAGCTAAAAATTCCGAATTTTCTATGGACTTCTCTCATGGGTGTGAAGACTTGGGCTAGGAATTGGATGGAGAATTGGACTCAAATTTGGAAAGAGAAGGTGGAAGAGTTGAGAAAAGCTTGGATTTGGAATTTGAATTGCAAAAGAAAAAGGATTCTATTCCTTGGAAGATTTGGAGAATATTGAAGCCTATAAATAGAGAAGTTTTCTACAACTTCTACACACCTCTCTACACACCTCTCTACACACCTCTCTACACACAACACTTTTCTTTTCTTATTCTTTGTGTGAACTCTTTAACATGAGTAGCTAATTTTATTGATTGAGGATGAATTCCTAGTTCTTAATTTATGTTTTGAGTTTTTGTTTTCAATTCTATCTTGAAGTTTTTCACATAATTATCGTTTGTTTTTACTAATAGGAATGATCTTAAAGACATTCATGATTGATTGATAGATTGTTTGGAGTGCACGCTAAATTGATTTGTTAATTTGATCTAAAGCTAGTGAAAGTTAGGAGATAAGTAATCGTTTCTTGACTCTTTACATAAGTAGCAAACACGAGACCTTGCGGAGGGATTCCGTGGAGCAATTGTGTGTAGAAACAACGTTAGCAAGTAGACCTTGATCTAAGAGTCTAACTACTAATATTAACCTAATAAGTTCATAAATCTTAATGCGTTTATTTAAATTACATCTAGAGTGAGCTACTACTAGGTGGTTTGGTAAATAGAATCCGGTAGTCGAGAACTTCCGTGTCCGGTGATACAAGGGATTTAGGGGTTTAGCACTGAGCTAGCTGCTTTACCTACGGTTGGTGATAATTTGTGACTAATAACAAGTAGAATAGAACATAACTTGATTCATTGTTTCGTAACGAAGAAGGATTCCTTGGTCTTGTCTCTCTTATTGCTTTCAACTTTCGATTTTAATTGCTTTGTTTATTTTTCTTTTGCTTTTTACACCCCCCTTTCGTGACAATTTTTACAACTAGAATCTCGTGCTCCTCGTGGGATCGACCTTGACTACCCTATATTACTTGTTAATTAGGTAGTAAAGTATTAATTAATTTGTTGTGGTTACGACACGCATCAACTGTTTCCTTTTCGGAATTCAAACATTCTACTTTCCTACAGTATCTTCACAAGGCAAATCTCCTACTGTAGCGACTTCTTCGCAAGATAAACCCATTTCTTCTTCTCAAGATAATGTACCATTCCCTACAATATCATCGCAGGATAAATCAATCCCTGAAATTCTTCAGGACATGCCTCTTCCTACTCTTACTTTTACCTCACCCCCACCTATTGATCAGGTTTCTCCAATTGGCGGTCTTATAACCATGGGTGACTCAACTTTTCCTTCTTCCTCAAAATCTATCTCTCTTAGCAAAAGAAAATTTGGAAGGGATGTATATAGCTTTTAGAATTTTATCAGATACCATGAATGATGTTAAAAAAAAAGCCTCCACTGATCCCACCAGATCTAGTGTCTTCGAATCTTTGGGTAAATACTTTGGTTCCGATACGATATCGCGAGTATCCTTAGAACAAGAAATTAATACTTTGAAGAATAATCTTCATAATACTTTGTTGGATCGCGATAACCTTCGCAAGAAAAATGAAGAATTAAAAGGTATCTCTCCTCCCCCCCCTTTTTTTTTTTTTTTTTTTTTTAAAAAAAAAAACTTGGTTCGCCTCTCAAGTTTTGCACCAGAAACGTAAGATGGAGATATATCAACTGGAATCTATTGTAGAAGAAACTCGAATGGAAAGAGACGCTTGGATGGAGCAATATAATCGTTTAGATAATCTCCATACATTTTCTATGGATCAAATAAATAATCTTTCTCAAGAAAACATCTGCTTAGTTGAAAATCAAGAATTATTAAGTAATGAAGTGTCGCGTCTCTCATATGCTTTGAATAAATCTAATTTGGAGTTGGAAACCTTATCAGATGAAAATGGAACTTTATCTCAAGAGAAGCGAGCTTTATTGGATAAGGTGGCGATATCCTCGCAACAACTTGATGCTTGTAAAAAAGCATTGAATGAGCAAGAACAATCTATCTGCCTACTGAAAAATAAACTTGAAGATACTACCCTTTGAAAGAGATAAACTTATTGAGAATAGAATAAATCTAAGTGTTAAAACAAACCAACTCAAGGATGATTATACCAAGTTAAAAGAATCTCATTCTTCCCTTGCGAAGCAAAATAAGTTATTGATTTCTAACGAAAAGAGCTTGCGTTCGCGGTTAAAAGGTCTTGTTGGTGATGGTTTTGATAATGCCATGGAAAACTTGGGGAATAATTGCTTGGCCCTTACTCAATATCTTGTCTCGCAGAAGGAAGGTAGTCATAAGATTTGACTGCCTTTTCCATTATTTTTCTTCTCTAATTTTATATACCACTTTCCATTTTATAATTTTAATGTTTTTCTTTACCCTTTGCAGAGTGCGAGAAAAATCTTCACTCTTCTCTATCTACTTTGGAAGCGGCACATGCTAAAATTCGTAAGGAAAATGCAACTCTAGTTGCTTCTCTTGCCCAATCTCGCGACCGAGCCAGAAGGAGGTTTAATTACCTTAATCGTTTTAAAGATATCCAGTAGAAATCACAGAAAGCACTTCTTCGTCAATTTCACCCCAAAGCGAAGTTCTTGTGAATAATATTTACTTTCTAAATCTCTTGATCCCTGTCTATGTTGAACCATTGGAAGTTGAAGATGATGAAGTACCCAACTCTCCGACAACAGTGATTATGATTATGAAAGCTGCGAAGACCTCGCTAATAATGAAGCTATCAATAAGGATCCTTGCAAGAAAATCTACGATGAAAACCCTTCAATCAAGCGAGGGTGAAGTTGAAAAATTGTTGAAGAATCCTTACCATCTCCTTGACTGAGAATATTGATATAGAGAATTAAGTTTCTTTGTAATCTTGTTGAACTTTTCTTTTTTGATTGTAATAGATTAAGTCTGGTGTTGGATGAATTAGTTTTTCTTTCTGTCTTATTATAAGAACTCATTTCACCATCTTATCAAGCAATTCCTTTATTTTCCATTAAGTCTTTTGTTGTAATCTTTCTCGCGATGAAAGATCTCGATTGTCTATAAAATGTTTAAAGATCTTTCTTGAATGTTGTTATTGCGACAAGATCGCAGGACGTCTTTACATTTTCATGTAATGACCCATTGGTCTTGCCTTATCATTATTTGTGTGGTCTTATTTTGCCTTCCTAAGTAAAGGTTTTATTTTGCCACCCCTCATTGCGACAAGATCGCAGGACGTCTTTACACTTTCATGTAATGACCCATTGACCTTGTCTTATCATCTTTTAAGTATTTTTGCCTCTGCAGGACATTATATTTGCAACAATATGACAGGTTTAAACGTTCTTGCGACCATAAAATCCCGGGATATTGTCGTCTTCGCGACGAAATCGCAGGACGTTCTTACACTTTCATGTAAAAACCCATTGATCTCGTCTTACCCTCGCGTTAGTATTATTGCCTCTGCAGGATCATTGCACAAATATGACAAGCCTAAATTTTCTTGCGAAAATAAAGCCTCATGACATTTGCGTCTTATGACACTTATCAGCTCCCTAATGGAGGGTGCCGCCCTTATCTTCTCCCTGGTTGCCCCTTCAAGGAGGCGTACATCGGCCATACAAGACTAGCTCCTCCCATCCGGTCTTAACAGCAAGCGGTTGTTTTGTGACCTCTTATCCCTTATACCTATAGGGTTTATGGTTACGAGACTGCACCCTAAGTGGAGTTTTCTTGCCGTAAAGTGCGGCATGTGCCAAGACTTGTCAAGAGTGGTAAGGAAGTTCCATGCTCCCCGCTCTTGACTCAACCGTGTACCTCGGCGCCTTGGTCATACATCGACTCCCTTGGAAGAGACCCTCGGTCGTCCAACCGGTATAACCTTATATATATAGTTGGAAATCCAAGGTATCTCCCCGGATAGGCTTTCATGGACCCCAAATCTCCATGACCCGGGTTTCGGGAGCGGTGTAACCTTCCATCCGAGCCATGTTAAGAGATACCCCTTATATGACGTATTTTAGGTCTTACATTTACCCTCTTTGCGAAATATCATTCGCGAACTAGGGTGTACGCCATAAAGGTTTGTCCCATTCACTCACTCATTCATATTTGTTAATTCATAAAGGTTGCTTTATTTCCTTTGATCTCGCAATCTATCTGCTGCAAAAACATTATATCACAGATTCATTCCATGTCTCCCATCTTCTATGGGTAATATTTCTTAAGATATAACCTATTCCATGGCCTATTTTTTTTGCCCTACATCTTTGCCTTCAAGATCCATTAATCTATATGCCCCCTGTTCCAACTATCTCCTTGATGATATAAGGTCCATCCCATTTTCTTGCCAGCTTGCCACCATTTTCTCGCTGATATATAGGTGTTTCTCAGCACTAAGTCACCCGGTCTGAAATTCACGTATCTTGACACGCTTGTTATATTCTCCGGCCAATCTTCTTGATAATTCTCCATGTGTTGTAGTGCTTTCTCTCTTTTTTCTTCTAGTTCATCTAACTTGATTAAAATGTTACCCGCACCGAGATTTTTCTCCAAGCTTCTTTCTTAGTAGTGGGAATCTTAACCTCTTGTCGGGAAATTTGACTTCAACTCCATATGTTAAACAAAAGGGGACATGCCTGTAGCTTCTCTTCTAGTTGTATTATAAGCCCATACCGCATTGGGTACTTGTTCGCACCATCCTTTATTGTATCCTTCTAACTTTTTCTTCAATATGTCTGCGATTGTTTTATTTGTAAACCGCACGACCATTAGCTTTGGGTATAGAGAGTTGATTTCCCACATCGTATCCGAAATGCATTAAGCAACAATTCTATATTTTGTCCTTGAACTGTTTCCCATTGTCGATACCAATTGTCTTTGGAATCCCAAATCTGCATATAATGTTCTCAAATATGAAAGTGAAAACATCCTTGTCGCGAATATGTTGTCCGCTTTCACCTCGCCCATTTTGTGAAATAATCATTGCGACGATTAAATATCTTTTACGTCCCGTTCTGGTAAAAATGGTCCTACAATGTCTAAACCCCATTTTCCAAATGGCTTTGGACACTTGTTGAAGAATTTAACGGAGCTCCTGGTGCATGTATTTTCTTCCCATGCCTTTGGCAATCCTCGCAACGCCTTGACACTTGTTTTTGCGTCCTCATGCATATATGGCCAATAATAACCCCGCATTTTTGCTTTATATGCTAAAGATCTTCCACATTTGTGATTACCAAAGCATCCCCACTATGCAACATCTTTAATATGATTTCCCTTCCTTTCTTGTTAAACATCTAAGTGAAGGCCCGTTAAAAGATCGTCGGTATAACACTCCATCTCTTAATTCATAATTTGTTGCACGGCTTTTTAATTTGTGTGTTTCCAATCTATTTCTTGGTGTTTCTCCTTCAGGCAAATATGCATGAAAGCTCGCCCTCCAATCTTCTTCGCAAAGTGTTTGTGTTCCGTCTTCTACTACCATTACATCGGTTTCTTGCTCTTCTTCTTTGTCAATTGTGGCATCAAAAGTGTTTGTATTTTAATATTTCTCAATGGATCTGTCATCATACTTGATATAAAGGAAAAAAGCATCTGCGAGCCTATTATTTCTCCTTGATATATGTCTCCACTTTATTCTTGGTATACTGCGTTAAACAACTCGTCAACAAGTTTCTTATATTTTTGCAAAGACAATTCGTTTATGGCATATTCTTCTTTTATCCGCGAATTGCCAATTGTGAATCACTAGTAATCCTTACATTCTCGACTTCATTTCTATTGCAAATCGCAAAGCATGTATTATAGCTTCATATTCTACATTTCATTATTTGTTGATGCAAACTCCAATCTGAAAGAAAGAGCTATTTTATTACCCTGCGGCGATATTACAACAATTCCTATTCCATTTCCTTCTCCATTCGATGACCCATCTACTAATATCTCCCATCTATTTGGCTCCGTTAACAAATCTTTCGGATCTCCATGTTCTTCCTCTACATCCATCATTTCTTCTACTGATTCATCCTCTTCCAAAGGAAATTCTTCTAGAAAGTCTGCGAAAACTTTGTGATTTTAGCGAAGATAGTATTTCATATTTGAGTTTGCAATGACTTATTTGAGCATTCCATCTTTCAACTCTTCCCGACCTCTTTGAATTCTTCATCACCGATTCTATTGGTACTTTTGTCACCACCTTGACAATATGCGCTTGAAAATATATCTGAAGCTTAAATGTCGCATAAACTAATGCCAAGATTAGTTTTTCAATTTTTGAGTAATTCCTTTCTGCAGCGTTGAAAGTTTCTTTGATGTAATAAATTGGTTTCTCTACTCTGCGTCCACTCGCAGTAACACCGCACTTAATGCATGCGAGGTTGTCGCAAGATAAATCAACAATTCTTCTCCCTTATTCTCGCTTTTTGCAAAATTGATATATCCATTAAATGTTCCTTTATTCCTTGCAAGGCTTTCTCGCACTCATCATGTCCATTTAAACTTGATCCCTTTCTAAGGATATTGAAAAAGTGTTTACATTTGTCGGATGATCGCGAGATGAACCTCCCTAGTGAAGCTAACAACCCATTTAACTTTTGAACATCTTTTATTGTCATTTGGTGTTGGCATATCGCGAACCGCTTGTACTTTTGCAGGTCGACTTGAATTCCTTCTTTGGATACAATATACCTAAAAATTTTCCAGAGGTGACTCCAAAAGTGCATTTTTCTGGGTTTACTTTGATATTAAATTGCCTCATTTGTTCAAAAATTTCTTTCAAATCCTGTACATGGTCTTTTGGTTTTCTACTTTTTATTAGCATATCATCTACATATACCTCCAATGTTTTGTGTATCCACCTCGCGAACACCTTCTCCACCATCCTTTGGTATGTCACACCGGCATTTCGCAGACCAAATGGCATTTTTGTATAACAGTACAATCCTCTTGGAGCAAAGAAAGCAGTATGTTCTTGGTCTTCTTCGGCGAGAGGAATTTGATTGTAACCCTTATATCCATCAAGAGATGATATCCTTTCGTTTTCTATTGCTTCAACCAATTGCGGAATATCTGGTAATGGGAAACTATCTTTAGGACAAGCTTTATTTAGATCAGTAAAGTCTATACAAATTCTTATTCCTTTTTTCTTCTTTGGGACTATAACCATATTTGCTATCCATTCGGGATATTTTGCTTGTCTAATAATTCCGGCGTCCAACATTTTTTGCAATTCTTCTTCTATTTGAGGGTGATATGCTGTCGCGATCTTTCTAATTCTTTGTTTAAATGGTTTTACATTCTTGTCAATTTCCAATTTATGGCAAGAAACTGATGGATCTATACCAGGCATTTCATCCATATCCCATGCGAAAATATCTTTGTAATCTCATGACAACTCAATGCTTTTTCTTTCTTCATCCGCTTCCATTTTAGTCCCAATTTTTAAGATTTTAGGCTCCTCCTCGGTTCCAACATTCACTTCTTTTGTTTGTTCTCTCATGACATAATTAGACTTTGGTTCTCCCATAGGAGTTGGTCCTCTCATTTCCTTCGCGAACTCACTCCCTTTTTCCATGTTCTCTTGGGTATTCCTTTTCCCTCTTTTGCTCTTATCATGTAAATTCTAAATTCTTCTTCTTTCTTTTCTAGCTTTTATCATCTTTCTGCGATCTTTTCGCTTCTTCACTTGCCCTTCATAATGCTTTACCTCGATTTGGTAATATATTCTTCCTTTATCAATATCTCCTCCGATCTCACCAATTCCACTTGGCATAGGAAATTTGATGCCTTTGATGGAGTGTTGACGCTCGCCTTAATTGCATGTACCCAAGGTCTCCCTAACAATATGTGGTACGGCGATTCCATATCCCTACACTTAATGTTACTTGTGTTTCAATTTCTCCGAGTAAAATTAAGTAATTTTATCTCCCCTTTAGGAAGTCTTGTTATAGATTTTCCAAAACCATGAATATAATATCTTGGAGAACTCATTTCTTCATCTTTATATCCTAATTTTTTGTAGGTATGGTAAAACATGATACTCACCAAACTCCTGTGTCCACCAAAGTTCTATTTATTTCCCATTCTTCCATTTTGCTTTTGCCGATTCTTCTCTTTTTCTACTTGCATTTATCGTGATTACTAGTGGAGATATATGATTCAAATTTTCTCTAGGTACTTACATGTGTTGTGAATGTTTTTTTTGCTTTTCCCATTCCTTCAAAGACGATGTCTTCTCCTCATCTATAATCTTCTTTCCTTCAAAATCTCGTTTATGTATCCTTCCTCTAATATTTTCATGGAATTCATTAACCATTGCTTTTGTAATTGAATTGTATTCCATATCTTCATTATGTTCTTTGTTTCTTAATTCTTCTATCTCATCTAATTTAACTTTTTCCTTTCTCATTTTCTTGATTTAAGCGATTTTAATTGTACTCTTCGATGTTCAATCTTGTTCAGTCCCTGTTTCTAGCGCATATGTAGTTGCAGGAAATCCTACACTACACACCTCACTCGAATTCGCTTAATCAATCCATTTGAAGATGAATAATAATGTATTTTATTAATTGTTTTCTTGAAAGGTTTACAAAGAAATGTAGAATAGAGCTCAAGAAATTACAATCACTCTTAATTCTCTCTCCTAATGACTTGCTTAACAATTCAAAAAAGACCTCTCCTACAACAGACTTACTCAACCCTTTATATAGGGTATTACATAATGGATGACAGCTAAGCTGTCCTTTATTTTCGGAATCGACTCGCGAATCCTCGCGAGTGTGTAAGTGCTTGTACTCGCGACACCTAATTCTCGCTAAGTTTTCACACTTTCCTCATGTTTTGACTGTCATCATCCATTACGTCATTTATTTATTTCCATGCGACTCCTTCGCGACGTAGTCGTTTATTAATCTCGCGAAATATTGCTGTCGCGATATTCTGATCCTACACTTTTGCTTATTGTTTTTTATCAATAAAGTTCCATCAGCCTGTAGTTAGATAACTCCTGTTATACTCGTGCATCTCATGTTATCCTCGTGCATCCATGCAAGTTTGTTCACTCATACCGGGTAACTTCTCTTTTATTACTGTTGGAAGATTTAGTAGAAACATTCTCATCCAAAATGAAACACAAAACCGACTTCTTCTTACGTAAGTCCTACATGCTTGCTCAGCTGCAACATCGGTGGCTCCTCTCTTTTAACACAAGACTAGCGGATGGCTGGCTGTGGCCTTGTGGATTTCAACTCGGGGCTACATTTTGTTGTTAAGTTTTAACATTGGCCTACAGATTTCAGTCCTGTAATTTGAATCAAAAATACATTTTATTTTAAGTTAAAGATCTAGATACGATCTTAAGGTACAAGATTCGTCAAAAAAACCTAATTATAAGAGGTCAAGAAGGTAGCAGGGGCCCTTTTAAAAGTATCATCAATTGTTTCATCGTCGAACTTTTATTAAAATAATCGAAAGAATTCTATAGATTTTGTTTGAATTAAAAAAATCCATTTTTGATGAAATACATGGGACAATTGCACATGCCATTCAACGGCAATAAACTTACAAACTTAAAAACAAGTAATTTTTTTTTAATTCAGGCTTAAATTCAATTCAGCTCAGTTTTGTTTGGTTTCAGTATCATTCAAGAAATTCTTTTATCAACAACCGAAACTACAAGATCAACTAGAATTCCAATCTTTACCGTAAATAAATAACCGTTGGAAACCTGGCAACAGTCTTGCTAGTTGTCGCCAAAAGACAGTTTCCGTTGCAATATAACTAACGCTGTGAATCAACAGATTCATTTGTCAAGTTCTGTAATAAATACTATTAGCATCCGAAGTGTGTCAGTAATGACGCTTACGACAGGAAAGAAAAATCTATCTCTCGCTTCTGTTTCTTGTCTCTATCTCACTCACAGTCACAGACTACATCACAGTACTAAATTATTGTCCTTTCTCTGATTATCCATTCAAACATTTTGTTTCCATTAATCAAATTAACAAACACACAGTAAGAACAAAAGAGAAATCAAGAAACCCATTTCAATGGAGATTGAAATAATCACACTTCAAGGAATTACAGGTCCATTGCTACTACAAGTGAGTAAAGATTTCTGAGTACCACCTTGACAGAAGAAAAAACTAGTTGGACATCTAAACAAGCAATTATTAACCAAACTAACAATAGCAGTACCAGGTTTAAGAGCCATTAAAGGACCTGGAATTGGCCCAAACAAGTAATTCCCACCAAGCAATAATCTAACAAATGGTGAACTACCTTCATCTGGAACAACTGTTTTAATTGCATACTGTGAAGGTATCATCCCTGTAAACTTATTATTCTCAACTGATAATGCTGATAGTTTAGGCATCAATGCCATGAAAGCTGGTAATAATCCTTCAAGCTCATTGTTACTCAAATCAAGTGCTATTAGTTCACTTTCAGTACCTAAATTCCTTGGTACTTGTACATATGTGAGCTTGTTATGAGATAGAGTCAATTGTTGCAGAGATGGATGAGAAAACAGAGCTGAAATTACAGACCCAGATAATAAATTATGACTTAAATCCATTACCTGTAAGAATTCCAAATTCAGTATGTTATCAGGGAGATTTCCTTGTATGTAATTGTTCCTCATTATAACTGTCATCAATGAAGATGGCAAAGTGGCTGGAAAATTCCCTGAAATTTTATTATCACTTGCATCTAAAAAGGTTAGATTTTTAAGAGAACTCAAATCAGGAATTCCCCAGAAATCTTATTCCCTTGAAGTTCTAACCTTTTTAAGCTTACTAACCCATTGAAGCTCTCTGGAATTGCTCCTTGGAGACGGTTGTTGTCGAGGTAAAGTTCTTCCAAATTCGTAAGATAACCAAGTGAACCAGGTAATTCACCGGTGAACGAGTTACCTGAGAAACCCAGTCGACGGAGACGAGTGAGTGCTGAAATAGACTCTGGAATTGAACCACTCAAGTAATTACGTGATACATCAAGAGTTACCAGGTAAGGAAATTCCATGATGAATTAGCTAAAGACCCAGTATACCCAGCTTGATCGAAAATGATATCAGTAACTCTTTTGATTCCAGAAACATCATTAAGTTCACATCTAAACCCACAAGTGAAAACATCAGTATTAATGTGGTCACATGGATCAACTGAGAAATCCCACGAGCTTAAACAAGATCCTGGTGTTACTGATTTTGAGTCTAGTTTGTTTCTCAATTCTTTCAATCCTTCAATCTCTTTAGCATCTGTTTTTGACTCCCCCCTTTTAAACATTACGATTACTGAAACTAATAACAAGAACAACAAAGACAACTTTTGAGTACCCATTTCTTCTCTTCAGATCTCAAAATTTAGAGTGAGTGAGTGAGAGAGAGTTGCAGAGGTTGTAAGAAAGAAATGATAGAAGATATAGGCAGAGAAAGAAATGAAATGAAATGAAAATTGGAGAGTGAATTCACACGATGATGAAATGGTTTGTCATAATTTGATGAGACAAGAAAATCAGAGATTTAGTGGTGTCTTTTTTCTTCTTCCTTTTCCTCTCTTTCTTCACTCTTTGTTTATCTTTGAAGACCTTCACGAGTAAAAATGTCAGAGTTTGGACCCCTCCTTATAACTGGCTTTACATTTGTACTCTCTCTCGAAGTCCAATCACTACAGCACAAGAGATAAACAGGAGAGAGGGAGAGTGTTTTAGTAATTTAGTACATTAGTTTATCTTGTTTGATGTCCCCCATAGCCATATAGTCTTATCTCTTTTCAGTGTCATCAGAATTCAGGAGCCTTTTGCATAATTCTGCGAAATGAATGATTTGAAAGGGTATGGAGAGTAGGTCTTGTATGGCTGTCATATATGTCTCTTTTGAAGCTTCATCATTTCATTGAGAAAAAAAAAAAAAGTAAAGAATGGATGGTGCTTGAATATGAATGTTTATAGCATGGGCCATTCACATAATTGTTGATGCATGTGTCCCAAATTGGTGCAACCTCATCTTCGGATAATGAGGCACACTATATCCTGATAACCCCTAAATTTGATCTATCAAACAGATATTGTTTTGGAACGATCTATTGTGCCTTCTTGTACGTGGAGCTCAGGAAATTATCTCCATGTGCCGATTAAGTGCCGCATGCAGCATACAGTACTACAGCTTCTTTTTTTTATGCAAAACAATGCATTACAAGATACTAATCAGACTGCAGAGAAAATTGTAGATGGTAAACATACGAGCAGTGTTTTCTAAGTTCAGAAATTCTCCAACAGTAACAATGGGGGGATAAAAATTAAGGACTGACATGTTCCTAATCGATCAAACAAAATGAAACAAAAATAGGTAGGGTCAAAGATTCACGGGTGAAGTTTAGTCCCGTCCCCGGAAATGTGTGATTCTTCTTTGTCAAATTGGCAAAAGACAATAAAAAACATTAACGGTTCACAAGACCTTTGATTTTAACGTAAAAAACACAAAACTATATAAGTAGAAGTAGGTTGGTCAGCTAATAAGAAGGTAAATTTTTTCTTTTTTTACCTTTGAAAATTTGTTGCTGTTTGTTTGTTGTTTATTCTCGAATAGTAGAATCCAATATACTACTACTTACTAGAATCAACCGAAGCTAAGACAAATAACGAGCAAATAAAATCATCAAAACTCACAAACAATATATATCCCACTTTTTGAGGTTTGGTTCATCAAAAGGTTTTGGAAACTTAAAAAGATAAAGAACGAAAGACAAGACTATGGAGAATTACTTAAAGTCTAAACTCCAACCAAATATTTGGAACTTAAACCCACAAGACATCATTGAAAACAGTAATCGCGGCCGCGTTTTCAGTTTTCAAGCAACATTTACTAACTTCACCAATAAAAAAAAGGGATGGGTTAATCTAAACAAACTCGAGGATCATTAAAAAGAGCGTAATAAACACTATTCAAGTAGAAAAATAGGAATATGTTGTGTCATTTCAGGATGTCTGGTAAAATTTTCAAGAATGCAGCATCCAGTTATCATACAATAAATCCACTTGTAGACTTATTTGAAGACTGTATTTTCAGTGACAATTTACTAAGGACCTTGATTATTTCTTGATAAATTTCTGTCCATAATACACTGATGAAACAACCAGAAGCATTCCTCCGTACTATATGTTGTCCAGAAAAAAAAAAGGGACGACAAATAATACGTGTATAATGAACTTCCTTTATCCAGGGCATGTCTCTAGAGTTCAAAGAAGCGCGTTCAACTTATTTACAGTCGGAAAATAGAATGTACATACCGGATATAGCACCACAGCAAAATTGGATGGCCCTCACATATAGGCCAAAATTAAGAACTAATTCTTTTTGTACCTTCTCCATTAGAACTAAATTCTTTTGTACCTTCCACAGTTAGCGCAGAGAGAAAACACCTCCAACTCAAGATACCCTTCCAGGCAACCGTTCAAACTTTGAACTATTGCCATTAATTCTTCTAGCTTTTGCATCCAAGTGCTGCCTCACGATATTTTGATTTATCTCAAACAAGAACTGGATTCCACTTATCTGCGTCTCACAATGATGTAAAATTTAATTGTGATACTGATACCAAAATGAATCAATGAGCTTGTGCTTTAAGCAAGATTCCCTTCAAATCATCTTCAAATAGTAAATCAATGATAGGTGTTGGGTAGCAAATAATTACCTCAATCAAACAGTTCGAGCTAAGTTTTACACGCTGTCCGGTTTTTAGTTCCTTGCTGTTAACTAAGACAGAGCATTTCCCAAGGTTCTTCATATAGAAAGAACCATTTTCGTCCATCTTTATCGTTGCCTAAGAAAATGAACCAAATTGTTAGGGATAAAAATAGCCGTAAACAACTCTTCATAAGAAGCAACAAGTTGTATTCCCCTTCATGAGACTGCTATAATCATGCAAACCTTCAACAGGAGGCAAAATTTAGACCAGATTTCACAATCTTCAAAACAACCTTAAATGATTGAAATAAGGTGATAAAAAGTTATCATTACCTGCCGCCTGGATATTTTATTAGCACACCCTTCTCCTCTTCCCAGGTCAATGTCAACAGAAACATCTACTGTTGTTCTCCCAAGTAGAACCTATGAAGAAAGGAATATTTCATTACTCATATCTTTTTTTTTCCCAACAACACTGTATCTCCGCCTAAATAACTGCCACTATGGAGAACTGGATGCACCGTCGCTAGAAATTATATACCTCGGGTTTCTTAATGTAATGCCTCAAATGACGGCTGTACAGAAGTGCAAATGCTCTACGAGATGCTATAGCTCTCTGAATACAAGAATAGGCACCTTGTTCCAACCTTATGATTGCTCTCCCTGAATGCTCATATTGATGCCTTAACGCTGAAAACAGGGAAACAACACCAATACCAATAAATTTAGACCATTTTTTATGAAAAAGATAATACACCATACTGGGTTTAAATGCACCGCCGATGCTTAAACTAATGTCAGCATATTACCTTCCTTACTTGAGTACAAATCTGGAATGCAAGAACCCAGGTCCATATCAAGTATCTGCAAGCAACGTAGATTAGAAAATTGGAGGAAAAACAAGCTCCCAAATCAATAATAGAAGATCATCTAACCAAAAGATAGTTAAGCATAAACTTTAACATATACCATTGTTTCAACATCAGAAAAACAAGGTACATCATCAGTATCTTCAAAAGCTGATCTTCCTGATCTGATGTCAAAGGACTAAACATGAACTCGGAAGCGATTTCAACGGGATCCACATGAGGTGATGCATGGCTTTCAGTCATGAAAATAGCATCCGCCTCCTTGTTAGAGCCATCAACAACGTTTTGCGGCAATACTTGATCAGAAACATGAATCTGCCCACTTAAATGAAAGTCAAAAGTGCTTCCAGTGTCACTTTGCTTTCCCGGTTCAGCTTCCATAAACACCTCTTCTGGGACTGATTGACATTGTATCGCGGCAGGAACTACATCCTCAAAGGTCAATTCCAGAGATTCACTATCAAATATTTCATATTTAACCCCATCATCATCAACTAAATGATTTGGAGAAACTTCAGGTAACGCCTCCATCTTCGGAGAAGCTACAGTTCCAAGTTGTTCCTTTTCTTCCTTGATGTGGCTTAGGCCTTGGTCGCTTGCCTTTCGACTGACGGCATAGTCACTGGCAGGTGTTGAAACTGAGCCACCCCCAGAACTATGTTGCATCGCAGCGGAAACATATGATGGCAGCACCTCACTGGGAGACAAGAAAGAATCATCATTGCTCGGAATTTCTGGGTCTTCGGTATTCAAAACACAGCAAATAACCCCGTTAATCCGGTAAGGAGATTGAGGTTCTGGGACTGATGCGGTTGTCGACAAAGCAATTGATGAATCGTCAACCTTACAGGTCAACGGATGTAGTGGGACCTCAAAACCTACTAGACTTGCAGCATCCACAACCCCACTCCCTGTATCTAGAGCCATTGATTCTTCAGGGTCACTAATATTATAGGGAGAACTGAAAAGTATTGATGACAGACCTTCGAGCGGAGACCCATCTAACATGCCTTTCTCGTTATCGTCATCCACAAAAAGGAAGTCCAAAGAAAAATCCCCAAAAGTAGCATCAGAACTTGCTAATCCATCACCACAGTCTCTCTCATATCCAGGTAGAATCCCTTTCATAGAATCGTCTTCATGTGGACCAACATTTCCAGTGCCCCATTCTGGATATTGGCTAAATGAAGCAACACTATCTGGAATAGGTGGACTGAAACCGGAGCAGACGTTTTCAGGTTTAATGTTAAAGAGTGGCCCACTATCTCTGCGAATATGTGACATCTCCTTGTGTAGATTATCATGATCAAATGAATGATCTATGTCATTTCGTACTGCTTCATTGGCTGTGATAGGGGATATATTTTCTACAAAACCATTTAAGCAACCCCCACCCATTATTTCACTTGCAAAATTTCCTTCAAATGAACCCCTGTCTCCACATTGAAATTCATTAGCAGTACCATACATGTTCGCACTAGTTGTTTCAGCATTTAATATTGATGAAAAATCCAACTCCCCATCTGGAAGTTCAAAGTCATCTGTAACAGGATCTCCAATCATGCAATTATCACTCGGAATTTCAAAGTCATCTGTAACAGGATCTCCAATCATGCAATTATCACTGAAATAATCATCTACAAATAACTGTTCTTGACTCCCTCCTCCATCACCAATGTAATTTTGAAGACTGGGAAAATCTAGATCAGCAGAACTGCAAGGTCCTGTGCAATTTCTCTTTCGCATGGCATAGTATTGTCCACGAACACTTTCTTCTTTCCTTTTCCCAGAAACCTGCTTATATCCTTCGGAAACACCAACTCTCCTGGACATTGGTGACAAGCTGGACACAGATTCTTGAAGCTCGGACATGCGAAGAGAAGCTTCAGCAGAAACATCAGGGTCATAGAGAAGAGAATGCCACCGCTCTTGCAGTTCTAGAACAGAAAATTGGCGAGAGAATTGAACTGCGCCTTTAGCAAGTGATTCCAGAGAAGCGCCTTTCTGCAAGAAAGGATCGATATTTTATCAGCAAAGATAAATATCTAGAACAGTTCAAAACCACTATGTTTGGATAAAAGTCTGTGATGGTTCAGTCTGTTTATTTGATCTTCTTTCCCGCTTGCATCAAAGTACAGGCTGTTTATGAAGTCAAAAACAAACATCACATAACCCTCAATGACATACAAAAATGTGAACGGCTAGGAAGACATATTAGCAGAGGTGCATCAGATTCATGCGCCAGAATCATCGTCAAAACAGTGTAATAGTTGCTGGTTCAAACACAGTTGAGCTATAGAACCCCCATGGTATAGTCACATTGCATGATTTGCATCACTAAACTCTTACACAGCTCACATTAGATGTCCAAACGTTGGTGCATTTGGATACCATAGACCTCTTACACTTACTACGACATCAAATCCAGAATTAAAACGCGCTTCTGTGGTCACCAACATGTTGTCAAAACTTATCCAATAGAAAGAAAGAGAGCAAACAAATGCTTCTTTCTTTGTAAATTCTAAGTTTAATCAATTTTCAAATTAAGCTCATCAAGTTGCCTATCAGGCAAAAATCCTGATACATAACTCTAATTAAACCTTCACTCACTAGGTCAAAACCAATTGATAGCAAAATCTGCTAACTAATTAACCCAATCATCGTTTTTAATCTTATCCAAATTAAAACACAATAGACTCTACATTCTTTTAACTTTCTAATCGATTCATGTAGCATAAAGATAAAGATTAAACTATCTTACTCACATTATCACACTGACCCTAATTTGATTTCTACAATAAAACCCAAAAAAATCTGAGTGCAAGAAAAACATTCCTACATTATTATTATTATAAGTACAAATAAGGAAGGAGGCAAAAATAAATAAACAAATAAATAAACAAAAACCCCCATTAATCATGAACTCTAAAACCCTATTTCAAAGAGTTCAAAGAGAAAGACTACCTCAACAGCATTCTTTAACACAAGATCATCTTCAGGAATCCAAGTGATGGTTTCCATGTCGTCTTCTTTTTCGTCGTCGTCTTCTTCTACTTGTTCGTCTGTATCTCTTATCTCAAATCTAAAACCCTGTTTCGTCTCTGTAAAATCATTAAGCGGAAGAGAGAGAAAAGGGAGAAGGAGTCGTCGATGTGCTGCGGCGTTGCTATTAGTTGCCTGCCTCCTCACCCTCTGCTGAAAAGGCGGGGAAAGAATTTTTCGTTTCCTTTTTGTATGCTCTTTGCGGCGTCTCTTCTCTACTACTACTACTTGCTAAGTTTTGGGCTCAGCGGGCTCGGGTATTTTTGGAAACGTGTTATTAAGGGGCCGTGTTTTTATGAGACCCGTTTTTTTTTGGAAAGGATTTGAAGGTCAAGTCAAAGGGTAAAAGTTAGGGGTGAGCATGGTCCGGATTGGACCGATTTAACCTCATCCGCATCCAATCCAGTACATAACGGATTTTAAGTTCAGCATCTGCATTTGATCTATCATTTAACGGGTTTGCATCGGATATACACATGTACAGATTGAATGTGGATGACCCAATGGATTTTATTTTTACAAATTATAATTATAAAGAACAAAATGCGGTAATTACCTGTTTTCTCTCTGCCTCTCAATTCCAAACCCAAAAATTCGATGGAAGTAAATGATTGAAAAATGAGATGACAATATATATAGTGGATCTTATGTAACTAGTATTTTGAATTCATATTTTACAAAAAAAAATTATATATTTAATGTAGTGGTTCTGGTTGTCCAGCAGACTTTTAAGGCATCATCTACATGCATTGGATCCACAAATTGCATCCGCATCCAATCCATTAATGTTCGACTGGACATCCACCCATAAAAATAAAGTGAATGGGACGGATCGAATCCGCGGATTTGGACTCAAATGCTCACCCCAAGTAAGGGTACTTCCGATTATCTCGCAGTCACAACTCAATCTAAAAATGATGTGTGGATCCCAATTTTAATGCAGCGCAGCAAATGCTAGGTTAGGTGGTGTCCACATTACAACTTTTTATTTTTATTTCCAAATCACCACTTAATTACCACAAAACAAAACAAATCTTTTTAGGATCATTAATCAAACTATTGGATTTGAGTAAAATACCGAGAGATTACGCACCAAATTGTGGGTATATTTATCTAATTCAGGAAAATCTAGTTCACTATCATGTGCATTCGCGAACCTTCTTCAAATTATTGATTTGTCCTTGAATTTTCTCGCGGTTTCATTCCTTCTACGCTTGCAAAACTTTAAAATATGATGGAGCTTCATCTAAATTCAAATTTTCTTTTTGGTAAACCCAATACTTACTGATCGGTAGTTTAAGTGATTTGGGATTATTGGGTCTTGGTTTACTGTCAACTCAATGAAACCATTTTCAGTTGAAATAGGCAATTTGAAAAGCTTGAAAATTTTGAATTGGAAAAGAATTACCACAAGAGATTAGTAGTTGCAAATAACTTTAACTCTTCTAAGTCGAAAACAATAATCTATGACAACGAATTCTTCCAATAGATAAAAAGGCTTAAAGATTTAAAGATACTAAACTTAGTAAATTGCATTTTGCTTGGATCCGTCCCGGTCAAGCCCGGTGGCTTATCTAATTTGAAGTACTCAAGCTTGCTTGGAATCAGATTAAATGGTGTTTCTTTTAGGGTTAAATCATCTCAATAGACTTGGATTATCAAGAATAAGTGTGGAGAATGAAAATGATTCAAAAATAATTTGTGGATGTCACCTAACACTGGGTGCCATGGGTGCACGAAAGTTGGGATCCACAAAATATTTCCAAACTCCATAATCGAACCATCATTTAAAAAAAAAAAATTGACCGAAAAGGTTATATTGGGATCAAAGCCTCTTGTTTAGAAAGGCAAAGTGAAAGAGAAAACTATATAACGAATGCAGTAATTATCATGTTAGATCATGGATCGGTCGAACTCACAAGTTTTGCTATCTCAAGCTTGTTGTCAATGTTAGATGTACATAACTATATCTTGATTTCTTGTCTACTAAATTCAAGTCTCATACTAGAATTAAAGTATGGTAGTTGAGTATCATGCATCACTGAATAACCCTCGAATATTGAAGACTGAAGAAAAAATAAATACATTTGCGAGAACTTCATCAACAAAGAGGTATGTGAAGACTAGACCATCTTATTTACTCGCGACATTTACCATTTTATCTTATGAGACAAAGTCGTATGATTTTAGTAGATTTAATATTACAAAGAAGGAATTTCGAGTCAAGCTTGTCTTGATAAATCTCTCGAAATATGATTCAAGCAATGGATGTTTTAGATCCTTCACAATCTTAGTTGTGAACGATATATTTTTCATGAACTATTTTTGTTCAAGTTGATTATTTGGAAATTGCCCAAGCAATGATATTCATTATCTATGGCCATTGGAAATGTTTCGAATTATTTAAAGAGAGTTCTCAAAACATACTTAATTATGGATACTAAAAAGGTACGCGTGCCCTAGTGGTCTGAATTCTGGAATGAGATATGTACGCATACCTAGTATGCGCACCCCATGGTTCTTAGTTTCGGAATGCGAGAAGGTCGTATACCCAGTACGCGTACCCCTAGGGCCTGAGTTGGCAAGCGACTTAAGGTATGCATACCCGGTACGTGTACCCCAACATCGTGAGTTCGCGGACTGCCCATAAGTATGCATACCCGGTACGCATACGTACCCAGCTTGAGAACAAGTATAAGCTCACAAACTACTTTGCAAACATGTTTAGCTTTGTTACAACTCTCATAGACACTTCTAAGACAACTTTGTTCAGGAAATCACTTTGTGTTTGTGAATCATGGTTTAAGTCTTGGGTGTTTATGAACACCACTTATATTTGTAAGTTCGTAAGGTATATTTTCCAATTTGAAATATTATTATACATGGTTCAGAACCCTGAACCATAGTGTATATTCTTTAGTGTAATATCAAGGCGGACTTCTCACATGCTTACATGAATTCCTTATAATAATTTTATTTAAACCGAGAAAGTGTTTACTTGAATTTCAAGTTATCTTAGCTTGAATCCAAAGATATGTAGAGTCTTGAAAATATATAAATAGAAAGACTCTTGAAACAATATTTCTTAATCTCTAGAACTTTTTTTGTCCGGGTTGCTAAGCTAGAGTCGTCTTCTATATCTTAGGTTATTCGTGAACTGTATTCTAGGTTACGAATTAAAGACTTCACTTAGAGATTCGTGAAGTTATGTCAGACTATGGTTTACCTGATAACTCTTGTATCCAGATCTTGTTCTTATTGATCTTTAAGGTTTTTCGCAATCTCAGATCATGAACAAGATAGATAGCAATCACAAAGTTCTCTTCGTCTCAAACTTTTTGATTCATCAAGATAAATATTTAAACTCTTCTTCGATTTGTTTGGATTATTCTTGAGAGGTGGTTAGTAATCTAGGCTTCTCAGCTAACTTAATGTAAGTATTCCGGATTCGTGAGGTTTGCTGGACTTTGTCTATTGCAAACAGGTTTCCAAACCTATATCGAAGTATCAAAATGGAAATCAAACAGGCTTATCTGTTAGAGGCAGATTGGTATCAAAATTCTTCACTTAGGTTGTAAAGGATGTCAGCTAAGGGAATCAATTGCTTAGAGCCTTACGAGGTTCAAGTGACGTAAGGAGCACGAATGCAACTAAATTACTTGGAGGGTTAGTTCGGTCTAAACTATATTCCTGTCCGAAGTCTGATAGTAAGCTAATGCATGCAGTGGCTTAATATAATTTGGTGCTTAAAGTTATACAAGGTCCCTGTATTTTTCGCGGGTGTAGTTTTCCTCGTAAACAAAACTTCTGGTGTCTTGTGTTTTTCCTTTTCCGCATTATATTGTTTTATTTGTATAATATGAATAACACAAGTAGTACGTAATCAATCTAGATAGTTTAAGTCCTTATTAATTGAGATCAAAAACAAGACTCGTTTTTATTGAATTTGTATCTTGAAAGATAGATCACAAGTTTCATACTTGTTAGAATTCAGATCCTCTTGAATTAGATATGACTAGATTGATCTTAGATATTGATTCGTGAGATCGTCCAAGAACTCTTCTACACATTCAGGTTCATGGAATTCATGTCTAGACATATATGTGGAAGAGATATGAGAAAACTCTATATACATATTTTTCAAGGATCTTTAGTTTAAATCTACTTGCAATTGTATTAGGTTTATCCATACATGTTTCCCAACATAAAAATTGGTAGTTTACTTGCATTATAGGTTCAACCAATCATTCGACCTAACGTTGTTATTTCGTACAACTTTTCATGAGAAGAAGATCAAAGAAATTTTTTGGAAGATATTGGTACCTAATTCCAAACAAATGTCACGCTTATCGGTTCGTCTAAGTCTTTAAGAAATCTTTTGGATTTTATTTTTTTAATGAAAATCATTGGAGACATGTATCAATTGGGAATTAAAAGTTTTTGATCGCAAAAAAGCAACTAGTAAGTCCATCTTTATATCTAAGTTACGATGGTCCTGAGTCACAAATCAGTAAACCTATTTTAAAGACCTTGAGTTAGCGGCGAGGAGTACATTGATGAATTAGGCGAGCGTTCGCTTTTCCAAGACTTATATATATCTATAATACAAAACATAATGATTTTAAGCTTGAGCTTTGGACGACAAATAATATTTTGAGAGACAAACGTTATATCCGACCATCCCAGTCTCATCCCAGCCAAAGACATCCAACAGATGTAAGAATTATAATCTTTTTTCGTTATGAATATGATAAATTGATTGGGTTCCCTCATAATTAGGATCATAAATAAAAACAAAATACGGAAACTATAAATTAAGTGTTATAAACTAAATCAAAAGATTAACTATTGCACAAAAGAAATATAGAGAGAAGAAGAGAGAATTTCTCGTTACTAGATATTGGTATCCATTACAAAGGAATGAGCCTCAATTTATAGGCTAATACAAGAAAGGATAATAAAGATAGCATTAACATTAGGAAGTAATGGAATGCATTCTCATAAGTAAGGTATTAAACTTAAGTTATTACACTAAATGTGGGTGGTTACCAAGAAGTGAAGGATGTGCAGAGGTGGAAGGGGAGATGATAAGGTGGTGGTGTAAGAGGGGTGTAAGAGTGGTGGAAATCCACCAAAGAATTAATTTACAACATTAAGACCATTAGTTTTAATTTTATTATTTGATTTTTCCATTGTATTCCTTATTTAGAAATAAATAAGTAAACAAAACACCCAAAAATTCCTCAAAATCAAGAACTCTAAAATTTCAATTAAATCGGAAAAATTAAATGAAAACTAAGTTATTCTCTGCCCGTTGAAGGTTCCATGCATAAAAAAGCACTAAATTATAGATAAATTCTATGATAACCAATTGTATTTTATTTAAATCACTAGAATTTCACCCGTGCCATAAGGACACGGCCTCCATAATAAGTAAAATAAATTATGTCAATTTTGACCCATGTGATCTTTTTTGTTGGCTCTATATAAAGTGACAATGGTTCTCCATGATTTTTAATTGTTATGTTTTATTTTGGAGAATTGCTTTGTAGTGGGATCAACTGAAAACCTTTAATATCCCAATGGTAGATCTATTACCCTATCATTGTTGGATTTTTCTCCGATATTTTTTCGAGACAAGTTGCGGACAACCTCTACAATTGTTTCCTTTGTGTTATAACCAACTTATTTTCACATCAAAAAAAATCAACCACAATTTCCATAATAATGTTACTTGTGTCCTAACGACATAGAATAAGCATTGCCACACTGATCACTTGTACTACCACCAACAGAACCACCCATTACCACTACCTTTTCCACCACTATCACTATCGTCACCGGCTCCATGCACCACCACTTACAAAACCATCCCGATCATCTCTAACGTCTATTGTATGATTATTAACAAATTTATTATTTATTTAATGAAAGTATATTTATTAAGATAATTATAAGACATATATAATCTAATAAAATATTTATTATAAAAAATTAGTGATACAATAATGATGTAAATAACCATAGTCATGGATTCATCTTATCCCTAAAAAAATCTAGATTGCTCTTTATCTTGCCTAACACCTCTTTGAAATACCAATAAAATATTTATTATTAAAAGTTAATTAAACATGGTCATTTTACAACCGTAGATTAAGGTTCTGCAAATATAAATCCTAATAGTTCTTTATCTAGCCTAACTTGTCCAAACCTTGTTTTGTATTCTAGAAGATGCACGAAGATGCAAATCATACCAAAAAAAAAAACAACACTCAAAGTCATTAATAAAAAAATAAAATCATATAACATGCCTAAAGGAGAAACAAATCAAAGCATAAAATTGTATGGAAATTACCTTGGCGATATGAAGACATTTGTTGGAAAGAATCCCAACCACTATTTTTATTCCGATGAATCAACCCCTTTCATAAATAAAAATGTGCAAAGAATCACAGTTACATGATGAGTTTCGCATGTTTTCTCCTCAACCACGCATCATAAATCTGATATACAAAATCGTCAAATCAACCTCTCCAAAAAATTTAATAAACCTGAGATGGAAAATTAAAGAATGAATTAAAAATCATTTCAGTTGATTTGCATTACTTGAGAGTTTTGAATGGTTTCACTAACTTATGTGGAGCGAAAACCAAAGACGTATGTGATTATGGTTGGGTTCAGAAGTTCACCATGTTATTAGATAATTGTTACAAGGAGTGTTGTCACGCCACGAGTTATTTATAGTATATATATATATAAAGGAACATATAACAATAAATGAAGACAAATTTGGTTCACCCATTCATAATTTGGTTTACGAGCGTGATGATGGTTCTCATTCTTTCGATTTATGGACTTGTAAACGGATATAAATCAGAGTTATCCTTAACATATCCAAGACCTTGTGCGATTTTTTTTTAGACTTGCTTTTTTGTATTTTTTTTCTACATGCATATAAATTAGACATTAGATAAGAAAAAAAATTGATAACAGAAATGTAAAAACCAAAAAAAAACTAATTGACTCTAATTATTCTAGGGTATAAAAGAACACGCAATTAGGGGATACTTATATTAATTGGGGGATATGAAAAAACTATTCCCATCCTTAGTATCTTGCTAAGGGGTGTCCTAAAAGTGTAAAAAGTCAAAGTTACCCCTTTCAAATATTAAGTAATTATTTCTTTATTTATTTTATTTAATTTATTAAACTTTTCTTTTAAAAACCTTTTTTTTTCATTAATTTTTTTTTGATTTTTCTGTTTTTTTTTTTCATTTTAAAATTATTTTTTTAAATTAATTTTTCTTGAAAGAAAAGATTAAAAAATTGATTTAAAAAAAACAATTAAATTTTAAACTTTTTTTATCATAAAATAAAATAAAATATTTATTAATTTTTTTATTATAAAATAGAAAATAAGTTTTTTTAAGCAAAAAGAATTAATTTTTTATTAAGAATTAGTTTTTATGAAAATATTTTTTTGTTAAAAAATATTAATTTTTTAGTAAATTTTCGTTAAAAAAATATTTTTTTATTAAATTATTTTTTATGAAAAATAATTTTTTATTAAAAATAAAATATTAAATAAAAATTAAATTATAAGGGCATTTTAGGGATAATAGAAATATATGGATAAGGGGTTTTGAAAATTACTTCAAAATGACCCTATTTTGTTTTATTATCATATCCCCCAATTAATATAAGTATCCCCAATTGCGCGTTCGTATAAAACACCCTGAATATCATCAACAAGTTTATTGACTATATTGTAGTTGCAGGAAATCCTACACTACACCCCTCACAATAATCCACACAACTAAGACATTTGAAGATGATTTTATTGATTAATTCCTTGAATGTTTACAAGATAAGATAAGAAAGAGCTAAAGAAATTACAATCACCACACACTTTCTCTCTCCTCATGACTTGTCTAACACTCCGAAAAAGATCTCTCTCACACTAGGCTTATTCAACCCTTTATATAGGGTAGTACACAATGGATGGCACTAAAGTTTGTCCTTTATTTCGGGAATGACTTGCGAAATATCGCAAGTGTACAAGTATTCATTCTCGCAGCTCTCTAAATTTCGCTAGGTCTTCACTCCTTTCTCGTGTTTTCATTTGTCGTCATTCATTCGTCATTTATATTACTCTTCTGCGACGCCTTAGCGATGATGTCGTTTACTAATCTCGCGAAATACCGATGTTGCGATATTCGGATCTACATCTTGCCTCTTCTCATGTCTTCTCTGCGAAGAAGAGAATGTCATGAGAACTAGTATTTTGAAATGCCGCAACTTGCTCATCTTTATCCATTACAATTAGTACTTTTATCGGAATTTATTACACATGTTTCTTCTTCCACTCTTTTCTTGACACGTCTCTTTCAACCGTTTTTTCTTGACCACTCACGTCCCCTCTCGCATTAAATGCATTTGTCTTCTCGAGAATTCTTCTCTCTATAAATAGTTTTCTCACCCTCCTCTTCTTCTTTTTTTACTTTTTCTCTGCAACTTTTCTTCAACTTTCTTCTTCCGCAATTTTGCTTTCGCTACTCTGTAAATCTTCCTTTTCTTCTTTATCTTGATCTTCGATTCTCTAATCATTCCCATACTCTAAAAATGGCTCCACCTCGGTCGTAAATATGAAACCCTTTTAGATGAAACTCAAAAGAAACTACAAGACAAGGGTTTCACCTTGTCTACTATTCCCAATCAAGAATCTTCATTTATTCTTCTGAAAAGTTGTTTACTGATCATCAATGTGATGATCAGAAAATCATAATCTCGCTAGGTCAAATCCTCGCAGGTCTTCCCATTCCTCTCTATAATCCCGAACTGCCCTTATTCTATGAAATTCTTGCTCATGAGAAATTCTCGCGAGCTATTTATCAATTAAGTGGTGATTGCATCCGTCTAATGCTTGAATTCGCCAATCGTGGTCTTGGTAAGGGGTCTCTATATCCTCGATAATGTGGGAGATCCTAATTTTGCAGACTTAGAGAGAGTCGTTGAAAAGTACACGGAGAAAACTTTTTGAAAATTATGAAGTGATAAATATGAAGAATGATAAATCTAAGCTGGGTGCTCGATTGAAAAGAAAAGAGAACATTCCCGATGATAAGATACTCATGTTAGATATTGATTGGCACTCTGGCAAGAATAATGTTCCTCGCTACTCTAAAGATGAGAGGTGGTCTTGTCTTTCCACTATTTTTGAATGGACCTTACATTTCGGGTTCCCACGTACTCCTCTGAATCTCGCAAATTACTATCCTTGGGTATTTAATTGGCCCGAGAAAGCAAAAAGAGGTATACTTCCTAACTTTTACCTATTTTACAATCGTATTTCCTCTTATATCTAATCTTGCGAATTTTCGGATTATTAAATTGAGAAAGAGCTATAAAAGAAATCCAAAGGGCGAGTACTCAGCGATACTTCGTTCAATCACGGATGAAGTAAGAAATATTTTTCCTTATTATTTTTTAACAATATTGTTGCCTCTGTTTCTTATCTTCATTCGTGTGCGAAGGTTGGCGTTGAAGAGAATGATAATTCTGAAGCTGCGAAGGTTAAAGGCAAGAATAAAATCACTCTTTGCAAGGATAAATCTTCTGCTCCATCTTCTAAAAAACGGAAAATCCATTCCACTTCTCATTCTAATTCCCAAACCAAATGAGAATTCCGAGTGAAGATAATAATGAGGTTGATACTTCTTTTGCGAAGGAGAATCATTCGGTCGAATCCGCTATGGCGCAATTGTCTAGTATTTTCTGCGATTCTATGCAAGGAATGGGGAGATGATCGTTTTTTCGCTACTTGCGAAGCTCTCGCAAATATCTGCGATGCCCCACTGCTAGTGGATAATGATTCTTTTCGTGGAGTTTCCCGGACAATGACTTGATTTCTTAAATGCACTTAGTGCCTTGGTATGTTCATATTTATTTATCTCTTTGTGATTTCTATTATAAACCTTATCTTAACAATTTCTTTATTTTCCTTTATAGTCTGGGAGAGCTTCCTTTGTTGTTGTCTCAGATCTCGACAAAAGGCGCAACAATCTTGAAAAGAAAAACCTTCAACTTAAGGAGAAGAACAAAGAACTAGAAGTTGAAGTTGCGACATCTCGCAAGAAGAGTGAAAATGAGATCTCGCTTCTTGAAAGAATTCAACAACGGAATCTTCTACTCAAGAAAATAAAATTTCTACTCTTCAAAGTGCTAATCAACAACTTTATGGTACAAAACTCTTCTCTTTTCCTTGTTTTTATTTTGTCATTTATTTTTCTTTGCCTGACTTATCATTTTCGCAGACATTTATAATATTTCTGAAGAAGCCATCCTTCTCCATTCATTTCCTGAGCCTATGGATAATGATGCTCTTCTTGCTCATCTCAACGAATCTTTAAGTAGTTCATCGAACAAAATTAACTCTCTTTCAATAAATGAACTTCGAACAAAATTTCATCTCTTAGAAATTGAGCATAGATCTAGTTTAGGTTTAGCCAACCGATTTAAACGTTTATACCTTAGCTCCCACGAGAATAATAATATTCTAAGGAAGAAAATTAGTAGCCTTATAGATGACAAGGATCGCATTGCTAATCAAGGTGCACAAGCATTAGCGAAGTTCCAAAAAACCCTTCTTGAAGTCCAAATTGAACGAGATGAATCCCTTCACCAAAATGCCATACTTAATGAGCGAGAAAATCAAATTCGTTCACTTCTTGTCATAAATAGTGATGATGAATTCGCTTGGGCTGCAAAAGTTCTAGATAATGCCAGAAATAACTTAGGTGTTAACGTCAGTCTTCATGCTGATCATACTGCCTTGGTTAAAGATATGATTTCTGACAGAGAAGGTTGTTAACTGTTCTTCTTTACTTTACCACTTCTTTTTTATGAAAGCGCTATTAAATTTACTCATTATCATACATTCGCAGAGCGAGAAGAGATATCAAACAAGGATTGAAGAACTTGAATCTGAAAAAGAACAACTTGCAAAGAACCTCACTCTTCGCAACGAAAAGTATTCCATGTTGAAGAAACAATTACAAGCTACTGTAGCGAATTTCAACAATAATGTTGTTCGTTTTCGCAATCAAACTATTAAGACAGGTTTGACGATGACCACGGTATTCCTCATTCTTCATATCCTTGTCTTCTTGATGAAATTCCTAAAGATATACCTTCCTTGATGTTTCGATAGTGAAGCTAGCGAAGAGGAAGAATCGATAAAGAATCGATGACAAAGAAGAATGAATCGAGAGATAGCTCCATTTCCCTTTTCTCTTCTTGTGATATATGTACATTTATCCTTTTAACCTTCCATCTTTGTAATTTCTCATCAGTAAATCTATCATATGGAAATAAATAACAAATTTTTACTGTAATCATTCCCATACTTGCCTCTGTTATTTATTTTCACATGAGAGATTAAGTTGATAATCTTTAAGTAAAAATACTTCTTATTATCGCAACTGCTGTTGCTAACCCTTCACAAATAAATGAAGTAATATAGCCATTTTCGCAAGCTTATTTGCTTACCCAATTTCTTGTTTTGTCTTATATTCATTTGTGTTGAAATTCATTATTGCGACAAGATCGCATGACGTCTTTACATTTTCATGTAATGACCCATTGATCTTGTCTTATCATTGTTTTTGTGCGGTCTTATTTTGCCTTCCTAGTTAAAGGTCTTATTTTGCCACCCCTCATTTTGCGTCAATATGATAGGCCTAAATATTTTGCGAACATAAAGTCCGTGACATTGCTTGCGTCTTGCGACAAAATCGCAGGACGTCCATACGATTTCATGTAACGACCCATTGATCTTGTCTTATCATTTCTTTAGTATTATTGCCTCTGCAGGATGCTTTTGTTGCGACAATATGACAGGCCTAAAAATTCTTGCTGAACTTGAAGTCCCATGACATTGCCGTCTTGCGACGAAATCGCATGACGTCTTTACACTTTCATGTAAAGACCCATTGATCTCGTCTTAACCTCGCGTTAGTATTATTGCCTCTTCAGGATCATCGCACAAATATGACAAGCCTAAATTTTCTTGCGAAAATAGAGCCTCATGACATATGCATCTTTTGACACTCATCAGCTCCCTAATGGAGGGTGCCGCCCTATCATCTCCTCGGGTTGCCCCTTCAAGGAGGCGACATCGGCCATACAAGACTAGCTCCTCCCATCCGGTCTTAGCAACAACCGTTGTTTTCGTGACCTCTTATCCCTTATACCTATAGGGCTTATGGTTACGAGACCGCACCCTAAGTGGAGTTTTCTTGGCCGAGTGCAAGATGTGCCAAGACTTGCCAAGAATGGCCGAGACACTTCAAATGCCCTGGCACTCTTGGCTCAACCGTGTACCTCGGCGCCTTGGTCATACACCGACTCCTTGGAAGAGACCCTCGGTCGTCCAACAGTGTATAACCTTATATATATAGTTGGAAATCCAAGGTATCTCCCCGGATAGGCTTTCATGGGCCCCAAATTTTCATGACTCAGTTCCGGGCGGTGTAACCTTTTCCTCGAGCCATGTCAAGAGATACCCCTTATATGACGACTTTAGGTATTACATTTGCCTCTTCGAAATATCATTCGCGAACTAGGGTGTACGCCATAAAGGTTCGTCCCATTCACTCATTCTTTTATTTTTCATCAATTCTTGTAATCATTCATTGATTTTTGATTATTTCTTCTCGTCTTCTTTGCGAAATTTTCATTCAATCTTGCTTCATTTGTCGTGATCTCACCGTAATTATTTAACTAAACTTTCGTTATATTCATTCTCGCGAAACTTTCGCGTACTCCTTCTTCGATCATCACATTTTTTGTTTTTTTGACATGTTTTTGTCATAATATTTTTTTTTTACACAACTCTAAAATCAATTATTTACTTCTTGCTCTCTGTTTCTTCATTCAAATTCCCTGATATTTCCTTCCCATTTGCGATGAACATCGCAATTTCAATTGTTTTCAAGCATCGTTTCGTAATATATCTTCATCTCTCTCACTTCTATTGTGTCCACCATTAGTCTTTTCTTCTTTGTCGTCTTTGATATTCCGCTTCCAATTCTTCTTTTGAGTAGCCCTTTCTCGCAAGATTCCACTTCAACTTCATAGCATTTTTGTCCCTCAGCCCAATCTCCTTTTATAACTCCAACACCACTGGGATGTGGAAATTTGATGCACTGATGGTAAGTTGATGCTACACCCAAGATCTCATGCAACCAAGGTCGCCCAATTAACGCATTATAGGGGGATTCTACATCGACTATGCAAAACAAGATTTCAGTTGATAATCCATTCAATGTATTCGCATGCGAGCTTCTCCTTTAGGTTTATTACCAGTACCATTAAAGCCATAAATCTTATAGGTTGACGGTATCAAATCTTCATCCTTGCCCTCTATAGTCTTGTAGGTGTGGTAGAAAAGGATGTTTACAGAGCTTCCAGTATCAATTAAGATTCTATTTATTGCCCATGAATTTTCTGCCCCATCACTTTCATCATCATGTGTTTTGGATTAATTTCTAATCTTACCACTAATGGACTGTCATGCAACTCACCACTTTCGTGTACTTTTCCATGCGGAAAAGAAATAACTGTGTTTGCCATTCTTTCAATGGCGATGATTTCGCGATGTTCATTACTTCTCTATTGTCAACATCTCTTGCGAAAACCTTACTGAGAATGTTATCATGAAAATCTTCAATTGTCCTGTATGAATGTACGATAGAGTTGCGAACAAGTTTTTGGCCTTCGCTCCAACTTCTACTACAAATGTTTCTTTCCCTTTTGTCGTATTTACTCTGCGATTTTTCTCGAGATTTTGGTAATGGTTGAGTCTTCTCTTCACATTTTAAGAATTGGTTTAGCTTCCTTGATCTATCATTCCGAGGATGATTCTTTTTATATTCCCCGCAATCATTCGTTTGGTGTCCATGAAAATGGTGGTAGGAACAGTAATTCATGACTTCTATCACCTGAGGTGGTTCATTCCCCATGTTCCATGGTGCAAGTATATTTTCCATCGGATTATAGCTTCCCATATCTTCTCCACGCTAGCGTTTAGTGGTGGCATTTTGATTTCTTCCCATACGACTCTATGACCTCGTCGGTCCTCTATGATAACCCCGCCTCGGCCTCCATAAGTCTCTTGCGGATTATGCCTCTCCGACCTCCATAGGTTTCTTGCGGTTGATCAAGCCTTTGAATTTTATTATTTCCGCCACAGTTGTAGAAGTTTCTTTCTCTTTCAAAATCTTCCCCGATCGCGACTTCCCATAGCCACCAACTTTTTCGACCATCATCCTGGTATCCTCACTCCTTGTTGACCTTGCGAGGTACTCGCCACGGTGTTTATCAATTTGGGTAACAAACTTGCATTCGCAGCTCCCGAACTTGTATTCGCAACAGGTATGATTCCATCTCATTTTGTTTTTCCTCTAGAGCAATATACCTCCCGAAGCTCTCGCAACTCAGTCATTGTGATTGTATTTTTGACTCTAAAAATTTGAATGTATAGCGATTTGTCGCAAACATAGCATTAATGAATGATAAGATGAGATATCTCTCCTCCACTTGGCCAGCCATTTCACTACACATTGTCTTCCATCTCACAGTTAGATGCTTCAAACTTTCACCAACCCTTTGTTTTAACCCAAATACATCTTCAATACCTGGTCGCGAGGAATTATTACTTATATATGCCCCTAAAAATATAGCCTGCAAGTGATTGAAAGATGTTATTGTATTCTTCGTTAGCCCTTCAAACCATTTCAAAGCTTCTCCTATCAGACTTGATGCAAAATATTTGCACAATATAGCATCATAATTCTCCCATTGTAGCATACATCTCATATAAGCTTTGATATGTTGTATCGCACAAGTTGTTCCATCGAAAATGCTGGTTAATGTCGGTGAAATTTCACTTCATGGTGGTATTCCTCTTAATTGTATCTCTTGTGTGAACGGAGTTTTCACAACTTCTTCTATTGCTTCATCCAACCTGCCTCTTTCCTCCTCCCCTTTACTGTTCATCATTCCTCTCATTTCTCGCCAATTCTCTCAAAATTTGTTCATTTACATCGAATTTGAATCCATTGGTCTTTTAGTTCCGCTTCTCTTCGCCCGTTCATGTCTACTTTGACTTTCTTGTTCATCATTCTCTTCTCGTATTTCTCTCGCGATCTTCTCCTTCATTTCTTTCGCGAATTCGCACACCATTATATGTATCAATTTCTCTTCTTTGGTGCCTATGCTCTCTCCTTTGTGCTCTTTCATATTCTTCATTAATATTATCATTGTTGCGATTTTGTTCTCGCATTCTTTTCGATTATCATGATTATTCGCGAATTGCCTCTTCTAATTCTTGTTCTTCCATTTCTCGCTCTCAATCTTTCTCTCTCGCGAGCTAGACGTGCTTGTTCGGCATAGTGTCTTTCAATTTCATCTTCAATTTCTTTTTGCTTCCTCTCGTGCTTCTCTCCCATACAATATTCTTCTTCCTTCTTCTTGATTTTCTTCCTCCATTGGTTGATTCTCGTCTCCCGACGTTGCCTATTTCCTTGGTTTCCACCATTCTCGCTCATTTTGAAGAGTCTCGGGACGTGGGATATAGCGATCTTCCATCATTTCTCTTCTCTCAATGTTCTGTGCCTCGATTTTGCGCTTCTCCTTGGTTTTCTTCATCAGCATTTTCTGTAGGTAAAATTCTCCTTCTTTCCTCTCTAATTGATCTTGAGCTTGACCTTGTAGTGCTTCTTGATCTTCTGTTTTGTAATCTCATGTTTTCCATCCTCGGCTCATGATTCTGTCTTGTCAAGTTTGCACGTTCCTCTGCCTCTAATCGTCTCTCTTCATGTATTGTTTGCCTCAACGCTCCAATGTCGCGATCTCTTCATTTCCACGAATTATTTCTCCATTCCTTTCTCGGTCTCTCCCCTCTTGTCCATTGTTTACCAATTTTTGTTCTTCTTCCCCTTCGTCCACAGAGTATGATGTCCAAGTATGCACACTTACTCTATCATAATCCACAATTTTATCCACTACTGGTTGAATTGGTGATTGAATTTGATTTTCTTCATCATTCCTTATGTTCCTTCTTGAGGATTCTCCCATTTCATTTCCCCTCTTCTCCTAAGCAAGTCTCCTACTTCTCCTAATGAGTTGTTGGTTGCTCAAATGCATTTCTCCTTCTAGCCATTTCTTATTTTGGTAAACTGTTGAAAATTATATCAAATTTCTTCTCTACTACTCCAAATTCTTTCAAATCACGATGTCAATCCTTACTCAAACAGTTGTTTCTAGCGCCAATATGTAGTTGCAGGAAATCCTACACTACACCCCTCACAATAATCCACACAACTAAGACATTTGAAGATGAATAACAATGATTTTATTGATTAATTCCTTGAATGTTTACAAGATAAGATAAGAAAGAGCTAAAGAAATTACAATCACCACACACTTTCTTTCTCCTCATGACTTGTCTAACACTCCTCAAAAAGATCTCTCTCACAGTAGGCTTATTCAACCCTTTATATAGGGTAGTACACAATGGATGACAAACTAAGTTTGTCCTTTTATTTTTGGGAATGACTTGCGAAATATCGCAAGTGTACAAGTATTCATTCTCGCAGCTCTCTCCTAAATTTCGCTAGGTCTTCACTCCTTTCTCGTGTTTTGGTTGTCGTCATTCATTGCGTCATTTATATTACTCTTTGCATGACGCCTTCGCGATTGCTCGTTTACTAATCTCGCGAAATACCGATGTTGCGATATTCAGATCCTACATATATCTTCGAGTGGACTATGAACTGGACACCATCCAAATGCCTTTCAAAGGCCTTCTTCAATAAAGTACCAAGCCACAAAATTAGCCTCTCTATATTGTTATTCAAAGACGATATCTTCAAAATTCAGCTTCATTTTCTTCAATATCATGCATTAAACCCCTAAGATGCCACGGATAAAGACCTCTCATCTACGAAAGGTTGATAGCATATGTGGAGATGCACTCAACTTTCGTTTCCGATTCCCAGTTGAATTGCAATTTGAAGTCCATCTCTAACCGCCCAAACTTCTGCCAATTGTTCCCATTTTGGTAGATATGTTTTGCAAATCCCGCCAAAAAAGAGCCATCATCATCTCTAACCACTCCCCCAAATCCTGCTAAAAGCGAGTTAGGATATTCCCACTTAACCGTAATATCCCGCATACATTTAGAATGATCATCCTTATGCATAACAAAAAATAAAATTCTCTTGCTCTCCGATTGCACATGAAAGAGTTTTAAGAGGAACAAACCTTTCTTTTTCATGAATCCACATGTTTCTACCATTCCAAATATACCAAAGAACTTGTGGGATAATATAACTCCAATTAATTCTATCGATGGTTGCATCCATTGAACACAACCGGCCTTAGAAATGTAGGTGTCATAATATCCAAATTAAAAAATTCTTGCCTGTCATCATACTTAACTTATTCCATATAGGAGCTCTCAGATTACAATTGAAAAACAAATGATATACGGTCTCAAAATCATTTTGAAAAAGAAAAACTCAGGTTAGGAGCAATTCCTTTCCCTCGTAAAGAGACTCATTTAAGTTCGCTTTGTTGTGGCATAGTTTCCATAAAAAAATTGATATTTTTTGGGCTAAGTTACCCCATAAATACTTCCAAATCCATATCGGTGTTATGATTACCGAAGATTTCTAAAAATAAGAAAATTATATGCCTATTTAATACTAACCTTGCCTTCCTTTCCATGCTCCACACAATAGTATCAAAGACTATTATCATAATATTGACAGAATAGAATGAATTTTACTCACCACATCCATAGTAATTTAATTACCAATAGTAGCGAGATTTCACTGTTTAGTAATGGGATTAATGACATCTTTAACTCTAAGCCTAGCCAATCTCCCATGGACCGAATCAGTGATTGCAACCAATGGTAAATCTGAAACCCATGAATCATTCCAAAAATCCATCTTGCTTCCATCACTAACATCCTTACCTTTCATCAAGCTTCTCCAACTATTTGAAAAACCATTCCTAACCTTACTAGACCAAAAGTCATCACCCTTATAGCATTTTACCTTCAACAACATAGCTATTTTAGAGTTAGGGCTCTCACTAATTCTTTAAGTCATCTTAGCTAATAACGCTAGATTGTTAAGATCCATATCTCTCAAACCTAACACCCCATATATAGGCAATAGGGCTGCAAACAGTTTTCCAATTTATGTTGTGCATCTTCCTAGAGTCTTTGTCCCCACACCATAATTTTTTTTTATGTATCTATCAATCTTACTAAGAAGATCTTTCGACAATTTTAACATTGACATAATATGATACGACACAGGGTCAAGTACATATTTAATTGACACACTCCTACCATCCATATTAAGATTTTTGGATTTCCAGCCACCATTCTCCTTTACTAAGTTTCTCATGTAACTCAAAGTAAGTTTTTTCTGAAACCATACCCCATTGAAGAGGAATGCCTAGGTACTTACCTGGAGAAGTGTCCACCTGAACTTTGAGAGCCCCAGCCATGCCCATCGCAAATCTCCTACCAAGATTGCTAGATGTAAGAAGATTAGACTTACCATCACTAACAATCTGCCCAGACCACCTACTAAACTTGTTAAGAATAAGTCTCAAATTACAAGCATTTTTGTTATTGGCCTTGAGGAAAATAATGTTGTCATATGCATAAAAGGAATAAGTAATCGTTGAAGCACCTTTAGCCATAGTAAACCCCTGCAAGTACTTGGAGTCAATACCTTTTTGAATTAATCTGGAAAGACCTTTAAGACACAATAAATATGAAAGGAGATAAGGGGTCTCCTTGACGAATACCATTGGTAGGACAAAATTCCATGCTAGGAGCACCATTAATAAGAACTTGAAAAGACATAGTGTTAATACTTCACTATCAAGATCACTATTTGAAACCAACACAATTAAGGATTTTATCTATAAAAGGCCAACTAACCCAATCATATACTTTATCAAAATCATATTTAAGACCCATCCAACCTTTTATTCCTTTCTTAGCCTTAAAAGAATGAATAATTTCATTACAAATGATGGTGGGATCGAAAATAGACCTATCTTCAAAGAAAGAATGCCGACCACTAGAAATGATTTTATTCAAAAAAGGCCTGATTTCTTTGGACAGAATCTTAGTTATGATTTTCATAGCATAATTACAAAGGTTAATTGGCCTATACTCTTTTACACTAATATGATTGTTATTCTTATGGACGAAAGCTAAAAAAGTTATGTTCCACCTATGAACTAACATTCCATTAGTGAAAAAATCCTTAACCACCTTAACTATATTAGGGCCTATTATATCCCAATATTTTTGAAAGAAAAGCCCTTACAGGCCATCTGGACCAGGGGCTTTCATTACCCCAAGTTGTCGAAATAGACACATCATTAGTAATGCTAGCCTTCTCTTTCTCAGACACAATACAAGAAAACAAAGACTCGATTTCATGATGGTCTAAACAAGTATAGTGGAATTAAAGAGACTAGAAAAACGGCTAACAATTTCACGCTCAATATCTTCCTCGGTATTTAGCCACTTACCACTTAAGTCCTTTAGCATATAAATGAAGTTCTTCTTCTTCTAACCAGAGTAGAAGTATGAAAGAATTTGGTGTTTAAGTCACATCATTAGTAATGCTAGCCTTCTCTTTCTTAGACACAATACAAGAAAACAAAGACTCGATTTCATGATGGTCTAAACAAGTATAGTGGAATTAAAGAGACTAGAAAAACGGCTAACAATTTCACGCTCAATATCTTCCTCGGTATTTAGCCACTTACCACTTAAGTCCTTTAGCATACAAATGAAGTTCTTCTTCTTCTAACCAGAGTAGAAGTATGAGAGAATTTGGTGTTTAAGTCACCCTCTTTAAACCATTCAACCCTTGATTTTTGCCTCCATAGAACCTCTTCCATGTGCAACAAATTTAAATACTCATAAAAACAAGTAATCATGTGATTTTTAGCTTCCACAGTAGGAGCTTTCTCAAATTCATTTTGAGCATGATTCAGATCAGCAAAAGCACATTCAATTTTGGTATATAAATTGCCAAAAACATTCTTATTCCAAAATTTAGCATTTTTTTGAAACCTATCGTCATAATAGTCAAAATAATTTTGAATACTATGATTAGAAGGGTTGTTCCAACTATATTTTACAACATCCTGAATCCTAGGATCTTTGGTTCACATGGCCTCTAACCTAAAAGGTCTTTGTTTGAAAGTCTTTTTAGGTTCCAGATCAATTAAAACCACTTTATTATCAGAATTAAAATAATAAAGGTGAAATAACTGAGCATTCCGGAAGTTTTTGCACCATTCCTCATTCGCAAGAACAAGAACCATCCTTTCCTTGATGTTATCAAGTCCGAATATTTTATTCCACGTGTACCTAGGCCAATTAGCTCCCAAGTTAATCAATCCACACTGGTCCATATAACATCTTTTAACTCTTGTAGCTAACTAGCAGACGGCTCTTTCCCTCCGGCTTTCTCACTCCTTATACCAACCGGATTCAAATCTCCCATAACCATACGACCATCATGTCCAACCTCAGTGAAGACTTCAACCTCCTCCCAAATCCTTTTTCTATGTACCTTATTTGTACTTGCATATATGGTAGACATTATCCATGGGATTTTAAACTTTGTCGTAACAACATCATGAACAACCCATCTAGAATTCCTAATGGCCTGAATATATACCTCATCCGGATCCCACAAAATACACATCATAAAAAAGCGTGGGTATAACAACCACACTCGATAATTCGTTCGGCAATTTGTATGGACTAAACTCGAATATAATTCCGAGAGCACCAACTTAAAAGAGAGCTCAATCAAGAAAGATATTATAGAGCTTTATCTCTTTCTCAATACAATCAGCAAATCGAACAGATAGAAATCCGTGAGCCTGAATGATATGAGGAATAACTTAGACGATACCAAAGACCAATGCCCAAGTGTCAATCAAGTTATATCCAACAAACAAGGTCGGATTTATCAACCGAGATTGAACTACGCACAACCTGTGATATTTCAATTATATAAACAAATATAATGCGGAAAATAAATAACACATACACCAGAAATTTTGTTAACGAGGAAACCGCAAATGCAGAAAAACCCAGGGACATAGTCCGCCTTTGAACACCACACCGTATTAAGCCACTAAGGCACACTAGCCTACTACAAGTTAACTTCGGACCGGAATGTAGTTGAGCCCTAACCAAGTCTCACACCGATTAAGGTACAGTCGCGTTCCTTACGCCTCTAAAACCACGCCGGATTTTGCGCACTTGATTCCCTTAGTGATCTCACACACAACTAAGAGTTGCTACGACCCAAAGTCGAAGACTTATTAACAAATCTGTCTCCCACAGATATGTTTATCATTTATTCTTTTTATTACGTGTTTTAATACAAATATCAAGGTGAACAGGAATCAACTAATACCCCAGATTTATACTCCCGAAGAGCAGCCTAGAAATATCAGTCACCTCACAATAACCTAACCGATTAACAAAAAATTTATTGCGAGAATCACAAGAGTCTCGAGACGAAGAACTATTGTGATTACTTTTTATATCTTACCCATCAGAGATAAATCTCGAGTAAATCTTAGAGAATATAAAAATCAAAAAGATAGAACAAGTAATATCAGAATACGCAACTACAGAGAAAATAGTTGGATCCGGCTTCACGAATCCCAAATGAAGTCTTCAAGTCATTAACCTAATAATGGTTTTGGAAAACCCTAGGTTAAAGGAAAATCGACTCTAGTTTGGAACTAGGACACAAGGAAGTGTCGGGATTAGGTTTTCCGGTTGCTAGAGTTCTCCTTTATATAGCTTTTCAAATCAGGGTTGCTTACAATCAAAGCTAAGGTTGCTTAGTAACAAAGCATTCAATATTCATCGTTAGATGAACTCCTGATTTAAGATTCAAGCTAAGTCTCAGAAATTAAACAATCAATCTCCACATTAGACGGTCTTAGCTAGTTACACACAAATGAAATATACTTATATTTAGATATGGGTACCTAAACGTGTATATTGGGTTGGCTCAATAACAATTAACCGAAGTTAGCCATATGAACACTTTTGACCTAACCATATTCATCTAACACTTCTAGATCAAATATGATGATCAATCAATCATGATAGATAATCAAATGAATCTAATTTTGTTTCAAATAGAGTTGTTCAATTTTTCACTATCTCATAGAAATATTCATGAACAAATTGAAACAAAATCGGTTTGATTCGTAATCGTACAAGGTACTTATACAAGAATCAATTCATGAACATTAAGCCACGGTTTGCAAAATTAATTTACATTCCTTAAATCATAAATATTTTAGTTTATGAGTATGAGAATCATACATAACCGATTTTAGAACTTAACAACTGTGTTCGCAAACTGGGTACGCGAACAACAACTCCGGACCTTGACCTAGTCAAGCTGTTCGCAAACCCGGTTCGTAAACAACCGTTCTGGACCCAACTCAGGTAAACCCGTTCGCATACTATGTACGCAAACAAGAGTTCCGGACCTTCTCAGGTAAATCCGTTCGCATACTAGGTACGCAAACAAGAGTTCCGGACCTGAATCATCACAATACAGTTCGCATACTGTATATGCATACCGTGTTGTATCCAGACATAGGTAATAGTTCTAAACTCTTATTTCAATCATTGAAATATCCTTAGAAGACGACAATGGTAATCTCACAAATACCATTAGCTTCAGGTAATTTTCAAGTGATCGAATGATCAACACGAAACTTCCCGAGCTAACATCAAATGACTATCTCACACAAATCATGTAAGATGTTCAAGGTAATTTTCACATGATCATCTTTTGACTTAATATTTAGTTTCCAACAAATAAGTTGTTTCCAACTAAACTCGTCAAGAATACGATGAACATAATTAAAGCAAAAAGCTTCCAACAAGTATTTCGAGAAATAGATAAGCGAGATGAACTCGACTCGAAATATCAAAAGTGTATAATGTAAAAGTCTATATAGCTATACGACTTAGTCTCATTAGTATATAGAATAGAATAGACTTCCGAGTGATAGATAAATTTTAGTCTCCACATACCTTTTGTTGATGAAGTTCCTCCAAGCTCCTCAGTAGATCTTCTTCTTCAATTGGTGAACGTCGTGAAGTCTAAAGCTCAACTACACATTCTATCCTAATCCGAGACATAGCTATAAGTAGACTAGAAATCAAGTATATTGTTTTGATCAACTAAACTTTACAAACAAGCTTGAGATTACAATGCTTGCAAGTTCGACCGAGCAGTGCTCTAACAATCTCCCCCTTTGTCAATTTTAGTGACAAAACTATCAATACATATGAATTACAAAATAAATAAACTTTGTAGCTTCTCATCCATCATGCTTGATTTCCTTGGCTCTTCAACTTTCCTTGAATTCTTCGTTACTCCAAGTACAACAAATGATTCCAACGTGTTCAACTCAGCATCATTGTTGTTGAAGATCTGTAGCCATAACAATAAGAAAACAGATGTTCTCAATCATTTTTATACAATGTCGTAGTACTATTATATCGAATCAAAGTCCAATTGCATCGCAACTTTGAAATAATACTATCATAATGAAAACCATTCCCCATTACATAATGATCCGTAAACCATATGTATGTAGTGTGAACTACCAAATAATTCTCCCCCTTTTTGTCAATATAAATTGGCAAAGGTACGAAAACTACAAGATCATAATGAAATTCTCAAGAGATAATTCATGACTCAAAGAAAACATATCAACTTTGTTTTGATGATTTCACATAGTCGAAACTTAGTGTATTCATCAAGGAGTTTATAAAGATACAAGATAACTCCTACAATATTCCACAGCCGCACTCCCCATAAAGATATGGCAATTAAGCACAATTTAATTTAAGAACTCTCCCCCATTTGATGTCATTCCCAAGAAAACAACATGAGCGACCTTACTTTTACAAGAAAAGAAGGATTTCTTTGGACGTGATTTGTTAATGTCCAAAATATCATCCATTAAAATAATCACAAGAAAACCTTAATGATTAATTAAACCGAAAATCACTCAACATAAGAAAATTTACGGAGTCATACAGTACTTTCACATTAAAGTAGTACTTTCACATTAAAGTGGATTAGGGAAAGATCAATATTGCGGAATTTTCAAAAGTTCATTCTATCTTTGATCAATATTTGCATAAAGACATAATATATGAGATACTAGCACAGTTCACGAACGTAAAGACATACATCTCATAAGCAATTGCAATATATAAAATCAAAAGATTAAATACCGCAAAATCGTCTTCCAAATAACTTTAGAATTTAAATAAATAAATCTAAAAACATTGCAACATGAAATCGTTGGAAATAGCTATGTGTAATCATAATAATTGCTATTCCAAACCCTAGTTATCCTTCTTAAACATAAGAATAAATTCTCATAAGAAGATTCCTAAACATCATAGAGCTTTCTTAGGGCATCTACCGAGAATTCCTTCTTATTATTGAAAAACCCATTGATTATGAGATCATTCAATTCTTCCATATCTTCAGAAATGTCAGTTAACTCACTAAGCTCCGTTTTCAGTTCACACAAGGTGTTCTTTTTCAGAGACACATTTTGTGACGGACCAGAGAATTCCCCCTCTAATGGGTTGATTTCAACCCGATTAGCAGAGTCGAACCCCCAATACGTCACTCGGAAGTTAAAATCAAAGTATAAAGAAAATGCTAAAAATATGAAATACATTCACTTCCAAAAATTTAATCAACCATCATTTGTAAATGGGAATCCCTTTGTCGCTAGGACACCACTTTTGTGAGATATAGTAAATTAAAAAATTTAAAATGTTAGCAACAAATTATCGGAAAAATCAAGTAAGGTGCCTGGGTATATAACTTAAATCAAAATACATGTCATGCTAACAAAATTCTAATGTATTAGGGGGAAATGATCAAATAGGTTTAATACATCATTAGGAATGTGAAAACTTGATACCAACAATAATTATAGTCTGACTTAAATTAACCAAGTTCCAAAGTTAAGCAAAAGATAGTGAACAGGGTGTGTAGACACTAAACGAACACAAGACGGAGTACAATAATTTAAATAAGACTCAATTAATGAAATGCAACAGTTGCAGGCTTAGCAATCTAAGTACCCAGTTCTAAGTTTATTTCAGACAAATTCAAAAGTAATGCATAATGCAGAAAATATGGGAAGTACCAGTTAATTGACATTTCCTTCAACTATCAACAGTAGTGAGAACCCATGGAAACACCCATAGAAAAATATTAAAGGCATGACTTAGAAATGAAAATGCAGAACGAAATTTCAAAGGATGGTAACATATATGAATTTGAAACCGTACGTAGTTTAATACATCCGAAATCCGACCTTAGCATATTTACATAAAGAGGTATGCTATTACATCAAAAACTAAACAGCAAGATGCATTTTCGAGCAGTCCTGTATGCACCAAAATTTCGACATTTCATTTGCGACATACGCAAGTCTCACACACAAATTATATAGAGACTTCGTATAAGATCCCATTAATAGGTACACAGCAAAATAAGCCACAAAAGCATGGGTCAAGCAAGAAATTTAAAACCACCCAGATAACCCCGTGATATACACATTATAGACAAGCAAAAATACCAACTTTTGCTCAAGCTCCTGGCTGCAAGCTCTTCCCAAGCATACCGCCTCATCCTTGCTTCGTACTCTGTGGGAAAACAAAACCAAAACGGGTGAGCCACAGCCCAGTAGGGGTTACGAAAATAATGCGCCAATGTAAAAATCAACAACATATAAGTCAAGCTAAAGAAATGAGCATGTCCAAATTCAGAAATGTATAAAGCTTGACAAATCCACATTCATTCGAAACAATGGAAATGAAATATTTTTCAACCGATAGTGAAGAAATTCACATATGCTACTTGTGAGGACCAGTCTCTAATGTTAGGATAGTCAGGATATCAGCCACCGTCCCGGACGGTCTTCCGCGGGTAGCCACATTTGTGGGATGCCCCTATGGGCCTAACAAACTCACCTGTAGCCTTCCAAAATTCTTCGAAAATATGCTCAACAGATCGCTTACGGAAAATCCAAGTAAACTCCAATGACAACGTAGCTCTTAAACCAAATCCCATTTACTCAAACCGCCAATTTATAAAGGACGAGACTGCAACGTAAGACTAGTTTTTGAAAGACATGCGAAACCAACAAATCCTTATAGCAAGAGTTAAATGCAAAGGTAGAAAATAACTTCCAGCAGGAACCACTTAAAGGAAGCAAGTACAAACACTTTCGGCAAATTAGATAGAATCAACAGTAACGTTTAAGAAGAGCATAGCTTATAAGTGGGAAAAGTAGACACAACAAAGCATCGTGTGAATGGGTATAAAATAGTGAAAACCACTAGTGATCAGTTATCCAAATTAGTTGGAAAAATAGTTCAAAGGGTCATAAATATGAGAACCAATTAAAAATCAATGGAATTAAGATTTTCTTTTAAAATAAGAACAACAGAAGAGGGGTTAGTCAGCTGCTAAATAGATGCAAGGATAAAAACTTATAAAACAAGTATGAAAAACTTCATGTGAAAGCCATTATATCCTCAAGCACATGCACTAATTTTTTAAAAAAGAAGGGGTATTTTAAGATGGAGATTTAAATGACAAATTAAGCTTCATTTCCTCTATAGTATAAAGTAATTATAAAATAAATAAGTTCAAAGAGAAAATCAATTAAATGCAAAAACGGGTAATCAAAGACAAAGGCTAAGATTATAAGTGACATTTTCAGCTGTAAATCATTCGCCTCTGACCAACATGGAATCAAAAATTTAAATCAGGGAATAAAAATAAATATGTTCATGGACTCAAACTACATTTCAAAAACGCAGCTCATTGAGTCATTTTAGCAAACAGTTAAAAGGTTACTTGATAACTCAATTTAACACTTGATTGAAACTAAAAATCAGAACTTGGGTGACTACCAATCATTCTTAATTTGTTTTAGAAAGTCATTTACAAACATTTAGGAATCATTCATAAATTCTCTTTGCAGAAATCAATCATATAAAAGGTACGATTTCAAATCCAGTTCTCATGCATAAACTCATAAAATGCAGCACGGATGATTTGAAAGAAATTCATGAACAAAAGTTAAGATTTAAAAACATCTCAAATACCCATTCACAGACTCGTATGGATAGTCATAAACAGGAAGAAATAATCAAATACAGTACGTTTAAATGAAGTAAACATCAACCGAAAAATTGAGAAAACCCCCAACCTTTTCACCATCCAATTGCTCCGTCAGAACTAAAGATGGCGTTCAGAATTTAAAGTTGAGATCGTCTTGATAATCAGTTATAAGAGTGGAATAATATTTCAGTGAAAGAAAAAGATTATGAAACAAAAGAAAAATGCCTCTCGTCTGGAGTTGCTAACAGAGAAGAAATAAAAAAGAAAAGAAGCACCCCTAGTTGTTCTGGCCTAAACACGTGGCGACCATGCTCTAGATTTCTAGATTTTCCACGGTTTCTACTAACCATGCATTTCATCACTACTAAGGGATAGCATATTTACTTCAAACACCCATATTAGGATTAGGGCACTCAACGTATCTATACGCATCCGTTATCAGATTGCACTCGGGCACTCCAAAATTTTATCTTCCCATCCAAATGAGTTGAATTCGGGCTCAAGGGTTAACGGAAGTTTTAGTGGTGTTACACATTTTTTCGTAGTGAGCTATCTTTTCCAAAGATACAATGATTTGAGATTTTAAATCATTTCTTTTGCTGATGAAATCCTTCACCATAGCCCTAAAGTTATTATCATGCTGACAAACAGATAAAAAACAGTTAGAGGAAGAACCGTTTTCATCATTTGTAGACTTCTCCTTTTTCTTTCTTGAAGATTGAATTACTTCACATAGATACACATTAACTGCTTCTACTGCATCCCTTTTTGTGGTTCCTCTGGTTACAAGAGCCATGATTCTGTATCTTTCAAAGAAAAGAGGGTGAAGGGAATTTTGATCACAAATGAATATAAATAGAACACCGGAAACATCAAACCCTAAGGAGTTTTTCCACAGCCACTTTGAAAAATTCCTCACGATTCACAATCCATTATCTATTTTTTATAAGAAATTATTTACTCTACAAAACTTATCTAACATGTCCTTATGTAAATTTTAAGATAAAAAAATAAACAATTATACAAGACTTGAGCAACCTTGATGCAATCCTCATATTCTCAAGTTAATAATGAGGATGCAGACATCACTACACTTAGGTTGGAATGGAGTGAGCAAAATGCTCACTTCTTTGTCACATGGTGACATACCAAGGTTTATTGTATAAACAGGACTTCTTACCTTGTCTCGACTGGGTTCTTCGAGACTTCTTCTTGGCTTCGAGGTTCACTATTGGTTACTCAATGCCATAATCATCCTTTTCATGTCATTTTGAAGCTTGGAAATTCTTTTGTTGTTCTTCTTGAATTTCCAACACTTACTTTGAACATGATTCACATTTCCACAAAACAAGCAATTCATAGAGGAATTTTTGTTTTGGCTATTGGCCTCCTGTTTGTCACAACATTCTACATCCATCTTTCCAGAACCGGGTGGAACAAAGGATTTGTTAGTGGTCACAATCTTGCTTTGGAACCATATACCATTTGTGTTTCCAAATGACTTCTGACCAAATAACATTGCTGAGATTTTGTCAGAGCTTCCAGACAACTTTTGCAAGTCACACTTAAGAGTATCAATCTCTTTTTCCTTTAAGAGATAGGGTTCTCAACCCGCCCCGCCATGAATTCATCATTAAGATTATCAATCTCAAGATTTTTCACCTCGAAGTGATGATTCAAGTTTCTCCAACAAATTCTTTAGTTGCAGATTTTCTTGGTGAATTTATTCATTTTTATCTAAGATTTCCAAAATCTCAAAGTGTCGATTTTGTTCTCCTTCTCTTTGGGTTGTCATGGACTCGTATTCTAAATCGTTAATTTGAGTTAATAGAAGTTTTCGTTGAGAGAGCAGTAAAATTTTTCATCTTGGCAAACTTCAAGTATGCATGTTATTGACAAACCGACATGATTTTACTTTGTATTGAATCATCCAAGTATCAGCTTCTTCTTCTAGAGAGAGTGTCGTCTCTCGATCTTTTTCTTCTCTTCACAATATCCTTGATCTTTTGTGTAATCAATGACCTGTCAAGATCAACATGATTTGGACATTCATCATCCCAAGACAAGTTAGAAGATTCACTTGTATTGGTCACAACATTGAACACAGATGTTCTGACTGTGTCCTGATCATGATCAAGTATTTTTAACTTTCCAACAAGTGAGTTTCTGGAAAGTGTTTCAAGGTTGTTTCCCTTTACGATGGCATGTTTCTTAGGATCGTATCTAGCTGGCAATAGTCCGAGAATTTTCATCACAATGTCCTTTTCAGGAATAGTCTTACCCAAGGCAAATGATGTATTAACAATTTGGTACACTTTGTGATTAAACTCATCAAATGAATCTTCATCACCATATACGAAGGTTTTCCCAATCGAATTTAGGTTTTGAAGCCTAGCTTCTTTCTCAAAGGTATTTCCTTCAAATACGGTTTTTCAAAGATATCCCAAGTATCTTTAGACAGAGTGCACGTAGTCATATGATGCTGAAGATCCGGGGTAATGGCATGGATGATAGGATTTAATCCGTCAGAATTTTACTTTGCAGCAAGAATCTCAAGATCATCATAATCACCAACATCCATGCAATAGTTACACCGTCTACTGTAACTAATGGAGGATTATAGCCATTAACAACATGAACCCATAATTGAAAGTCACGCACTTGTAGAAAGGCACACACAATAATTTTCCACCATAAGTAATTCGAGCCATCGAACACTGGCGGCATGTTTATAGTGATAGCACTTCTGTCCATAGAGTCAGACTGCTACAAACACAGACTTATGAGGTCTTAGAGCGTTTGCCTTCTCTGATACCAATTGAAAAAGCGGGGGTATAACAACCACACCCAATAATTTATTCGGAAATCTGTATGGACTAAACTCCAATATAATTACGAGAGCCCGAACTTAAAAGCGAGCTTAATCAAGAAAGATATTAAAGAGTTTTATCTATTTCACAATATAATCAGCAAATCGAACAGATAGAAATCCATGAGCCTGACTGATATGATAAATAACTTGGACGGTACCAAAGGTCAATGCCCAAGTGTTAGAACATAGCTCGGTTGAACCCACCAAGCGTTGGTATGTCAAGTTTGGTTGTCATATTTTAGTGAATCAAAACTCAATTAAAGAGTCGCTTGATTATATACTAGAGACAACTTCGTATAGGTTAGGCTAGAAAGATTAGGATTATGAGACATACAAGTATTACTCGAATACTTAAAGAATATGAAAAAAGTAACAAGCTACATCGACGACATCATCCTTCCTCTTGAGGTTAGTTATATTCTGACTTGAACTGTTTCATTCCTAATGTATCTTTCAAGTCGTGCTATATTGAAAACATAACTACGAAGTTGTGAATGATTATACTCTAGTAAACATAGTATTAAGGAATTAGAATACGAAGTATAACGCTTATCTTTTGAACTTCGTATATAAGACATCGACGTAATCGTATGAATGCTATTATGATTATGTGTATGTGTAAAGGTGAAGATTTCATCCTAGGAATCAATGTTTACATTTGTTTAAAGGATGTACATTCATGAACTTGTTTTATGAATCCAAAGGGAAATCGCTAGGCTTATTGGTATTGTTATTCATTGCATATCTATGGATTACCAATATGTGTGAGTTAGTAGAACCGATCATAACTTGTTATGTATTTTGGTAAAACTAGTCACAATGCCTGACTTATGTATTGGTATGACTTTTATTAATGTAACCGATCCTAAGTAATCACCTAAGATGGTATGATCGATATTTGTAATCGTAACCGACTGTAATTGGTATGACCGATCACAAAAGAGTTATAATCGATCTTTGTAATTGGCGTAACCGGTCCTAGTAATTGATGTAACCGATCCTGGTGACTAGTGTAACCGATAACAAGTAATACCATGAGAATATGGTAACCGGTCCTGGTAATTGACGTAACCGATCCTAGTAAATCGATATAACCGGTCCCAAGAACCATATTAAGGTAGAAATTGTGTTTGGTAGAACCAGTAAACCCATGATTAGTGTATTGATATTTGATCAATCACATAGTTCTTGGAAATCAGATGAACCAATTCTAAACTTGTTTGGAAGTGTGGTATAATCTGTTCCAAGATTGTAAATATGAAACAGATTTACAAAGAAATAAGATGTCGACATACTTTGAACATGTTCAAAAGAACTCTTATCTTTTATTCTTCAAAGATATTCCTTCATAACTCAAGGAGATCCCAGACATCGAAATAAGTTGAGAATCTTTTAATTAAGGTTGTTAATTTTATATGCTTTTAATTACCAGCAATTAAAATGCATATCTCTGGAAAATAAAAATTGGTAATGTGCATTTACTAAATGGAGATTTTCTAGTGAGATTTCGTATAATATTAGACAGAGTATTTCCAGGAATTATGAAAATCGATTTGGAAATATATTACATATCTTAAGAATATTTCGGTTTTGGAGATTCCTTGGTGTCCAAACTTCCTTGGTCTATAAATACCCAAGTTTATTTCGATCAAACTATCCTAAGAGCCAGCAAAACTACCTTGTTGTGTTGTTACTGGTGGAGCCATCTATTCAGAGAGTAAAGTACCCTAATTAGGCGAAATCTCTTATGACCGCTCGTTTAAAGACTTCTGTGGATCAAGAAGCTCTACGAGTACCCTTGGTGGGAAACTAGATAATTGCAGTATATTAGTTTTGATTTGATTTTAGTAACTAACGGTTGTTGAACTTTGATTGCACCTAGTTTGTTTATTCTTGAGAATCTTCTCTTTCGATATAATATTCACTCAAACTAGATCGAAGTGTCGAAGGGATCTTTAGAACTTTTTGTAGATCTAAAGACGTCTTGTGATAATTCATTGTTAACAGACTCCGTTCTGTGCATGATTGATCACAAGAGATTCAAGTTGTGGTTTGCAAGTGTTTATTGAAGATTAAAGAAGATTTGAAGACATGGAAGATTTATTATTGGTTTCATAATCTTTGGTGTGCACAAAACTTGATCGTCTGGGATCCAACTATAATCGGTTTATCTTTGATAGATTTGATTGATTAGTTGCGTAGATCGACATCACTATATAGTATCTTGGTAGATCTTATATTTGATTACAAAATCTAAACTCTGCTACTTTGGTAGTTGTTGGATAGATAAATCTAAACCTAACAAAGGAGTTTATTGGATTAAACAGAAGAGCCTTTGTCTAACTCATATCACTGAGATTGAATAGAGTTGTTACCGAACAGATTTGTTGTTCCTTTATTGTTTGGAATTAGACCCAAAGGAATTGATCCAGTGCGTGCACTTATTGAATGTCGGAAGCGCGTGGATACTGCTAGGTGAACTATAGGTTTAGTTGCTTGGTTTCAACTATACGAAGTTGGTTTGATTTTGTATAGCGGCTTAATTCTGAGAGTATTCAATTCTGGACTAGGTCCTGTGGTTTTTCTGCATTTGCGGTTTCCTCGTTAACAAAATCTTGTTATGCCATTTACTTTATCTTTCCGCATTATAATTATTTTATTATAATTAAAGTAAATTGCACTTTGTACGTTATCAGGGCACTTGATATTGATCCTATTGGTTTCAGTTATTACTGTACCTTTTATCAAGTGATCACTTTGTTGTTGTATTGTCTCGATTCTATATCCATAGATGATCACACTAAGTGTATTGGTTTTCTCCACTTGCCTTTGATATTTAATTCACGAGTTAGGCCAGTTCGGACTAACCCTATATTAAGTGGACACTGTGTTGAAATATTCCTTGAATGATTGTTGCTCCGAGAGGTTTATACACAGTGGTTCTTGTATAGGTTTTGATCAAAATAAAATATTGTTGTATATTTGGGTACCCTCGTCTTTTCAATTGGTATCAGAGCAAGCAAACACGAAAAGATCTAACAATCTGTGTTTGGTGCGATCCAACCTGTAGGAAATGAACTCGAGTTCACATGAATCGATTTCAGTTAACGTACCGCCAATATTTGACGGAACAAACTATCTATGGTGGAAATCTGCTAAGAGATATTTTCTTCAATCAAGAGACTTTAATACTTGGCTATTAGTTGTCGATGGTTATAATCGCTCGAAAATAGAAAATTCGGAAACTGAGTTTAAACCCTTAATAGATTATTCTAACGAAGAAAAGGCTTTTGCAAATCAAAATTCAGATGGTTTGAATGCTATTATACATGTTGTAAGTCGTGATCTACAACATCATGTATCAACATACCAAACTTCAAAAGGAAGCTTGGGATAATCTTCAGATCGTATTCGAAGGAAATACATCAGAGAAAGAAGCTAGACTTCAAACTCTTACGTCTGATTGGGAGAACCTTCGAGTGGATGACAACGATACTTTTGAAGAGTTTCATATTAAACTTTCTGAGATAGTTAAGGCTTCTTTATCACTTGGAAAGACTATTTCTGAAAAATATATAGTATGCAAAATTCTCAGATCGTTACCATCTAGATACGAATCTAAGAAGCATGCAATCATCGAAGCTAACGATCTTTCCTCTTTATCAAGAAGTTCTATTGTTGGAAAACTAAAGATATTTGATCAGGATTTCTTGTCTAAACAAAAAAACAATCTGGCCTATAATGCCGTCAAAAAGCCACCGACACAAGGTCCGGAAGACTCTCAAGATCAAGAAGATTTAGATGCTAAAGATGAAACTGAACTAAACCATCATTTATCTCTTATTACTCAACAATTCAAGAAACTATCGAGACATCGAAAAAGAGAATCCTCTGTGTCAAAAAGGAATAGTATTTCTACACATAAACGTGAAGACACTTGGGATGATAATGATGTTATTCCTCAATGTTACAAATGTAGGGGTTTTGGTCATATTTCTCCAGACTGTCCAACTAAGGATACTCAGTGGAAAACAAATGCATATCTTTGCCATTCTTGACTATTCCCCTGACGAGGATAATCAAGATTACATGTTAGATCATGTTTCCACCATTGTAGAAATCCGTGACTCTAAAATCCTTTAACATTAGATACCCAAGAAGAGCTCACTCCCACGACTTTCAAACAAAATTTTCCTTGTAAAGATAAAAGAACTCAGGTTCTTGAATCCGATGTCAATGAAATAAAGTCATCGCTTGATCAATTCAGATGGAATTATTTGAATGATAAAATAAAATTTAACAAGTGCCTTGTGAAAATCGGGGGCTCTCAATGTTCCGAGAAGAACAAGTATCTAAACTCATTTTCGACATTAAGTGTTGTCAAGATGAAATCAAAAAGTTAAAAGCAGAGAATCTGAAATTGAGAGATAAACTTAACTGCTCTGGGAGTTCATCACTTGATATGAATATATCAAAAGGCAAGGAAGCAGGATTGAATAAATCCATAAAACCTAAGACATGTAACCGGAAAACTTCTGGGGCTTGTTTCCAATGCAAGCAATGGGGGAACTATAAAAAAAAATGGCCTAGCATTAAACGGAAAAAGAGACTCCGCAAATACAAACATTCAAGATCTAAATCTAGATCAAAAATCACTTCTGAATTTCAACGTAAAAAATTGAATAATGTAATTTTTAGACATCAAGATCTTACTCTAAACTTGAGAAACGAACCTAACAAGTCAAACATAAAGGTTTCTAAAATCTGTAAGAATGTTGAAACCGCTAAGGGAGGAAAATTCAACAACCGAAAGGTGATAACCTGACTAGTTATCATGAATCCTTACTTGTTTCCCTCAAAAAGTAATCAGTAAGGATATGTATGTAAATATTTCAATAAAAATATTTCTAAAATAAATTTTCGGTTAGGAAATTAAATGAAATATTTTTCTCAAAGATTTGAGAAAAACTTTTCTTATTTATAAGAGGAAAGACCTCTTATTTCATTTTATAGAGATATGACAAAATGTCTACCTCTAGTTGCAACTCTCGCAAAATTGAAAAATTCTGGACGATATTGTTTCCTAACAAGAAACTACGTCTCGAATCTTCAGATGGTGATTCAGACTCATCTCCATAGATTCATCAAGATGTTCCTAATGAAGAAATCTCATCTCTTAATGATAATCTTCTCAAGAATCTTTCACTAAAATTAGATCTGATCTTATGTGAAGTAAGGAACATGGAAAATGATTTGCGAAAGGAAGTAAAGGAAGTCAATGACAATGTTATTAGTCTTGAATCAAGATTAGTAATTATAGAAGATGAAGAACCCTGTGAAATCTTCTGATCCAGCTTCGAAAATATCAGAGGAAACTCTACAAGAATAAAATTAGAGTCTTATGATCTTTGAAGATTCTTTCAAGAAGAATAGACATCAGTTTTTGATTATTTCAATTATTGTGTAAGGTCTTTTTCTGAATAAAACTATCTATTATTTATGAATAAAATTATTATTGGATAATTTTTTCTTGTGATAGTTTTTCGATTACATAGCATGTGCTTGAATGCTTTATGTTATTGCTATGTGTTTATGGGATGTTTGATTTCGGTTTTCTTAACCTTAATATTCGATCTTGTGTGAACCCTTATGGTTTGTGTGGCTTTTTGATTTAGCGGGATTAAGTTCTAGCCCATGTTGGTAGGCTTTATCAAAGGATCATAAGTTATTCCGATTGAAACTCATATGTGAAAAAGTCACAGTATGTTGAAACGATTTGTGTTTAACATAAAAGCATATGTATTTCGGGTTTTCAACTTTTGTTATTGGCACACATTAGTTAAAGCCGATTCAACCTTTCTCTGGTAAAGGTTGCTTTTGTTGTTGTTCTTTTGTTCTTGCGAGAGGATGACAACATAATGGGGAGAGTTCTAATTTGAACTTGTGCTTAATGATATATCTTTCGGGGAGAAGAGGATGCAGAATATGAGGTAACAAATTTGTTAGTTAATCGTTTTCCTGTTTAAAAAAAGCTTGAGTTTATTACATATATTTTGCTTTTGCTTAACAAAATTTGGTACAATTTATGTTTATTCCATTATGTGTGTATGGATGGATGTGTGTGTGTTTGATTCAATTGTTTCCGGTTAAGAAAAACTGGTTTGATATCTTTCTTTATTGTTTGGTATCAATTGTTTTAGCCTTAACGAAATTTTGGTGCAATTGCGGTGCTTTAATGTCTATGTTTGTTTCAATTGCTTCCGGTTAAGAGAAATAGTTGTGCAAGTCAATTTATTTGGTTTGTATGTATTGTTTATGGCTTAACAAAATACGAGATCATATTTTTAGTCCAATTCGATTCCGGATAAGAGAAACTAAGTTAATTCGGATCTAATTTAGACTTATCAAAGTAAAGGATTCGGTTATTCAAGTCTAATCGAATGCCTTGACAAGAAATATTAGTTAACTAACCTAGTATTTGTCTTGTCTAAAGTGTAAAGGTCTAAGTTATTGTTTGAATAATTAGTTCCTGATGAGAAAAATAAAGTTAATTCTGATATTTATTTTGGTCTTATCGAAATAAGCGATTGTATTTGTGCAATCGGTTTAGCAAGGGAACTAAGCTTCTTGGTCAATTTGTTAAACTATTAGGGAAAATTGCTTCAGGCAATTGTTTCCTTGATAACATATTAAAACCAAATTACTTGTAGTTTCGGTTTTGATATTGGTTATCTAAAATGGTATGTGAAACCTTCATGCTTCACTCTTATAAGTTGTACAATTCTTTTAGATTTGTAAGATCCTTTCGGTTTTGGTGTTTGCTCGGACCTTTGTCATTTTGTGACAAAAAAGGGGACAAATATATGGAGTAAACAAGTAATTTGTAATCACATAGGAAAGGACAATTATGCTTAAATGTTATATCTAACGAAAGAATAAAGCATTGACTAAGGGGGAGAAACATATCATATGATGATTGTAGTTATTTGGACTACAAAGGGAAATAACAAAGATGTGCGGATTGAAAAATTACCAATCTCACCTTTAGGGGAGTATTAGCTTTGTTATTTAAATGTCAACAGCGATATTTATGGATTGAATATATGCAGGTTATTGTGATGTTGAAACTTGGAATCAAGCGTATGTATAATGAATTTTTGTAATTTGTTTATCCATATATATTAAGAGTTTTGTCACAAAAATTGCCAAAGGAGGAGATTGTTAGAGCATAGCTCGGTTGAACCCACCAAGCGTTGGTATGTCAAGTTTGGTTGTCATATTTTAGTGAATCAAAACTCAATTAAAGAGTCGCTTGATTATATACTAGAGACAACTTCATATAGGTTAGGCTAGAAAGATTAGGATTATGAGACATACAAGTATTACTCGAAGACTTGAAGAATGTGAAGAAGTAACATGCTACATCGACGACATCATCCTTCCTCTTGAGGTTAGTAATATTGTGACTTGAAATGTTTCATTCTTAACATATCTTTCAAGTCGTGCTATATTGAAAACATAACTGCGAAGCTGTGAATGATTATACTCTAGTAGACATAGTATTAAGGAATTAGAATACGAAGTATAACGCTTATCTTTTGAACTTCGTATATTAGACATCGACATAATCGTATGAATGCTATTATGATTATGTGTATGGGTAAAGGTGAATATTTTATCCTAGGAAACAATGTTTACATTTGTTTAAAGGAAGTACATTCATGAACTTGTTTTATGAATCGAAAGGGAAATCGCTAGGCTTATTGGTATTGTTATTCATTGCATATCTATGGATTACCAATATGTGTGAGTTAGTAGAACCGATCATAACTTGTTATGTATCTTGGTAAAACTAGTCACAAAGCCTGAATTATGTATTGGTATGACTTTTATTAGTGTAACCGATCCTAAGTAATCACCTAAGATGGTATGATCGATATTTGTAATTGGTGTAACCGATCCTGGTAATTGGTATGACCGATCACAAAAGAGTAATAATAGATCCTTGTAATTTGCGTAATCGGTCCTGGTAATTGGTGTAACCGATCCTAGTGACTAGTGTAACCGATCACAAGTAATACCATGAGAATATGGTAACCGGTCCTGGTAATTGACGTAACCGATCCTGTTAACTGATGTAACCATTCCCAGTAACCATATTAAGGTAGAAACTGTGTTTGGTAGAACCGTAAACCCATGATTAGTGTATTGATATTTGATCAATCACATAGTTCTTGGAAATCAGATGAACCAATTCTAAACTTGTTTGGAAGTGTGGTATAATCGGTTCCAAGATTGTAAATGTGAAAAAGGATTTACAAAGAAATAAGATGTCGACATACTTTGAACATGTCAAAGTAACTCTTATCTATTATTGTTCAAAGATATTCCTTAATAACTCAAGGAGATCCCGGACCGAAATAAGTTGAGAATCTTTTAATTAAGGTTGTTAATTTTATATGATTTTAATTACCAGCAATTAAAATGCATATCTCTGGAAAATAAAAATTGGTAATGTGCATTTAATAATTGGAGATTTTCTAGTGAGATTTCGGTTAATATTGGACAAAGCATTTCCAGGAATTATGAAAACCGATTTGGAAATATATTGCATATCTTAAGAATATTTCGGTTTTGGAAATTCCTTGGTGTCCAAACTTCCTTGGTCTATAAATACCCAAGTTTGCATTTCGAACAAACTATCCTAAGATCCAGCAAAACTACCTTGTTGTGTTGTTACTGGTGGAGCCGTCTATTCAGAGAGGAAAGTACCATAATTAGGCGAAATCTCTTACGACCGCTCGTTTAAAGACTTATATGGGATGAAGAAGCTCTACGAGTACTGTTGGTGGGAAACTAGATAATTGCAGTATTATTAGTTTTCGATTTGATTTGATTGACTAACGATTGTTGAACTTTGATTGCACCTAGTTTGTTTATTCTTGAGAATCTTCTCTTCGATATAAGATTCACTCAAACTAGATCGAAGTGTCGGACAGGATCTTTAGAATCTGTTTGTAGATCTAAAAACATCTTGTGATAATCCATTGTTAAAAGACTCCATTCTGTGTGATTGATCACAAGAGATTCAAGTTGTGGTGTGCAGGTGTTTATTCAAGATTAAAGAAGATTTGAAGACAAAAAAGATTTCTTATTGGTTTCATAATTTTTGGTGTGCACAAAACTTGATCGGCTGGGATCCAACTATAATCGGTTTATCTTTGATAGATTTGATTGATTAGTTGTGTAGATCGGCATCACTATATAGTATCTTGGTAGATCCTATATTTGATTGCAAAATCTAAACTCTGCTACTTTGGTAGTTGTTGGATAGATAGATCTAAACCTAACAAAGGAGTTTATTGGATTAAACAAAAGAGACTTTGTCTAACTCATATCACTGAGATTGAATAGAGTTGTTACTGAACATATTTTTTGTTCCTTTACTGTTTGGAATTAGACCCAAAGGAATTGATCTAGTGCGTGCACTTATTGAATGTCGGAAGCGCAGGGATACTGAAGAAACTAGGTGAACTATAGGTTTAGTTGCTTGGTCTCAACTATACGAAGTTGGTTTGATTTTGTATAACGACTTACTTCTGAGAGTATTCAATTATTGACTAGGTCCGGGGTTTTTTCTGTATTTGCGGTTTCCTCGTTAACTAAATCTTGCTGTGCCATTTACTTTATCTTTCCGCATTATAATTGTTTTATTATAATTAAAGTAAATTGCACTTTGTACTTTATCAGGGCACTTGATATTGATCCTATTGGTTTCGGTTATTACTGTACCTTTTATCAAGTGATCACTTTGTTGTTGTATTGTCTCGATTCCATATCCATAGACGATCACACAAAGTGTATTGGTTTTCTCCACTTGCCTTTGATATTTAATTCACGAGTTAGGCCAGTTCGGACTAACCCTATATCAAGTGGACACTATGTTGAAATATTCCTTGAGTGATATTTATACACAGTGGGTCTTGTATAGGTTGTGATCAAAATAAAAGATTGTGGTATATTTGGGTACCCTCGTCTTTTCACCAAGTGTCAATCAAGTTATATTCAACAAACAAGGTTGGATTTATCAAATATGATTGAACTTCGCACAACCTATGATATTTCAATAATATAAACAAATATAATGCGGAAAAGAAATAACACAGACACCAGAAATTTTGTTAACGAGGAAACCGCAAATGCAGAAAAACCTCGGGACCTAGTCCAGCTTTGAACAACACACTGTATTAAGCCGCTACAAACACTAGCCTACTAGAGGTTAACTTCGGACTGGAATGTAGTTGATTCCTAACAAAGTCTCACACCGATTAAGGTACAGTCGCGTTCCCTACTTACGCCTCTATAACCACACCGGATTCTGCGCACTTGATTCCCTTAGCTGATCTCACCCACAACTAAGAGTTGCTACGACCCAAAGTCAAAGACTTATAAACAAATCTGTGTCCCACAGATATGTCTATCCTTTATTCTTTTTATTCCATCTTTTGATACAAAGATAAAGGTGAACAAGAATCAAATAATACCACGGACTTATACTCGAAGAGCAGCCTAGAAAAATTAGTCACCTCAAAATAACCCAACTGATTAACAGAAAAAGTTATTGCGGAATCACAAGAGCCTAAGACGAAGAACTATTGAGATTACTTTTTATATCTAACCTATCGGGGATAAATATCGAGTAAATCTTAGAGAAGATAAAACTCAATACGATAGAACAAGTAAGATCAGAATACGCAACTACAGAGAAAATAGTTGGATCTGGCTTCACGAATCCCAAATGAATTCTTCAAGCCGTTAACCTAATAATGGTTTTAGAAAACCCTAGGTTAAAGGAGAATCGACTCTAGTTTGCAACTGGGACACAAGGAGGTGTCGCAATTAGGTTTTCCAGTTGCTAGAGTTCTCCCTTACATAGCCTTTCAAATCAGGGTTGCTTACAATCAAAGCTAAGATAGCTTAGTAACAAAGCATTCAATATTCACCGTTAGATGAACTCTTGATTTAAGGTTCAAGCTAAGTCTACTTAGAAATTAAGCAATCAATCTCCACCGTTAGATGGTCTTAGGTAGTTACATACAAATGAAATATACTTATATTTAGATATGGGTAACCCCTAAACGTGTATATTGGGTTGGCTCAATAACAGTTAACCCAAGTTAGCCATATGAACACTTTTGTCTTAACCATATTCATCTAACACTTCTAGATCAAATATGATGATCAATCAATCATGATAGATAATCAAATAAATCTAATTGTGTTTCAAATAAAGTTTTTCAATTGTTCACTATCTCATAGAAAAGTTCATGAACAAAATGAAACGAAATCGGTTTGATTCGTAATTGTATAAAGTACAATTACAAGAATCAATTCATGAAAATTAAGCCACGGTTTGCAAAGTTAAGTTACATTCCTTAAATCATAAATATTTTAGTTCATGAGTATGAGAATCATACATAACCGATTTTAGAACTTAACCACTGTGTTTGCAAACCGGGTACGCGAACATCAACTCCCGACGTTGGCCTAGTTAAGCCGTTCGCAAACCCGGTTCGCAAACAACCGTTCCAGACCCAACTCAGATAAACCCGTTCGCATATTAGGTACGCAAACAAGAGTTCCGGACCTTCTCAGGTAAATCCTTTCGCATACTAGGTATGCAAACAAGAGTTCCAGACCTCAATCATCACAATACAGTTCGCATACTGGATATGTATACCGTGTTGTATCCAGACATCGGTAATAGTTCTAAAATCTTATTTCAATCATTGAAACATCCTTAGAAGACGAAAATGGTAATCTCATACATACCATTAGCTTCAAGTAATTTTCTAGTGATCGAATGATCAATATGAAACTTCCTAAAGCCCGACAAAGCTAACATCAAATGACTTGATTTTGTCTCACACAAATCATGTAAGATGTTCAAGGTAATTTTCACATGATCATCTTTTGACTTAATATATAGTTTCCAACAAATAAATTGTTTCCAACAAAACTCGGCAAGAATACGATGAACATAGCTAAAGCAAAAAGCTTCCAACATGCATTTTGATAAATATATAAGCGAGATAAACTCGGCTCGAAATATCAAAAGTGTATAATGTAAAAGTCTATATAGCTATATGACTTGGTCTCATTAGAAGATAAAATAGAATAGAATTCTGAGTGATAGATAAGTTTTAGTCTCCACATACCTTTTGTTGATGAAGTTCCTCCAAGCTCCTCAGTAGATCTTCTTCTTCAATTGGTGAACACCTTAAAGTCTAAAGCTCAACTAAACATTCTATCCTAATCCGAGACATAGCTATAAGTAGACTAGAAATCAAGTATTTAGTTTTGATCAACTAAACTTGACAAACAAGCTTGAGATATCAACGCTTGTGAGTTCGACCGAGCAGTGTTCTAACACATCCTCTCAGAGAAACCCTCCTTGTTAGAGCATTGCTCGGTCGAACTCGCATGCGTTGCTATCTCAAGCATGTTTTTCAATGTTAGTAATCAAAACTATAAGTCTTGATTTCTAGCCTATGTAGCTAAAGGTCTCGGACTAGGATAGAAAGTGTAGTTGAGCTCAAGAACTCCATGGCAATCATCATACAAGACGAAAGACTACTCGAGGAACTGGTGGAACTTCATCGACTAAAAGGTATGTGGAGACTTGAACTTATCTGTCACTCAAAAGTATATTTACTCTATCTCCTACTCTTGAGACAAAAGTCGTTTAGACATATAGACTTTCATTATATACATTTGCTATTTCGAGCCGAGTTTAACTCGCCTATCTATTTCTCGAAATATGTGTTGGTAAGCTTTCTCTTTAACCAAATTCATCTTTACCTAATGACGAAAGTCATGATATGTTCCAATCACTTTGGAAATTGCTCTGACGAAAAATGGTATGTGAATAACGGCTATATAACATTCTCTGAGAATATTTCAATGATTGAAATGAGAGTTTAGATTACATAACCATTGGTAGGATATAAGCATTGTTGTGGAAACACATATATGTATAAGTCCTTATTCCTTGAACCAAAGTTTGCGAACTTTGTTGATCAAGAGAAATGGAAGTGGCGCAAGCCAAGTTAACTCTCGAACTCCCGTGAACTCGTCCCGCGAACCGGCGGAAGTTCTCACCCGAGAATTTCTGCTGGAGTTTGTGTACTCCTTCCATGAGCTTAAGTCCGCGAACCCAGTCCGTGAACTTGAGTAGGTTATATCTAAAACCGGTTGTTCTTGAACTAATGTTTATTTAAACTAAGGAATGTTTTTGCAAACCATGGCTATAAAGTTCATGAACCGATTCGAGTAAATCAAACCATTTTTTCTTCGATTGTGTCTTGTGTAGTTACATAAGATCTAAGCAATTGAACAACTCTCTAACTAGTTCATTTGAGTCATTTGAACTAGTTATGGTGAAGAAGAATATGGTTGATATGAGAGTAATCATATGGATAACCATTTGGTTGACTATTGTTGAACCAACAAATGTTAATGTTTGGGTACGGTTCATAAACCCAAAATTGAACATTTCATTTGTGTGTAACAAGCTAAGTTTTCGATCAATGGTTGAGAAATATTAGCTTGAATCTAATCAGATTTTCATCTAACGGTGAATATGAATGCTTTGTTACTAAGCTAACATTGATTGCAAACCCGATTTGAAAGACTATATACGGAGAACTCTAAAGCAAACGGAAACCTAATCCCCAAACTTTACGTGTGATACTAGTTTGCTAAGATAGAGTCGATTCTCCTTTAACCTTTGGTTTTCTTCTTCTAAAACCAGGTTAACAACTTAAAGACTTCATTGGGATTGTGAAATGGGGCTCGATCCTACTTTTCTTGTAGTTGTGTGATCTCGATCTTGCTATTTTTATCGTACAAAGTACAATTGAAATAATTGGCTTGAGATTTATATATCCGATAGGCAAGATAGAAAAGAAATCACAAACACTTCGTCTCATCGTTTGTGATTCCGCAATATCTTTTTATTTGCGTTGATTAAGATTATTGTGAGGTGATCAATAATACTAGGTCTGTTCTTCGGGAATATAAGTCGGGGTTATTGATTGGTTCTGTTCACCTTGATTTATCAAAAGAGCGGAATAAAACTCATAGGTTTATTCGTGGGAGACGGATTTATCTATTCGTAGACTTTTACGTGTGATACTGATTTGTTTATTAAAGTCTTCGACTTTGGAGTCGTAGTAACGCTTAGTTGTGGGTGAGATCATCTAAAGGGAATCAAGTACATAGCATCCTGCTGGGATCGAGGCGTAGGAGCATAATTGTACCTTGGATCAGTATGAGATTGATTGGGGTTCAACTACAGTCCAGACCGAAGTTAATTTGGAGTAGGCTAGAGTCTGTAACGGCTTAATACAGTGTGTGTTCAATCTGGACTAGGTCCCGGTTTTTTTTTTTTTTGCATTTGCGGTTTCCTCGTTAGCAAAATTCTGGTGTCTGTGTATTTCTATTCCACATTATATTTGTTTATATAATTGAAATATCACAGGTTGTGCGTTGTTCAATCAATTAGAATATCCGACCTTTTGGGTTTTTGATTTAAATTGATTGACACTTGGATATTGGTTTTTGGTACCATCCAAGTATTGATGGTGGTTTTTAACTTAGGGGTAAAATCGTAAAACCCTAGTCAGACAGTGACGTCACAAAACTTGAGTAATAATGTCCAAACCAAGCACATTTATTGAACCCTTTAATTTGTCTGCGAGAAAATTACCAGGGTACCTTTTTTCTAATTAATTACTAATTAGGGTTTCAATATGCAAAAACCCTAATTCCCATGCCACTTGTGCCAATGGCAAACCGTGCCAACCACACCCTCCACGCCAAGGCATGCCAACCATGCTAGCCGCACCCTTGTGCCAATGGCAAACCGTGCCAGCCACACCCACCGCGCCAAGGCATGCCAACCATGCTAGCCGCACCCTTGTGCCGATGGAAAACCGTGCCAGCCACACCCACCACGCCAAGGCATGCCAACCATGCTAGCCGCACCCTTGTGCGATGGAAAACCGTGCAAAAGGCTACCACACCCACCGCGCCAAGGCATGCCAACCATGCTAGCCTTGACGCTTGTGCCAATGGCAAACCGTGCCATCCACACCCACTGCGCCAAGGCATGCCAACCATGCTAGCCGCACCCTTGTGCCAATGGCAAAACCGTGCCAGGCACACCCACCGCGCCAAGGCATGCCAACCATGCAAGCCGCACCCTTGTGCCAATGGCAAACCGTACCAGCCCACCACGCCAAGGCATGCCAACCATGCCAGCCGCACCTACCAAACCCTTGGCCCCACATGCCAAGCCAAACCGCACCTTGCCTTGGCCCTAGCCATGCTAGCCGCGCCATGTGCCAACGGCATGCTAAGACCTTGGCCCCACATGGCAAGCCAAACCGCACCTTGCCTTGGCCCTAGCCATGCTAGCCGCGCCGTGTGCCAACGGCATGCCAAACCCTTGGCCCCACATGCCAAGCCAAACCGCACCTTGCCTTGGCCCTAGCCGTGCTAGCCGCGCCATGTGCCAACGACATGCTAAGCCTTGGCCCCACATGCAAAACACACCTAACCGTGCCACCATGCCGCCTTCCCTACGTGGCTACCAAAACGAAGGCGTGCGGCGATAAGCGGCCCCCTTCAATCCCGTGAGCAAATCCTAGCCATCTAAGGTTACAGAGACGACGCATGGTAACCTTTGGCCGAAACCTAAGTTTGGCCACGCCAAACCATGCCAATGCCGGCATGCCAACCTAGCCGCGCCACCATCCGGCCTTCCCTACGCGGCTACCAAAAACGAAGGCGTGCGACGATCAACGGTCCCCCTTCAATCCCGGGAGCAAATCCTAGCCATCCTAGGTTACCAGACGGACGCATGGTAACCTTTGCCCGAAAACCTAAGTTTGGCCACGCCAAACCATGCCATGCCAACGACAAGCCAACCTGGCCGCGCCACCATACTCGGCCTTCCCTATCGGCTACCAAAAATGAAGGCGTGCGACGATCAACGGTCCCCCTTCAATCCCGGAGCAAATCCTAGCCATCCAAGGTTACCAGATTTACGCATGGTAACCTTTGGTCCGAAAACCTAAGTTTGGCCACGCCAAACCATGCCATGCCAACGGCATGCCAACCTAGCCGCGCCACCATCTTTGGCCTTCCCTATGCGGCTACCAAAAATGAAGGCGTCATGACGATCAACGGTCCCCCTTAAATCCAGGAGCAAATCCTAGCCATCAAGGTTTAGACGACGCATGTTAACCTTTGGCCCTAAAACCTAAGTTTGGCCACACCAAACCATGCCATGCCAATGGCATTCTAACCTAACCGCGCCAACATGCTGGCCTTCCCTATGCGGCTACAAAAAACGAAGACGTGCGACGATCAATGGTCCCCCTTCAATCCCAGGAGCAAATCCTAGCCATCCAAGGTTACCAGACGACGCATGTTAACCTTTATACCTAAAACCTAAGTTTGGCCACGCCAAACCATGCCATGCCAATGGCATGCCAACCTAACCGCGCCACCATGCTGGCCTTCCCCTACGCGGCTACCAAAACGAAAGCGTGCAACGATCAACGACTATCTTTCCTCTTGAGATGCAAAATCTCGACCGTCGAAGGTCACCTAGCTAGAAAGTCTCCCCAGCGCGACTTGCCAGGAAACAACAACATACTACATGTTCGAGACATCAACGCATATCACAAACCGGGGATCCTCTTTGGGTATTGGTTTGGCGGTTTTCTGCGTGCGACAGTACACTACGCCCGTCATAAGAAAGTGTCATAAGGATGAGGCGGTTAGTAAATACAGGGAGTTAATGGTGAAACGTTCTTTTTATGGAACATCAATTCCATGCGTTAACGGTTTTATGGAACATCAATTCCATGCGTTAACGTTACCACCTCCTCCCATTTATTCACCCATTTTTCCATTTCTTAATGAGACCAGAGTACGTTTCACTTCGACTTGTATAAATAGGTCTTACCTATTTCCACCGAAGGACAGGTTCATTCGGTAATATACAACACTCAGAAAATACTTGCTAGCTTACCATTTGTTATCCTTCCCACTTTTCTGATACAAGTCACAGTAACACAACTACTCTTCCAGAATTAACTACTCTGGTCTCATCACTTCCCTTGCTTCCCTCCCCAAAACCAACCCATTCTCCTTCACTTTGTGACCGAAGCAAGTCTGGAATGGCCATTTCTTGGTTTAGGCCGGACTTGTATGATTGATATCTCGAATCTAAAGTACTCCCTTGCAGGTACATTGTTTAGGGTTTAAATTTGTTCCTCACTCGCACACCCGAAATTACCAAAATCAGCGAAACTATTTTCACCCTCAAACAATTGGCGACCACGGTGGGGAGATTGATCTTTCGGTTACAATGTCAATCTTCGACCATCGATCTCATGCTTCGACCAGACATCAAGATGGTAGAAGCGGCGATCAACTCAGGATCGGCGACTCGATTACTGAAGACTCGATCATCGGTCATGACACGATCGGGGACTTCCCGAAAAATTGAAGCAAAGGATCCGCCCGAAAATCAGCGACTCGGTTACCAGAAACTCGATGAACGACTGGGGACTTTCTACAATCACGCAGTGCTTCCCATAAAACTTCATTATTACACCGGAAGGTTCCTTTTCATCGGGAGACACGAGAAACCGAGTAAGTCTTACCTAGTCAAGATACGTGGTTTTTCTATTTCAAGTTTTCATGAGAATGGAAAAACCGATAGTCATGTTATGTTTCATCCCATGTCATCTACAACACACGGTTCCAGGTTTTTCCTGGGATGCCCGCGTCACTTTCAGTCATAACCAAGATAACTTCATTTCCTAAACAATTCATTCCAAAAGAAAAATCCAAAAACCTTCGAGATAACATTTGTCTATCAACCCAAAAAAAAAAAAAATCCAGGAAATCAAAACCATAAACTAGGCGTTTCATTTGCCTTTCAAAAAAAAAAAAAAAAAAACTAAAAAAATAAAGAAGTTCAGAAGACAGAAATGTATTCAAGGAAAGTTTTCCAACAGCGGCTTGCTCCTCTTAGCAAAGGCATCCCTCGTGGTCTGGAGAGCCACCCTTTTCAACTTCAGCTGCCTGCATAATCTTTTAAATTACGCTTCCTGCTTCTTTACCATGTCTGCGGAAGGACCTTCGACTGTTTGGGCCAGCAACTTTTCAACCTCGGAGAAACCGTCGACGAACCAAGGAGCTTTGAACTCGAACTTTATGCACATGTCACGGTGGAACCTCCAGCTCGAGATTACGTCCTCAGAAAACGTATGACCAGTCACGTTGCACATGTCGTTAATCGAAGACAAGGCTTCCTCCACACACTTGACCAGCACGTATCGGCTAGTAATTTTCTTGGTCGTGGCAATATGACCATAGCTTTCCCATATCTTGGTATATAACGCCTCATGTTTAGCTGGCACGCTAAATCCCCCAATAAACACGTGATCCGGATAAGGAACCAAGTATGGAGGAACAAAGGTGGCGCTGCGACGCATCGAATCGCGAAGGATCCCTAACAATAATTGCGCCAACATTCACGTGAGCAATCTCCGCCGTCTGAGTCACAACAACGCTTCCATCTTGATCGGAATCTGTTTCAAAGCCACCAGGCTTGGATGACACGGCTGGAGACAAAGCCGTGTCTTCACCAGTTTCCATCTCAAGTTCGTCTTCAGAACCGGCTTCTCTCTGTGATATCATGGCTTAGACACTCTTAAAAAAAAAAAAAAAAAAGAGGAAGTAGGAGAAGAGCATGGAGAAGACTCACTGATTCGCTTTCAGACCGACTAGAGGAAGATTCAGCATTGCTATCGGAAGAACTACTCTCGCCATATCTGGACTCTGAGCTTTCATCCTTCTCGGATTCCCCTTCTCCATGGGTAGGCTCAGCATCGCTGCTTTCCGTCTCAAGAGGTGCAGTTTTCTGACTACGTGCAAGTTTAGTGAAGGCGTTCACTCTGCTAAGACCCTAGGCAAGGCACAAGAACAGACACTCAGAAATGAGAAAGATATACGCAATCCGACTGAATCAGGAAGAAAATTATACGTACTCGCATATTGGAAGAGCTAAAAGTCGGGAGAGCCATCAGATCCGACTGAAAACCACCATCACGGCTTTTAGATCTTCGCTCCTTCACTTGGGACTATCTCGCATTCGGGCTAACGGATTTTCGCTTGGGATCCTCAAGAATGGATGTTCCGCTAAAATCGCAGGAGAAGGCTTACCGCGACGATTTTCTACCACATCATTCACGAATTCATGGATAACAAGAAACTCATCCTGCCAAAATATGTTATATTTGGAGGTTGTTGATGGATTTCGTTCATGGCGGAAAAGGAGACTTTGACCCGAGGCAAGAGCACTAGCATCGATAACGGTGGACAACGGATTTTGGAACAACCGGCTGACGAACAGAGTGGGACCCCTTGGTCAAAACCCATATGCCGAGCCGCCCTATCAATGTTGTAAGAGATCACTTTACAAGATCCTCGAAAGAAAGACGGTACATGACCGGGCGTGCAGCTTCACATGATCACCATCTCTCCAACACTCAGATCCTCTATATCAGAAGACAAAGACATGTTCGGAACAGGAGCAAAGGTACTGATCTGAGTTATAGACGCATGCACCAGAGCCCATGGACGAAAATTAACCGTGTACGAGTTATCAAGAAATCCAACCAGGTTCGAGCCAATCTTTGGACGCATATTCGACCAGCGCAGTATCCTGGAGCCACCCCGAGACTCGGGAAGTACAACCAACGGTTTTGGGACGTACTTCTCGAAGTGCTCCCACATTCATGCCTGAAGAAAGGCGGCATGAATGTACAAATCCACTTTCATATAGCCGTTTGAAGCACACATATCCGAGACCAGCTGATCCAAGTGTGCGTACAGAGAACCAAGAAACAAACCGCCAATAGGGAGAACGACGCCTTTTGCCAGTTTTATAGCAAACTTGATAAGTTCCTGCCTTATCTCCTTCTTATCGAGCCGTCATCAAAAATATCTCTGGATAACCAAAGAACCAAGAACGCCGCGGCATAAAGCGTACTATTCTTCTGATTTGACTCCAACTCATCAGGAAACCATTGACACACCCACCAGTCATAAAATCACTTCATCTCGTTTCCTTTCCGAACGAATCCTTTTGATTTCGCAACCAGGGCGACATGCATTTCTTCTTCATCCACAGACAACCTAACATCAAGGTTTCCAATTACGGGAAGGTTCAACAATACAGCCACGCTCTCTAAGGAGATGGTCATTTCACCCCACCTGCATATAGCCGTATGAGTGTCCGGACACCATCTGGAAATAAAAGTAACCAAGCCTGGAATATCTTTCCTAATTTGAAGAACTGCGGAAGCCGCGACAGCATCAATAATCTGTGCCTTGGTCTAGCTGGCCTTTACACATTCCTGGCTCAACATGAATCGCATTAATTTCTCAAATGGACGCAAAGGGCTTACACTGGTCTTAAAGTCAATGGAAGAAGCATGGTACTCTTTTCTCTGAATACAAAACCTTATTACACTACCGGACGAACCTGAAGGCCTCTCCTTCACTTTAGAACCAATCGGGAGGATCGACACATACTTGGGATGATTTTTTCTAATTGTAGCGGATGTTTTGAAGAACTCATCATCTATGCTTGGCTTGGAATTACCCACATCCTTGATACGTAAAATTGTTGACATCCTAATGAAAATTCTCTTACATTTTGTTTTCACCGCCGAGATAACTACAATGGAACAATACGAGCAGAGATTATTACATAAAGCGCATGGAAATATTTTATCAGACACAAGAGAGCCATCTGGACGCAAACCAATTGGTTTCAAAGTCATTTTGTGCATATGCGAAGAAATGGGATCGGCAGACTCTGCATCACCACTTCATGCGTAGGAAACTCGCGACCCGAATATACGCGCCCCCAAAGGAAATCATACACATGGCCACACCAAAATAGGAGGAAACCTAAAAGCTAGTTCTTTCATGGGAAGGGAATGACAATCCTCGTGCACATCTACTTCGCACAATAATCGAGGCGGCCAACATCATTACAGCATTCGTGCCTAAATTTTATTACAAGTTCAAGCAAAGCATACCTACGGCTAGTGTTCACGCCAATAATATTTTTACAAGTTCATGAAAAAGTACGCCTACAGCTAGGGTTTACACCAACACAAAAAAAGAAGAAGGAGAAAGCAAGTTAAAGAAGAAGTATTGGAAGGCATACCTGGGATTCGCCTGTCCGCCTTGCTTTACTACTACCACACGGCTGGGATAAATAAGTAGGAATGAAACAAAAGGAGAAGCCGACCCTCCTTTTATATGCGTGGTGCATGGGAGTTTGAACAAGGAAAGGATTTCCCATTTGAGCCAAGTAAGGAAAAGAGGAAACCGGTCCCGCAAAGACCAATTACCACGCCAAAAACGTCCACGCCATGCTTTGGCCCCCACACGCCAAGCCATCCACCATGCTTGCCTTCCCAAGACAGCGCCACCCCTTGGACCCACGTGCCGAGTCGTCCGTTATGCTTTGCCTCTCCAAACCGTTCGCACGCGCTTTGCCTCTCCAAGCTGTCCGCGCCGTGACCTGCCAGTACCAACAAATTCGCCAAGTCATCGTCATGATGCTTCCTAACCCAGTCAAGGTGATGTACGACAGACCAAACCAGCAATTTTCGTCTCACCACTCCACGGTCTGCATCCCCAGTACAGTTTATACAGGGTTGCCAATACGGGAAGCAAAAAACTCTCTTCACCTCTCGAAAAAGGTTAGTCGGACTCTCCTGACCATCTTGCATGTCCTACGTTTCGATTCTGCCCTCGCCTGTCACCATCATAAGCTTACCTCGCCACAAGGCACCTGTTCCGAGCAAAGCAGGGGACTTAATATTGATGGTGCTTTCTAACTTAGGGGTAAAATCGTAAAACCCTAGTCAGACAGTGACGTCACAGAACTTGAGTAATAATGTCCAAACCAAGCACATTTATTGAACCCTTTAATTTGTCTCGAGAAAATTACCAGTGGTACTTTTTCTAATTAATTATTAATTAGGGTTTCGATAGGCCAAAACCTAATTCCCACGCCACTGCACCCTTGTGCCAACGGCAAACCGACCCCCACGGCGCGAGGCATGCCACACCCACCGCGCCAAGGCATGCCAACCATGCTAGCCGCACCCTTTGTGCCGATGGCAAACCGTGCCAGCCACACCCACCGCGCCAAGGCATGCCAACCATGCTAGCCGCACCCTTGTGCCAATGGCAAACCTGCCACACCCACCGCGCCACACATGCCAACCATGCTAGCCGCACCAATGGCAAAACCGTGCCAGCCACACCCAAGGCATTCCAACCATGCTAGCCGCACCCTTGTGCCAACGGCAAACCGTGCCGCCCACACCCACCACGCCAAGGCATGCCAACCATGCTAGCCGCACCCTTGTGCCAATGGCAAACCATGCCAGCCGCACCCACCACGCCAAGGCATGCCAACCATGCTAGCCGAATGCCAACCATGCTAGCCACCCACCCCTTGTACCAATGGAAAACCGTGTACCAGCCGGAAAACCACCGCGCCAAGGCATTCCAACCATGCTACCCGCACTCTTGTGCCAATGGCAAACCGTGCCGCCACACCCACCATGCCAAGGCATGCCAACCATCCCAGTCCGCACCTACCAAACCCTTGGCCCCACATGCCAAGCCAAACTGCACCTTGCCTTGGCCCTAGCCATGCTAGCCGCGCCATGTTCCAACGGCATGCTAAGCCCTTGGCCCCACATGCCAAGCCAAACCGCACCTTGCCTTGGCCCTAGCCATTCTAGCCGCACCTACCAAACCCATGCCCCACATGCCAAGCCAAACCGCACCTTTCCTTGGCCCTTGCCATGCTAACCACGCAGGTGTGCCAGCGGCATGCCAAACCCTGGGCCCCACATGCCAAGCCAAACCGCACCTTGCCTTGGCCCTAGCCATGCTAGTCGCGCCATATGCCAACGGCATGCCAAACCCTTGGCCCCACCATGCCAAGCCAAACCGCACCTTGCCTTGGCCCTAGCCATGCTAGCCGCACCTACCAAACCCTTGGCCCCCCATGCCAAGCCAAACCGCACCTTGCCTTGGCCCTAGCCGTGCTAGCCGCGCCATGTGCCAACGGCATGCTAAGCCCTTGGCCACACATGCCAAACACACCTAGACGCGCCACCATGCTGGCCTTCCCTACGCGGCTACCAAAAACGTAGGCGTGCGACGATCAACGGTCCCCCTTCAATCCTAGGAGAAAATCCTAGCCATCCAAGGTTACCAGACGACGCATGGTAACCTTTGGCCCGAAAACCTAAGTTTGGCCACGCCAAACCATGCCATGCCAACCTAGCCGCGCCACAATACTGGCCTTCCCTACGCGGCTACCAAAAAAGAAGACGTGCGACGATCAACGGCCCCCCTTCAATCCCAGGAGCAAATCCTAGCCATCCAAGGTTACCAGATGACGCATGGTAACCTTTGGCCCGAAACCTAAGTTTGGCCACGCCAAACCATGCCATGCCAACGGCATGCCAACCTAGCCATGCCACCATCTCGGCCTTCCCTACGCGGTACAAAAACGAAGGCGCGCAACGATCAACGCCCCCTTCAATCCCGGGAGCAAATACTAGCCATCCAAGGTTACCAGATGACGCATGGTAACCTTTGGCCCGAAAACCTAAGTTTGGCCACGCCAAACCATGCCATGCCAACGGCATGCCAACCTAGGTGCGCCACCATACTGGTCTTCCCTACGCGGCTACCAAAAACGAAGGCGTGCGACGATCAACGGCCCCCCTTTAATCCCAGGAGCAAATTCTAGCCATCCAAGGTTACCAGACGACACATGTTAACCTTTGGATCTAAAACCTAAGTTTGTCCATGCCAAACCTTGCCATGCCAATGGAATGCCAACCTAACCACGCCACCATGCTGGCCTTCCCTACGCGGCTACCAAAAACGAAGGCGTGCGACGATCAACAGTCTCCCTTCAATCCCAGGAGAAAATCCTAGCCATCCAAGGTTACCAGACGACGCATGTTAACCTTTGGCCCTAAAACCTAAGTTTGGCCATGCCATGCCAATGGCATGCCAACCTAACCGCGCCACCATGCTGGCCTTCCCTACGCGGCTACCAAAACGAAAGTGTGCAACGATCAACGGATATCTTTCCTCTTGAGATGCAAAATCTCGACCGTCGAAGGTCACCTAGCTAGTAAGTCTCCCCAGCGCGAATTTTCAGGCAACAACGACATACTACATGTTCGAGACATCAACACATGTCACAAACTGGGGGATCCTCTTTGGGTATTGGTTTGCCGGTTTACACCGTGCGGCATACACTACGCCCGTCATAAGGAAGTGTCATAAGGATGAGGCGGTTAGTAAATACAAGGAGTTAATGGTGAAACGTTCTTTTTATGGAACATCAATTCCATGCGTTAACGGTTTTATGGAACATCAATTCCATGCGTTAACGTTACCACCTCCTCCCATTTATTCACCCATTATTCCATTCCTTAATGAGACCAGAGTACGTTTCACTTCGACTTGTATAAATAGGTCTTACCTATTTCCACCGAAGGACAGGTTCATTCGGTAATATACAACACTCAGAAAATACTTGCTAGCTTACCATTTGTTAGCCTTCCCAGTTTTCTGATACAAGTCACAGTAACACAACTACTCTTGCAGAATTAACTATTCTGGTCTCATCACTTCCCTTGCTTCCCTCCCCAAAACCAACCTATTCTCCTTCACTTTGTGACCGAAGCAAGTCTGGAACGGCTATTTCTTGGTTTAGGACGGACTTGTACAGATTGATCTCTTGAATCTAAAGTACTCCCTTGCAGTACATTGTTTAGGGTTTAAATTTGTTCCTCACTCGCACACCCGAAATTACCAAAATCAACAGAAACTATTTTCACCCTCAAACACCAAGTTATCTCTCTTTGATAAAGACTTGCATATTTCTATTTGCTTGAGTAAAGTTCAAATCGATAGATTGAGATATAAACTCTTTGATATGATTTTTATCTAGATTGAGTCTGACTGTCTAGTTGATTCTCTAAAAAGTATATTGGAGTTTGTCCATACAGATTGCTAATCTAATTGTTGGGTGTGGTTGTTAGACCCCCGCTTTTTCAATTGGTATCAGAGCAGGCAAACACGTTTAAGACCTTATAAGTATGTGTTTGTAGCGATCTGCTATCTATGGAAATAGGTGCTATCTCTATTAACATACCACCAGTCTTCGATGGCTGTACTTACTTATGGTGGAAAATCTTTATGTGAGTTTTTATTCAAGCGCGTGATTTTCAATCATGGGTATATGTTGTTAATGGCTATGATCCTCCCGTCGTGGAAGTTGGTGATGTAAACGTTCCCAAGAATATTGGTGAATACACCCCTGCTGAGGTACTTGCTGCAAAGCAAAATTCCGACGGTTTGAATGCCATCATACATGCCATTACCCCAAATCTTCAGCACCATGTGACAAACTGCACTAAGTCGCAAGAAGCTTGGGATATCTTAGAAACCGTTTTTGAAGGTAATACCAGTGAAAAGGAAGCTAGGCTTCAAAACCTTAATTCCGATTGGGAAAACCTTCGTATGGCAGATGAAGAAACATTTGATGAGTTTAATCACAAAGTGTCTGAAATTGTTAATGCATCTTTTGCATTGGGTAAGACTATTCCTGAAAAGGACATTGTGATGAAAATTCTCAGATCGTTGCCATCCAGATACGATTCTAAGAAGCATGCCATCGTTGAGGGAAATAACCTTGATAATCTCTCCAGAAATATCTTTGGTTGGGAAGCTTAAAATCTTTGATCATGAACATTCATCCAAGACTAAGGATGTTGCGTTCAAAGCATCAAGGACACTAAATTACTTGATAAAAGTAAAAAAAGTGTATATCTCTCAAGATGATCACTCCGAGACAGATTCATCAGATGAAGATCTTGACAAATCGGCCTCGATGATCACAAGACGGTTTAGGGATCTTCTTAAGAGAAGTAAACGGTTCTCCGAGAGATAAGCCTAAGGCATCAGTCAAACCTCATAATCGTGTCCCTCATAAAAATAGGGATATTGATGAAACTGATGATGAGGATATGCCTCAGTGCTTTAAGTGTAAAGGATTTGGTCATTTTGCAAACAAGTGCCCAAATCGTAGAAAATACACTGGGAACAAAGGTCTTGCTGCAACTCTTGATGAAATGTCTGATAACTATGATTCTAATGAAGACGAGAAATTAAGTGTTGCACTTCTTGGTGAAAGTATTGATTTTGATAATTGTATCAATACATACATCAATCTTGATATTCTTTCGAGTAAGATAATCCAACTATTCGGAAGATAAAGTTGATCCATACATTGGAAACTCTGTTTATAATGTTTTAGGTTCCACTATGTGCCTAGCTGCGTGCACATCTCAAAAGCCTGACTTTTATCCTAGATTGACGTGTTCGTATTGTTCTCAAAGGGGTCATGAACTTTCAAGGTGTTACAAGTACAAACACCAACTAAGGCACGTCAACAAACTTCAACGAAGAGTAAATCATTTAACAAGGAAGTTTAAACTTGCTCAGAATACCGCCGAGGTATGTATGATTTTATCTTCATCTAAGAAGTTAGTTTCAAGGACAAACCAAGACCATTAGAGAAGAAAGTATGGTCGAGTCGGTTTGATAGGCAGTCCGAGGATTCCTCTCATGAGGAAAATGGTGGACAAATTATTGTTCACCTCAACGCAATTTAATTGTGTTGTTTGATGAAAATCTTGTCTCATGTGCCCGATCAAAGAGACAATGATTTTGTACCTCTGTGCTTTAGGAAAAGTTTTTTTCTTTCTCGTTTCTTAGTTTTGATTTTGTGTCCTGTCAAACAAAAAAGAAAGGGTACTATCAACATTTCTACTCTTCATAGGGTTGAGAGTGGTCGGTACGAACTTCGTTAAAGGTTTCTCAAACCCTACATTCCTTTTCCTTCTTTGAAACTCTTTTATATCCCAAGACTACTTGTTGAGTCCGTGATTTCCTCTCACAAACCCATACACCTATGGATGCTCCAAGTGCTCTGTCTTCTGATAGAAAGGATGTTAATAAGATTGTCAAGCCATCAATCATGAAGGAAAACAAAAAATCTCCGTTAGCTCCAACATTGAAAAGAAAAAGAAGGAATGTGAGGAAGCCAAGAGCCGTTCCTTCAAACTCTCAGAAGTTTTCTGATGTTCTTAAAGTGTTGAAAGAGATGGGAAAGGAGATTCAACAAATAAAGGCTTTTGTGTTTAAGACTCATATGATTCAGAAGGCCCTGGTTCGACATCATCAGCCAAGAAGGTTTATTTATATAAACTCCTACCTTAATGAACCTTATGTCCCAATGGATGTTGACAACAAGGAGTTCGGGGACGATAAAGAATTCTTCAAAGGTCTTAACATCTAGTAAATCTTCTATTTTTCTGTTTTTTATAAGAATAACTAGAGTTTGGAATAGCCATTATTGTGATTACACATAGCTATGTCCAACGTTTTCATCTTCATGTTTTTAGATTTATTGGTTTAAACTCTAAATTTGTTTGGAAGATGATTTTTGCAGTATTAATCTTTATAGTTTTATATGTTGCAATTGTTATGGGATATGTGTGTTTGCGTCCGTGAACTATGATTAGCCCATATCTTGTCAAAAGTAAAGTCTTTCATAAGTCGATATTCATATGTTGATAAAGGAATGAATGGACTTTTGACAAATACAAAAGTTAAGTCTATATTGTCAATTATTGCTGGAAGATAGGTTAAAATCTTTTGTTTTCAAGGATTATGTCTATTGTATGTCATGGTGCGAATTGTGATGGAAAATAGAATGAATCCTTGAGTATTCCGCAGTAATTGATCTTCCCTGATCCATATTTTTTGTGTATTACTGTGAGGCTCCGTAATGTGTCTTATGTTGAGCACTAAAACAATCAAAGTTGATTTCATGGTAGCTTTGTTGTTGTTCCATAAGGTACTTTATGTCGAGCATATTGAACTAAATTAATCATCTTGTTTGGTTATTTAGTTATGACTCCATAAGTTTTCTTATGTTTGAGCACTTTTGATTGGGTTGGTTATTTTCATAATTAACTTAGTCATTGCTCCATAGATTCTCTTAAGTGAGTATGGCCAATTAAATTGATTACTCTTTGTGATTAGTTTGATTGTGTATTTCGATTAAATTAATCATGGGTTCCTTGTGGTTAATTTAATTGAGTATTTTGGATTCAAATTCATACTTGTATGTGATTTGTTATGTCCAAAGAAATCCTTCTTTTCCTTCGAAATTAAGGTCGCTCTTGTTGTTCTTTCGGGAATGACATATTATGGGGGAGAGTTCTTTTTGACCTTGCGCTTAATTGCCAAATCTTTGTGGGGAGTGCAGCTGTGGAATATTATAGGGGTTATCTTGTATCTTTAAACTCCTTGATGAATGCATTTAGCTTCGGCTTTATGATTGCATCTAAATAAGATGATTTGTGTTTCTTTCTTTTGGTCATGAAATGTCTCTTTCGGAAATTTCATTAGGATCCCGTTCTTGTACCTTTGCCAATTTTATTGACAAAAAGGGGGAGAATTAATATGTAGTTCGCACTACAAATACATATGGTTTTCAGATCATTATGTAAGGGGGAGTGGTTTCCATGTGAGATGGAGTATTGGCTAAGGGGGAGTGATACATATCACCATAGTATTGTTGTTGAAGTTGTGATACAATTGAACTTTGATGCTGTGTAATGATACTATGAAATTGTATAACAATGATTGAGAACTCTTGTTTCTTGTGGTTATAGCTACGGATTTTCAACAACGATGATGCTAAACTTACAACCTTTGGGATCATTGGAGTACTTGGAAGTGACGAAGATTTAGAGTAATGTTGAAGATTAGACATGTGGAATAGGAGCTACAAAAGTTAATTTATTTATTTTTTGTATTCCATATGTATTAATAGTTTTTCCACTAAAATTGACAAAGGGGGAGATTGTTAGAGCATTGCTCGGCCGAACTCGCATGCTTTGATATCTCAAACATGTTTGTCAATGTTAGTGATCAAAACTATAAGTCTTTATTTCTAGCCTATGTAGCTAAAGGTCTCGGACTAGGATAGAAAGTGTAGTTGAGCTCAAGAACTCCATGGAAATCATCATACAAGACGAAGGACTACTCGAGGAACCGGTGGAACTTCATTGACTAAAAGGTATGTGGAGACTTGAACTTATCTGTCACTCAAAAGTCTATTTACTCTATCTCCTACTCTTGAGACAAAAGTCGTTTAGACGTATAAAAATTCATTATACACATTTGCTATTTCGAGAGCCGAGTTTAACTCGCCTATCTATTTCTCAAAATATGTGTTGGTAAGCTTTCGCTTTAACCAAATTCATCTTTACCTAGTGACGAAAAGTCATGATATGTTTCAATCACTTTGGAAATTGCTCTGACGAAAAATGGTATGTGAATAACGGCTATATAACGTTCTCTGAGAATGTTTCAATGATTGAAATGAGAGTTTAGATTACATAACCATTGGCAGGATATAAGCATTGTTGTGGAAACACATATATGTATAAGTCCTTATTCCTTGAACCAATGTTTGCGAACTTTGTTGATCAAGAGAAATGGAAGTGGCGCAAGCCAAGTCCGCGAACCGGAAGTTCTCACCCGAGAATTTCGCCGGAGTTTGGGTACTCCTTCCATGAGCTTAAGTCCGCGAACCCACCCACGAACTTGAGTAGGTTATATCTAAAACCGGTTATTCTTGAACTAATGTTTATTTAAACTAAGGAATGCTTTTGCAAACCGTGGCTATAAAGTTCATGACCGATTCGAGTGAATCAAACCGTTTTTGCTTCGATTGTGTCTTGTGTAGTTACATAAGATCTAAGCAATTGAACAACTCTTTAACTAGATCATTTGAGTCATTTGAACTAGTTATGGTGAAGAAGAATATGGTTAATATGAGAGTGATCATATGGATAACCATTTGGATGACTATTGTTGAACCAACAAATGTTAATGTTTGGGTACGGTTTATAAACCCAAAATTGAACATTTCATTTGTGTGTAACAAGCTAAGTTTTCGATCCAACGGTTGAGAAATATTAGCTTGAATCTAATCAAGTTTTCATCTAACGGTGAATATTGAATGCTTTGTTACTAAGCTAACATTGATTGCAACCCCGATTTGAAAGACTATATAAGGAGAACTCTAGCAACGGAAACCTAATCCCCACACTTTATGTGTGATACTAGTTTGCTAAGCTAGAGTCGATTCTCCTTTAACCTTTGGTTTTCTTCTTCTAAAACCAGGTTAACGACTTAAAGACTTCATTGGGATTGTGAAGCCAGGCCGATACTACGTTTCTTGTAGTTGTGTGATCTCGATCTTCCGTTTCTATCGCATTTGAGTACAATTGAAATAATTGGCTTGAGATTTATATCTTCGATAGGCAAGATAGAAAAAAATCACAAACACTTTGTCTCATCATTTGTGATTCCGCAATATCTTTTTTCGCAAATCGATTAATATTATTATGAGGTGATCAATAATACTAGGCTGTTCTTCGGGAATATAAGTCCGGGTTATTGATTGGTTCCTGTTCACTTTGATTTATCAAAAGATTTTAACAAAACTCATAGGTTTATTAAGTGGGAGACGATTTATCTATTCTCAGACTTTTCTCAGGTGATACTGATTTATTTATTAAAGTCTTCGACTTTGGGTCGTAGCAACTATTAGTTGTGGGTGAGATCACTAAGGGAATCAAGTACGTAGCATCCTGCTGGGATCGAGGCGTAGGAGCATAACTGTACCTTGGATCAATGTGAGATTGATTGGGGTTCAACTTCTGATCTGCATCAAGTTAATTTGGAGTAGGCTAGAGTCCAGAGCGGCTTAATATGGTGTGTGTTCAACTGGACTAGGTCCGGTTTTTTCTGCATTTGCGGTTTCCTCGTTAACAAAATTCTGGTGTCTGTGTTATTTCTATTCCGCATTATATTTGTTTATATAATTTAAATATCACAGGTTGTGCGTTGTTCAATCAATTAGAATATCCGAACTTTTGGGTTGTTGATTTAAATTGATTGACACTTGGATCTTGGTCTTTGGTACCATCCAAGTTATCTCTCTTTGATAAAGACTCGCAGATTTCTATTTGCTTGAGTAAAGATCAAATCGAGAGATTGAGATATAAACTCTTTGATATACTTTTTATCTAGATTGAGTTTGACTGTCTAGTTGATTCTCTAGAAAGTATATTGGAGTTTGTCCATACAGATTGCTAATCGAATTGTTGGGTGTGGTTGTTAGACCCCCGCTTGTTCACTTGGGATCAACAACAATTGACTTAGTAAAACCTAAACATCTAACAATACCTGCAGCATGAGGAGCAAGCACTCTGGTCTCTAGCAGGGCCATAATAGTTGGCTTATGTCTTTTGATTAACTTCTTCATAACACGAACAAACGAGGGTCTAGCATCCCCCTGCAATTCCAAACAAAAATCTTCATTGAGAAATTATCGATACACTTAGCAAAAGAGACAGACCTAGCAGGTCCTCTATGGAGTGGCATTTTCATTCTCCTTGCAATCGCTGCATTGTTCAACTCCAGAATTGGAGTAAACTTCGTCTTGAACTATCGCTGGTTGAACAAATCCACATCCAAGCGGGTACCGAATAGCATCTCGAACTTCCAAAGATCACTTGGGCTTCTTATGATTGCTGGAGTTTACACCATTGGAGTCATATCCGCCACTATTATTTTGCTTCTTGCCACGTCCTTGACACGCATTCTAGATCTTCCCTTCCCTAATTTAAACACTCCTCCGGATCTAAGTGAGTCCAATTTTAAGGAGAGAATCTGATTAAAACCTGATTGATTCTGTCCAAAAATAAACTCAAATCCAGTTGTTCCCGAGCATGCATTACCTATGGAAGTATTTGGTCCATCAACCTTCTCACCTATGTTATATCCTCCATTAATTGAAGTTTTAAGTCCACCTGTGATATATATTCTATCACTATTTTTGTCAGGTGAGTTTGCATGGTTAAAGCTCCCCTTATCTCTTCGAACAATAATATCTTTCACCTTCCAGATAACTTCTAATGGTCTTGGAAAGACTGGTTAAAGAAATTATTGCAGTTGACTATTGGGCTCCATATAATTTTTTTCTACTCTGAATCTCAATGGATTCCAGTTGTCCTTTCCCTTTATTTATAGACCCATAGTTGTAAACTGTCTATCATTGATGTTTTCCCTACTTGCAATATTAATGGTAGTGTTGCTCTTTGTATTCATATTCCTTCCCTAAACTGATTATAATAAAACCCCATTAGCATGATGGCCACTAACACCATTCAATTTCTTGATTTGTAACTTCCTTTCCAAACTTTTAACATTCCCACCAATTACATCATTATGTTGTACTGGATTGTTACTATTTTAAGCATTAATTGATGCCCCTACTTTAGTCACTCAATTACTATCATTGTGGTCAATTTGGTCAGAGCTATTCTGCTCAACAAGAGTAGAAAAACTGTTTGACACCCCTTTACTTTTATCCTGAACCTTTTGGTTAGCCATACGAACACCAGTTCCTCTAGCCTTATTCTTATTCTTGTCCACCAGCATCCATGGACCAAAGCTTTCCTATGCATTTCCATGGTAATCTGTACCTCCAATCTTCTTCTTCTCTGAGCTTGTTGTACGCGCAACATTGTGAGAATTAAAAACCACAATTGGTTCTTTAATTACCAAGTTGTGGACAATTTTCTTTTTTTATGAGACATTTTTCTACAGTGAAAACATATCAAATTTACACCTTCGTATTAGATTTTTTGTTTAATGAGACCAATTTTAACTAGAGGAACCTTCCTCTTAAAACTAGTTTAGTAGCGGTATCCACTTTTATGAGTATGCCAAGCTTTGCTCCTACTTTCTCTAACACTGACTTATCAAAATACTTAAGAGGAAGTTCAGGAAGCCTAGCCCATACAACTGTTGTATGAATTGAAGCTTCAGAGGGTTTGAAATTAGGTGACCATCTTCTCATCGAAAGATAATGTCCACCAATAAACCAAGGACCCTCACACAATGCAAATATATAATCATCGAGGTTTTCAAATTTGAATAGAAAAAAAATCAAAGCCAAGGTAGAGAATTTATAAATTACCAGTTGTTTTCCACAATTCATTAACCTTTAAAGACATAAATTTAAATCCTATTGTTTTTCCTAATCAGGTGGTGCTTCCATTGTTGAACAATACGTTTTTGGGTATCAACATCTAAAGAAATAGATAGAATACCATCATATGTATCATCTTCTCTTGTTGCATCCATATTAATCTTTTCGAATTCCATATCCAAATCTTGCAATCCCCATTCACGAAAGCAATTTTCCATCTTGATTCAGAGTTCACAAAAACATCACGATATAAGTGATGGGTTTTGATTTAACATGCTAAGAATAAAAAGACCCACGATGGGTATCTCCATTGTCATCTAATTGATCAATACTCATGTCCTCATCTTGAACCCCATTTTTCAAACTTTTGTCAGTTTGTTTCTTCATCTTCCCTAACTCGATCTGTAGATCCATCATTTGAGTATCAAATCCACTTGCACCAGGAAAATTTCCACCATTATTGCTTGATTGAATTCCATCAGGTTCAATTGTACCATCCAAGATTGCTTGTTGCTTATTAATCATCAGAAAAATAAATAAAAATTAACCGAGTTGGAAACCTGATTTTTCGACCGATTTGTGCTCTTTCAAAAGATAACTATTCCCCACAATAAAAACAGAAAACAACCCATTAGAGAAAATTAACAGATCATAAAAGTCTTATAAACTCTCTAAATATTTATACACTAAAAACTAAAATGTGATTCCAGGTAAGAGGCTTAACAACTCAGAAGAAATCCTAGAAAAACAAGGCATCATTCAAATACAAATACAAGATATATGTAATATTCTACATCTTGAAAAACAAAAAGTATCACATGAATCATTTTATTTTTTGAATATAAAAAAATAACACATGAATCACATATGAGAAACAAGAAATTTTCCGAGACTTATATTGTGTAAGATGTTCCTTATGATGCCCAGAGAATATGTGTATTGTTGTTAGTGCATGAAAACCCTAAGACTAATACAAGTAGTAGTACCAAACCTAGTTAGTAATTCGGGGTATGGACAAGTTCAGGATGGCATATGTACGGGTATTACACGGATTCAAATGATCCAGATCAGTCAAAAATCAGATCAACGGTTCGTTGTTCGGCAGTGATTCAGGACGGCATACGTACGTGTATAATTCGTTTTACAAACATGAGCTCGGTATTGAAAATTGGACATATATAAAATTAATAAATAATATATTTTTAAGTTAATGTGTAATAAAAAAATATAATTAGGCCAACTATTATGTATTATATAGGTAATATAACAATAATACATCACCAACAATTGAGCAGCTCAATGGTTGGAGCCTTAATTAAAATCATGTTATCGGGTTATTTTTTACAATTATTGGAAGATAAACCAATTAAAATCAGCATATAAACATAAATATAATGGAGAGAGAGTTTATTTTGGCCCCTTTAATTTTTTGGATCTAGGGCGGTTAACCATCTCACTTGCTAAGAATATAAGAAAAATGATTCATAAGGTTTTTGTGAAGCATGAATGGTACGGTTATATCTTTGATGTTGGATATTGTTGTTTTTCGCCATGATTAGAGTAAGTATAAGATTACACTATCAGAGACAAGGAACATAAACTGTAGGGTAAGGATAAGATCACATTAACAGAGAAAGGGAAACATAAATTGTTTTTAGTTTTGTTTTCATATTGTGTTTGTCTTTCCTGTTATACATTACTTATGTTTTGTTAATTACTTGTAAACCAAGAATCAAAACACATATAAATACATGTAAAATAGTTTATGTTTCCTTTTCTCTAATACACACCAATTATTCTAAACAACGATCATTATATACCTAGAATTGAAAAGCCTTACAAATTCCTTAGGAGTTGGTTGTGTTTGATATATTTATAGAGAATTCCTGGAATATGATTAAGATTAGAAACAATAGAGATATAAGTTGAGTATGGTGTTTTTTTTTGTTTTTTTTTTTCCTTTTTGAAAAGCACTTTGAACATATTATGTTAATATTTTTTCATTATAGTGACTGGTAAAGTTTGTGGAAATTGAACTATTGTCCTTCCTTTTGATGGGCCTTCACAAATATCCCTAACAAACTCTACAAATGTCCCTAGTGGCATAATTGAAATTTTTCATTAAAAACATAATTTTAATGATTCCGTATTTATCCTCCTCACTGTCCCTCTTCTTCATCAGTTCTTACGACAGAAAAAAATCAAATCAATGAAATCGCTCCCACCATCATCTACATCGCTTCCACCACCACCAGAATCAGCACCACCAAAATCTACACCACCACTTTGTCACTTCCTGTGTTTGATTTTGTGTTCTATCATGTTTTGCTTGCCCTTATTCTTCAACCAGATCCATCGACGACATCAGTTCATCAAAAAAAAAAAATTAATCGATGGAGCAAAGTCGATGAAAATCATCAACAACAACTGAAAAACGAAGATTAATCAACGAAAAATGAATCGAAAGATAAGTATGATATCTCCTTTAATCGATGGAGATCTGATTTTAGGTTGCAATTATAGATCGATATCTGGTTTAGGTTCGATTTATGGTGGTGGTGTAGTAGCGACGACGGATGAGGTATGTATTTAAATCTAAGTTTCTTTCGGTACTGGTGGTATTGTAAGTGATTGTGACGTAGATGAGAATAGTTTATAACTAAGAAATTGATGATGTATATGGAGGTGGTTTTGGTTGGAATGATGAAATTGGTGTTGGATTTGGTTCTGGTTGTTTTTGGTGGTGGCGGCGGTGGTGGAAGCGATGACGGTGGTGTTTGTGAAGCTACAGGTAATGATCAATTGTTGTTGTTTATATGTTTTTATGGGATCAATTGTTGTTGTTGATCCATTTTATGGGATCAACTCCTGTTGTTGACCCAATTTTTTATTGGATCAACTATGGTTGTTGATCCATCTATGGGATCAACTCATGTTGTTGACCCAATTTTTTATGGGATCAACTACTCTAGTTGATCCTTTGAACTCCTATTGTTGACAATATTTCCTTGGATATGTATAATCATGCTTTGTAGTTTAAATCATGTAAATTTCTTCCATTGTTGAACTTGTGGTGCAATGGTAGCATGACTGACTCCATGTCAGATGATGAGTGTTCGACTCACACCAAGTTCACTCCATTTACATGGATCAACTTCTACTGTTGATCCTTTTTTTTTTGGATCAACTATCGTTGTTGATCCCCTAAACTGGATCAACTTCTACTGTTGGTTCTATTTTTATTTGGATCAACTACTGTTGTTGATACAAAAATATCTGAACCAGTGGTGGTGGCGGCGGCGTCGAACTAGTGGTGGTGGAGGACTGGTGGTGGTTAAGGAGTGGTGGTGAAATATTAGTGGTGGTGGCGGTTGGTTGGTGGTGGTTGTTGAACGGTGGTGGTAGAATGGTAGTTGAATGTTGGTGGTGGTGGTGCTAGTGGTGGTGGTGAAGTGGTAGAGGAAGAAATTTTTTCCATTTTGAAATAAAGAAAAAAATTATACGGATGTGGGTATTAAGGTAATCTAATATTAAATGGATAAGGTTATTAAAAATTAAGAACATATTTATTGTTGTATAAGGATATATTTATTGGGTGTTAGAAATGAAAAGGCGAGGGTACCCAAATATACCTCAAGCTAAAACTTTTCCTACCTATAAGTCCTTTCTCCGAAAGTGATTGTCTATGGACTGAGTCGAGACAATGCAACTAATCGGTTCACACTTCGTGTAATCGTCTATGGATACGAGATCGAGACAATACAACAACGAAGTATGTTTACTTGATACAAAGGTTCGGACTTAACCAAACACAATAGGATTGCTTATCAAGTAAATAGGAATTAACGTTTGTATGATTTACTTTAATTATAATAAAACAATTATAATGCGGAAAATAAAAGTAAATGACACAGCAAGATTTTGTTAACGAGGAAACTGCAAATGCAGAAAAACCCCGGACCTTGTCCGAAGTGAATACTCTCGTGATTAAGCCGCTACAAAAATTACACCTAACTTCGTATAGTTGAGACCAAGTAACTAACCCTATAGTTCACTTAGTTCCGTCTGTATTCCCACGCCTCCGACTTTTGAATAAGTCCCGTACTTGGAACAATTCCTTTGGTTCGTATTCTAAATAGTAAAGGAACAACAAATATGTTTGGTATCAACTCTATTCAACCAAGTGATATGAGTCGGACAAAGGCTCTTCTGTGTATCTTAACATAAACTCCTTCGTCGGGTCCTTAGATCTATCTTATGATCAATCACCCAAAGGTAATCATTTAAGATTAAGCCAATCAATACCTTTAATCACAAGGAAACTTATTGATGCCGATCTACTCAATTAATCAATCCAATCGACCACAAGGATAAACCGATTATTAATTGGATCCTCTTTTACCGAAACAAGTATTGTGCACACCAAAGATTATAAAACCCAAGTCAGATCTTCAATATCTTCTTTGTCTTCAAATCTTCTTAAATCTTCAATAAACACCGCACACAATCACTTGAATCTCTTGTGATCAATCACGCAAAGAACGAGTCTCGTTAACAATGGATTATCACAAGATCGTCTTTAGAACTAACAACACTCTAAAGATACCTGTCGAAACTCTGAACTAGTTTGAGTGAATCTTATATCAGAAGAGAAGATTCTCAAGAATAAACAAACTAGGTGCAATCAGATTTCAACCACCATTAGTCAATCAAATCAATCGAAAACAAAGATAAACCGCAATTATCTAGTTTCCCACCAACGGGTCGCGCTAGAGCTTCTCAATCCCAAAGAAGACTTTAAACTGAGCGGCCGTAAGAGATTTCGCCTAATTAGGTTACTCTCCTCTCCGAATAGGCGGCTACACCAGTAACAACAACAAAAGATTAAATCTGTTGTTACGACGAATTAGTTTTCTAGAAAGGCAAACTTCGTGTATTTATAAACAAGGAAGTTTGGACACCAAGGAATTTCCAAAATCGAAATATTCTCAAGATATTCATAAAAGCACAGATTCAGTTTTCTTAATTCCAGGAAATGCTCTGTCCAAAAATAGCGATCGAAATCTCTCGGAAAATCTAATTAGTAAATGCACATTACTAATTCTGTAATTTCCCTATAAAATGAAAATAACCTTAATTAAAAGATTCTTAACTTACTTATGTTTCGATCCTGGGAATCTCTTCCCTTAGCCATTAAGGAATATCTTTGAACAATTATAGAAATAAACATTCACAGCACGCGTTCAAAGTTTGTCGACATCTTAACTTTGTTAGTTCTCTTTCACACTTACAACCTTGAAACCGATTTGCCACACTTCCAAACAAAGTTTAGAATTGGTTCATCTGACTTTCAAGAACTATGTGATTGATCAAACTAACATTCAATCACAATCATGGGTTTATGGTTCTACCAAAACAAGTTTCGGTTCTACCTCCATGTGAGTACTGTGCATAATCACACTAGCTTCCCAAAAATTCGGTTGACTAGGTACTAGGATCGGTTCCCCACATATATATGGTATCTAAATTATATGTGTTGCACATGTCCATAGGATCGGTTCCCCTTTCTTCTATAAACCTTGTTGTACCTTTATAAGGATCGATTTCCTTTGATGTACTGCACCCCTTACTAGGATCGGTTCCCTTTCCCTTACTAGGATCGGTTCCGTTTCCCTTACAAGGTCAGACATACAAAATCCGATCATACCACAGGTGATTACTTAAGATCGGTTTTACTAATAAAAGTTATACCAATACATAATTCAGGCCTTTGTGAATAGTTCTACCAAGAACACAACAAGTTGTGAGCGGTTATACTCTATCACACATATTGGTTGTTCATGAGATATGCAATGAATAACAAAACCAATAACACCTGGCAATTTCCTTTTTGGTTCACAAACAAGTTTATGAACTTACTTCCTTAGAACACATGTAAACGTTTTTCCCTATGATGAAATCCTCACCTCATACCCATACATAATCACAATAGCATTCAAATGATTATGGCGATGTCTTATCTACAAAGTTTAATGGTTAAGCAATAAACCTCGTATTGTATTCCTTAATACTATGTCTATCTAGAGTTCAAATATGCTTCACAGTTATGTTTTCAATATGCACGACTTGGAAGATACATTAGGGAATGAAACAGTTCAAGTCAAATATCACTAACCTCAAGTGGAAGGATGATTGTTGTCGTTGTAGCTCCTTACTTAAATATTCAAGTCTTCACAATACTTGTAATGTATCATATCCTAATACTTTCAAGCTAACCTATACGAAGTTTAACTCTAGTACATAATCAAGCGACTCTTAACATGAGTTTTGATTCACTAAAATATGACAACCAAACTTGACATACCAACGCTTGGTGGGTTCAACCGAGCCATGCTCTAACAATCCCCCTTTGTCAATTTTAGTGAATCAAAACTCTTACATCATATGGATAAACAAATTACAAAAATTCATTACAATCCGCTTGATTCCCGATTCAACAGCACAGTGAAACTGCTTACATTCAATCCTTGAAAATGTCGTTGTTGACATTATAATAACAAAGCTATTACCCCCCCTAAGGAAGATAGGTAGATATTCAATCCACACATCTTTGTTATACCAATCATATGACATGTTACTCCCCCTAAGTCTGTGCTTTCACTCTTTCGTTAGATAAAAATATTTAAGTACCAATGTTCTTTTTCCTAGCGATGCCAATCAATATAAATATCAATCACCTGTTTACTCCATACATCTTTCCCCCTTTTTTGTCACAAAAATGACAAAGAAACGAAAAAATAAAGGACAACACGAAAAGAATCTCACAAATCTCAGAATAGACTTGCAAACTCCGTGAGAGTTAGGCACGAGGGTTCCACACATCATGTTCTAATAACCAATATCAAAACCGAAACTACAAGTAGTCTTATTTTGATATGTTACCAAGGAAACAATTTCCGAAACAATTTTGAAGAAACCAAACCAATTTAGTTTACCGATTGTTCAAAAACAAAAACTAAGCATATTAGTCATCGTTCCCTTGCTATTTTAAACACCTAGTTAGTTAATGATAGGTTGTTCAAAAACAACCACTTAATTTTCTTGTTTTGATAAGACCAAAATAAAGATAGACTCCATTTTTCTCATCAAGTCGCTCAAGGTTCTAATTATCCATCAAAAAATTAGACCTTTCTTAATCTTTCCCAAATCATTACAAACAAGACAAGTGAGAGGAACTAGGTTAGTTAACTAGCATTTCTTATTTAGGCATTCGATTAGACTTGATTGAAAGAAGAGATCGAGAAACCTCACTTCGATAAGTCTAACTAAGATCGAGAAGATTAACTTAGTTTATCTTATCCCTTGCTAAAATAGAATTGATGGTGAATTGCTTGAAATAGATGAATGCTTAAACAACTCATCCGATGACCGATCCAGACGTACACATATTATTTCGTTAAGCCAAATAAATAATTCACTCCTCTACTTGTGTTTTGCTTGCTTTTTCTAAGATTCTTCTTTCTAATTATTTGCGTGAAAACCATAAATATTCTAGTATAAGTTAGGGAATACGTAACCTCAACGGAATCAATTGAAACAACATAGATATTATTGCTTTCAACTTTATCACTAGAATCGTGGGAAACGAAACTTCCATTATATTATTTTTAATTGAGTGGAAAATCGCTAACTAGCATTTTTATTTAGGCATTCGACAGACTTGAATAACCGAAACTCTCACTTCGATAAGTCTAACGTAATTTTGTAGAAGCCTAAACGATTGATACCATACAAAAGCAAGATACCATACAAAAATCAATATAACAATAGTTTTTCTTAACCGGAACCAATTGAATCACATACACACATCATTTGTACCGAAATTTTGTAAGCCTAAACAATTGATACCACACAATAAATCAAGATAACAATAGTTTTTCTTAACCGGAACCAATTGAAACACACATCCACACACACATCATGGAATAAATAACAATTGAACCGAAATTTTTTTAAGCAAAAGCAACAAATATATATAATATAAACTCGGGCTTTTCTTAAACAGGAAAACAATTAACTAACAAGATTGTTACCTCAAATTTCGCATCCACTTCTCAAAAATGATTGCATCTTCGTCCAGGGAGAATTGATATCGAAATATCACCACGTTGTCATCCTTATGCGTGAACAAAAGAATAACAACACACCTCAACCTTTACCAGAGAAAGGTTGAAAACCTGTTTAAAAAATTGCAAGAAAAAGTTGAAAACCGTCGAAACACATATGCCTTTATGCTAAACCAAAACCGATTCAACATATTGTGACTTTTTCACATATTGTTTCTATTAGAACCCCTCATAATCCTTTGATAAAGCCTACCTACTAGGGTTAGAACTTAATCCCGCTAAATCAAAAAGTCACCCAAACCATGAGGGTTCACACACGGTACTAATGTACCTTGATAATTCCTATGGATTTCCTTAGATTTTCAAACGTTGCTCTATCTAAGGGTTTAGTAAGAATATCAGCTAGTTGATGCTCGAGATGGAACATACTCTAATTTGATAACGCCATTCTCATACAATTCTCTAATAAAGTGATATCTAATGTCTATGTGTTTAGTACGAGAATGTTCAACCGGGATTCTATCTGCGAATAACACTTGAGTTATCACGGGATGTTCATAGTTGGAATATTTATTCCATAATCAACGAGCATGTGTTTCATCCATAATGGTTGGGTACAGCATGTACCAACAACAATATATTCTGCTTCACAGGTTGATAAAGACTGCGAATTCTGCTTCTTGATGTGCCAAGCAACAAGATTTTGACCAACGTAGAAGTAACCACCTGAGGTGCTTTTCCGATCTTCTACACACACTGCCCAATCAGCATCTGAGTAGACAACAAGACTATTGTTTGTATCCATTGAGTATGATAGACCATAATCCACGGTACCACTAACATATCTTATGATACGTTTTACAGCTTTAAGATGTGACTCTTTAGGGTCCACTTGAAATCTGGCACAACATCCTACACTGAAAGCAATGTCTGGCCTTGTTGCATTTAAGTACAGAGCAAGCTTAGATCATGGATCTATAGTTTCGATCAACTGATTTTTCTCCGGATTGGATTGAAGTTTTCCAAAGAGGTTGGCATTGGAGTTGCCATAGGAGTTGACGGTTTAGTTCAAATTTCTCAACAAGATTCCTTGCATATTTTTCTTGAGAAAGAAGAATATTGTCTTTTTGTTGTCAGATTTGCAAACCAAGAAAATATGATGATTCTCCGACATTACTCATTTTAATTCTCCACTCATAAGATTTAGGAATTCATCCGTTAGAGTTTTTGAGGTGGATCCATATATGATATCGTCTACATATATTTGTGTTATAAGTACATGGTTACCACTCCACTTGGTAAAAAAGAGTTTTATCAAGACCACCTCTAGAGAATCCCTTTTGAAGTAGGAAGGATGTCAATTTGTCATACCAATCTCGAGGAGCTTGTTTTAGACCATACAAGGCATGTTTAAGTTTAAAGATATGATCTGGGAATGATGGGTCTTCAAACCCTCTTGGTTGAGCTACGAAAACTTCTTCTTTTAAAACCCCATTTAAAAATGCAGACTTGATATCCATTTGGAATAATTTTATCTTAAGATAGCAAGCATAAGCAAGTAAAAGTCTAATAGATTCTAAACGAGCAACATGAGCAAAAGTTTCATCAAAATCAATACCTTCAATTTGAGAATATCCTTGAGCAACAAGTCCAGCTTTGTTTTCGACAATGGTTCCAAATTCATCGATTTGTTTTTGTAGATCCACTTTGTTCCAACAATGTTGACTCTTGGGTTTTGGAACAAGTTCCCATACTTCTTTCCTTTTAAACCGATTGAGTTCCTCATGCATAGAGTTAACCCAAGCGGAGTTCACCGAGTGCTTCCTCAATATTCTTTGGTTCTATTGAAGATAGAAATCATGAATAGTGGCAAGATATTCCAAGTTCTCTTCGAGTCATAACCCTTGCATTGGCATCTCCAATAATATCTTCGATGAGTATCTTTGATGTACCTTCTTAAAGGTGTTTTGAACAATATATTTAGTATCATTAGGTTGTTCAACAATACTTTCATTTTTATCTTTATCATCAATGTCACTAATTAGAGGAACCACAAAAAGTTCTTCTGATGCTTTTTCTTTAACAATGATTTGAGGAGGAAGCTCATTTGCGGTGTGGTTGTCTTGACTAAAGTCACTAATGTCATCGATAACAACATTAATTGATTTTATCATGACTTTGGTCCTGATGTTGTACACACGGAAGGCACGGCTATCAGAAGCGTAGCCAAGAAAAATTCCTTCATCACTTTTGGAATCAAATTTTCCTCTATGTTCTCTATCTTTGAGAATATAACATTTGCTTCCGAAAACCCTTAAATAGCTCAGATTAGGTTTTCTTCCATACCATAGTTCATATGGAGTATTTAGAGTTTTGTATCTTAAGTTAACTCTATTTATTAGATAACAAGTCAGAAAAACTTCCCCCCGTAAATTTAGTGGTAGGTTTTTGTTGTGAAGCATTACTCTTGCCATTTCTTGAATATTTCTATTCTTTCTCTCAGCCTACACCATTCGATTGAGGTGTAATGGGAGAAGAGAATTGTTGGATAATCCAAAGTTCATTACAAGTATTCATATACTTTCGTATCTTTGAATTCGTACTCACGATCACTTTTATTTTTTTAAGTTTGCGACCTTGTTCATTTTGTATCATGTTCACAATAATCTTGAATTCCTCAAGAGTGTCATTCTTGTTCTTTAGAAAAGCAACCCATGTGAATCGAGTATAGTCATCTACCATTACTAAGGCATACTTATTACCTCCTGTTTGTGGGTGAAAACGGTTTCTGCTGATTTTAGTAATCTCGGGTGTGTTGGTGAGAAACAAATTGAAACCCTAAACAATGTACTGCAAGGGAGTACTTTAGATTCGAGAAATCAATCTGTACAAATCCGGCCTAAACCAAGAAATGGCTGTTCAGACTTGCTTCGGTCACAAAGTGAAGGATAAGGGTTTTTTTTGGGGAGGGAAGCGAAGAAAGTGTTGAGACCAGAATAGTGGATTCTGGAAGAGTAGTTGTTTCACGACTTGTATCAGAAAGTGGTAAGCTAACAGATGGAAAGCTAGCAAATGTTTTCTGAGTGTTGTATTGCTCCTGACTGAACTTGTTGTTCGGTGGAAATAGATAATGCCTATTTATACAAGTCGAAGTGAAACGTACTCTGGTCTCATTAAGAAATGGAAAACGGGTGAGTAAATGGGAGGAGGTGGTAACCGGTAACGCATGGAATTGATGTTCCATAAAAGAAAGCGTTTCACCATTACTCCCTGTGTTTACTAACCGCTTCATCCTTATGACACTCTCTTATAACGGGCGTGTACGCCGCACGCTGTAAACCGCCAAACCAATACCCAATGAGCATCCCATAGTTTGTGACACGCATTTATGTCTCGAATATTTTTATAGAAAACATGTATCATGTTTGTTGTCGCTGGGCAAGTTGAGCTTGGGAGACTTGCGTGGTGACCTTCGACGGTCGAGATCTTGCATCTCAAGAGGAAGGTAGCCGTTGATTATTGCAACCCTTCGTTTGGTAGCCAGCGACATGAAAGCATGACCGGTCATGGCTTTAACATGGTTAGGCGTGGCCAAGCTAGTATTTTGGCGTTGGGCCAAAGGTGGCCATGCATTAGCTGGTGACCTTGGACGGCTAAGATCTGCATCTTAGATGGAAGGGTGGTCGTTGATCGTCGCACGCCTTCGTTTGGTAGCCAGCGACATGAAAGCATGACCGGTCATGGCTTTAACATGGTTAGGCGTGGCTAAGCTAGGATTTTGGCGTTGGGCCAAAGGTGGCCATGCGTTAGTTGGTGACCTTGGACGGCTAAGATCCGCATCTTAGATGGAAGGGTGGCCGTTGATCGTCGCACACCTTCGTTTGGTAGCCAGCGGCATGGTTTTGGGCCGGCATGGCTTGGAAGGGAAGCACTTGCGGCTTTTTCTAAATTAGGGTTTGGTATGCTGAAACCCTAATTAGCGCCCTTCACTAGAATCGATGTAACATTCTCATAAGGACTCGGATTTTGATGGTCCGCCCCTCCATTCTGTATGGAAAAGAATTTCCTATCTTCGTTCGCGGGAATATTTAGGTTTTGATCTCGTTCGGGAGGTGAAAACAACCCGAAGGTAAAACTCAGGAAGATCTAAAGAGGGGTGTTGGTAGCCCGAGGCATGGTGGCCGGCCTGGCTTTGGCGTGGCCAAAACTAGGGTTTTGGGCCAAAGATTACCATGCGTTGTTTGGCGACCTTGGACGGCTAGGATTTGCATCTAGGATTGAAGGGTGGTCGTTGATTGTCGCACGCCTTCGTTTTGGTAGCCGTATAGGGAAGGCCGGCATTGTATGGGTTAAGTGCGGCAAGGTGGCTGGCACGGCAAGCCATTCGCACATATGGAATGGTCGGCATGCCTTGGCGCGGTTTAGGCATGGCCAAAACTAGGGTTTAATTTGGCGTTGGGCCAAAGGTTACCATGCGTTGGTTGGTGACCTTGGACGGCTAAGATTTGCATTTTAGATGGGAAGATGGTCGTTGATTGTTGCAGGCCTTTGTTTTGGTAGCCGCATGGGGAAGGCCAACACGGTATGGCGCGACAAGGTGACTGGCATGCCATTGGCACATGTGGGGCCAAGGGTTTGGCATGATGGGGCCAAGGTGTGGTTGGCTTGGCATGGTGGGGCCAAGGGTTTGGCATGCCGTAGGTACATGGTGCGGCTACCATGGTTAGGGCCAAGGAAAGGTGCGGTTGGCTTGCCTAGCATGATTGGCATGCTCAAGCGTGGTAGATGTGGTCGGCATGGTTTTCCATTGGCACGGTGGTGCGGCTAGCATGGTTGGCATGCCTTGGCGCGGTAGATGTGGTCGGCATGGTTTTCCATTGGCACGGTGGTTAGCTAGCATGGTTGGCATGCCTTGGCGCGGTAGAGATACTGCGGCATGGTTTGCCATTAGCACGGTGGTGCGGCTAGCATGGTTGGCATGCCTTGGCGCGGTGACGTGGCTGGCATGGTTTGCCATTGGCATGGTGGTGCGGGCGCACGATTGGCATGCCTTGGGGCGGAGGTGTGGGCGGCACGGCATGCCATTGGCACATGTGTGTGGGAATTAGGGTTTGGCCTATCGAAACCCTTATTAAAAAAAGTTACCCTGGTAATTTTCTGCACATATTAAAGGGTTCAATAAATGCGCTTAGTGGAGACATTATTACTCAAGTTCTGTGACGTCACTGTCTGACTAGGGTTTTACGATTTTAACCCTAAGCTAAAAACCACCATCAACACCTCTAACAGAAGCTTGTTGAATTGGACCAAACAGATCCATATGAATAAGATCGAGAGGAGCTCGAGTGGCTATATCTCGAGAAGATTTGTGTGGAATTTTTCCTTGCTTACCCTTTTGGCATGCACCACAAATACCTTCTACTTTAGTGTTAATTTTTGGAACACCTTTGACAAGTTCACGATTAATGAACTTTCCTAGCATACGGTAGTTGATATGACCAAACCGTTCATGCCACAAATGAGTTGACTCAACCTTAGTCAAGTTACAATACAAATTGTGTTTGTATATCAAGAAGATAACAATTATTCATGCTTCTACGTCCTCGAAAAATTATTTTCCGGACATGTCTTCAATATCACAACCTTTCATATTGAAGATAACTTTGTTACCTTTATCAAAAATTTGACTTACGAATGTAAGGTTAGGCTTCATACCTTTAACATAAACAACATCATGAATTTCGGGAATACCGGGGAGTTTGATTGTACCTTTTTGCTAATAAGACAAGCTGCTTCCATCTCCGAATGTTCTGAGACCCTCCCTTATAGTCTTTGTCCTCGTGAACCGTAAGAAATCAGGCCATCATATGTCTCTTGCAACCACTATCGAGAAACCACCGGAATGGTGGAGTTGTTTTTAACGCAAAGGCTCCCGGACATCGTTCACCGTGGTTTAGGAAGGATTGTTAAGTTCTTATGATGACTCATAACACGATTAATCAGAAGTTTTGTAAAATAAATTTTTTTACATAAATGACTCCATCCTTCTTGAAAGAATTTCTGGACGATTTCTTCTTAGTCATTTTACAACATCTAGATCTTTGAAATTGAATGATTCAGAGGATTCTTGGAACCATCCAAACTATTTGCCGATTTTTTATCACTCATGATATTTCGATTTCATCGGCAAAGACAGTCTGTTCAATCTCTTTATCTAAGATCCTGACAAGATCTGCAGAGTATTCATCAGAGTCTTGTGAAAGATCTTTTGAAAATCTTGAGACGTTAATTGAATCGAATATTAGATTCATTTCTTATAGGTTGGATCGCACCAAACACAGATTGTTAGATCTTTTCGTGTTTGCCTGCTATGATACCAATTGAAAAGGCGAAGGTACACAAATATACCTCAAGCTAAAACTTTTCCTACCTATAAGTCCTTTCTCCGAAAGTGATTGTCTATGGACTGAGTCGAGACAATTGATAGACACATTTTTGTGTCTAATTTGATCTCAATACTATATATTGTTGGCACTCGATTTTGTAATACTTATGGTGTTTTGTGTTTTTGTAGGTATTTTTGGGAAATAAACATTTTTTGGAAAAATCGGCTCGAAAAACTACTTGGAGAACCCCCGAAGGACATTTGCTATTCGGACTCCCACTTTGGATAAGGGGCAACCTATTTGCTAAGGGGCAACCCAATGCTATTCGCATCCCAGTTCGGATAAGGGGACTCCCCCTTTCTTCTTCGTTTAAACAAAATTTGGCGGGAAAAACCACTTCTCTTTCGTGCGTAACTCAGGAGAAATTTTGGGAAGATTCTGTTGGATATTTTTGAGGGATTTACACAAGTATTATGTGCTCATTATCTACACACGTCTTTCACGTGTTTGAAGAATCAAAACTCGGCTATATTTGGTGTACCTCTAAAACTGGAAGAAGATATTATTCGCTATATATTTGGAAGGTTAGCGTGTGGAATGATCGAGCTCGTCTCTAACTAACCATGTTCGCAGCGTGTTATAATGTGTCGAATCAACAAAAGATACGGGAGAATCATCAACAGACACATGCTGAGAAATAAACGAGAAAACAATTCTCCGAAAATAGGTAGAGTAAAGGATGATTATTCTGGATTAATTACCGAGATATGGAGTTGCTGTTGGGTATAAAAGAGATGCTGAGGAGACATACCTGGTGGGTGGAGAGTTAGGGGAACGAAATAGGGTGAGAAATCAGAGTTGCAGAGCTCGTCTCTGCTGCTGTCATTGAAGACGAAGAACACGAAGAACAGATAGCCAAAGACCGTCGTTCCTCAACAGTGTCAACGACAGAGTCCTGTGGGTCGTAGTTAAGGAGGCAGTCGTTTTTGAAAAGTGCCAGCGACACATCATATATATCGTTCTCAGCCAACGATTTGGTTTGTAACAAATATAATTGTTACAAAGGGTTTCAATATTCATTCCATTTTCACCTCTTGTAAACACTTTTTGAGCAATGAAAAATTATTCTGAGTGTGTTTCCAATATGCGGAGCTAGAACCCATCACTGGGACAACGGAGGAAGCAACTTTTCAGGAATGTAGTAAATGAATTAATTCTTATATGACTTTTTGCATAGATTTAATTGTTTTATGATTTCTATTAATTATTTGTTATTTTGTCTGATGTCGCATGCTTAGTTTAAATTACTTTTGATGCGTCATGCTTACGACTTACAGATAATGTTTTATGAAATCTATTTTTGGCAAGGAATTAGAGTCACAACTTCTTTTGTTTGAGCTATATTGTCTCGAGTTAATGACTGAACCTAAAGAATATGAAAAGCAGTGAAATCCTGCGTCCTAGTGACTCTTCATCCTGGACAATATTTGTATATATTTTTCTTTTATTTTCTTTTGTTAATTCTTAAAATCAATCTCGTCAAGTCCGAGTGAACGACAAACCCTTCTTACTACAACATCATTGAAAATAACCGTCAAGTTTTGGCGCCGCCGACGCGGACTTGTGTATAGATTTGTTTTTAGGTTTTATTATTAATTTTTTTTTATTATTATTTTTGTTCTTTTTACGCGTTTTGGTATTTCTGTTTGCTTTCAGATTTGGAGTGGAGCGAAAAAAAAGAAAGAGAAAGTGCTGAAAAGAAAAGCAAAGCCAAAATAGGAAAGAAAAGAGAGATCCGAACGGAGTGAAGAAGAAAATTTTGTATATAGTGTAATTATTATTTTTATTTATTTTTAGAAACTGTAATTAGGTAATTATTTTTGGACTTTTTAATTTTTGGACTTTATTTTTGGACTTTTGGACATTATTTTAAAACCCTAAGGAAGGGTTAGTTTAAATATAAACTGCACAGGGAAGGACGACAATTACGATACTGTCTCGGCCCCTCGGGTTCGTACACTGACATAGGAGTCGGTGGCCCGAGTCGACTTCAACGGTTCATCCCCGTCTGGAACGGGAGGTAAGAATTCTAAACACCCGCGAATCCCCGTCAGCGGGGTTTACTGGATGATTTTGTATGCATATATGTTGAGGTCTTGAATACGGCTGTTTTAATTTCCTAGTAAAGGGCAAGGACTGGTCATACAAGATAAGGGTTCGGATTTCATCACCGTTCTCTTCTTGCCCGCCTTAGGAAAACGATACCAAACGCGAACCTAAGCTCAAAATACTGACTAGAACGAGACCGATAGGGTAAGGAGCTTAATAGGAAAGTCATTCGAAAAATATTGGTTACTCTTTAAGCATACTTCGAAGTTCATGATGGTTTTTGTGAGTTGAATGCGTGACTGCGCCGCCTTGTAATGCGGTGAGGCCTTGGGTATCTGATGCGTGTCGTAGGTGCAATCAAATTAATATCTTATTTCCACTCAATTAAAAATAATATAATGGAAGTCAAGTTCGTTCCCACGAGGAGCAAGAGATTCTAGTTGTAAAAATTGTCACAAAAGGGGGGTGTAAAAAACAAAAGAAAATAAACAAAGCAATTAAAAGATAAAGTTGAAAGCAATAAGAGAGACAAGATCAAGGAATCATTCTTCGTTGCAAAACAATGATTAAAGTTATGTTCTTTTCTACTTGTTATTAGTCACATATTATCACCAACCGTAGGATAGCAGGTCCGCTTAGCTAGCCCCAAAATCCCTTATTTTACTGAGTAACAAGTCCGCTTAGTTATCAGATTCTATTCAAAAGAACCACCTTGAGGTTCACTTACAAGATGTAATTCCCTGAATGCATTAAGATTTATGAATTTAGGTTTAGTACTAGTAGTTAAACTCGGTTCGCTTGGTTCACTTTCTAGCGTTGTTTCTACACACAATTGCTCCACGGAATCCCTCCGCAAGGTCTCGTGTTTGCTACTTATGTAAAGAGTCAAGAAACGATTACTTATCTCCTAACTTTCACTAGCTTTAGATCAAATTAACAAATCAATTTAGTTGGCCACCTAAACAATCTATCAATCAATCATGAATGTCTTTAAGATCATTCCTATTAGTAAAAACAAACGATAATCATGTGAAAAACTCAAGATAGAATTGAAACAAAACTCAAAACATATATTAAGAACTAGGAATTCATCCTCAATCAATAATAAAATTAGCTACTCATGCTAAAGAGTTCACACAAAGAATAAGAAAAGAAAATTGTTGTGTGTGTAGAGATGTGTAAAAGATGTAGAAAACTTCTCTATTTATAGGCTTCAATATTCTCCAAATCTTCTAAGGAATAGAATCCTTTTCCTTTAGCAATTCAATTTCCAAATCCAAGCTTTTCTCAACTCTTCCACCTTCTCTTTCCAAGTTTGAGCCCAATTCTCCATCCAATTCCTAGTCCAAGTCTTCACACCCATGAGAGAAGTCCATAGAAAATTCTGGAATTTTTGGTCGCCGAAAACGGTATTATTTTAATCCCAGGGAAAAGTCGTCGGAAAGTATCTCGGGTGACCGTAAAAGTCCGTCCGGTCACCGGTCAAACGGGTCAAAACGGTCGGGAGAGTCGGTCAAGGTCAACTCGGTAAAACCTGGGGTTCAACTCAACCGAGTCAAGGTGGGTCATTTGAGTCGAGGTTCGAGTCGACGAACGAGTTAGATGGCTAGTCGACCCAGTGAGCCGAGTGACCTTGGCCTCGAGCCATTTGCACCGATGAGAGCTCGTTGCACAATCATTACGCAACCGACCATGATGGCTATGCTCTCAGTAACTTGCACACTTAACTCCGTAATCATTGCGGTGCCAAACCCGCAATTACCAAGAAAGAACACTTGCAATCTTGATCCCGGCTTTCCACCACCCGCAACACCTACACCACTCTATACTTGTGCACCCGCAACACCGAGTTCAAGCCATCCCCGTAAACCTCATCCATTACCCGCACTACTCGCCTCTCCATCTTCTTATTCATTAAATGACTTCATCATCGTTGTAGTTTCGCAAAGTCCATCCGCCTCGAGCCTTGTGCCCCGAATCCAACCTCCACCGCACAACCTCTTGCTCAATTCTCAAGCACTCGGCTGCAGCCGCAATCAATTTCTCGCAATTCCCAAACCTATAGCACACTCCTTCATATTGTCGCAATCTCCGGCTACTGCAATTTTACCTCCATGCTTCGGCATTGCAACTTCATTCTCAGCTCCCATTCGCAGCAACATATTCTTAAGCTCAGTCTAACAGCAGCACAAACCTCCATCAGGCCTGCACATTCCATTCATATACACAGCATCTCAGAATCCCTGGAATCCTTTCGTTCTTGGTCCGACTCAATTCCTAGACCACCGCATCAATCCCATCACAAATGTAGCTACAACAATTTCATCCATGTAATCATCACACCCATGTATCCTAGGCATCTTTGAACCATTCTCGCAACCTCCATTTCACCTAGCCATTGCAACTCATTCTTCGCAATGACATCGCCTTCTCGGAAATGCATCGGCTTACCTCCTCTTCTCTCTCGCCAAAGACTGTGACACAACCACCTCTGTAACATCTCCATTGTCTCAGCATCATTACACCTGCCACTGTACCTGCTTAGTTCCATTGCTTGCGGCTAAGAACTAGTACCAAAAGACCACTGCAATGTTTGCCATTTCAAGTGCCAATACTCTCTAGCATCAACATTGTCTTGTCACCTGTCTTAGCATTCATCTAAGTCACCAAATACCCATGACACCAATTCTCTGAAGCAACACTTGAATTCCATCAAGGATTTCAAATCTCCATCAACCTACGCTATATACTGTCACAAATCAACCAGAGCAGCAACACTTCTTGGCTGTATAAATAGCCCAACTCCCGTTCCATCTTGAGCTCCTGATTCTTCAAATTCAACCATCTTAATTCAACAGCAACAACCAACTCGATCATAGCCACAAACCCATTTCAATCCTGACAGAACCCATTCGATCTACAAAAACCCTAACTTAGAATTTCTCCCCATTTCTTCTTCTCTGTCAATCTTGTCAATCTAACGTCAATTCAACTCAAACCCAGGTTAATTCAACTCACAACCATGCTATTAAACCTTCCCAGTTCTTCAACAACACACAAATTCTCGATCTCAAACTTCAATTCCTCTCAGTTTAGGATTCAACAGTACAAGAACCCTATTTCATCGATTCCACCATCATCACGGCATCAATCAATACCCATTCTTTATCTCTCGCTTCCTCATTTCAATTTATGCATTTCGATTTCACAATTCTCTCGATTCATTTCTCTTCCAATTTCTTGGACAATGTTAAAGACAAGAACAACTGCTTTTCTTCTCAATTTCGGTGGGACTGAATGAGGGAATGGGAATGTCTCTCGTTTTAGGGTTAGGTCATGATTATGGGTTATATGGTACACCCCATCGTCTGCATACGATCCACCCAAATGGGTGCTTATAGTGGGTGGTCACTTTTGATAAGGGCTAGCCTAAAGTCTCCAACCCCTTATCCTCACCGATCTATATTTAGTACTCCTCCAAACAGATTTGTCCTTTAACCTTGACTGGGCTCCGGATAGTGTTCGCCCATTGATGACAATTTTGCCCTTTTGGCTCAAATAGAATAATTTCTTCTTCTTTTACTCCGTGTGACTCCAAAGTATACAAAACTCAAAACAAGCGTAAAATACATAATTTATAAGAAAAATAGCAAAGAAAGCATAAACAATAGATAGTAAATAGGATATATTCTACACCCTATCAGTATCAAAGCTCCACGCAGCTTCCCTCGCCTCGATTCAACTTACTTCAACTCGGATTGATTCCAGAGGGGTCTGCTTAAATTGTAACGAATTCCCTTTCGAAGGATTAGAAGCTGGTCTAGAAACAATCTAAGTGGAGCCATCATGCTTTTTGTTTGCTAGAAATCAGTAGGTTTGTTGTGGTCGAGTCAGCCTTGTTTGTGTTTGTGTAGAATTCCCTTGCGGTTAGGATGTCAAACTTGGTATTATAACAGCCAATACAATGATTATCCAACCGAACAATATGGACATTACTCTTTTTATGACCATAGTGTGAATAGTGGTTGGGAACGCCAATCTTTTGAAGGTTATGGGTCATACCATGGTGAGCCCAATTACTATCCACATGAGCATCGGTCATTTGAGCAAGAAGATTATAGTACTAGTTCTTCGTCTCTAGAGGATACAATCAAACTTTTGAAAAGTAGTCCTTTTTATGATCCTTCGTTCCTACTCCTTCTTTAGAAGAGTCCCTCGTGGATTTATCTAAAAAACGACATATAAGTTAGATGAGGTGAATAACGTAGTTATGGACGAAAGGACCTGCAACAATGACCGAATCTTTTTAGAAGACATCCTCAATAGATTAACTCAAAACTTAGATCCAACACTAAGGGAACTTTATTTGGAAGAGAGCCTTGAGAGGATAGCCGAGTCGACACGTAGACTTGAGTTAGATACGAACGATAGTATTGCTCAAAATAACTCGGAATTGCCAATATAGTGTATCCAATAATACCCTTGAGAATGAAGACAGGTTATTCGCATAATCAAGATGACGAGGTTATAATTGGTAACTCTACTTGTTTAGATGAGGTTCGATCATTTTCATGTTATTATAGTGATGATCATGATGTGGAAAGTGTTGATGAAGAATCAAGTTTTTAGGCATAGTGATCGTGGAATTTGTTTCTCCAATTGAACTTTATAATGATAGTAATATTTCTGGTTTAAATCCAAATAATTTTAATAATTATTCACCTATTCAAAAGGATGAGGATTTGACTAGAATTATCTCCGTTTTAAACGATGTAGAATTTCCTAGTTACAAAGCCGATAATGGTTTAGGAGAACGGGTTTATCCCGAGAATCTTTGTTTTAGAGTCCAAGGATTTAGAAGCAATAGCCTTAGACGAAGAAGATGAACTCGTAGAGCTTTTAAATATGAGTGAGGATGCATCACCCGAGTATAACTTAGAAGAAGCAATTGACCATTTTGGATTCCGATGATCTAGAAATTAGGAAATTGTATCTAGTCTATCTAGAGACACCCAAAACTCTAAGTTTGGGGGTGATTATCATTCTCCTTGTGCCTTACCTTTAGCTCTTACAGAGATCCCTCACTTGGGACTTGACATATGTGCCTCAACCATTTTACAAGATTATCTTCATACACGTTTTCCCGAACCCAATAATGTCCAAAGAAGTTCGGTTGTTAGAAACCCATCCTCTAGTTGATGTGGTTAACCCAGGCTACGATACCTCGATTGACTTTGTTTTCGCACCAAAAACTTTTTCTCCAATTGTGGGAACTTATGAAATTCAAATGTGTCAAATATTAAGTTTCGAGACTAAACCTAATTACTTTAGGAGATTAGGGTCGACATATTTGTTTAAGGAAGACAACCACTCTCTTTGTGGTCAGTTTGTGTGAGTCAAATCTGATTGACTTAGAGGATCCCCAATTATTCAGGTTATTGTTATGTGCTTCTAAGTTCCTACTTGAGTATTTCTAGACTCTACAACCTGATCTTAAGAATCCTTCATTTGAGGAAGTCCATCCCATGAAAACATTTTATTTAGACCCGTTTATAGAGCTCGAACTCCGAGCCACAACTAGATATAGTTGTCTTAAACAAAAAGTTAAATAAGGGTATGTTCGATATCTTCATGGTCTGTTGCAATTTTCTCTTCTTTTGGGTTATACTTTTGATCCAGATGACCCAGTTATTCGATTCTTCTTTATATGATTCTCGCGAGGTGACTAGTTCTTTCTTAGTATGGTGAAGACTTTAAACTTAGCACTTCTTGGGAGGTAACCCATGCTCATGCAACACGGTAATATCTTTCCTTAACTCTTTTGCTTCAAGTGGTAACAGTTTCTCCTTGTTCATACTTTTAATTTTATATTTAGAACATTGAGGACAATGTTAGATTTAAGTTTAGGGGTAATATGGGAGAAACTTTTTAGTTGCAATAAATAAACTCCAGAGACTAGAAATTTATGTTTATGAAGGATGGCACTAACCAATCTAAGTGGATGGAAGCATCTTGGTTGTAGGAGTTGAGGAATCAAGCTGATTAGATGGAAACATCTAAAGAGTCTATTCATAAAAGCACAGAGCTCAGGTGTTAGAAAAGAAAACATGGTAGTTTCGCCATATCCTCGTGATGGAAACATCGAAAGAATCCCGATCACTTCTTTTCTTTTTACCATTGCTAGGGTGAAATAGAGTGACTGAGATACCAAAAAAAAAAAAAAAAAATTGAGACCAGACCATTAGACCAACCGGAATAAATAGAATAAAGTCGACCACTGGTACCCATGTATATGCCACTTGTGTTGACCTATAGTTAGGATTATGATGGTTCCCTTGTATATGCCGATTGTGTTGATATTATTCGAGACATTATCTCGGTCCATTAGGATAGGTTCACCTTAGTCAACATCATCCTTTCTCTACATCCATCTTCTTAATCTATCCATGTGATTGGTTGACTCGGTTTATGATGTCTAGAAACTATCTGAGTAGAGCTCTGTCACTTTATATGAATTTTAGTATGCTTGAGTGCAAACTCGTGTACAACAATTGGAATTTCGCATCAGGGTACTTCCTCCTATAGTCAATGATTGTATGCCAACCAAGGAGATTCTTTAGTGCCTTCCAAGGTTCTGCGTAGATAGCTAGGGTATGGAGTAAAGGTTTTATGGGTACACCTACGGTAAACCCTCTAGGAGACAACACTCCGCCACTAGGGCCACCTAGGGGTTCAAATGATTTTTATTTTCTAGAATAAATTTGCTCGAGGACTAGCAAATAATAAGTTTGGGGGTATTTGATAGACACATTTTTGTGTCTAATTTGATCTCAATACTATATATTGTTGGCACTCGATTTTGTACTAATTTTGGTGTTTTGTGTTTTTGTAGGTATTTTTGGGAAATAAACATTTTTGGAAAAATCGGCTACGAAAAACTACTCGGAGAACCCCGAGAGGACATTTGCTATTCGGACTCCCACTTTGGATAAGGGGCAACCTAATTGCTAAGGGGCAACCCAATGCTATTCGCACCCCTGATTCGGATAAGGGGACTCCCCTTTCTTCTTCGTTTAAACAAAATTTTAAAGGAAAAACCACTTCTCTTTCGTGCGAAACTCGTGGAGAAATTTTGGGAAGATTCATTGGATATTTTTGAGGGATTTACACAAGTATTATGTGCTCATTATCTACACACGTCTTTCACGTGTTTGAAGAATCAAAACTCGGCTATATTTGGTGTACCTCTAAAACAGGGAAGAAGATATTATTCGCTATATATTTGGAAGGTTAGCGTGTGGAATGATCGAGCTCGTCTCTAACTAACCATGTTCGCAGCGTGTTAGAATGTGTCGAATCAACAAAAGATACGGGAGAATCATCAACAGACGCATGCTGAGAAATAAACGAGAAAACCATTCTCCGAAAATAGCAGAGAGTAAAGGAGGATTATTCTGGATTAATTACCGAGATATGGAGTTGCTGTTGGGTATAAAAGAGATGATGAGGAGACATACCTGGTGGGTGGAGAGTTAGGGGAACGAAATAGGGTGAGAAATCATAGTTGCAGAACTCGTCTATGCTGCTGCCATTGAAGACGAAGAACACGAAGAACAGACAGCGAAAGACCGTCGTTCCTCAACGGTGTCAACATGAGAGTCCTCTGGGTCGTAGTTAAGGAGGAGGCGATCGTTTTTGAACAGTCCAGCGACACATCATATATATCGTTTCTCAGAATGTTTGGTTTGTAACAAATATAATTGTTACAAACCCGGTTTTCAATATTCATTCCATTTTCACCTCTTGTAAACACTTTTTGAGCAATGAAAAATTATTTCGAGTGTGTTTCCAATATGCGGAGCTAGAACCCATCACCTGGGACAACGGAGGAAGCAACTTTTCGGGATTGTGGTAAATGAATTAATTCTTTATATGACTTTTTGCATAGATTTAATTGTTTTATGATTTCTATTAATTATCTGTTATTTTGTCTGATGTCGCATGCTTAGTTTAAATTACTTTTGATGCGTCATGCTTACGACTTACAGATAATGTTTTATGAAATCTATTTTTGGCAAGGAATTAGAGTCACAACTTCTTTTGTTTGAGTTATATTGTCTCGAGTTAATGAATGAACCACAAGAATATGAAAAGCAGTGAAATCCTGCGTCCTAGTGACTCTTCATCCTGTGACAATATTTGTATATATTTTTCTTTTATTTTCTTTTATTAATTCTTAAGATCAATCTCGTCAAGTCCGAGTGAACGACAAACCCTTCTTACTACAACATCATTGAAAATAACCATCAACAATGCAACTAATCGGTTCACACTTCGTGTGATCGTCTATGGATACGAGATCGAGACAATACAACAACGAAGTATGTTTATTTGATACAAAGGTTCGGACTTAACCAAACACAATAGGATTGCTTATCAATTAAATAGGAATTAACATTTGTGTGATTTACTTTAATTATAATAAAACAATTATAATGCGGAAAATAAAAGTAAATGACACAAGAAGATTTTGTTAACGAGGAAACCGAAAATGCAGAAAAACCCCGGGACCTTGTCCACAATTGAATACTCTCAGGATTAAGCCGCTACACAAAATTACACCTAACTTCGTATAGTTGAGACCAAGTAACTAACCCTATAGTTCACTTAGTTCCGTTTGTATTCCCACGCCTCCGACTTGTGAATAAGTCACGTACTTGGAACAATTCCTTTGGTTCGTATTCCAAACAATTAAGGAACAACAAACTGTTTTGGTATCAACTCTATTCAACCAAGTGATATGAGTCGGACAAAGGCTCTTCTGTTTATCCTAACATAAACTCCTTCGTCGGGTCCTTAGATCTATCTTATGTTCAATCACCCAAAGGTATTCGTTTAAGATTAAGCCAATCAATACCTTTAATCACAAGGAAACGTATTGACGCCGATCTACTCAAAACAAGGATAAACAGATTATTAATTGGATCCTCTTTTACCGAAACAAGTATTGTGCACACCAAAGATTATAAAACCCAAGTCAGATCTTCAATATCTTCTTTGTCTTCAAATCTTCTTAAATCTTCAATAAAAACCTGCACACAATCACTTGAATCTCTTGTGATCAATCACGCACGTAACGGAGTCCGTTAACAATGGATTATCACAAGATCGTCTTTAGAACTAACAACAGTCTAAAGATCCTGTCGAAACTCGAACTAGTTTGAGTGAATCTTATATCAGAAGAGAAGATTCTCAAGAATAAACAAACTAGGTGCAATCAGATTTCAACCACCGTTAGTCAATCAAATCAATCGAAAACAAAGATAAACCGTAATTATCTAGTTTCCCACCAACGGGTCGCGCTAGAGATTCTCAATCCCAAAGAATACTTTAAACTAAGCGGTCGTAAGAGATTTCACCTAATTAGGTTATTCTCCTCTCCTTATAGGCGGCTACACCAGTAACAACAACAAAAGAGTAAATCTGTTGTTACGAAGGATTAGTTTGCTAGAAAGGAAAACTTCGTGTATTTATAGACAAGGAAGTTTGGACACCAAGGAATTTCCAAAACCGAAAATATTCTCAAGATATTCATAAAAACACAGATTCGGTTTTCTTAATTCCTGGAAATGCCCTGTCCAAAAATAACGATCGAAATCTATCGGAAAATCTAATTAGTAAATGCACATTACTAATTCTGTAATTTACCTACAAAATGAAATTAATAACCTTAATTAAAAGATTCTTAACTTACTTATGTTTCGATCCTGGGATTCTCTTCCCTTATCCGTTAAGGAATATCTTTGAATAATTATAGAAATAAACATTCACATCACGTGTTCAAAGTTTGTCGACATCTTAACTTTGTAAGTTCTCTTTCACACTTACAACCTTGAAACCGATTTGCCACACTTCCAAACAAGTTTAGAATTGGTTCATCTGACTTTCAAAAACTATGTGATTGATCAAACCAACATTCAATCACAATCATGGGTTTACGGTTCTACCAAAACAAGTTTCGGTTCTACCTCCATATGAGTAATGTGCATAGTCACACTAGCTTCCAAAAAATTCGGTTGACTAGGTATTAGGATCGGTTCCCCACATATATATGGTATCTAACTTATATGTGTTGCACATGTCCATAGGATCGGTTCCCCTTTCTTCTATAAACCTTGCTGCACCCCATACAAGGATCGGTTCCTTTTGATGTACTGCACCCCTTACTAGGATCGGTTCCCTTTCCCTTACAAGGATCGGTTCCCTTTCCCTTACAAGGTCAGACATAAAAAATTCGATCATACCACAGGTGATTACTTAAGATCGGTTTTACTAATAAAAGTTATACCAATACATAAGTCAGGCCTTTGTGAACAGTTCTACCAAGAACACAACAAGTTGTGAGCGGTTATACTCTATCACACATATTGGTTGTTCATAAGATATGCAATGAATAACAAAACCAATAACACCTGGCAATTTCCTTTTCGGTTCACAAACAAGTTTATGTACTTACTTCCTTAGAACACATGTAAACGTTGTCCCCTAGGATGAAATCCTCACCTCATACCCATACATAATCACAATAGAATTCAAATGATTATGGCGATGTCTTATCTACAAAGTTTAATGGTTAAGCAATAAACCTCGTATTGTATTCCTTAATACTATGTCTATCTAGAGTTCAAATATACTTCGCAGTTATGTTTTTAATATGCACGACTTGAAAGATACGTTAGGGAATGAAACAGTTCAAGTCAAATATCACTAACCTCAAGTGGAAGGATGATTGTTGTCGTTGTAGATCCTTGATTCTTCACATCTTCAAGTCTTCGCAATACTTGTAATGTCTCATATCCTAATACTTTCAAGCTAACCTATACGAAGTTTAACTCTAGTACATAATCAAGCGACTCTTAACATGAGTTTTGATTCACTAAAATATGACAACCAAACTTGACATACCAACCAGTGTAGTTAAAATCGCTCTCCAAGGCCGATTACTCGCCGAGTAATCACTACAGGCTATTTGACCGAGGCGATTTCTGATTCCAAGGTATTTTCAATTTTTAGCGATTAAGGCGACCGATTAGGAACGATTTTTGAGCGAAACGAGTTAACGATTTTTCCGAGTTGGCCTTGCATGCACTAAAACCAGAAAGTTAAATTTTTATAACCCCTCCTATGTGAGTTATCAAATAGAAAAACCTTTGGATACATGATAAATACATACATATAACAATATTACATACTTATTTACCTGATAGTGTTAGAATTTTAATTTTAATTAGGTACAAATCATGACTTGTGAGCAGCAATATATAAGTCTCTAATAATTAGGTTCCGAGTATTAGACCGAGTTTTGGCGATCTCCAAGTCCGAAATTATTCCTCCTCGCTCCAAGCTCCCCAACCGAGTATGACCGAGGAATGATTTCGACTACTTTGATACCAACGCTTGGTGGGTTCAACCGAGCCATGCTCTAACAAAAAGTAAGGACATATAAATAATATACCCTAAAGTTTTAATAAAGTGCTTTTTATGCAATAACCAAAATTCACCGACTTTTAAAAGCCGGCGAGAAAGAGCTTTTAAAAGCTCCATGTAGGATTTGAATATCGCAACATCAGTATTTCGCGAGATTAGTAAACGACAGCATCGCGAGGGCGTCGCAGAAGAGTAATATAAATGACGCAATGAATGACGACAGCCAAAACACGAGAAAGGTGTGAAGACCTAGCGAAATTTAGGAGAGCTGCGAGAATGAATACTTGTACACTTGCGATATTTTCGCAAGTCATTCCGAAAATAAAGGACTGACTTAGCTGTCATCCATTGTGTACTACCCTATATAAAGAGTTGAATAAGCCTGTTGTGGAAGAGATCTTTGTCGGAGTGTTAGACAAGTCATTAGGAGAGAGAAAGTGTGTGGTGATTGTAATTTCTTTAGCTCTTTTCTATCTTATCTTGTAAACGTTCAAGGAATTAATCAATAAAATCATTGTTACTCATCTTCAAATGTCTTAGTTGTGTGAATTATTGTGAGGGGTGTAGTGTAGGATTTCCTGCTACTATATTTTGGCGCTAAAAACAGGGAGAGAGTAAGGATTGACATCGTGATTTGAAAGAATTTGGAGTAGAAGGGAAGGAATTTCATATAATTTTCAACAGTTTATCAAAATTAAAAAATGGCTAGAAGGAGAAATGCATCCGAGCAACCCACAACCGTTAGAAGGAGTAGGAGACTTTCGGAGAAGAGAGAAATGAAATGGGAGAATCTTCAAGAAGGAACTTAAGGAATGATGAAGAAAATCAAATTCAATCACTAATTCAACCAGTAGCGGATAGAACGGTGGATTATGATAGAGTAAGCGTGCATACTTGGAGATCAGACTCTGTGGACGAAGGGGAGGAAGAACAACAATTGGTAAACAATGGACAAGAGGGGAGAGAGGCAGAAGGGAATGGAGAAATAATTCGTGGAAATGAAGAGATCGCAGCATTAGAGGCGTTGAGGCAAACAATACATGAAGAGAGACGATTAGAGGCGAGAACGTGCAAACTTGACAAGACAGAATCATGAGATGAGGATGGAAAACATGAGATTACAAAACAGAAGGTCGAGAAGCACTACAAGGTCAAGCTCAAGATCAGTTAGAGAGGAAAGAAGGAGAATTTTACCTACAGAAAATGATGATGAAGAAAACCAAGAAGAAGCGCAAAATCGAGGCACAGAACATTGCGAGAGAAGAGAAATGATGGAAGATCGTTATATCCAACGTCCCGAGACTCTTCAAAATGAGCAGAATGGTGGAAACCAAGGAAATAGGCAGCGTCGGGAGCAGAATCATCCAATGGATGAAGAAAATCAAGAAGAAGGAAGAAGAATATTGCATGGGAGAGAAGCACGGAGGAAGCAAAAAGAAATTGAAGATGAAATTGAAAGACATTATGCCGAACAAGCACGTCTAGCTCGCGAGAGAGAAATATTGAGAGCAGAAATGGAAGAACAGGAGTTAGAAGAGGCAATTCGCCAGAATAATCATGATAATCGAGAAAGAAGGCGAGAACAAAATCGCAACAATGATAATATTAATGAAGAGTATGAAAGAGCACAAATGAGAGATGATAGGCACCAAAGAAGAGAAATTGATAGATATAATGGTGTGCGAATTCGCGAAAGAAGTGAAGGAGAAGATCGCAGAGAAATACGAGAAGAGAATGATGAACAAGAAAGTCAAAGTAGACATGAACGCAGGCGAAGAGAAGCGGAACTAAAAAGACCAATGGATTCAAATTTCGATGTAAATGAACAAATCTTGAGAGAATTGGTAGAAATGAGAGGAATGATGAACAGTAAAAGGGGAGGAGGAAAGAGACAGTTAGATGAAGCAATAGAAGAAGCTGCGAAAACTCCGTTCAACAAGAGATACAATTAGGAGGAATACCACCGAAGTGCAATTTACCGACATTAACCAGACATTTTCGATGGAACAACTTGTGCGATCTAAAGATATCAAAGCTTATATGAGATGTATGCTACAATGGGAGAATCATGATGCTATATTGTGCAAATATTTTGCATCAAGTCCGACAGGAGAAGCTTTGAAATGGTTTGAAGGGCTAGGAAAGAAGAATACAATAACATCTTTCAATCACTTGCAGGCTATATTCTTAGGGGCATATATAAGTAATAACTCCTCGCGACCAAGTATTGAAGATGTATTTGGATTAAAGCAAAAGGTTGGAGAAAGTTTGAAGCATCTAACTGTGAGGTGGAAGACAATGTGTAGCGAAATGGCTGGCCGTGTAGAGGAGAGATATCTCATCTTATCATTCATTAATGTTATGTTTGCGACAAATCTGTTATATATTCAAATTTTTAGAGTCAAGAATACCATCACAATGACCGAGTTGCGAGAGCTTCAGGAGGAGTATATTGCTCTAGAAGAAAAGCAAAATGAGATGCAATCATACCATCGTCGCGAATACAAGTTCAGGAGCTGCGAATGCAAGTTTGTTACCCAAATTGATAAACACTGTGGCGAGTACCTCGCAAGGTCAACAAGGAGTGAGGATACCAGATGATGGTCAGCAAAAGTTGGTAGCTATGGGAAGTCGCGATCAGGAAGAATTTGAAAGAGAAAGAAATTTCTACAACCATGGCGGAAATAATAAAATTCAAAGGCTTGATCAACCGCAAGAAACCTATGGAGGTCGAGGCATAATTCGCAAAGAGACTTATGGAGGCCGGAGGCGAGAATTATCATAGAGGACAACGAGGTCATAGAGTCGTATGGGAAGAAATCAAAATCCCACCACTAAACGCTAGCGTGGAGAAGATATGGGAAGCTATAATCCGATGGAAAACATACCCGCACCATGGAACATGGGGAATGAACCACCTCCCGGTGATAGAAGTCATGAATTTCTGTTCCTACCACCATTTTCATGGACACCAAATGAATGATTGCGGGAATATAAAAAGAATCATCCTCGAATGATAGATCAAGGGAAGCTAAACCAATTCTTAAAATGTGAAGAAGACTCAACCATTACCAACACCTCCAGAGAAAATCACGAGTAAATACAACAAGAGGAAAAGAAACATTTGTAGTAGAAGTTGGAGCGAAGGCCAAAAACTTGTTGCAACTCTATCGTACATTCATACGGGACAATTGAAGATTTTCATGATAGCATTCTCGTGGGGTTTTTCGCAAGAGATGTTGACAATAGAGAAGTAATGAACATCGCGAAATCATCGCCACTAAAAGAATGGCAAACGCAGATTATTTCTTTTACCGGGAAAAGTACACGAAGGTGGCGAGATGCATGTGATCCATTAGTGGTAAGATTGGAGATTAACCCAAAATCTGTTGATGATGAAGATGAAGGGGCAGAAAATTCATGGGTAATAAATAGAATCTTAATTGATACTAGAAGCTCGGTAAACATCCTTTTTTACCACACTTACAAGACTATGGGTGGGAAAGACGAAGATTTGATACCTTCAACATATAAGATTTATGGTTTTAATGGCATCGCCAATAAACCTAAAGGAGAAACTCGAATGCGAATACCATTGAAAGGGTTATCAAGCGAAATCTTGTTTTGCATAGTCGATGTGGAATCCCCTATAATGCATTAATTGGCGACCATGGTTACATGAAATCTTGGGTGTAGTATCAACTTACCACCCGGTGCATCAAATTTCCTCATCCCGGTGGTGTTGGAGTTATAAAAGGAGATTGGGCTGAGGGATTAAAATGCTATGAAGTCGATGTGGAATCTTGCGAGGAAAGGGCTGCTCAAAAGAAGAATTGGAAGCGAAATATCAAAGAAGAGAAAGACTTATGGTGGACACAATAGAAGTGAGAGATGAAGATATATTACGAAATTAATGCTTGAAAGCAATTGGAAATTGTGATGGCCTCGCAATAGAGAAAGAAATATCAGGGAATGAAGAAACAGAGAGCAACAGGAATAAGAAATGTAAGAAATAAATAGTTGATTTTAGAAGTTGTGTAATAAAAAAAAATGTTTTGAAGGGAAAAGACTTGTCGAAAGTACAAAGAATATGACGATTGAAGAAGGAGTACGCGAAAGTCTCGCGATTCATGAATATAATGAAAGTTTGGTCAAATAATTACAGCGAGATCACAGCAAATGAAGCAAGACCATGCGATAATTTCGCAAAGATAATGAGAAGAAATAATCAAAAATCAATGAATGATCGCAAGAATTGATAGAAATATTAGAATGAGTGAATGGGACAAACCTTTATGGCGTACACCTAGTTCGCGAATGATATTTCGTAAGAGGCAAATGTAAGACCTAAAGTCGTCATATAAGGGGTATCTCTTGACATGGCTTAGGGAAAAGGTTACACCGCCCCTGAACTGAGTCATGAAAATTTGGGGTCAATAAAGCCCATCCCGGGAGATACCTTGGATTTCCAACTATATATATAAGGTTATACCCTGGTTGGACGACCGAGGGTCTCTTCCAAGGAGTCAGTGTATGACCAAGGCGCCCAGAGGTACACGGTTGAGCCAAGAGTGCTCAGGGCATTTGAAGTGTCTCGGCCATTCTTGGCAAGTCTTGGCACATGCCGCACTCGGCCCGAAGAAAACTCCACTTAGGGTGCAGTCTCGTAACCATAAACCCTATAGGTATAAGGGATAAGAGGCTGCGAAAACAACGCGGATGTTGCTAAGACCGGATGGGAGGAGCTAGTCTTGTATGGCCGATGTACGCCTCCTTGAAGGGGCAACCGGGGGAGATGATAAGGGCGGCACCCTCCATTAGGGAGCTGATAAGTGTCTTAAGACGCAAATGTCATGAGGCTCTATTTTCGCAAGGAAATTTAGGCTTGTCATATTTGTGCGATGATCCTGAAGAGGCAATAATACTAACGCGAGGGTAAGACAAGATCAATGGGTCTTTACATGAAAGTGTAAATACGTCCTGCGATTTCGTCGCAAGACGGCAATGTCATGGGACTTCAAGCTCGCAAGAATTTTTAGGCCTGTCATATTGTCGCAACAAAAATATCCTGCAGAGGCAATAATACTAAAGAAATGATAAGACAAGATCAATGGGTTGTTACATGAAAGTGTAACAACGTCCTGCAATTTTGTCGCAAGACGGCAGAATATTTAGACCTGTCATATTGACGCAAAATGAGGGGTGGCAAAATAAGACCTTTAACTAGGAAGGCAAAATAAGACCACACAAAAACAATGTTAAGGCAAGATCAATGGGTCATTACATGAAAATGTAAAGACGTCCTGCGATCTTGTCGCAATGATGAATTTCAACATAAATGAAGATAAGATAACATAATAAATCGAATAAGCAAATAAGCTTGCGAATACGGTTATATTTCTTCATTTATTTGTGAAGGGTTAGCAGCAATTGCGAAAATAAGAAGTATTATTACTTAAAGATTATCGATATAATCTCTCATATGAAAATAAATAACAGAGGCAAGTATGGGAATGATTACAATAAAAATTTGTTATTTATTTCCATATGATAGATTTGATGAGAAATTACAAAGATGGAAGGTTAAAAGGATAAATGTACATATATCACAAGAAGAGAAAAAGGAAAATGGAGCTATCTTTCAGTTCATTCTTCTTTGTCATCAGATTCTTTATCAGATTCTTCCTCTTCGCTAGCTTCACTATCAGAAACATCAAAGGAAGGTATATCTTCAGGAATTTAATCAAGAAGAAAAGGATATGAAGAATGAGGAATACTATGGTCATCGCAAACTGTCTTAATAGTTTGATTGCGAAAACGAACAACATTATTATTGAAATTCGCTACGGTAGCTTGTAATTGCTTCTTCAACATGGAATACTTGTCGCTATGAAGAGAGAGGTTCTTTGCAAGTTGTTCTTTTTCAGATTCAAGTTCTTCAATCCTTGTTTGATATCTCTTCTCAGCTTCTGCGAACGTATGATAATGAGTGAGTAACCTAATAACAATTTCAGGAAAAAGAAGTGGTAAAATAAAGAAGAACAGTTAACAACCTTCTCTGTCAGAAATCATATCTTTAACCAAGGTAGTATGATCGGCATGAAAACCGACGTTAACACCTAAGTTATTTACGGCATTATCTAGAACTTTTCGCAGCCCAAGCGAATTCATCATCATTATTTATGACAAGAAGTGAACGAATTTGATTTTCTCGCTCATTAAGTATGGTGTTTTGGCGAAGAGATTCATCTCGTTCAATTTGGACTTCAAGAAGGGTTTTGGAACTTCGCTAATGCTTGTGCACCTTGATTAGCAATGCGATCCTTGTCATCTATAAGACTACTAATTTTCTTCCTTAGAATATTATTATTCTCGTGGGAGCTAAGATATAAACGTTTAAATCGGTTGGCTAAACCTAAACTAGATCTATGCTCAATTTCTAAAAGATGGAATTTGGTTCAAGTTCATTTATTGAAAGAGAGTTAATTTTGTTCGACGAACTACTTAAAGATTCGTTGAGATGAGCAAGAAGAGCATCATTATCCATAGGCTCGGGAAATGAATGGAGAAGGATGGCCTCTTGAGAAAGATTATAAATGTCTGCGAAAATGATAAGTCGGGCAAAGAAAAATAAATGACAAAATAAAAACGAGGAAAAGAGAAGAGTTTTGTACCATAAAGTTGTTGATTAGCACTTTGAAGGGTAGAAATTTTATTCTTTTGAGTAGAAGATTGATTCCAATTGCTGAATTTTTCATGAAGAGACAATCTCATTTTCATTCTTCTTGCGGATTCAACTTCTAGTTCTTTATTCTTCTCCTTAAGTGAAGGTTTTTCTTTTCAAGGTTGTTGCGCCTCTTCTCAAGATCTCGAGGCAACAACAAAGGAAGCTCTTCGGACTATAAAGAAAGATGAAGAAGCTATTAATATATGGTCTAAAATTAAAAATTATAAGGAATAGAGAAACATAGACATACCAAGGCACCGAGTGCATTCAAGAAATTGGGAGTCAATGATCGGAGATCCCTTGAAGAGACTCATTGCCCTCCGGTAAAAAAGAAGCATCACATATACTTGCGAGAGCTTCGCATATACCAGAAAGGTGATCATCTCCAAGTCCTTGCATGGAGTCTGAAAAGATATTAGACAATAACGTCATAGGAGATTCAGTTGGGTGATCCTCCTTCGCGGTAGAAGTATTTGCATCATCGTCTTCTTCATCAGAACTTTCACTAGATTGAGGACTTGAATGAGAAGAAGGATGGGTCTTTTGCTTTTTAGAAGGCGGAGCAGCAGATTTTTTCTTGTAAAGAGGGCCTTTACCCTTTCTTTTTATTTCTCATGACTTTTGAGGTTTCCTCCTCGCCGACAACTTCAACACCAACCTACATACACGAATGAAGATAAGAAACAGAGGCAACAATATTGTGAATAACAAGAGAAAATATTTCTTACTTCATCCGTGATTGAGCGAAGTATCGCCAAAGTACTTGGCTTTGGATTTCTTTCATAACTCTTTCTCAATTTAATGATCTGAAAATTTCGCAAACTCGGTAGATATAAAAAGAAGGAAACATTGCGGGTTTAACGGAAATTAGAAAATGTACCTCTTTTGCTTTCTCGGGCCAATTAAATACCCAAGGATAATAATTTGCGAGATTCGCGGGGAGTACATGGGAACACGAAATGTAAGGTCCGTTCAAAAATATTGGAAAGACAGACCACCTCTCATCTTTAGAGTAGCGAGGAACATTGTTCTTGCCAGAGTGCCAATCAATATCTAACATGAGTATCTTATTATCGGGAATGTTCTCTTTTCTTTTCAATCGAGCACCGCAAGTAGATTTATCATTCTTCATATTTATCACTTCATAATTTTCAAAAAAAGTTTTCTACCGTGTACTTTTCAAATGACTATCTCTAAGTTTGCGAAATTAGGATCTTTGACATTATCGGGATATAGAGACCCCTTACCAAAGCACCACGATTGGCTAATTCAAGCATTAGACGGATGCAATCACCACTTAATTGATAAATAGCTCGCGAGAATTTCTCATGAGACAAAATTTCATAGAATAAGGGAAGTTCGGGATTGTAGAGAGGAATGGGAAGACTGCGAGGATTTGACCTAGCGAGATTATGATTTTCCGATCATCACACCGATGATCGATAAACAACTTTGCAGAAAGAATAGATGAAGATTCTTTATTGGGAATGGTAGACAAGGTGAAACCTTTCTCTTGTAATTTCTTTTGAGTTTCATCTAAAAGGGTTTCATATTTACGACCAGGTGGAGCCATTTTTAGAGTATGGGAATGATTAGAGAATCGAAGATCAAGAGAAAGAAGAGAAGGAAGATTTACAGTAGCAGAAACGCAAATTGCGGAAGAAGAGAGTTGAAGAAAAGTTGCAGAGAGAAAGTAAAAAGGAAGAAGAGGAGGGTGACAAAACTATATATAGAGAGAAGAATTCTCGAGAAGACAAATGCATTTAATGCGAGAGGGGACGTGAATGGTCAAGAAAAAACGGTTGAAAGAGACGTGTCAAGAAAAGAGTGGAAGAAGAAACATGTGTAATAAATTCCGTATAAAAGTACGGGATTGTAATGTATAAAGATGAGCGATTGCGGCATTTCAAAATACTAGTTCTCATGACATTCTCTTCTTCGCAGAGAAGACATGAGAAGAGGCAAGATGTAGGATCTGAATATCGCAACATCAGTATTTCGCGAGATTAGTAAACGACAGCATCGCGAGGGCGTCGCATAAGAGTAATATAAATGACGCAATGAATGACGACAGCCAAAACACGAGAAAGGTGTGAAGACCTAGCGAAATTTAGGAGAGCTGCGAGAATGAATACTTGTACACTTGCGATATTTCGCAAGTCATTCCCGAAAATAAAGGACAGCTTAGCTGTCATCCATTGTGTACTACCCTATATAAAGAGTTGAATAAGCCTGTTGTGGAAGAGATCTTTGTCGGAGTGTTAGACAAGTCATTAGGAGAGAGAAAGTGTGTGGTGATTGTAATTTCTTTAGCTCTTTTCTATCTTATCTTGTAAACGTTCAAGGAATTAATCAATAAAATCATTGTTACTCATCTTCAAATGTCTTAGTTGTGTGAATTATTGTGAGGGGTGTAGTGTAGGATTTCCTGCAACTACACTCCAAAAGCAAAAGTTATGGTTCCATCATAATTTCATATCTTATTTTTCATTTATATCCCCATTTTATTTTACAAAATTTCCCTTTAATCTATATACCATCATTTTTAATTCTTATATTATATTCTTTAAAGATTGTCATATTTCATTTTCAAAATATATCATATATCTTATTTTATTGAAAATTATTTAATTTATCAATAATAAAAATAGGAGCAAATATTAAATAATTATTTTAAAAATAATAATAAGAATAATTTTAGTTTGATTTTCTATTTGGAAAACAATAAAAATTGGCTATAACAAATACTCTTTTAACAATAACAAAAATAATACTCCCTCCGTTCTTTCATGGGATGCATTGGGACCGGATGACTACCGACCCAGATTTCTCTATACCCATTGAAATCTTGTGGGGGACGAAATAACTAATCTTATAAGATTTTATTTTTTTTTTTAGAAAAAAATCTGGAGGGTATGAATAGTACGTTTATAACTCTAATTCATAAAGTGGATAATCCGGTTATTCCTAATAAATTTCGGGACATTAGTTTGAGCAACTTTATTTATAAGATATATCCAAGTTGTTTGCGAAGAAACTTAAATATGTTCTTCAAAAATGCATTTCTCCGCAACAATCAACCACCATACCAAAAAGACAGATCGTAGATAACATAATGATTGCTCATGAGATTCTACATAGCATGAAATTGAGCAACCTTCGGTCAAACTCATAAGTTTTGGTACGTTAAGAAGTATGCTAAGATTGTTGTTAAATTTAGTTGATAAACACCAAGGTTTTTAAACTCGTACGAGTCACGAGTTGACTCGTACGAGTCGAGTCAATTATTTTTAAAACGTTTCAAATCGGAAAAGTGAATCGAATCTCTTATAAAGCGTAAGATTCTCATTTTGGTCAACGATTCTTGACCAAACTGACTCAATCTCGACAGTTTAATTAATCTGTTCCGTCTGGAAAAAAAAGAGGCGAGCTGGGTGTTTCGACCCTGAGACGTAGTACTCAGGTTATAACACTCACATCCACTAAGCTGCGTGGGCAATGTTGATAAAATTCACATATTTCTCTTTATTTAATAATTTTAATTATAAAATCATGTCATAATTGCGTTAAAATGGATTAATTTCATCCTAAATTACATTACACTAACTAAATATCATGACAAATATATATATATATCAAAACTGACAGTGAATCTACGTTTCACGATTCAATATACGATTCGATTCATTAAAAATGAAAAACGATTCACGATTCGATTCACGATTTAAAAACCTTGATCAACACTATATTCAGATGTATATATAGTCTACTAAAGTTAGTCTTGGACTAGGAATAGAACATGGTAGTTGAGTATCAGAATTACCAATCGACCTTGAAGGATGAAGAATAACACAGATATTTACGAGGACTTTACCAACATACGTATGTGTAGACTGACTATCATATCTAATCATATATTCTACCATTCTATATACTGAGACAATCTATTACTTGATAAATCTCAAATTATATATGAAACAATGGAATTTCTAAAAGAAATTATCACATAATATGTTAAGAATAATAGTTTATTGTTCAGTACATATCGTAATTATGTCATGTTCACAAACTGATTTGGTAAGTACACGAACTTTGAGCTTATTGATAAATTAATTGATGAAATAAATCTCTTATTAACTCATGCACAGAAGCCGATTTAATCAATTCGCGAACTGGTTGATTTTGAGATGTTCCTGGATACTTTTAAATCCTCAGGTACAAGAACTGATTTGGTCAATATGTGAACTAGTTGATTTTGAGAAATTCCTGAATACATTTTTGTAGGTTAACTACACGAACCGATTTGGACAGTTCGCGAATTTATAGATATAAAAAGTTCCTGAACTCTCAGATGATAATTTATTCACAAACTGTTTTGGACAGTTCACGAACTGATGTAGTCTTTGAGAGTTATTGAACTCCATGATTTCTTGATAGTTATTCTTCTTTGTAATTCAAAGCAAACTTTCACATGCTTACATGATCAATCTATACTGAGAAGTTGAGATTACTTGGTGTAAAAGTAATTCGTAAATATGAAAACTAGTTCACGAACTCAGTTTTGATTATAATCTACATAGCCTTGTTCATCATTATACATACAAGACTCTCTGCAAACTAGAATCTCAATCCTGGCACTTCTAAATCCTAGTTGCGGCTAGAGTCTTCCTCTAAAACCTAGGTCTCCTTGTGAAACTTAGGTTACGACTTTTAATAATAAAATGTCAATTTGTTAAAGCATATCTAATCATAGGAAAAAATTCCCATAGCATGCCAAATAACTTGCATCTTATTTTGTATGTCAATTTCATTGTTGTAAATTTATATGTGAAAATTCAGGGTGGCAATATGATTTTGTTGTATACAATACAATGTCCAATGAGAGATCAATTTTAAAGAAATCATTCTTTTTAAGATCTTGAATAAAACAAAAAAAAATGGTCTTTTGATAAATCTTGTGGTGAATTTGACCTTGCATTTCTAATTGGAAACAGTGTTTGCCTAATTAAGAATTATTTTTTTAGCCTTTTTTTGTTTTGAGAATAATGAATCATTACTTTGCAAGGCGACTTATAATAGTTGACCTCGAGTAAATCTCACCGGTCAAAATAAAGTAAAAAATATCTTGTACTTGGCTTTTAAAAGTAAATCTACCGGTCAAAATAAGTCAAAGATATAAAATTATCAGTGAACAAAGTAAAAAATGATATATACTACTTAACTTTAAAAGTGAACTTATCGGTAGAAATGAGTTAAAGATGTCAAATCAATATCAAATCAGGTAATATGACTCATTAGAGCAACCCCAGTGGTCCATATTTAATTTGATTATTTCCTTGTCCATCTGGACGAAAAACTTAATTTCTCACAGTGTTCAATACACAAATTTAATTAGGAGACCTACTTTATTACATAAAGAAATATTTCTTTTAAATAGTGGGACCCATTTCCATACTAAAAAATATTTTTATAATATCAAGTGGGGCTCGTCTATTAAAAAAATATATATAACTAGTTTAACTAACTTTTCCGTTTTTTGTTTGTTTGTTTGTTTTCATAATACGGTGTCATCCTAAATTGAGACGACCGGCTCAACATGTGCATGTCGTCTCAATTTGATCTGGTCGTCTCAGGTTGATTCGTTCGACTCAACTAGAGACACCGATGGACAATCTCTTATATTTGGAGGTTTGTCCATCTGTTTTAGTTGTTTGTTGGTCCCACTATAATATATGGGCAAATTATTTGGTTTGCCATACCTATTGGATATCTGAGTTTTTCCTTTAGTGTTCCGCGTCACCATCGTATGAATTCGTGTCCCTTTTTTGGAAAAACACTCAATTGTGTGATATATGTTTGTTGAGGTGAAATTATAACCAACATTGTGATTCTAGTTGAGGTGAAATTGTAACCAGCACTGTCTGATAACATATTGCATGTGATTCTTGTTACCTGTGATTCTTGTTACTAGTGATTCTTGTTACCTGTTATTCTAATACCAGTGATTCTAGTTACCAGTGATTCTAGTACCAGTGATTCTAGTTAACTCCGACTCTATTTACGGTTCCTTTTACTTTGTTTCTTTCTTCAGGGTAACTCTTTCTTTCTCGGTGTTCTTGCCAATCCTATTCTGGTTTGAGTTTTTTTAAGTATCTTTATCTTGTTTGTCGGTTTCCGATCAGAAATCATTACCCTGGTCAGCATCGATTTGAGGTGGTTTAGTCTCAAGTTCTGTTTTGAGTCTAACCTTTTCTGTTATGGCTAATGATAACGACAACAAAAACACAAGGAAAAGATACTCAGCATCGATTAAGTCGTTTTAGGATAAAAACTAAAACAAAGAAACAGACAAGAGTTGTAGAGAATCCTACCACAAACTTAGTGAAAACATGAAAACAAGGAAACAAAATATATCGAGACTACATCAATTTTAAGAGAAGGAGAGAAAAATTATTAACCCTATACACTGGTGTCGGAAGAAACGGCCTCTAAGTCGACAACCTCTGGTTCAGATTCAGGGAAGTCTTCACGAACAACGGCTTCATTACCAACAACGTGTTCTCCACCAAATACAAATTCAGCACCACCTCCGGCTACACCAGCAATAACATCATTGACTCCATTATCAACCACACCACCACCATCATCCACAATCTCATCTTCACCTGCATCATTTTCAACATCATCATCAATATCGAAATCACCATAAATCGTGATCATCTCCTCTGTTGCCTCATAGTAGGCTACGTAACTATAATCACACTCTGGTGGGTGTTTTTCACAAATACCACTAGTTCTGCCGGGCAACACAAAGATTGAGCAACTTCGCCGCGTAACCGGGTAATCATAAGGATAGTTACGATGATACATCCACCGTTCCTCAAGAAAATCTTGCCTCATGGCATTGGTAACCCTCATTCCATTATAATATCTCACCATTGCTATGAAATGACGTTCTATTAACAATATTCTCAGAGAATAGTTACCACACAACCCAATTTCCTTCTTATAAGCTTTTGGAAAGAATGCAAGGGGTCGATAATTACTATGCTAAACTTCAGAATTCCAAGGAAAAGTTATACGAGGGGTTAAGGCCGAGAAGTTACCAAAGGGCAACCAAACGGTGCCAAAATTCTCTTTCCCCTAAATCTTCTTTTCATGAGATGATTCATTGCATCTCTCTGCCAAACCCTGGTTTCGAAAATGGTTTCTTTAAATCTGATTTAAAGTTCTTAGAAGCGGAATATCCAGTTTCCAATGAGTCTCAAATCGGCCAGTATCCCCGATCTGGTTCGATCCCGAGTTAGTCCATAAAGAGCCCTGGACTTTACTAACTCGGTTTTCTCTTTGGTCTATGCAGGTACCGGTATGCCGTTTTGGAAGGTGGGAATATCTGGCTGGGCAGAATGTCACCAACACACGGACCACTTCAACCCTAAGGCTTATGCCCAACTACTATGCTGCTGAGATAGGATTCTCTCCACACGTGAAGTTGTGTAATGCAAACGGAGAATTTTCAAAACCCAATACCCACCTATCCTCCAAAACCTACACCTATTACACCAGAAATTGTCATCACATGATTACGCTAATACCCATATTAGCCATCACAAAGCTAAAAATTTCGACTGATATAGTCAAACAGAACCCATACCCCTTACCTTCTCTGAAACTCAAAACCAATCAATCACAAATCAAAGCACCCAAAACTACACATCAATACCTCTTCCCATCATAAAAAATCCATCCAAAAGATATGCAAGATGTAGGATCAGAATATCGCAATATTAATATTCTTGCGAAATCCTTGAACAATACACTGCGAAGATATCGCAGGTTGGTAATAAAAATGATGTAACGGATGACGACAACCCGAACACGAGAAAGATGTGAAGACCTAGCGAGATTTAGGAGTGTTGCAAGATTTAACATTTGAATACTTGCGAGAATGTCGCAAAGCGAGATCCAAAATAAAGGACAAACTTTTGTCATCCACTATGTAATGTCCTATATAAAGGACCGAGTAGGCTTAAAAGGGGGAGAGATCTTTTTAGAGAGTGGAGGTGAAGTTTTTAGGAGAGAGAAAGTCTAGAGCAATAGTTGTATTCTTGATTTCATTTACCCTTTGTAAAATTCTTTAATTCAATTAATAAAAAGTGTGATTGTAGATCTTAAAGATGTGTTGAATAATATTAATTCTTGTGAGGGATGTATTGTAGGATTTCCTGCAACTACATAATGGCGCTAGAAACAGGGATTGAAGATTAAAGATTAAAGATTGTTATTAAGATTGTTCAAATCAAGAAAATGATTAAACAAATGGATAAATCAGTTAAAGTAGAGAAAATTAAAATCAAGGAGTGTAATAGAAAGTTGGAGTGTAGCTTGATTACAAAAACAATGATTAATGAATTCCATGAAAATATCAGAGGGAGAATACATAAACGAGATTTTGAAGGAAAGAAAATCACAACGATGGAGAAGGTATCACCCTTGAAAGATTGGAAAAACAGAAGATTACATTCACAGCAGCAGAGGTACCAAGAGAAAATTTAAACCACACATCTCCTTTGGTAATCACAGTAACCACGTAAAGAAAAGAAAGAGAAATCAAAAAAACTATAGAAGAATGGGCGATAAAACGAGAACTTTGGTTGATACGGGGAGTTCGGCGATATAATATTTTACCATGCATACAGAGGAATGGGATACAAAGATGAATAAATGTCTCCTTCAACCTATCATATTCATGGCTTTGGAAAATCTACAACAAAACCAAAAGGAGAAATAGAGGTGCGAATTTCGCTAGGAGATATTGAAACACAAGTGGCACTATGAGTAGTGGATATGGAATCACCGTACAACATGCTGTTGGGAAGGCCATGGATACTGATAGGTGTCTAAAACACCTAATTTCATATCTAGTATTTATGCTTTCTTTGCTACTTTTCTTGTAAATTATGTATCTTATGTGTGCTTTTGAGTTATTTAGGTACTTTGGAGTCATTCGAAGCGAAAGAAGAAGAAAACGTCCTTGGAGCGAGAAGGTCAATTCACGGGCGATATTTTGAGCGAGGCTAGATTGTGCAAGAGGAGCTATCTTTGGAAATTAAAGCCATCGGTCTCTAGAACCGATAAATGCTGAAGCAGAGAATTAGGCTGTCGGTTATCTAAAACTGACAATCCACACATGAGATGGTTAACCCTTATCCATTTTATCGGGTGCCAATAGTACTTATCATTACTACACTAGAGAATTCAGAGAGTATTTTCTCTTATCTTTATCACCTGAAATCGAGAGAGGCAAGGAAATGGAGGCCATTGTCCGAGACCTCTCTGTCTAAGATCGACAAACACATAAATGGAGAGATAGACACTTAAGAAATTGATGATTTGAGAAGATTGGATGATAACTTGGGTTCGATCGGTGATGCTTGAACTGAGATTTGATTTGGTGGATTTGAAAAGGATTTGAGAAATCAGATATGAAGAAAGGGGATTTGGGAATTGTTAAATTGATGAGTTCTGGGTTTGTTCTTGAAGAATTGAGGGCTCGAGCTGAACAAGGAAGATGTGTTGTGCTTGTAATCATAGATTGACAGAGAAATCAAGGGACTGGTGGTTGGCAGTGAAGATGGTGGATTGCTGTTAGGGTTCAGGTTGAATCGATGAATACAGGAGAAAGAAGATAATGGAGCTGATGATTTTCATGGGTTTGAGATGCAGAATGAGGTTTGATGTGAAGATTTCAGTGAAGGATTGACTGAAGAATTGGAGCTAATGGGTTGTCAAATTAGGGTTTGAATCACTTAATTTTGGCAGAGAGATGAAGAATGGGTGTTGTCTGTTATGAAGTTGTTAGGGCTTGAGAGAAGACTCAGATGAAATTGGTGAAGGTTATGAGCTGAGATTGAATGGTTGCAATGGGTTTGCTATGTTGGTAATCTTGAGCTGTTGTTGCCAGTTGAAGCTCAGATGGAGGAAATTGGTGAAGGGTGGAGCTAGTTGGAAGTGATGCTTGTCTGTGTGCAAAAGAATACAAATGGTCTTGAGGTGGTTTTGCTGTATTGCAGAAAGGAGAGTTTGTGTTTGCTAATGTAAATAATGGTCGAACTAGGTTTTGCAGTTGCAAGGAGTTAACTGGAGTTGTAGGAAATGAATTGCAGGTGGATGTATGTTGGCCTGAGTTAGAATGGAGCAATGTATGTTGGCCTGAGTTAGAATGGAGCAGTGGATGATGGCCTGAGATGCAATTGCAGGTAAATGGGAGCTAAGAAGATGTTGGATGAGTTGATGCTGATGGTAATGGCTGTTTGCATTTAAAGTGATAAATGGGAAAAGGATCAGTTTGTTACAGTGAAGTAATGAAGCTACTCTGGTGGTATTGGAACTGCAAGTAGCTGGATGAGGCTGTGAGGATGATGGAAGTGAGACTGAGGATTCGTTGGTGTCGTGTAGCTATTATTAGCTGAGAAGAACTGAAAGGGTTGATGCAGTCTTGCATTTGAGCAAGGTTTGTTGCTTCAACTGCAGCCATAGGTAGTTTGTGCAAGTATGATGCTGCTGTTGCTCATGGATGTGTCATGGCAGAATTGCAGAAGTTGTATTGCTACATGTGAAGTTGGTGGCAGCTGAGTTAGCCGGTGTTGCTCTTGAGTACTGGTGGTAATATGAGGCAGTGGCAGTTGGAGATGGTACTGGTGCAGATGCATATGACTTAGATGGCGAATGGTTTGTGCAGCATGTTTTGTGGAGGTGCATCCAGGTGGTCAGATCACAAGAAGTTGCAGTGAAACTGATCTCGGGGTAGTACTTATGATGATAATGGGTTGTTCTTTGGTGCTAATGGTGGTTTGGTTACAAAATCAATGTTACGAACATGTATATTTAGAAATGCATCGGGCATTCTATGAATGGTTCGAGTTGAGAAGTTGATGTTATGGTGTTACTTGAGTAGCAGAGAATTGATGATCTTTGTTGATTGCAGGTCATCCGAAGCATGCGATGTAGTGTGTGTTTGGCTAATATGGTTACACTAATATGCTAAGTTGAGTTAGCAGTGAACAATGAACACGGGGTGAAGGGTTTTATGTTGCGAATGAACTGCAGCTTAGATCTGCAGCAATTGAGAGTTGAATGCCGTGCAATGAGCGCGCAGAAAGAGCGATGATGTTACGATGGACTTGGTGGTTTGCAGCTAAGTATAGAGTTTGAACAATGAAGCCTAATTCTTTAATTGAGGGAATTACAGGAAAGAATGAGTTTGTTTTGCTATTTGTTGAAGTGTTGTTTGAGTTACTAAGGTTGTAGCTCAAATGGCCAAGAACAGATTAATGGGGGTCTTAAGTCAGCCAGCTATGATTGCAGGGTTGGTGCTTGAAGGTCTTTGAGGCTACAAGAGAATAGAGAATGTTGAAGAATGGAAGATTGCAAGAGTTGCGGGGCCATCTTGGCGCAAAGACATTTGGCTTTGTGCAAGAGGCTCAGTCGTGAAACATCTCGGCCAAGAGACTAACCAGCCGAGTCGAGATAGATGACTCGGTATGACTCGATGCTTGACCCGAGTTCACTCGATTGACCCGACCGAGGCGACTTCGTTGACCGGTGGCCAGGGTGGACTTTGCTCTGGTCACACCGAGATATATTTTCCCGCCAACTTCCGCCATCATACCGATTTTCCCAGCGACAATTTTTGGGGCATATTTTCTACATGTGTTTTTCTCACATATGGGCTTGGTGGACTTCTATCTATTGGACCTTTGAGACTTGACCTAATTTTGGAAAGCAAAGCTATTTAAAGGAAGACTTCTACAATTTTGGAGATCACATATTATTCTTGGAACTTGGAGAGAGCCGCTTTTGTTTACGCTTCTAGGGTTTGCTTTTGTTCATCTTCTTCTATTCAATTAATATTTTTATGATGAACTCCATAGCTATGAGTAGCTAAATACATATTATTGGTTATGGGATAAAGTTGATTTCTCAACATGTTATGTAAATCTATGAATTAGTTTTGTCTCAATACTTTATTGTTTATGATTCATTATTAATATTGTCATATGATTTGATTGTTTGTTTGGTTGAGTCCGGAATCACCCGATTTACATTCATCTCTATTGCTAGATTAGGGTTTTCAATACGAAATAGTTGTTTATCCCTGATTCTAAGTAGCATAGTGTGGTTATTACTTGTAGTGGTACAGCTTTATAATTGCACATGAATCATAACCTTGGTTAAATTGAATTAGTGCTTTTACACGTTTGATTTCCTTGATTAGTCTTATTCCATAGAACTTAGTGCTTTGAGGGAGTTAAACTTAATTGTGCTTTTACACTTTAGGTTGCTTTCTAGGAAGAATTCACATATGCATCTTTTAATGTGGTTGTGATGAAATCGTGGAATTAGCGGGATATACTTGCGATCAAGGTATCCTAGGACTTTTAGTAAATGAGAGATTAAATTATCAATTCTAATCATTGATGAAAATACATGTTTGTGAATGATACTATCCCGTAACCAATATCTTCTCTTTATTGATTATTCTAATTATTTGCTTTGCTTTATTTTATTTTATTTTATTACTTTGTTAAAACAACAAAAATCCCCCATTGGTTACCTTAGAAACTGAAAATCGCATAACAACAACTGCCTCTCTGTGGATACGAACTCTTTCTTACCATGTATTGTAGCATCAACATTACATCAGTGCATTAAATTTCCTATGCCAAGTGGGATTGGCGAAATTAGAGGGGAGGCTGATAAAGCGAGATTATGTTATCAAATTGAAGTGAAATAAAGATGAAGGACGTGCAAAGAAGCGAAAAAAATCGCGAGAAAAGTGGCGAAGGAGGCAAAGAAAGAAGAAGAATTTAGAGTTTATATGATAAGAGCAGAGGAAGGAAAAGGAATACCCAGCGAAATTTCGGGAGAAGGGAATGAGCTGCGAAGGAGATAAAAGAACCCACACCTATGGGAGAACCTAAGACCGGTTACAACTGCGGGCGGAACCAACAAAGGAAGTGAATGTTGGAACCGAAGAAGAACCCAAAATACTAAAAATTGGGACTAAGATGGAGGCAGATGAAGAAGAAAAACTATTGATCTGTTTGCGAGAATTTAAAGATATTTTCGCGTGGAACATGGATGAGATGCACGGAATAGACCCGTCACGTGGCGTGTCATAGGTTGGAGATTGACAAAAATGCGAGGCCATTCAAACAAAGGATAAGAAAAATCGCAACAACATATCATCCTCAAATAGAAGAAGAGTTGCAGAAGATGCTTGATGCTTGAATCATAAGACAAGCAAAATATCCAGAGTAGATAGCAAACATGGTTGTGGTACCAAAGAAGAAAAATGGTATAAGAATTTGTATAGATTTTACTGATCTAAATAAAGCATGTCCGAAAGACAGGTTTTCGTTACGAGATATTCCACAAATGGTCGAATCGGCGAGCAGGAAATGATAGAATATCTTCTCTAGACGGATATAAAGGCTACAATCAAATCCTCTCGGCGAAGAAGATCGGGAGCATCTTGCTTTTTTTCGCTCCAAGAGGGTTATATTGTTATACAAAAATGCCATTTGGTTTGCGAAATCTCGGAGCAACATACCAAAGGATGGTAGAGAAGGTGTTTGCGAAATGGATACAAAAACATTAGAAGTGTATGTGGATGATATGTTAATAAAAAGTAAAGAAGCAAAAAATCATGTCCAAGATTTGAGGGAAATTTTTGAACAAATGAGATATTTTAACATCAAACTAAATCCGAGAAAAGTGTATCTTTGGGGTTGCGTCGGGGAAAATTTTTAGGCTACATCGTATCAAAAGAAGGAATACAAGTTGATCCGAGAGAAAGTACAAGCGATTCGTGACATGCCAACACGGCGACGGTAAAAGATATACGAGAAGTTAAATGGGCTCTTAGCTTCATTTGGGAAGGTTCATTTCGCGATCATCAGACAAATGTAAACATTTTTTCAACATACTCAAAAAGGGGACGAAGTTTAGATGGGCATTTAATGCGAGAAAGCTTTTCAAGGAATAAAAGAACATCGACGAATATATCTATTTCGCAAAATGCGAGAATCCAGGAGAAGAATTATTAAACTATCTTGCGACAACTTCTCATGCATTAAGTGTTGTGTTACTATGAGTAGACGCAGGAGTTGAAAAACCAATTTATTACATCAGCAAAACCTTCAATGCCGCAGAGAAAAATTATTCAAAAATTGAAAAGCTAATTTTGGCATTAGTTTATGCAGCATTTAAACTTCGCATATATTTTCAGGCACATGAAATAAGAGTACTTGACAAAAATACAAATCGAGTCGGTAATGAAGAATTCAAAATGATCGAAGCGAGTTGAGAGATGGAATGCACAAATTGGACATTTTAAAATCAAATATGAAATATTATCTTCACCCAAATCGCAAGTTGTTACAGACTTCTTAGCAAAATTTCCTTTAGAAGATGATGAAGCTGTGGAAGAAATGATAGATGTAGAAGAAGAACATCGAAATCCGAGAGATCTATTAACAAAGCCAAATAGATGGGAAATATTGGTGGATGGATCATCAAATGGAGAAGGTAACGGAGTTGGAATTTTTTTGATTTCGCCAGAGGGCAACAAAATGGCTTTTTCCTTTAGATTGGAGTTTACATTCACCAATAATGAAATAGAATATGAAGCTGTGATACATGCCCTGAAGTTCGCAATAGAAATGAAGTTGGAAAATGTGAGAATTAACAGTGATTCATGACTAGTCATTCATCAAATAAAAGGAGAGTACACTACAAATGAATCATCCATGAAGAAATACAAGAAACTTGTTGAAGAATTGTCACGAGAATCCCAAAAATAAAATGGAGACACATATCAAGAAAAGATAACAGACTCGTAGATGCTTTTGCTTTTATCTCAAGTATGATGACAGACCCAACTGCGAGATGCATAAAGATACAAACACTTTTATCACCATCAATCAATAAAGAAGAAGAAGAAGAAAAGGTAGATGTAATGATCATAGAAGATGGAGAACAAACACCCAATATCGAAGATTGGAGAGTAGAACTTCATGCATATCTGATGAGAGGAGAAACACCAAGGAATAGATTGGAGGCGTACAAATTAAAAAGCCGTGCGACAAATTATGAACTAAGAGATGGGATATTGTACCGGAGATCCTTTAACGGACCTTTACTCAGATATTTGACACGAAAAGAAGGAGAAGAAGTGTTAAAGCTGTTACATAGTGGGGATGCTGGCAATCACAGCGGCGGAAGATCTTTGGCATACAAAGTGAAAATAAAAGGTTATTATTGGCCATATATGCATGAAGATGCGAAACAAATACCAAGGCGTTGCGAAGATTGCCAAAGGCACGGAAAAGAAAATACATGCACGGAGCACCATTAACATCTTCAACAAGTGTATGGCCTTTTGGAAAATGGGTTTAGATATTGTGGGACCGTTTTTAAGTGCAGGCAAAAAAAGATATCCGATTGTCGCTACGAGACTATTTCACAAAATGGGCGAAGTAAAGGCAAGACAACACATTCGCGACAAAGACGTTTTTACATTCATATTTGAGAATATCATATGCGATTTGGAATCCCCGCACAATTGGTATCGATAATGGGAAAGCAGTTTGAAGGACAGAATATAGAACATTACTTAATGAATTTAAGATAAAATGTGGGAAGTCAACTCCTTTATACCCTCAAAGCCAACGAGACATACGAAGCAACAAATAAAACAAACGCAGATATATTGAAGAAGAAATTAGAAGGGCATGATAGAGCATGGTGCGAATAGGTGCATAATGCTGTATGGGATTACAACACAACCAGGCGAGAAGCTACGAGAATGTCACCTTTCTGTTTAACATATGGAGTTGAGGTTGTGCTACCAACATAAGTTATTATTCCAACAACAAAGAGAGAAGCTTGGGAGAAAAATCTTAGTGCGGGTATTATTTTAACCAAGTTAGATGAATTAAAAGAAAAAAGAGAAAGAGCTCTACATCATATGGAAAATTACCAGCGAAGATTAGGCCGAGAGTATAATAAACATGTTAAAACACGCGAATTTCAACCATGTGACTTGGTCTTTTGCGAGAAACACCAATATATCAAATGAGAAAGTGGTGGAAAGCTTGCGAAAAAAAATGGGATGGACCTTATATCATTAAGGATATAGTTGGAACAGGGGCATATAGATTGATGGACCCTGAGTGTAAAGATGTGGGCCGCAAACTCGATAGACCATGGAAAAGGTTATACTTAAAGAGATATTACCCGTAAAAGATTGTGGGGAAAGAATAGACTGCTAAATGATGTCTGATTGAAGCAAAATAAATCTATATGAAAATCTTGTGAAAGAATTATTGCGAGATTATACAAAACAAAGAAAGAACATGCGAAAATTTCGCATAGATAATGGCAAGAGATAATCAAAGATCAATGACATACTAGAAAGGGGCGAACCTGCTATGGCGTACACCTAGTTCGCGAAATCAAAATTTCGCAAGAGGCAAATGTAAGACCTAAAGTGCGTCATAGAAGGGGTACCTATTGCATGGTTGTGAAAAGGTTACACCGCCCCGGAACCCGAGTCATGGAGATTTGGGGTCAATAAAGCCCATCGGAGAGGTACCTTGGATTTTCATCCTAAGCTAATGACTTATGTTGGACGACTGAGGGTCTCTTCTAAGGAGTGCGGCATCTGATCAAGGCGCCGAGGTACACGGTTGAGCCAAGAGTGCCCGGGGCGTCTGGAACTACCCTGGCCATTCTTGGCAAGTCTTGACGTATGCTGCACTCGGCCCGAAGAAAACCCCACTTAGGGTGCGGTCTCAGTAACCATAAGCCCTATAGGCAAAAGGGATAAGAGGTCGAAAACAACCGGTTGTTGTTAAGACCGGATGGGAGGAGCCAACCTTGTATGGTAGAGGTACGCCTCCTTGAAGGGGCAACCAGGGGGAAGATAAGGGCGGCACCCTCCATTAGGGAACTGATAAGTGTCTCAAGACGGCAATGTCATGGGAATTTATGTTCGCAAGAATATTTAGGCATGTCATATTGTCGCATGAAAAATATCCTGCAGAGGCAATAATACTAGAGAAAAGATAAGACGAGATTAATGGGTCAGTACATGAAAGTGTAAGGACGTCCCGCGATTTCGTCGCAAGACGGCAATGTCATGGAGCTTTATTTTCGCAAGAATATTTAGGCCTATCATATTGTCGCAACAAAAATCATAAAAGGTTAAGGCAAGATCAAGGGTTTTTTTCATGCAAGTGCAAAGACGTCCTGCGATTTTGTCACAATGACAAGAGGTGGCATAATAAGACCTTTAGCTAGGAAGGCAAAATAAGACCACATGATTAAAAAAAAAAAATATTTAAGAATTAACTATTACTTATGCAGATCTTTCTTCGTAAGAAAGATAATGAGAGGCAGTATGGGAATTGTTAAACAACAAGCATTATCTTCCTCGCTAGTAAGCAGAATAATAAAAGGGTAAATACATCTCAAAGATGACTGAAGTACACCATTTGCAAGAAGTTATAGAGATGAAGTAATCCAAAGAAGTAAAATTACAAAAGAAGTTCAAGCCTCAACACCAATTTTTTCGCCAGAAGGAGATATGGACATTCTTCAACAATTTTATCACCTTCACCAGCTTTCTCACTTTACTTGACTTTTTCGGTTTCGCTTGATCCTTCCTTCATTCGGGTTTATTCTGGTTTCTTCTTCATGTGGGTTATTATCAACAGTTTCATCATTAGGTGGAACTTCCTCTTCATTTGCGAAATCTTCGCCACTTTCATAATAATAATCACTATCAGGAGAACAAGGAACTTCATCATCATCTACTTCCAAAGGTTCGACAGATATAGGAGCAAGAGATTTGGACAATAAGGTATCATTCACAAGAACTTCAGCCCTGAGATGAACTTGGCGAAGGAGTGCTTTCTGGTGATTCCTACTTTGTATATCTTTGGAGTAAGAAAGGTAATCAAATCTTCTTTCTGCCCGGTCGCGAGAACGAGCAAGGGTAGAGACAAGTAATGCATTCTCTTTGCGAATCTTGGCATAGCTAGATTCCAAAGTACAAAGGGAGGAGCGAAGATTTTTCTCTGATTCTGCAAAAAAAGAATAAAGAAAATCATTCAGGCGAAGAATTTGCAAGGAAGATATCAAAAAAAGACTTAACAAAGAAAAAATGGTTGAGGCAGTCAAATTTTATGACTACCTTCCTTTTGCGAGATAAGATATTGGGCTAAAGCCAAGCAACTATTCTCCAAGTGGTCCATGACATTGTCAAACTTATCTCCAACCAAACCTTTCAGTCGAGATCGCAAATTCTTTTCATTAGAAATAAGTAAGGTGTTTTCCTTCGCAAGAGAAGAGTAGGATTCTTCTAGCTTGGAATATTGATCCTTGAGTTGGCTTGCCTTTACACTTAAAGTTATTATGCCTTGAATAAGTTTGTCTCTCTCAACAGTAACTTCTTTAAGTTTACTTCTCAACGAAGCAGAGAGATTGTTCTTGCTCATTACATACTTTTTGACAAATTTCAAGTTGTTGGGAAGAGATCGCCATCTTATTTAAAAGAAATCGCTTCTCTTGAGATAGGGTTTCATTTTCATCTGATAAAGTTTCCAACTCCAGATTAGCTTTAGTCAAAGAGTAAGAGAGGCGAGATAATTCACTACTTAATAAGTTTTGTTTCTGAACTAATTGAGCATTCTCCCTGGTAAGATTATCTACTTGATCAACAGAGTATGTATGAATATTATCTAATTGGTTATATTGATCCATCCAAGCATCTCTATCCATTCGAGCTTCTTCGCCGACGGATTCAAACTGATATATCTCCATTTTTCGTTTCTGGTTTAAAGCTTAAAGGCCGAACAAAAGATTAAAAAAAAAAAAAAAAAAAAAGAGAGAAAGTTATACCTTTTAATTCCTCGTTCTTCTTGCGAAGATTGTCACGATCAAGCGAAACATTCTGAAGCTTTTGATTTTCAAGATGAAGAGTGTCACATTTCAAGGTCATGGCTTGGAGGTTATTCTTCAAAATTTCAACTTCCTTTTCTAAGGATGTTTGTGAAACCATTCTGTCAAAGCCAAAATATTTACTCAAAATTTCGCAGACACCAGATTTGATAGGATCAGTGGAGGCTTTCTTGACATCATCCAGAATATCTGATAAAACCTTGAAAGCAATATCCATCCCTTCCAGGTTTTCTTTAGTAAAAGAGAGAGATTCGGATGAAGAAGTGATAATGACAGAAGATGGGAGAGTTAAATCATCTTTCGTCATAGATGAGTCATCCGAAGATGAAATTTGATGAAGGTTAATGACTGGGGATGAGGCAGTGTCAAGGGAAGAGGCATTGACAGCAGAAGAAGAGAAGGGTTCATTCGCAATGGGGTTATCAAGAGGAATTTCATTTATAGAAAGGTCGATTCTGAGGGGAGAAGTCTGCGGCGACACTTTCGCGAATAAGGAGGGGATTCAGCTTGCGAAGGTACCGCAGGAGGTGTTGAAAGCTTAAACATAGGAAATGGAACAGAAGTTTCAACATTTTTAAGGTGGCGAGATCTTTTGGGGGCCTATCGCCATTTTCATCACCCTGCGAATCACAAGTCACATAAGAAACAGAGGCAACAATATTGTTATTAAAAGAATAAGTATTTCTTAATACCTTGCTATTCGCAGGTTTTATTTTGTTTACAACGATTTTTGGCTGCGAACCCTTGGGAACATTAGGGTTTTGGATTGTGATCTTGGTGCTAGAGGTGCTTTTATTGAAACAGAAACAGTATGGGAATTGTTCAAAGATGAACAAAATCAAATAAGACAATTTCAGTAGAAGAGATCAATCCCAAAAAGATCAGTTTTAGCAAAATCAACAAACCTTGATGGCTCCATAAGAAACGAGCGAGAAAGATGGAGAAGATTTCGAGAAAAGATGAACAGAGTAGTAAAAAGTTGCGAGACAACAAAAAGATTCACGAGAGAATGTAGAGATGAAGAAGACGAAGTAAAAGAAAGAAAATATTCTTATGATGGATCTCTTCTTAAATAGACAAGAAAATGATGACCGGTTAGCATTTAATGTGCCGGTGAATAGGGGAATATTTAACACGTGTAAGCGGTTATGCTTAATTCATGAAATCTTGTCGGCAGAAAATCTGGTAAAAAATGAACAGTTGCGGCATTTTGAAAGCACTAATTCTCATGACATTCTCTCCTTCGCAGAGAAGACATGAGAAGAGGCAAGATGTAGGATCAGAATATCGCAACATTAATATTCTTGCGAAATCCTTGAACAATACACTGCGAAGATGTCGCAGGTTGGTAATAAAAATGACGCTTGTGAGATGACGACAGCCTGAACATGAGAAAGATGTGAAGACCTAGCGAGATTTAGGAGTGTTGCGAGATTTAACATTTGAATACTTGCGAGAATGTCTCAAGCCGAGATCCGAAAATAAAGGACGACTTAGTTTGTCATCCACTATGTAATTTCCTATATAAAGGACCAGGAGTAGGCTTAAGAGGGGGAGAGATCTTTTTAGAGAGTGGAGGGAAAGTTTTGAGGAGAGAGAAAGTCTAGAGCAATAGTTGTATTCTTGATTTCATTTCCCCTTTGTAAAATTCTTTAATTCAATTAATAAAAAGTGTGATTGTAGATCTTAAAGATGTGTTGAATAATATGAATTCTTGTGAGGGATGTATTGTAGGATTTCCTGCAACTACACAAGATATTTCAGCCATACCCACTGTTGGAATCAGATACAAGAAAGAAATTGAAAAAGATAATCCTATACATCCCCAAATACCAAAAGGCAAGTTAAAACCTAAAGATGAGTATCAGAACAAAAAACAATTAAGAATCTCTACATTAGCTTTTATCACTTTAACCAAAATTTCTTAGTGGTAATGACTAGTTCTACACTGGAAGATATGGCAAGAATCACTAATCAGATGGAGGAGAAGCTAAACTTACCAGATAATGAAACTGAAGAGGTTCTTATGGAGAAAAGTATCATAATACCAGACACGGATATAGATTGGAATCTCACCATACTGGGGAGGATAGTTTCAACTACAAGTGTTCTACAATGGGAATTCATTAATGATGTGAGAGGAAATTGGAAATTAACAACAACACCAACTATTTCACCATACATGCACAAGTATCTGACAAATGTATACATACTCAAATTCCATAATAAATCAGATTTTCACAAGGTGAAGGATTTAAAACCGTGGTTTGTTAAAAATGATGTGGTTTCTTTAAAAATTATTCCACCTACAGGTATTCCAAATATGATAGCTTGTCTCTTGCTGAAGAACTATTTTGTCTCCAAGCAATTGATGTGTCAATTGGGTATATCTCAGTGGAAGGTTTAACAAGAGTAGTTAGGCATGCTAGGGTTTACCAAAACCATGATAAACCGTTTGGTACAAACATGCCGGAAAAGAATGTTATGGTCCAAGTTTTGGTGGATCTCAAGAAGAAAATAACAAGACAAATGGCTGCGTGTGGATCGAGGATAAGGAAAAAACTATCATCAAATTTTGAATACGACCAGTTACCACTCTTTTGTAATGTATGTCACATCATTGATCATCCGGTGTAGCTATGTGAAGGAAGTAACAAGTGGATAAATCCAATTGGGGCTAGCTCAGTTGGCTAGGGTCGAACTCTCGAGTTGTTAGGTTAGGTTCGAATCCGCCGCGGATCATGTAAAAAAAAAGGGAGCAAGTAGTGGAAACACTAGTGTTCAAATAGGCTTAATCAAATCAATGAAGAAGTAAGTCATAGAGGTCAGGAAAAACAGAACTTTGGCCCTCCAGGTAGTGAAGCACTGATACTAAAAAGTGGGGTTGAAGTCAAAGGAAAAGATGCGGGAGCAAAATTCTATCAGCATGAAATCATTGGGTTGGAAAAAGGAGGGAAGGAAAAACAGAACTCTGCCTCCTTAAACCAGGATATCTTGATATTGGGAAGTGGGATGGGGAGAGTAAATCATGAGAGTGCACACCTAATTATGGAGAAAGGAGCACCAAAATCCATCATTGGGGAAAAACAGAACAATGTGCAAATGGAAGACAAAAAAGAAAAATGCAAAGTATCAACTAGTGTTACGGAATGTCAGGTAACTCCTACGGAAAGAGTGCCAGATAATACGACGAAACACTTTGAGGAGAAGAGGAAATATGTTAGAAAAAATAACACAAGTAATGGGAAAAAAGGAGGTTCACAATCAAAGCCAAGAGCTGCAATCGAAAAGGTGCAGGGAACCAAAATTTCTCTAGCAAAGAGGAAAATGGATCTGGATGAATCAGAAAATGTAGTTAAATCTCAGTAGATGCAACAATGGAACAATAACAATATGGAATGGAGTGGTCAGCTTCCTATTCAAGATGGAACAGTTTTTAACATTGGAACAACCACAAATCAGTTATCTAAGACACACCAAAAACCAATACAACCAGAAAAAGCTTCTTTTGATCTCAATTTTTCTGCGGGGGCTACAATTGCTCCGATGGGTGGTACCATTATCCAGTCTCAGAGTACTATGGTGGACAAAGAAACTGATGGGATGAAAGGTTCACAACAGACACACCAGTATATTCCCACTAGCCATGGCAACCATGTACCGAATGTTTCTCATCCTAAATACTCTACTATGCATGTGTTTTGTCTCCCTTATCTTAACCATTTTGACTATGTCAGTGTGAATGTCTTTGTCTCTTTTATCTAAATCACTTTGATGATTTCAGTTCCTGCCGTAACTCCAATCATGATCTTATTGTTTATTTTAAATTCCATTTGTTCAACAATCACTATATGCATTATGTTGGAAACCTTAGAGTGATTAGTTGGAATTGTCAGGGGTTGGGAAATGATGCTACTCAATCACACTTAGACGTGGGTATGTCGGGGGGATTAGCCGTGGCTTGGAAAGTAGGAATAAACATTCGTGTGGGTCTGTTCAGTGATAATTTTATAAACTTTCATGTTCTAAAAAATGCTACAAGAAAGGAATGTGTTATGTCCTGTGTTTATGCACCCTCCAACTGGCCGCAAAAGTTCTACTTTTGTAAGTATATGGCTAGCTTGGCTAATACTTTTAGTGGTAGATCTTAATCTGACTTTATACGCCTGGGAAAAAAAGGGATTTGGGTGTTCAACAGTTCTGAAGCTGAAAAGATTAAACATCAAATCTTGATGACCTAGGTTTCGTGGGATACAAGTTCACTTGGTCTAACAGAAGAGAGGACAGTTGTCTGACTGAAGCGAGACTGGATAGGGGTCTGGAAAGTGCAAGTTTCTATGATCAAAATAAGAATGCAAGCATAAAACACCTGTTAACAGTGGGGTCAGATCATTCTCCAATCATGCTCAATACTAATTCTTTAACTAAATCAGGTCACAAGCCTTTCAAGGTTCTTGGGATTTGGCTAAATGAACAACCATGTCTAGATATCATATCTACCACATGGGATAATCCAGTTACGGGGAGCAATGCCTATAGAATAGTTCAGAAACTAAGTACCAGGAAGAAAAATATTTGGTTATGGAACAAACACTCATTTGGTGATATCAGAACCAACATCAGTACAATCAAAATCAACCTCGACAAAGCCATTTCAAACCCAATCATCAATAACAGGTCCCAGTTAATAAGATAATGTGAAGAAGTTTTGGCTGATTGGTACAAGGTGGAGGAGACATTCGGAAGGACAAAAATGGGGAACAAGAGATCCAGTTGGGAGATAGAAATACACAGTACTTCCACAAGAAAACTCATAAGAGATGGAGAAGAAATAGAATTGAAGCAATAAAAGACAGCCAAGGAAATTGGGTAGAAGGCAAAGAAAGAATAACATCTGTAATAACTAATCATTTCAGTGGCGTTGCTTCTACATCGAATCCTGGACCCTGTAACGATTACCTGAACATGGTGCATCAAGTGGTCAAACAAGAAGATAATGAAATGCTCACTCATCCTCCGACTTTGGAGGAACTAAAACAGGTAGTATTTTCCATGAAACCTGATTCATCACTGTTGATGGGTGAAAACTACTCCTGAGAATTTGGTAATTTGGGGTGTGGATGAGGAATGAATCTAAACCTTCAACAAATGCACTGCGCGGTGAGTGCTTGTAGATTCGAGAGATCAATCGTGCAAGTCCGGCCTAAACCAAGAAATGGCCGTTCCAGGACTTGTTTGGTCACAAAGTGAAGGAGATGGGGTTGATCTTAGGGAGGGAAGCGAAGAAGGTGTTGAGATTGTGAAGGTGTTGGCTTGCTTATGACTTGTAATGAAAGATGAGCAAGCTTACGGTTGGTGCAAGCAGGCTCGAGTGTTTGAATACGGTTTTGTATTAACACTTGGTTTAAATAAATCCGAACTTGTGTTGTTCTCGTCTCTTGTTTGAAATAGGGCGGAGAACCTATTTATACAAGTCATTGAGCCTCATTCACGTTTATCGTGGGAAGTGGAGGTAGTGGAATGATGGAGTAGTGGAGTTGCGTGTCGGTGATACACGACCCAGTCTTGCCCACTTTCTCTGTTCATCTCTAACCGTCCATGACTTCCCGACACGTTCTTGTGATGGCGCGTTGCACCACGCCGCACGCTGTAAACCGCATGACCAATACCCGATAAAGTATCCCCGAGTTTTGTGACATGATTGATGTCCGGAATGTGCGGATCGTGGATCCACGAAAGATAGCATGTAATCTTTGAATTGAATAACTGCGCGTTATTCGGAAAGTCGATACTTGTGAAGTATCGTGTGTATTTTATGCGAGTACCGCATTGTGGTGTGGTAAAGTGATGGGTAATGACTCCTCACCGACCAAATGACTCCCGACCGGGGTTGTATAACCAAGCTGGTGAAGTTGGACGGATGAGATGAGCCTTGAGACACTCATCTCATGACCGTTAATGAATATTAGGTTTTTTTTGAAGAGGTGCGCAAGCATCACTCTCAGCTTGGTCGAAACCAAGCATGGGAAGGATTTTGGAGGGACCAGACCATACATGCGTGTTGACGGCATGATGGTGTAGGTGCATGTATTCCGTTCCCTCATGAAAGCGCGTCTGGGCCACTCAATTTGACCGTCAAAGAGGAGTGGTCGAGATTGATTTTGCGATAAGTTTGATACCGCAAGAAGCCGCGCGCCACACTCTTTTTAAAGCATGTTTTCCAAGATGACCTAACTTGGTCGGTCTTGGCCTACCTGGTTTGACGTGAAGATGGTAGGCTGGTGTTCACGCCTATGTCTCACCGTCCCATGAAAACGTGATCTAAGCCACCCAATTCTTCGGTGAAGTTGAGTGGTCGAGATCGATTTGCAATTTGGGAAGTGTATCCACGCATGTTTGAGCGGGCGTTTTGGATTGGCTGGGCGTGATATGCCTTGGCCGACCGCATGAAGAGGTAGATGGGCCCACGGTGGTCATCTTTGGTATGACCGGACCGCTTAATCTGTCTGTGACCCTCCATTCGTCTTAGGAGAAGATGGACGCGCGTGATGCTTGAACCCTAATTTTGGCTTTCAAAGCCGCGCGACCATGCTATTTCAGGCGGACGAATGTGTTGTAACCAACCATGATTGGTTTTGACCGATTGGTCAAGTGTGTAGGCGGTCACATGGTGATTGTGTCGACATGCTCCGGGCCCTTTGAGTCTGCATCTACACCCTCCATCTATACTGCGAAGATGGATGGTTGAGACCGTTTTGCGGCACATGTAATATGCCGCAAACCCTAATTTAGGGTTTTCCGCCCATAATGCTTGGTATGGACGGTTTCTTGGCAAGCAAAGGCCAATGGTCGACCATGCGGGGTCGGCCGTGTGTATTCCATACCGCTGGGGGTGATGGAATTGATGCGTGGTCATCCAATCATGCTTGTGGAGTTGGATGACCGCGATCGATCATATCCGCAAGCTAAGGCCGTGGGTATTCCATACCATGCTTAGGGTGATGGAATTGATCTCGTGGTCATCCAATCATGCTTGTGGAGTTGGATGATCGCGATCAAGATCATATCAGGAGACCGATACTGATCAAGTCCGGATGCTCAATCGGGCTAGTATAACACACCGAGAGGGGCTCAATCGGGCTAGTATAACACACCGAGAGGGCTCGGGCTAGTATAACACACCGAGAATCATCCTGTACGGGTATTTCGTACATGGTTTCATTATAGTGCTTGGAGGTTCGTGTTAATCTGTATGAGTAACACTCAGTCTCATGACACACTGATAATGATTCATTATAGTGCTTGGAGGTTCGTGTTACTCTATAAGAGTAACACTCGGTCATCATGCCACACCGATAATGAGTACAGAAATACAAGGTGAATTAAGTGAGGGAGTATCCAACACTTATAAATGGCTTTATCTTTTACAAGATGTCGCCGCATGATTTTTCCGGTTTTTTACAAACTCAACCTTGAACGAAAATCCACCATCAACATTAAGTCCTCGCCTAGCACACAATGGTTACACTATTGTGTGGTAGGCATGAGATGGTGACGATTAAAGATAAAACTTATGAGACAATGTTAGATGTTACCGAGGAGAGACGGGTCGTCTGTCCTTCGAGCATGTCACGTTCAAGAGACGTCCAGAAAGTGTTCCCCTAGCATGATGTCGGTCTTGCCGCTTCGATCGACCTTGCTATGACTGCTTCGGTCGAGGGGCTATTTCGCCTGCTTCGTTCAATCGTGGGGATGTGCCTAATCGATCGATTTATTGCGCCGCCCGTTCGTGGGGTTCTCGCGCCCGCTTGATCGAACGTGGGCTTGTTGTGTCGCTTCGGTTGAAAGTGGGTCTACTTGTGTACATGCTTCAAATGTCAGCCATGTGCTTGGATCAGAAAGCCTGCTTTGTGTGCGCCTATTATACCAGCCTTATGTCGTGATTAACACCGGCCTTTGCGACTTGAGCAATACCGGCCTTTTGACTTGAGCAATACCGGACTTGAGGCTTGTACCGCGCGAAGCTTGATCAATACCAGACTTGAATGATGTTTGGACTGGCCATTGTGTGAGTTGTGTCTTACCGTGTGTGGCGACACTTCTCATATGCTTTCATACAAGTTTTAACTCCTGTCTTTTATTTCATTGCGGTAGAAAGAATCCCTGTTGAGATGTCTTCCGGAGATAATCTTTGGTGTCAAGTCGGGAAGTGTTGATAGCTTCAAAGATATGCCGAACGTTGATGATGAGTTGTTCACCGCGCCCTTTCAACTATGAAAATATTCGTTCCACCGGATAACCCACCTCATATCGACTTTAGGGTTCTTCATGCTCCGCTGGGTCCTCATGAAGGATGGATGAGACGTACGTTTAAGCAATGAGTACATCAAAGATAACTTAGAGTGCAGATTATTGATGTAGCTTGAGTGTTGAAACGACTCGAGAGGATGTTAAAGTGGTTTCGGCGCGAACGTTGAGGTAGATCCTGGAGAGAGTGTTGAAGCGGGATTCCGGCGAACAGGGTCCCGGGAGAGAGCATTGAGGCGTCTCTTGAATAGACTATTGAAGCAGCACGCGGGAGGGAGAGTTGAAGTGGCTTCCTCTCCGGTTCGATTTACCCTTGCGAATTCCATGATTCTTGACAGAGACCATCTTTATCGTGTTGAAGAAGTCCTTGATCGACGGTGAAGGAACTTCATGCCGAGCCTCGGTCCCCAAGCGTGGTTTACATGGTTTGTTCGTAGTGGTTTTTGTCGAGCCTGGTATGGAATATCTCGAACGTTGTTGCATCATTGCGGGAGTCGTACATGTGGCACCGGAGTTGGAGTTGGCGGACACGCAGGATATTGTATCTCGGTGGTTTTCCCCTTGCCGCTTGTGGGCGCTTACGAGAAGGTCAAGGTTGTATCGCTGTTGGTGAGATATATGCCCTTGCGTCACGCTCGTACATCCTTATCCTGGGTTGTAGCCGCTACATCCATCCATGGAGGAGAACATGCCGTGTCCGCTGGTTGCATCTACTAACATGTCGATGTTCAGTAGAGGAGAATCGCTTTTGGAGCATTCCATTGGGCGGAGAGACTGGGTGTCAGTCTCTCCTGCTAATTGCTAACAGCGACGCCGGTATATTGTCTTCCCCTTATAATCACGTCTTGCTTCGAAAGTGCGTCCCCTTTTGGTGTGAGTATGGGTTGAAGCTTCACCGTATGTGCTGGGTCCTGGTTTCCTTCGAAGTCCGTCATTGTGGTGGGATGACGCACAATCTTGCATGGGCTAAACTTGGCCGTCCCGAGAGTCTTGAGAGAAATCACATTGGAAGATGCTCTGTGTCGACGAGGGCCCTCCCGAACTCGAACCCTTGATGTGTGCGGTAACATGTAGGGCCGGTCGTGATCTTTTTCGCCATCATGTCGTCTTCTCGTAAATGTAACATTATTTACAGTGTTTTCGATGCGATTAAGACTTACGGACGTGAAGGAGTCGGTGTACGTCCGAGCTATTTTATTAATTACGGTGAAACATCTCCGCACGTTGATTCTTTGAGAGGCGCAAGAGTTCACACAAGCTTTCCACTAGAGATGCCGCTTCCTAATCCACCGGTCTCGGTTCGTAGTAAACCGTTGGACTGGGGAGGATCGTTGTGAGGATCGGTCCCGGTGTAGGAATCTCCATGACAGGACCGTTCATATCGATGTCGCTCATTTGATCAGGTCCACGTAGGTTCGATGGTTGAAATACCTATTTCTGAGTTGCGGCCATATCCGTTTGAGTCTTAGAAAGAACTTTCTGCTTCTCCATCAAGTCTGAAATGGTAATGGATGGTGGTCCTCCTCTCGTCCCTCCGGCTCCTCGTCCTAATGCAGGAGTGAAAGTTGTTGCTCCGGTGACTCCGGAGGCGTTACGCTTGAGGAGTTGTCGGGATTTGCGCGCTGCCGACTGCGGTGACGGGAGGTGTTACACTTACTAGAACATCTCCTTCTACGCCGGCAGGTGGTAGAAGTGACGGCCGCATAAGGTGTATTGACCACGGTAGCTCCGAAATTATAGGACGGAGCCCCTTCGTATCTTGTGTTACTCGCCGGGAAGAAGAGGTTGAAAAGTTGCCTAAGGAATTGAAGTCAAGCAGGTTGTACTTCAAAGGATGAAAGTCTCTCTTGCCCGGAAGGACGAGTTCTTCTTTGAAGGACTTTCCTTGAAGGATCGTAGCTACCTACTTGTCTTTTTAGATGCTCTTGTTTTTGAGTGATAGTGAGGATTCCTTTGACTACCGGTTTTGAATTAATAGGTAATTAAATTGGTTCATTTTGAGATAGTTTGGTGAATGATTTTTCTCGAAATAGGTTATTTTAAATGAAATTTGCATCTTGGTCATGAATGATTGCACATGTCACATGAAGTTGCAAACGTTGTGTGAAAGGAAAACATGAATGAAAACAGACATGGTGTTTGATTATCGAGCCTCTTTCTCCACGTGTGGGATGCTAAGTCCCAAGTGAATTCTAAACTATCTTTCTTGTAAAATTGTTGAGTAGAACTTACTTGCTTTTGAAGCCTCATTTGTATCAAACCGGAGTAGCCTCTCCAAGAAAATCCTCCGCACTAACTTCTCAAAGCTATCCCTCTGAGCCAAGCTTCTCCGAACAATGCGCTTCAAAGCGTTGCACTCATCGGGGTGGGGTGATGAATGGACCGGTGGTAATGACAAGTACCTCGGGTCCATTACTTCTTACCAGAGTTTAGGTGGGCGCCAGTATCGGGGGGTAGCTTTATCTCTCCGTTTCGTACTCCACGTCTCCAAGTAGCTCGAGAATCTTCTTCATTGGGAAGGGGAAATATAAGTACCTTGTGTCCAGCTTTTCTGCGTTAGCGGGCGTTGCGATGTCTCCCCGTGGCTTTGATATGGAACATGAGATGAAGTTGGAAGACTTGTGAGCGCCATCATGTCTGTGGATTGTCTTCCTAAGTAGAGGGATGTAGAAGGTGTCGTAATGTCACTGCTGAGTGACCGGATTGAACGCTCCCATCCTCTGTATTCAGGCATTTCTTGATTGATTTTTCCTTCCTCAAGCGTTTCTTGATTGGTTGGTTGGAAGGCCGACGCGGATTGGACAGTCTTTCCCGGCCGGCAAGAGCTTTGAGGTATAAATCTTCTAGCAAGGCTCCATAGGCTGCAAGTTCCCCTTCTTTATCCTGCAGACATCGTAGCATTCTCGGATAAGTCTCTTCTCCTGTGGAGTTGCATCGGGTCTCCATTGTTGACCGGACCATGTTGTTCATCTTCCACAGGTCTCCCTGCGGTTGCGCGCCCTTTTGCTTCTCCACCGGTAAAGATGTGACTCTGGTTAAAGATTCTCGCATTGCCCGAGTGGATGCCTGTCGATGCTTCTTGTAATTGTGCCGCCATATCATTCAAAAGGCGAAATGTCTCGCTCCGCCTTCCGGTGATACCGACTTGATTTGCCAAGACATCCTCCAAACATTCTAGCTATGCTTCCCATGATATCTCGAACCACTGCGGATTCCGAGTGAGGATACATCGTGAGACGAAAACGAATTCGAGAATTCGATTCTTGTAACCGAGAGATCAATCTCCCACCGTGGTCGCCAATTGTTGATGGGTGAAAACTACTCCCGCAGAATTTGGTAATTTGGGGTGTGAATGAGGAATGAATCTAAACCTTCAACAAATGCACTTTGCGCGGTGAGTGCTTGTAGATTCGAGAGATCAATGTGCAAGTCCGGCCTAAACCAAGAAATGGCCGTTCCGGACTTGTTTCGGTCACAAAGTGAAGGAGATGGGGTTGATCTTAGGGAGGGAAGCGAAGAAGGTGTTGAGATTGTGAAGGTGTTGGCTTGCTTATGACTTGTAACGAGAAAGATGAGCAAGCTTACGGTTGGTGCAAGCGTGCTCCGAGTGTTTGAATACGGTTTTGTATTAACACTTGGTTTTTGTCGCCCGAACTTGTGTTGTTCTGTCTCTTGTTTGAAATAGGGCGGAGAACCTATTTATACAAGTCATTGAGCCTCATTCACGTTTATCGTGGGAAGTGGAGGTAGTGGAATGATGGAGTAGTGGAGTTGCGTGTCGGTGATACACGACCGTCTTGCCCACTTCTCTGTTCATCTCTAACCGTCCATGACTTCCCGACACGTTCTTGTGATGGCGCGTTGCACGCACGCACGCCGTAAACCGCTGGACCAATACTTGATAAGTATCCCCCGGTTTGTGACATGATTGATGTACGGAATGTGCGGATCGTGGATCCACGAAAGATAGCATGTAATCTTTGAATTGAATAACTGCGTTATTGGAAATCGATACTTGTGAAGTATCGTGTGTATTTTATGCGGGTATCGCATTGTGGTGTGGTAAAGTGATGGGTAATGACTCCTCACTGACCAAATGACTCACGACCGGGGTTGTATAACCAAGTCGGGTGAAGTTGGACGGATGAGATGAGCCTTGAGACACTCATCTGCGACCGTTAATGAATATTAGGGTTTTTTTGAAGAGGTGCGCAAGCATCACTCTCAACTTGGTCGAAACCAAGCATGGGAAGGATTTTGGAGGGGACCACCATACATGCGTGTTGACGGCATGATGGTGTAGGTGCTTGTATTCCGTTCCCTCATGAAAGCGCGATCACAGGGGACACTCAATTTGACCGTCAAAGAGGAGTGGTCGAGATTGATTTTGCGATAAGTTTGATACCGCAAGAAGCCGCGCGCCACACTCTTTTCTAAGACGTTTTCCAAGACGACCTAACTTGGTCTGGTCTTGGCCTACTGGGTTTGACGTGAAGATGGTATTTGGTGTTCACGCCTATGTCTCACCGTCCCATGAAAACGTGATCTAAGCCACCCAAGTCGTCCGGTGAAGTTGAGTGGTCGAGATCGATTTGCAATTTGGGAAGTGTATCCACGCATGTTTGAGCGGGCGTTTTGGATTGGCCAGGCGTGATATGCCTTGGCCGACCGCATGAAGAGGTAGATGGGCCCACGGTGGTCATCTTTGGTATGACCGGACCGTAATCTAATCTGTGACCCTCCATTCGTGCCGGAGAAGATGGACGCGCGTGATGGCTTGAACCCTAATTTTGGCTTTCAAAGCCGCGCGACCATGCTATTTCAAAGCGGACGAATGTGTTGTAACCAACCATGATTGGTTTTGACCGATTGGTCAAGTGTGTAGGCGGTCACATGGTGATTGTGTCGACATGCTCCGGGCCCTTTGAGTCTGCATCTACACCCTCCATCTATACATGCGAAGATGGATGGTTGAGACCGTTTTGCGGCACATGTAATATGCCGCAAACCCTAATTTAGGTTTTCCGCCCATAATGCTTGGTATGGACGGTTTCTTGGCAAGCAAAGGCCAATGTCGACCATGCGGGGTCGGCCGTGTGTATTCCATACCGCTTGGGGGTGATGGAATTGATCGTGGTCATCCAATCATGCTTGTGGAGTTGGATGACTGCGATCAAATCATATCTGGCAAGCTAAGGCCGTGGGTATTCCATACCATGCTTAGGGTGATGGAATTGATCTGTGGTCATCCAATCATGCTTGTGGAGTTGGATGATCGCGATCGAGATCATATCCGGAGACCGATACTGATCAAGTCCGGATGCTCAATCGGGCTAGTATAACACACCGAGAGGGGCTCAATCGGGCTAGTATAACACACCGAGAGGGCTCGGGCTAGTATAACACACCGAGAATCAGCCTGCACGGGTATTTCGTACATGGTTTCATTATAGTGCTTGGAGGTTCGTGTTACTCTGTATGAGTAACACTCAGTCTCATGCCACACTGATAATGATTCTTTATAGTGCTTGGAGGTTCGTGTTACTCTATAAGAGTAACACTCGGTCATCATGCCACACGATAATGAGTACGGGAAATACAAGGCTGAATTAAGTGAGGGAGTATCCAACACTTATAAATGGCTTTATCTTTTACAAGATGTCGGCACATGATTTTTACGGTTTTTTACAAACTCAACCTTGAACGAAAATCCACCATCAACAATCACCTAGATTCACTCCTAGATTCTTTCAAAAGAATTGGGATGTGGTAAAGAATGATGTTTTTGCTATGGTAAATAGTTTTTTCACTCTGGGTACATTTTTAAGAGAAATAAATGCCACATTTAAACCTCTCATTCCTAAGACTGAATTCCCTCAGTCCGTTAGATTACAGACCTATTAGCTTGAGTAACATTGTTTACAAAATTATCTCTAAAACACTTGCTAATAGGTTAAAGTGTATATACCCAGACTGATATCTCCATATCAGTCTTCTTTTGTGTCGGGTAGGCAAATCTCTGATAATGTGCTAATTGCACATGAAATAATTCATACTATGAGGTCCCAAAGGGGAAATGAGTTCCTAATGGGTATTAAAATCGACATGTCGAAGGCGTTCGATAGGGTCGAGTAGAATTTTTTGCAAATGTCATGAGAAAGCTTGGATTTAGTGAACAATGGTGTCAACTTGTAAACCAATGTTTCGGTACTGTTTCATCTTTGGTGTTAGATAATGGTGTTCCGAGAATCAGTTTTTCCCCTCTAGATGCCTAAGGAAATCGAGATCTATTATCTCCTTACCTTTTCATAATGTGTATGGAAGTGTTATCCCGTGTTATTTCTAAGGCAAAGGAGTCTGACCTTATGCATGGAATAAAGGTGGGAACTAATGGCACATCAATATCCTATCTGCTCTTTGCCGATGACATGTTGGTCTTTTCATCAGCGTCTTGTTCAAAGGGCGAGAACATTCTAAAAATATTCACTGATTTTAGCAATGCTCAGTCCAGTTGATAAATTTTGAGAAGTCGGGAATTTGTTTTAGCCGTAACTCTCATCAGACCACAATAGATAGTATTAGTAACATTTAGGGAGCCACTAGAATTGCCTTGAATGATAAGTACTTAGGGACACCTCTGTTCACACACACTTTTAAGATTATTTCATTCCAAAGTGTTATTGATAGAGTCGAAAATAAGATTCAAAACTGGGACTCTAAAAATATGTCTTGTGCTGCTAAGTCTACATTGCTTCACACTTCTACTACGGATGTACCAATGTACAAGATTAACTGTATTCGAAATCTGGTTGCTTTGTGTGACAAGATTAATAGGATACAACGAAATTTTTTCTGGGGGAAAGATGTCACAGTTACAAGAGGAGTTTATCTTAAAGCTTGGACAAAAGGAGTTTGCATACCAAAGGATATGGGAGGGATGGGTTTTCTGAATCTTCGGATTTTCAACAAGGCAATGCTAGCTAAGGTTACGTGGAGTCTAGTTAGCCAACCGGATGCTTTGTGGGCCCATGTAATGAGACATAAATACTACCCAGACCATAGACGTCTCAACAGTGAAATGGTAAGTCATACAACTGCTTCATGGGGATAGAAGAATATTCACAGAGAAATGCCTAATATCAGCAACAACTGTAGTTGGAAGGTGAAAAATGGAAAGCAAATCAGAATCTGGAAGGATAGGTGGGTTTCAGAGTTACCGGGTAATCTGCAGCCGCCGAATGAATACAACAAGAATTTCACCTTTGTTGCTGAGCTCATCGACTGTACAGGTGAGAAGTGGAAATGATACAACCTTATTGTGGCGCTGTTTCCACGAGGAAGTAGCGCAAATAGTCATTGGAGTACCAATTTTTGAGGGGGAGGAAGACACTTTGGTCCGGAACCTAGAAGCAAATGGAAAGTTTTCCACTAACTCCTTGTACAACCAAATCATCACAACAGGTCACCAGGTCCTGCCGAATGATAGAGAGATTTGGAGAAACTTGTGGAACCTAAGCACAATACCAAGAATCAAAACATTTCTTTGGAAATGTGTTCATGCCATCTTTCCGCTAAATGAAAGGATTGCAAGAATCCTACCAGACATAAACAAGTTGTGTCCAATGTGTGGATTGCAGGATGATACTCTTAACCATATTTTTATAGAATGTGCTTTCACTTTAAGCGTTTTGAGTAGTATTGGCTTTAATTCTAACTTTGTTTTCAACAACCGGGTACAATTTCTTGGATGGGTGGACAACTGGTTTACTAGAACAGACATTAGAGACAAGGGAATCATCAACTGGCCAAAAACAATGGCATCCGTTATGTGGGTTGTTTGGAAAACTAGATGTGATCTAGTGTTTAGAAAAGTCAAGCCTAATATACAGAATATTAAGTATACTATCACTTCTTTAGTTAAGGATAACACTAGAAGTTGGTGGCACCTAGAGAATGAGGTAGAGATAGACATACTAAATTCTGATCATATGACAAATCCCAAACATTCTAGCTTTCAAAATAAATGTTGCTATTGTTTGGGATGCGAGTACAAATGTTTCAGGCATTGCACTAACTTGTTCTGATCGAACGGGTGCTTACTCAAGATCCAAATGTATCTATGTTGCTGGAACAAGCAGAAAAGAGTTAGAGGAAAAGGCGTCTTCACTAACGATCAGGTGGACAAGAGATTTGAACATTCAGATGGTTCAAATCAAGAGCGACAACTTGAAAGTTCTTGAAGCAACTAAGGAAGCAGTTAACGGGATTACGAAAAGCTCGACAAGGTGGCAGGATGGAAACAATTTAAATTTCTGTTTATGTAGGAAAGGAATCAAAACCCTTTACTTAATTCCAAACTTCGAAAACTATATTATTAGAAACGTGGCGGCAGTTAGTCTCATGGAAGGTTTATCTAGATCATGGAATGGTAATGCTTTTTTAAACTATATGAATCACCTACTGATAGGTGTCTAAAACACCTAATTTACTATCTATTAGTTATGCTTTCTTTGCTATTTTTCTTGTGAATTATGTACTTTACATGTGTTTTTGAGTTATTAGGTACTCTGGAGTCGCACGGAGGAAAAGAAGCGGAAATCATCCCAATTGGAGCAAAAGGGCAAAATTGTCATTTCATGGGCAAACACTATTTGGAGCCCAGTCAAGGTTAAGGGACAACTCTCTTTTGGAAGAGTATTAAACGACAACCAAAGATTGGTTAGGGGTCTGCTAGTTTTGTGTATCCCTTATCGAAGTCATTGATCGGGCAATAACCATCGCAATCTATAACCCTAGAATTCGAGAGAAGGGTTTTATTTTCCTTCATTCTATTACCATTCCCCTGAAATAATTGAGAAATAAAACAAAGATCTTGTCTTTGTGAGTCCGAGAGATTAAGAAGAGCACTCAAAGAATTGGTGGTTGGTGTTCAATCAAGAGACGAAGAAGAAAGAGTTGATGAGTATGAGGTTGAGTTGGAAGATTGAAATCGAGAAATTGGAGGAGAAATCAGTGAGGAAATGCTGCTGCTGCTGTCGAATCAAGGACGGAATTAGTTAGGGTTCTGTGAAACGCAAATGAGGAAATCCGGACCAGAAATGAAATTGGAGATTAAGAGGGGTTTTGGTTGAATTGGCTTTTGGAGTTGTTATTGTGAAGAAATTAGAAGCTAGGGTTAGCAGAACTGAAATGGTTTTGAGTTAAATCTGTGATGGAGATTGAAGGGATGATAATTCAGTGAATTGGGGTTTGGCTTTAGGTTCTGGTGGTGTACTTGAGACGATTGAAATGGCGAAGAAGGAGATTATGAGATGTGAATGATTTACAGGCTAAGGAAAAAGTGATGTTGCTGGAGTCTGATGTTGTGGTGGTTGAATCTTGACAGAGTGAAGGCATGGTGGTTATGAGCTGAAATTGCAGGTGTAGCTGGTTAAGCCATGGGTATACTTGGTTGCTGTTGGTGGTCATGAACATGATGCAGTGAACTAATGGAAGAAATGTGAGCTTTACTTGAGTTGTTGCGATTGGTGATAGTTATCGGAGATGGCATGCTCTATTGGGTGGTGTTAGCTCAAGTGCAGAGAGTGATATGCGCCCTATACAACCGAGTTAGCTAGTGTTGAGTGAAGAATGCATTTGAGTTGCAGGTGTTGATTGCTATTGACTTGAATGGGTATGCTGAGTTGCAGGTGGAGGTTATGGAGATGTTAAGCTCGAGTAAGATTCTGTCAAGTGTTGTTGCTTTGTAATGAAGTGGACTGGATTATGAAGCTGCAGGAGGTGTTGTTTTGCTGTGGCGGTTGAAGGTGATACAAGGAGCAAAGTCATGTCTTTGAAATGGAGTGGTAGTTTGAATCCGAGGCTATATAGAAAGCAGCCATTTCTTCATGGGGGAAGTCTGGTGGATCCGTCGGAAGAGAGGAGATCTTTGGTTGGTGTTTGGCGGTCTTTGGATGGAATGGGATTGTTCGATGATGATAATGTATGGGATCCAGAATCTGTGCAGGTTGTGATTGAATGTGCTTGTGTCGGAATTCAATGTTGCGAGCAATGGAATTGCTGCAAATGGGCGGCGGATGTTTGAATGGTTGCCATAGGGTATGAGTGAATACCGTGTCAGGTGATAGATGTGCAGCTGCAAGCAATGGTGCTCGAGATGATCAGAAAGGCGTTGGCAGATATGGCACTGTGCAGGTAATGGTGCTGTGATTGGTTACAGTGAGGTCATGGTAGACTGCAAGGCTGAAATGGTATGAATCGGAATGTGTCATTTGAAGTATGGCCTGAGGCATTTGTGGCTGAGTTACAAGGGTTTTGTGGAAAAGATGCAAGTGCCAGTGGAGAACTTATGATGCAGGAAGTTAGAGCTGAAGTTAGTGCAATGGCTAGTGTTGTTGGTATATGAAATCAAAGAAATGGAGTCGGATTTGGGGGTTATGTGAAGCTCAGGGAAGTGATGAAGCGTTTGCCGTTGAGTTGAGAAAGTGGAGGTGGAGATTCAAATGCGGTGAGACAGCGATGGTGTTGAAATGGTGTTGTGAGTGTATGAAAATTCTCATTAGGTTGAAGTGCAGAATGCATGACAATCATGGCTGGATATGAGCTGGTGAAGCACAATGATAGTGCGGCAGACAATTTGGCCAGTGCAAATGGCTCAGGCCAAGGTCACTCAGCCCAGCTAGAGGTCTGACTAGCCAGCTGACATGCATCTGACTCATGATCTGACCCGGTTTGACACAGTAACTTGACCCGAGTTGACTCGACCTTTTTGACCCGTTTGACCGGTGACCGGTTTGACTTTGCCGGTCACCTGAGATACTTTCCGGCGACTTTTCCGGCCAATTTCCGGCCATAATCCCAGTTTTCCGGCGACGGTTTTTGGACATAATTTCACATGGGTATTTCTCACACATGGGCTTGGTGGACCACTTGGAGATGGGTTTGAGAAGACCTAATATTGGAAGGAGCATCCTTTATGGAAATTGAGAAACATATAAAGAGAGGACTATTATCTTTTATCTTATATCATATCTTTTTCTATTCTTTTGCCTCTACTCTTGTTCTAGGGTTTAGAACCATGAAGTATTTTCTCTTTCTTCTTGTTATGAACTTCTATGCCATGAGTAACTAAGTTTTTATTATTGGTTGAAGATGTAGTTGGATTTTGCAACCAAGTTATGATTTTTATGAATTAGTTTTCTCTCAAAATCATTGTTCACTTTCTACGGGTTATAATAATTGCATGATTGATGTATTGCAATATGATTGAATGTTTGTTTAGTTAAGTCTAGAATTGATTGAACTCACATCCATATCTATAGCTATTTTAGGGTTTTTCATCAAGCGATAACCTTGAATACGAGTAGCATGATATGATTCTAGGTTGTAGTGATACATCCTTGTAGTCATATGTAGAAATTGACCTTTGTTGAATTGTTTGCGCAATGTATTACAATTGCATTGATTAGCCTATTTCGAAACTTAATGCTCCTAGGAATTGAACTTGATTAGCGCAAGGCATTAGGTTATTCTTTAGGTAGAATTCACATACTGGCTCTAATGTGTGTGTTGATGAACTTTGGAAATTTATGGAGTATTCTTGCAATAAGGTATTCTAGGGCTTTTGATGATAGCGAGATTAAATACGAATTCTAATCATATATTCATAAACTTGTTTACAATTGAAGATGAAACCTTTATCCAATATTTTCACATCATTGATTTGCGTGTTTATTTATTTGCTTCGCTTTTATTTTATTTTAGTATATAAAAATCATCAAACCCCGGTGTTTTATATAGGAAACCATAACATATTGACAACCTAGACCTCTACGTGGGAACGATCCTTTCTTGCCCTTGCTTCATTATATATTTTGAGTAGTAAGAAAGTGTAATTATATTTGTGTCGGCTGACAACCGGTCAAATTTTGGCGCCGTTGCCGGGGAGGCAGCGGTTGTCACGTGTTTTGGTTTCTTATTTTTGTATTTAGTTTTGTTTTACTTTTTCTTATTCTTTGGTTCTTAACCGAGTTTTGAGAATCTCGTTTGTGTACCAATTTCTATGGACGGAGCATATTGGAGCAATCAATACGGCTTTCAACCTCAACAATATGACAACTATCACCCTTACGGGAGTATAATCAAAACCAATCCTTTAGTTATGGTCCATACTCCACGTACCCTTTTAGTTGTTCTCATACATTCCAACCTTCTTATGGTGGGTATGTAAGTGAGCAACCACAAAGAAGGGATGATACTTGTGCTCCTATTAATATTTCTTCTAGTTTGGTAGATGAAATGCAACAATTTATGGACAGCATGGAGTCAATTAGTAGACAACCAAGTGTGGAACCAATTTCATCGACCGAATATGCTCATAGTATGTATGGCCAAATTTCTGACCGTAGTTATGATCATTCACCCATTCAAAGGGACGATAATTGGCCTAACAATACTGAAGTAAGTAATTCTACTTTTGCCTTGTCGAATGAGATTTACAAACAAATGGAACACTATATCCAGAATTTGGATGGATCACTCCAAGAGCTTCAAAGAGGTGTTTCCGACGTAAGAAAGGGCATTGATGAATACATAGAGGAAATGAATAATTATGTTGAAAAAGGCGAACCTTTGGGGACTTTCGTTGATATTTGTGTAGTTAACTCAACTCTTGATCGTAATAATGATCATTCACCTATTCAAAAGGATGAGTTCGAGATTAGCAACACTAAATTCAGCGAGGACCAATCTTATGTTGACTATGATAGTGATGATGATTATTATGAAAATACATTGCTTGAAACAACTCATGGTGACATCCCCGAGGAGTGTACAATGGAGTCTTTTTGCGATCAAGGTGAAGTTAAAAAGGAATATGATGACACTAGTGTAGCTTACTCGAGCATTGATCTTTATAATGATCAAGAACCTATTCAAAAGGTAGAGCTTGAGGATGATGCAAAGAGTGTTCTAAAGAAATTCCTTATGGACAATATTGCATCCGCAAAAGAGTATGTGCCTTACAACAAGGAGGAGTGTGTTGAGAATGAGACGGTTATGACCAATATTGTGGAAGACCCAATTGAGCTTGCAAATGATTGTAATGATGATGTTTATGTCGAAACTTTGGTTACGGCAGAAACGGACGAAGAATGGTTGCAAGGTTTGATAGAGGACCATGATATAAAAGAGGTGAATAATTCACTTGAGTTTTCAAGGATGAAGAGGATTCCGTGATACAAGAGATTGTGTAAGGTTTATCTAACTCATTGCCTATTATTTCTTCTCCTTTACCTCTTATTGGTTTGAATGTATGTGCTTCGAGAGTATTGTTGAATGACTTTGTTTCTCGATTTCCGCCATTAGAGATACTTGATTCTCATACTACGCGAGTTATGGAACAAGAAACCGTGGAAGTACCCGACTTCTATATTCTTTATACACTCCCAAGTGTGGACAAGGATAAGTGTGGGGAAGCTTTATCGGTTCATAGCTTCACTTTTGATTTATTGTATTAATATTTGTGTGAAGCTAGTGTTTGCAAAACGGAGTTCTATGGAAGGATCCCCAACTTTTCGGATTATTGGTATATGGGGAATGAATCTTGCAAGGATATAGTCGGCTGACGACTTTAAACCAAGCGCTACATGGGAGGCAACCCATAGGTTTTGTATCTCTTATCTTTTAATTTTTCTTGTCTTGTTTTTAGTTTTTTTTTCTTGTCGCAAATTGTTAGGATTTCCCACCTTGACTTTCTTTGGACGATTCAATTTACATTGAGGACAATGTAAAGTTTAAGTGTGGGGAAGTGGTTAAGCATTTACGTTGTAAAATTTTCAAATTTTTAACTTTTGTGTAAAATAGTGAATAAAAACTCCAACTTGTAGTTAGTTTAGAGTCACATAGTATACATGTCGCTAAGATTACATCGAGAATCTCATAAGAGTGGTGAACTTAGAGATGACAGAGAACATGATCGGGGTTTCTTACTTGTATGAGAGTTAAATTTGGATTTAACCATGCCAGTGGCAAATAAGGTCAGATTGAATTCGGTATTAGAGTAGTGATCCCCTATAGTGGAGACTACCCATGTTACATAATGTGAGGCACCAACCTTCAATTCTTTGTACTGTTTAAATTTGTGCTTTTAGAGTGTGTGTGTCACCGTACGTAAATTCGAGGCAGAATGGTGAGCTGCCCAACCTCCCACCATAGAAGCACTATTTTGATCTCTTGAGTGCTATTTTTATCAATCATGATGGTGACATCGAATTACTAACTTACATACCACTTGTAATCTTGTTCGCAGTTAGCACCATCCACCTTATCTCTCTCTACACCAACAGGTCCATAGAAACACCATCATCATCAACAAGAGGAGCATCACAAATTCGAAGGAAAGTTGAACACGTTCGAGGTTTACAAGCAACAAAACAAGGAGCAAAATTTTTATAAGTCGAAGACTATTGTACAAGAGCGAATATTATCAAGATGAGAGTTCGAGAAGTCTATGATATCAAGACATATAAGTTGTGAAGAATCAAGCGGTAAAGTACTTACACCATGGCATTGTACTTACATTTTTATTTTATTTGTATTTTACTTTCTCTTGTCTAAAAAAAAAAAAAAAAAAAAAAGACAAGAGAAAATATTTAGGTTTGTTAATAGTTTTTATTATTTTGTTTTGTTTTTATTTTTTATTTGTTTTATTTTTTATTTAAAAAAAAAAAAAAAAAACTGAAAGAAAAAAAAAAGGGAAAAAAATTAGTTTTGTATTCTTTCAATAAAGCCAAGGGAAAGAAGGAATATCTATAATGAAGTTTCAAGCAACAAGAAATTAGAGGAAAGAATCATATTGTCAAGATTCTACGAAGTTCGAGAGTTATCATCAAGAGTTGAAGACCGAAGACAAAGATGAAGACACCGATTGAAGAAGAAGACGTTTCTATGGATGATGTGAGAGTGGTGCTAGGCTTGCAATCTGACGGATCGAGGTAAGTAAGCATATTCCCACCTTCGTTAAGTGGTTGATTTCCTTTCGAAGAGATCGTCGGGAAAAATGGGTTTTCAAAATTATAAAAGATGTGGGTTTTCAAAACTTTTCGGAGGGTTTGCCTTCCTACCATTCAACGTGTCGCGAGGATTCTCTCTTCATTCCTACCTGGACACATGTGTGACCCATAAAAAGTCATGTTTATTATTGAGTGCAAATTCATAAAACCCTTTCTTGTGAGACAGAGTCGAGACTTTTGATCACTCCGAACCAGAATTTCTTTCGAGAAGGGATGGTTATTTCTCTCTCAACTTTTAAGAATGAGATTATATTCATTTATGTGTCTAACTTCTTATGACTAGTGTGCAGAATTTCTATGTCTTCTTAGCGCGTTGGATGCTATCATTACGGAGAACTAGTAAGTTGGAAAAATAGGTTTTGTGGGTATATCTCTAGTAAACCCTCACGAGACTATAACTCGTCCACTAGGGACACCTAGGGGTTTAAAGGCTTGTTATTTATGCTAAAAGTGACCGTAGCCTCGACGACACGGAGTTGTATGTATCTTTTTGAATTGTTTTGTTTGATTTGCTCGAGGACTAGCAAAGTCTAAGTGTGGGGGAATCTGATAGGTGTCTAAAACACCTAATTTACTATCTAGTAGTTATGCTTTCTTTGCTATTTTTCTTGTGAATTATGTACTTTACATGTGTTTTTGAGTTATTAGGTACTCTGGAGTCGCACGGAGGAAAAGAAGCGAAAATCATCCCAATTGGAGCAAAAGGGCAAAATTGTCATTTCATGGGCAAACACTATTTGGAGCCCAGTCAAGGTTAAGGGACAACTCTCTTTTGGAAGAGTATTAAACGACAACCAGCATTGGTTAGGGGGCTGCTAGCTGTGTAGCCCTTATCAGAAGTCACTGACTGGCAATAACCATCCCAATCTATAACCCTAGAATTCAGAGAAGGGTTTTATTTTCCTTCATTCTATTACCATTACCCTGAAATAATTGAGAAATAAAACAGCATCTGTGCTGTGAGTCCGAGAGATTGAGAAGAGCACTCAAAGAATTGGTGGTTGGTGTTCAATCAAGAGACGAAGAAGAAAGAGTTGATGAGTATGAGGTTGAGTTGGAAGATTAAAATCGAGAAATTGGAGGAGAAATTAGTGAGGAAATGCTGGCTTCTTTGTCGAATCACGGCCGGAATTAGTTAGGGTTCTGTGCAACGCAAATGAGGAAATCCGGACCAGAAATGAAATTGGAGATTAAGAGGGGTTTTGGTTGAATTGGCTTTTGGAGTTGTTATTGTGAAGAAATTAGAAGCTAGGGTTAGCAGAATTGAAATGGTTTTGAGTTAAATCTGTGATGGAGATTGAAGGGATGATAATTCAGTGAATTGGGGTTTGGCTTTAGGTTCTGGTGGTGTACTTGAGCCGATTGAACTGGCGAAGAAGGAGATTATGAGATGTGAATGATTTACAGGCTAAGGAAAAAGTGATGTTGCTGGAGTCTGATGTTGTGGTGGTTGAATCTTGACAGAGTGAAGGCATGGTGGTTATGAGTGAAATTGCCAGTGTAGGTTGGTTAAGCCATGGGTGTACTTGGTTCTTTGTTGGTGGTCATGAACATGATGCAATGAACTAATGGAAGAAATGTGAGCTTTAGCGATTGTTGGAGTTGGTGATAGTTATCGAGATGGCATGCTCTATTTTGGTGGTGTTAGCTCAAGTGCAGAGAGTGATATGCAGCTATACAACTGAGTTAGCTAGTGTTGAGTGAAGAATGGCTGAGTTACAGGTGTTGATTGCTATTGGCTTGAATGGGTATGCTGAGTTGCAGGTGGAGGTTATGGAGATGTTAAGCTCGAGTAAGATTCTGTCAAGTGTTGTTGCTTTGTAATGAAGTGGACTGGATTATGAAGCTGCAGGAGGTGTTGTTGTGCTGTGGCGGTTGAAGGTGATACAAGGAGCAAAGCTGTGCTGAAATGGAGTGGTAGTTTGAATCCGAGGCTATATAGAAGACGGCACTGCTGCTGTACAGGAAAGTCTGGTGGATCCGTCGGATGAGAGGAGATGCTGGTTCTGGTGTTTGGCGGTACTGGATGGAATGGGATTGTTCTGATGATGATAATGTATGGGATCCGAATCGTGCGGGGTTGTGATTTGAATGTGCTTGTGTCGGAATTCAATGTTGCGAGAGCAATGGAATTGCGGTACTTGAAGCGCGAGATGTTTGAATGGTTGCCATAGGGTATGAGCGAATACTGTGTCAGGTGATAGATGTGCAGCTGCAAGCAATGGTGCTCGAGATGATCAGGAAGGCGTTGGCAGATATGGCACTGTGCAGGTAATGGTGCTGTGATTGGTTACAGTGAGGTCATGGTAGACTGCAAGGCTGAAATGGTATGAATCGGAATGTGTCGCTGAAGTATGGCCTGAGGCATTTGTGGCTGAGTTACAAGGGTTTTGTGGAAAAGATGCAAGTGCCAGTGGAGAACTTATGGTGCAGGAAGTCAGAGATGAAGTTAGTGCAATGGCTAGTGTTGTTGGTATATGAAATCAAAGAAATGGAGTCGGATTTGGGGGTTATGTGAAGCTCGGGAAGTGATGAAGCGTTTTGGTTGAGTTGAGAAAGTGGAGGTGGAGATTCAAATGCAGTGAGACACTGATGGTGACTGAAATGGTGTTGTGAGTGTATGAAAATTCTCATTAGCTGAAGTGCAGAATGCACAGCCATCATGGCTGGATATGAGCTGGTGAAGCACAATGATAGTGCAGCAGACAATTTGGCCAGTGCAAATGGCTCAGGCCAAGGTCACTCGGCCAGCTAGAGTCGACTAGCCGGTGACATGCATCGACTCATGATCGACCCGGTTTGACTCAAGTAACTTGACCGATCGAGTTGACTCGACCTTTTGACCCGTTTGTTTGACGGTGACCGGTTTGACTTTGCCGGTCACCTCGAGGTACTTTAAGCGACTTTTAGAGCCAATTTAAAGCCCATAATCCGATTTTCCGGCGACGGTTTGGACATAATTTCACATGGGTATTTCTCACACATGGGCTTGGTGGACCACTTGGAGATGGGTTTTGAGAAGACCTAATATTGGAAGGAGTATCCTTTATGGAAATTGAGAAACATATAAAGAGAGGACTATTATCTTTTATCTTATATCATATCTTTTTCTATTCTTTTGCCTCTACTCTTGTTCTAGGGTTTAGAACCATGAAGTATTTTCTCTTTCTTCTTGTTATGAACTTCTATGCCATGAGTAACTAAGTTTTATTATTGGTTGAAGATGTAGTTGGATTTTGCAACCAAGTTATGATTTTATGAATTAGTTTTCTCTCAAAATCATTGTTCACTTTCTATGGGTTATAATAATTGCATGATTGATGTATTGCAATATGATTGAATGATTGAATGTTTGATTGACTCACATCCATATCTATAGCTATTTTAGGGTTTTTCATCAAGCGATAACCTTGAATACGAGTAGCATGATATGATTCTAGGTTGTAGTGATACATCCTTGTAGTCATATGTAGAAATTGACCTTTGTTCGAATTGTTTTGCGCAATGTATTACAATTGCATTGATTAGCCTATTTGAAACTTAATGCTCCTAGGAATTGAACTTGATTAGCGCAAGGCGTTAGGTTATTCTTTAGGTAGAATTCACATACGTGACTCTAATGTGTGTGTTGATGAACTTTGGAAATTTATGGAGTATTCTTGCAATAAGGTATTCTAGGGCTTTTGATGATAGCGAGATTAAATACTTAATTCTAATCATATATTCATAAACTTGTTTACAATTGAAGATGAAACCTTTATCCAATATTTTCACATCATTGATTTGCGTGTTTATTTATTTGCTTCGCTTTTATTTTATTTTAGTATAAAAAAATCAAAGCAAACCCCAGGGTGTTTTATATAGGAAACCATAACATATTGACAACCTAGACCTCTCTGTGGGAACGATCCTTTCTTGCCCTTGCTTCATTATATATTTTGAGTAGTAAGAAAGTGTAATTATATTTGTGTCGGCTGACAACCGGTCACCTACCAGTAATTGTTGGAAACGACATTTCCAGTATGTAACTCTCGGGAGTCACCCTGTTTTCTTATTAAAAAATAAAAAAGCCATACCTATTGGAGTTGCTCGTACTCGTACCAAATCTTTTTGTAATACTAGGGTCAAGGTCACTGAAAGTAACTGACTAGCATGAGTATGAGTATGATTATAAATAGTGTACTATCAAATCATCGGGTAATTTTTATTTTTATTTTTGATTATTTATCCAACCTTTTCCTATTAGTCGAATCTAGCATGGGCTAAAAACTAGTTTATCATTTTTGATTAGGATCTTCTTCTTGCTAAAGGACAAAGGTTAGATCTTTCAAACTACATCTAACAGGAAAAAGGAATATGATCAAATTTTGTTTTAGTTATGTGTTGCATCAAAATATATAAAAATTACGGGATGTGACCATTTGTCACAAGAACTATCCCGCTCCATCTAGCGTTATTGTTTCACAAAAACCAACTTATAATTCAGACCGTAATTAAAAATCACAAAAATGGTTAAAAAGACCAAAATCAATAATTCCTGGATGAAAAAGACATTTAGATTTTGATACTATTTAAATGGAAAAAAATATAAAAATAGCCAGGATGTAACCAGTTTCATCCTACCCATTTTCAAATTCTTTTTCTTATTTTTAATTTACATCATGATGCATCCAGTTTCATCCTTGCTATTTTTTAAGTTTAAGCCAGGATGAATCCAGTTTCATCCTTGCTATTTTTTTTTGTCCATTTCACCCATAATAATTTTTACTCGTCCATTTGAACCATGTTTTAAATTTTTTTGGACAAATGACCCATTTTCCGATTAAAAATCAAGTAGCATAGCACTTGGCAGGAAAACAATGAATTGTTCCAAACTTATGAGTATCGGAACAAATATACTAGAACACCGCTGTCACGGTGGGGAGGGCCGCCCGAAGAAAAACGAAATACCATTTGCAAATTGGATTGTAAAAGAAAATTTGTGCCTAAAGTGAAAGTATCACTTTTCCTAAAACGGATGGAGTACATAGTTTTATTAGTTACAATGAAAAATTAGTTGATATATAAACCAAAATATGGCTGCATAATGTGTTATGCATCATTTGTGGCGGTTTGCATAATGGTATTCATTCAATTTTTGAAAATTGTGACTAAAAGGATAAACACTTCCGAATTTTTCGTAAAAACTCTAAATTTGATACTGTTGTTTGTATTCATTGTGTGGATCTCTTTAAAATCTTTCCAACGAGATAAAATTTGTAAAATTCCAATGCACGAATTTTTAAATATGTTATATTCTAGTTTGCTTGCCAATTATACCCCTGAAAAAGGGAAAAATATGGTTTGGTCCTTTTTTAGGTGGTCCGATGTCATTTAGTCCTTTGGGAAAACACCTTTCCTGTTTGGTCCATAATTATTTAAAAATATTAAATGGACAAAAGTACCCTTCCGTGTTAATTTCTACTTATTGTTTTTTGTAGCAGTTCATTCTTCAAAATGAATTCTTGTTAATTTCTACTTATTTTTTTAAAAATCACCTAAAAAAACAGAGCTCATTCCAGAAATGAACTCCATATAAAAACCTAAAAAAACAGAGTTCATTCCAGAAATGAACTGCACATAAAAACCTAAAAAAACAGAGTTCATTCCAGAAATGAATTGCACATAAAAACCTAAAAAAGCGAGTTCATTCCGTAAATGAACTCCATATAAAAACCTAAAAACACAGAGTTCATTCCAGAAATGAACTCCATATAAAAAGCTAAAAAAAAACAGAGTTCAATCCAGAAATGAACTCCATATAAAAACCTAAGAAAAACAGAGTTTATTCCAGAAATGAACTCCATATAAAAACCTAAAAAACAGAGTTCATTCCAGAAATGAACTCCATATAAAAAGCTAAAAAAAAAAACAGAGTTCATTCCAGAAATGAACTCCATATAAAAATCTGAAAAAACAGAGTTCATTACAGAAATGAACTCCATATAAAAACCTAAAAAAAAACAGAGTTCATTTATGAAATGAACTGCAGCATCATCATCTTCATCATCTTCGTCTTCAGCAGCGACAGAAATAAATTATTCATAATCTTCGTTTTCATCTTTGTCACCGTCTCCACCATCTTCAACAACACCAGCAACAACAAAAAAGAAGAAAAACGCGCAGATCTTCATTGTTGTTCATCATCTTCATCGTCTTTCTCCATCTTCAACATTCAAACACCAGCAGCTACAAAAGAAAAAAAAATCAAGATTCTTCATCTTTGTCACCGTCTCCACCAGCTTCAACAACACCAGCAACAACAAAAAAGAAGAAAAACGCGCAGATCTTCATTGTTGTTCATCATCTTCATCGTCTTTCTTCATCTTCAACATTCAAACACCAACAACAACAAAAAGAAAAAAAAATAAAAAAAACAGAGTTCGTCTTCGATCAATGTAATCAAATCAAAATCTCTTTTTTATTTCTCTCGTAAATCGTCGCATCATCTTCTGCAAATCTTCATCGCCGCGTCCGCAAAATCTTCATCGTCGATCGCATATCTTCATCATCTCTGTTTCTTGTTTCCACAAAAATTAAAACCCTAGAAAAAACAGAGAGAAAACTAGATCTAGAAAGAAAAAAAGATGAGAGAGAAAGTAAATCTGAAAATGATTTCTTCTCTCTTACTTTTTGACTATATATATGGTCCTAATCTAAAAGGTATTTCTGCCGCTACAAGATGACAATTACATCATCCATGACGTCACCCTAGGACCAAACCATAATTTCTAGGACCAAACTATAATATATTTTCCCAAAAAGAACCAAACAGACACATGACTGGGTCAACAGGACTAGACTCTCTCTAATATATTATTCCGAGGACTATATGGTATTTCCTACCTGAAAAAATAGGATACATAAGGAGTTATGTGAAAATGCTTCACCAAAAAAAGCTTCACCAAATCCAATCATTTTATCAAATTGCACATTTGCGTTAAACGTCATTTTACAAAACAAAAAAATGGTCATAAAAGGGGCTCCTCCCTTCGGACCCTTCAGGCCCTCCGGTCGGTCGGCCCAACATGGCATTTTTTTAAGTGCCTATTCCTATGACTATCACACGAGTACCAAAGAAAAACAACTGGCATGCGAAGATAATCCACTGTGCAAAAAAACAACAACAATGGCTCTCTACGAACCGCTAAATAAAACCATGTAAAACCCGCCCTCTCACACAAGGTTGGGTCCCACAGCCGCTGACAAAGGGTAATTTTTGGGCCCACCGTGAAAAGACTGTGAGACAATGGTTTTTAAGTAGTTTTTTTGGCGGTCTGTTTAGAGTTTCTGAAAACAAAACAAAAGAAAACAAGAAAAAAAAAAAAAAAAAAGACAAAAGACAGTCCAAGAAACCAAGATCCTTCTTATTGTTGTTTTTGAAGACAAACATAAAGCAAACCGCAAACGCTAACTAAAAAAGCTCATAACTTGAAACGACAACTATGGGCTTAATAATGGGAGTTAAAGCTATTTGAGAAGTTACGGAGGTGACCTATAAAAGTCTATACATCGAGATGGACAATTTAGAAATGGAAGGCATACGATGACACTCTTCTACCCTCATCACACAAATAGCAGGGAGTGAAAATCAATGGCTGCCTTCAGGACATATGTTAAAATATGTATGAAATTGTAAACCAGTAGAACTTCTCGAGTTGTAGCTTTGTATGCATGGTAACAATTAGTACATTACATGCACGAAGATTGCATGGTATATATTACTAGGAGATGAGTAGAAATAATAATAAAACGCTCAAGTACTCTTGCAGTATTTTCCTATTAACTGGTTATAGACATACATTACAGATTACCCACTAGTACTTTGTGATTCTATATGCATATACTAAAGATGTTCCTCTGATGCAGGTTACAGTTCCAAAATCTGTAGTTCTCTATTTTATTGTTCGATAATTTTAAGTCCAGCAATCACAGTAAATAAGTAAACCTAACTGACCGAATTAAGGTACTTCAATAATTACAACATCATAAAAGCAGCTAATCTAATCTGGTTTTACTCCCTTCATATCAGATTCTAACCGTTGTTCCCTAATGTTCAGGATTATGAAATTGCAAGGTTCCAACTTGCAGGAAACATAGAATATGCCAGTCCCTCTTAACCGAAGATAAAATGTAACACAGCCATACAGTCTGACATAAGTTGCTAGACAAAGATCAATTGAGCACATATTACACGCATGGTTCATAGATATATTATGGTTCATTGATATATTAGTTAAAAAGTTGAGGGCCTGATTACATGGTTCAGATTCATACAACAACAACAACAACAACAACAACAACAAACACAATGGTCCAAACTCCAAAGGCATCCATATAAACACATGCTTATGATTATTATATAATGTTAAAAGAGTAATATGATAGACCTCGCGTCATTCTCAAGCAAGGCGTAGATCATGACAGCTATACCCCCCTCCATTGTGAAGATTGGGCTGGCTTGGTTGCAGGCGGAACGTAAATATGTTCTGACCATTCGCCAATTCAATTGCAGATTCATAATCTTCTTCATGACTCGCTAGTATAAAGCGGGGATCCTCATCTATTGGTTCCTGAAGCAAAATTCCAATTCAATTTCTTGCAAAGCCGAACCACAAAAACAAAGACAGCATGTTTCGGAAAAAATGAAGAACAATGCAGCGCTTACAAATTCACGTAGGAGACCATGGTGTTGCTCAGTGTGGTTCCTTAGCTGCATTTATAGAGGTAAATAGAGTAATCAAATGCAGGAAAGTAAAGACAGTTGCAAGATTATCATCGAAAGAAATCCTTTATCGTAAAATTTCACAACTAACCTTCTTCCTGGTAGTTTCCGTCTGAGTAATGATCACATGGTACTGTGTTAGACAATCGAAAACATTGATGAGCTTACAGACGTAAAACAAAAATCCAATAAGCTTGCTTTTATCTAAACAATAACCACTAGTTACAGAACTGCCACCTATATATAAATTAAACAAACTCCGGCAAGAAAAAACAATCTTTACGACCCTCTTACTAAAACTTGTTCATTAAAACTCCATCGAAGGGGATTCATGTTCCCAACAGATAAAACTTTGTTCTTAGTTGGTAAATAATCACTAGCTTAATGTAATAATCCTCCCCTGGTAACTTGAATTGAGTTTAAAACCATCACTTAAAGAAATACAAGGCCGAAACGATAAATTAGACAAAACTCTACCCTGGAAAGTATGCATAATTTTCTTTTTATCAATTGTATCTATAGAGAAACATCAAACCCCAAGCATCTATATATAAAATTAACTAAGGCCAAGTCCTGTGAGTCGGAGCTTGGAAACTGGTATTGTGAGACATTAGAGAATTTAAGCTAAAGCTAATGCCATGACTCTTGATTGCCAACACCATATTTATGCTGAGGTTTTATGCAAGCCCAGTAATTATGTAGGAACGCCGAGCTCTAGGATGATGTTTTATTATTTTTGGTTCTTGGAAATTAAATTAATTATTTTTGGCTGTCCAGATTCTAGCTTTGTTACAGCTTATCTAATTACCTTCCTATCACGGACTACTTTAACTGAAGCTTCCAAATTTGCCTCAAGATTGCGCAGTTCATCGATGGTCAGTTCATCTAGATCTTCTCCCATCCTCTGCCTATAAATTCAGAAACTAAAAAAAATTAATTTCTTCACAACACAATGAACATAAGAAATAGATCGAGCTTCTTGATACCTTATTTCTCGCCTAAGCCTTCTGTTAATCTCCTTCTGCTTGTTTAAGGCATTTTGCAAACTCTACAAATAAAAATACAAGCTTATAAGAAATCAACATGTAAACATAAATTCTTGACCAGAAAAAAAGAGGAGATGGATCATCAAAAATTAACTAACTTCTTAAAATTTTAACCAAAAAATAGAAAAAAACTTGAAAAAGTAGAATCTATAGAAGATCACCTCATAGTGAGAATTCCAGAGACTACTGCCTGAAATTTGTTGATACCTATCATACACCCTCTTTGTATTTCTATGATTCACCAAAAAAATCAAAAATCAGCCATTTCTATTAAAAAAATATTGAGGTATTCAAAGAAAAGATTATAGCAACTGGATCTAACTTCTAAGAATAACTTATATATACCCATTAAGAGAAGGACTTAAGTATTCAGTCATTTTTCCAGTACTAGAAAACATGATAAGAGAAACTTCAGCATCACAAAGAACAGTAAGTTCTTTAGCTTTTTTCAGAATCCCAGATCTTCTTTTTGAATAAGTAACTTGTCTGTTGGTTGCATTCTCAATCCTCTTAATCTCAATCTTTCCTCTACCCATTTTTGCCTTCTTTCTCTGATGATCACTCTCTAAAACAAACTATTTTATCAGAAGAAGAAAATGGAGAGGAGTTTATGTGAAGAAAAATGATAAAGACATAAGAGGAGAAGAAAAGAGGAAGGAGAGGTTCCATTTTTGGTAAATTGAGAAACTGAATCCAAAGGTCAGGAAGGTTTGTTTGAGAGTAGAAGAAGTAAGTTGCTTTTGTTGTGAAAGTGAGTTTCTGGAAGTACAAAAGAACATGTAATGACTACCCAGTTTAAGAATTGGTCACCATCAAGATTTCAGTGATTTTACTCTTTATTTTACTTCTTTTTCAAATCAATGCGGGACCTACTTAAAAGTTGCTATAATTCTTTACTTCTTCATTTCACCTCTATGACGAAACTCCACGTAACAATGAGCCCACATTACCGGTTATGATTTACCGTCTACTCGGTGCATGGTGCATACCGAAATGGCGCAAGACATTGGGGCCATAGAGTCACAGTTGCATGATCCGAACTTTACATGGCTGCTAATGGGTACGAGTTTACCTTTGTGTTTTATATAGACATTGGTACACCCTCCCGTGAACTGATACCCCAAATAGCAGCGTTGGAACTTCATTTCTTTTTCTCTACGTTGTTATCTCAATTCATACTGCGCTTTTAACTTTAAAATAGAGACGACCATTTGGGTTGTGATTTGATGGATCCGTGTTTGGAGGAATATAGTAGATTAGAGACATAGTCACGTCACATAGACCTAATCTCAGTAGGTACTAGCTCTTGTTGTAGTAAAAGGCAAGGAGTTGACCGCATAATACATATATAAGTTCCCTGGACCGTTCTTCTTTCTAGTTAATATGTTTACTTCTGCTCTCATCAGTTTATAGTAACTACCAGTTCAATCGGCTCCATCAAAAAAGTTTTAGGCTTTTTGGATGACCCGAGATGCTAAATTATGTAACATCTGTCGCACCTAACACCTTCGTTTTTTACCTTGCACACCCTTTAAAATTTTCGCCAAGCCAGCAGTAAAGCAGTCGGTTACAGTGACATATGCAGGATTTATTTAGCCAACAATGGAATTGGCTACATAAATAAATTCATGGGGGATTTAAAAAATTGAAAATTACACTCGATGAATGGATTTATTGGTATGTTTTAGAAATTTCGGGGCGGTTAGAGCACCCCGGCTACCCCTGCCTTCGTCACTGGCTGGTATTTGCGGTAGAGCCGATGCACAAAAGTAACTAGCAAGATTCAACAGCAAACCACCTGGTTTTTCCAATTAACGTAGTTAAACTGCATCTTGGATGGTGTACGATGCAGAACGTTTGCATTTTTTTCTCATTTTTCCGGAGCCTTAGTATTGCCCACCAAATTACAAATATTGCTCATGAAATTATTACCAAATCTTGGTCACCAAGTAGCATGGTAGAAATGTATCAGCGGTCGGCCAAAAGCATCGAATCTTGCTTTACATTCGCCAGTTGCCAAACCAACATTTGCTTCAAACTTCAGACCTTTTGAATTGTTCTCGATTTTTTCCAACAAAAATAGATGGACATTATTGCAGGGGAAAAACCGTTGCACAATAGGCCGAACCAAACCCACCTGCTTGACGAATGTCCATGGACAATTCCTTAAAATTGTGTTTTAACTTTATTTTTCAAGTTAAATGACTATTTTTAGGTGCCAAAGTCATTCATCAGTTTAAACTTTAAAAGCTTCACATGTGGAATACCTTATGCAGAACAATTGGGGTCTTAAATCTGACTTATCTAACAAAATGGGGTCTCAAATCTGATCTACCACAAGCCAGTGTCCCAACTCCCAAGTCCTTTGAAAAAAATAACAACATCAAAATAGCCCACACCTTAACCAAAAAGATGATCCATCACATGTTCATGTTCATTGAAACTCTCTACCTGAGATTCAACCTTGTAGGATTCAAATATCGCACAACATATTTTCTTAGCGTGCGAGATTCAATTATTTCCTTAATTTGCGAGAATGTAGCGAGTTTTGAGAATGATTGAGAGAGAGAGAGAGCTGCGCGAAATTATAAAGTGAGCTGCGAAATTATAAAGAGAGTACGAGAGAACGTAGTGGGGATCCAGAAAATGAAGGGGAATATGAGTTGTACTCCACTATGTATGGATGTCATCCACCATGTAAAACACTATATAAAGAGAAGAGCAGGAGAGAGAAAGAGGAGGGACACAATTTGGTAAGAGAGAGAGAGGATACACAATTAGTAGGGAGAGACTTTATTTTCTTTATCATCTTCTTCCCCAAAAACTAGATCTAAAGCTCTACAAAATACTCATTAATGGAGATTGTAAATGTAATATTAATGTAACCTTAACAATTATAGTGAAGAACCATGGATGTAGATCACATTGATCGAACCATGTAAAAAATCCTTGTGTCCATTTTATAATTTTAGCACTTTAATCTTTATTTTGATTATGAAATAGATTTAGATCTAGAAAATATTATAAGGGGTGTGTTGTAGGATTTCCTGCAACTACATAATGACGCTAGAAACAGGGAGGGGCTGCTTCTTGTTGGATTGAAGAAAAATCATACTCCCTCCGTTCCACTTTAGGTGATGTTTTAGGGTTTTTTGTATGTTCCAAAATAGATGAGAGTTTAGCTATTTTCTCTAAATTCTCCTTTGATTTACCTTTGGAATCACAACATAACATTCATTGCCCTTGTTATCAATGAGAGATAATTAATCTAATTTAAGATTTTAAATTTATTCTCTATTAACTTAGGATATTTGGTTATCCCAAGTGGAATTATATGGGGATTCATAATTTATAGTAGAATCTAGAAACAAAAAACTAGGATGTTCAAATTTTTAGGAAGGTATTAATATGGGCAGATTTGGAAAATAATTACTCTCTTTGATGTTTCTTAATCTCCGTGAAAAACTCTACAACATCATCTAAATTGGAACGGAGGGATTAGAAGTTAGCAACTGTTGGCGATGGATTCAACTGGATCAATAAACCACAAAAATTAAAAAGGAAGTTTGAGACAAAGATATATTTATACCTTCAAACAACAAATGTTGGGGAACCGAGGGAGGAAGTTCTACAGCAAAATGAAATCAACGGAAATCTTTGCCAACTAATAATCTTCAAAGATATATTTCACATCTCTTTATCTCTTTAATTTAGTTCTCAAATCTTAGATCTAGTGATATACAGTGTGATTTTGTAAAACATTTTCATCAAACCCAAACCCGGTTCTTTATAAAAACTTGATTTCTTTTATTACCTTAAATCAAAACAAGTGTTGATTAGACATCTAACGTATACAAATTTTAATTTACAAAAATATATGATTAGTTTCAAAAACTTAGAATATCTAAATTTCAGTTGATTTGGGATCATACCCCCGTAAAAAAAAAAAAAATAAAATAAAATCGGAAGTGATATCCCGTGTAAAGATTCTGATTCACTCATCATTTTAATTAATTGTTCGCAGCAGGAGGTGATTCGTTAGTGACGAAGGAAGTTTGAAAGAAATTATCAGGAGATTGAAAAGCTCCTCAAAACTAATTTCTGCATGTGAGATGTAGAAGACAGAGGAAAAAACCAACGGAAATCCCACAATGAACTTTTGCACAAAGAAAATAAGAAGAAGAGAAAGTGTGCGAAGACAACGAACGGGTATAAAGTCATTCATGGAGACTAATGAGAAGACATCAGCGAAAGGAAATATCAGGGGCGGTAAAATAGCAGGCTAAGCAAATGGAGTAATGACAAGACATCAGCTTTGCTTAGAAATATTTCTGCGAAGGGGATTCAAACAAAGACAAAGAAAAACAAAGACACGCAGGTAGTTAGGGCAAATGAATGAATCAGATTGTCCCTGCGAAGAAATTGTGCAGCTGCGAAGAAGTAATAAGCTGGAATGAACTACCAATTAACTGTGAAGAAGAGGATAGCATCAAGAAAACTTGTTACAATTACGAAGAGCAAGGAAGAAAAAGACGCAGAGAACAAATAAATGATTGTCAGGTGCGAAAGGAGCGAAAAACAATCATGCCGAAGGAATAATACACAGTAGCAAAGTTTCTGCGAAAGAAAAGATACTATGGTTTTATTTACTTCGTCAACAACCTTTGGGGACCAACCAATCTACTTTGCAGCAACATATTAGCTCGCATCAATTAAAACCTTTGAAGTGAATATTTCACACGAAGTTAATAGTTTTTGCAAAGAGGAAGGAAAGAAGAAGGATAAAAACATACCTGCGAAATTAAAAATTTCTGTGAAGTTAATAGTTTCTGCGAAGACAATAGTTACTGCGAAGAAAATGAGTATAACGTATGCGAAGACATCATCTTCACGTATGCGAAGACATCATCTAAATAGGAGGATTAGCTAATGAAGAAACCAAAGACAAATTACAAAAGAACGAATGATTGTAATAGCACCAGCTTAGCTAAAGTTTGAGACTCCAACGGAAGAAAGAACAAAGTGGTAGAATGGACAAAAGCCAAAGAAGTAAAACAACCAACATGAAGAAGAAAGACTGATGAGACCATCCACAATGCGAAGAGAAGTAATAAAAGATTTTTGTTTACATAGTGAAATGAAATTGATCGAACCATAGTGAAAAGCTGCTAAATAGTATAAGTCCGTGACAACAAGAATGAGGAAGACGAAGCAAACTCCTAATGGTTATGCAAAGAGCAATTACAAAAGGATAAATTACGTGAATCATTTCGCACCAACACAAATAGCTGCTCGCCCGGATGGTCACGAGTGAAAAGAAGAAGCTTGATGCTCGCATGCAGAACCTGGTGCAAATGGTCAAGGCGGTAAAGTATAAGATGCAGGTCATGAGTTCGATTTCGCAGCCATAAAATTTTTTCAAATATTTTTGAAATAAGACGAACCAAATGATAAACCTACATTGCGAATTGACAAGCAAAGAAGTTGGAACAGTTGGTCACCAGCGAAGTGGAGAAGTTGGATATCGCGTGTTCAATTTGCACGATTTTTGTTAGAGGGAGAGCAAAATACGATCCGAGGAGCACAAAAATCGTCGTTGACTCATCGATTGGGACTGATTTAAAATGTTTATATGACTCGGCAGAACCCTTAGTATTAACTGACATCACCTTTGTATATGCCAAACCCTAATTCTCCCACCGTACCAATGGCAAACCATGCCAGCCACGTCTCTGCGCCAAGGCATGCCAACCATGCCAGAGGAACCACCGTGCCAATGGCAAACCATGCCAGCCACGTCTCTGCGCCAAGGCATGCCAACCATGCCAGCCGCACCACCGTGCCAATGGCAAACCATGCCAGCCACGTCTCTGCGCCAAGACATGCCAACCATGCTAGCCGCACCACCGTGCCAACCACGTCTCTGCTCCAAAGCATGCCAACCATGCCAGCCGCACCACCATGCCAATGGCAAACCATGCCTGCCACGTCTCTGCGCCAAGGCATGCTAACCATGCCAGCTATGAACAGATGGCATGTCAAATGAGTTGTGTTAATATAGTAAAAGAATTAAGCGATGGAATTCCTAGCGAGCGGTATTGTCAATAACGTTAGTGATAAAGACTTTATTGCGGGAGATAATGTTAATATCGTTTCGATATGATGACTAGCACCAACGACTAGTTCTTTCTCGCTTATAAATAGGTAATTTTCAAACTAAATTTTTACATCAAAAAATTTACTCACAATTTTTCTTTAATTCTCTATCTCTCAATCTAAATTTTTTCCAAAATTTCTCAAATGGCAGAGTTTCAAACCCAACTTGATTCGGCGACGCAGCCTTACTTTTCTGGAGTAGTACTTGAAAGTGGTGTTAAAAATATATATGTGATAGTTTTAAAGAAATAGGTAAAAAACAATGAAGTCTTCATCTTTTGGATATTAACCAACTCAAACATGCAGCTAAGAAAAGGCAAAAAAAAGTTCTAGGCAAAGAAGAAGATAAACAAAGGAAACTCAGTTCATGAGCGCATTGATTGAAAGTATGTGAAACAAAGAAGATAAACAAGATGAAGAACATTATCCCATATTTCTATTTTTAAATTCTATATTTTAAATAATTATTGTCTAGTTTTATGTCTTGTAAAACGATTTTTAATGATTAATTCGAAGTTTATATCAATTCGAAATTTGACTCATATTGATTGTTAATTCATTCTTTCATTTTAATTAGACTATTATTTTGACTTTAACTAATAAAGTAAGAAAATATTAGTTAAAGTCAATATTTCATCAAATAAAACATGTTTTGTAGTATTGTTTTGATGTCTTTCGACGTATATTGGGGAAATTTTTCTTCGTCATTTTGAGCGATTGTATCTTCCCTTTGCGGATGATTTTTTCAAATCTTCATGGATGGATCGTGGCTTGCTATTCTCGATTCAAAAATATCAATCATTCAACACGGTATCGCTTTGAAACTATTTTTAATATAAGAGATTTAAGGCATTCGGGTTCGTTTGGGTATACAAAATTACGGGAAACGTACTCCTTTCTTGTAGGACCATCTCTTATCAAAGAAGAAGAAAATCATATTCAATGTTCGGAATTGATTCCAGATAATACCATCATTTTTCCCTACTACATAAACAAAAATTGGGTATCTTTACGGTTTCTTCGCATATACGAAGGGTTTAATCATCTTGTATTTTAATGTTTTTTTTATTCTCGTAAGCGATCATGTAATTAGTATTTTGATTTGAATGAATTGAAATATATTGATTGATGATAAGCATGTAAATGCTACATTTTATACCCATATTTATAATAGCTAGGACACAATATTTTAGTTACTAATACTATTTTAGTGCTTTTGTAGAAAGTACAAGTGAATTCGATCATCCAACGAATAAACAGCAAAATGTGAGACTTATTGGTGTTTGCGACGAAAATGGCAAAATGTGGTTGGCCTGGTATCTCCATGTATCAGCAACCACAATGATCAAATATGCTGGCCTGGTATTTCTATATATCAGCAGCACTTATTATGCTGGCCTGGTATTTTTATATATCAGCAGCACTTATTATCTTTGGCTTTGGTATCTCCATATATCAAAGCAGCAATGAAATGGGCTGGCATAGTATTTCTATATATCAACGTAGGGTTGGCCTGGTATCTCCATATATCAGCAACCACAATGATAAAACGGTGTTGGCGTAAATTTACGTATAGCATGAACAAAATTGAGTTTCCAAAGGTAGCCGCATTAATTCTTGAAGCACCTGCTACACTTCCAAATTCAATATCCAAGATTGTTTCCTTAGTGGCACACCTCCATCGGGTAATGACATGCAGAAGAAAAATATATGTGGATAATTAATTGGTGTTAATTTATTAATGAGAGAATATTGTGATTGTCAAGAGGGAATCAGTATTCAATGTGAAAAGATTTTTGCAAGATGGTATATGGCATGACAATATATTCATGAAGTATTATGGGATCCACATGCATGCAACTCTCACTCGGAAAAGGAAATAAAATAAAGAAATGAAGTGGTATTATGGAAAATGGAAGAAAATAAAGTAATGAAGTAATATTATTTTACTTACCATTATTAGTGGGAGTGAATTATATTAAACGTGGGCATGAGATTGTGAACATGCATTTTGGTTGGTGGTTAAAGATACATGCAAGAGAGATTAATTGTGATTGGAGAAAGAATTATACTTCTTACTTTAATTATTCACATGCAAAAAATTGATAAGGAAAGAATATGTTATTCTCATGTACACTTTAATATGTGTGAAGGGGAGGAACCATAAAAGGGAGGCAGTGACGAACCAAGAGAAAGGGGGCGGCTACGGCCGTTTAGGGAGAAGGGGGTTTTTGCTGTTTTGATTTCCTTTTCTCATGTTTAGCTAGAGCCATGTTAGGGTTTAGGTAGAAACCAATTTTATTGTGTAAACTCTACAATGATATGCTTAATAATGATTTGATTGATTAATAGTTCTTCTTCATATAGCTTGGTATTTAATCGTTTATGTGATTTTCTTGATTATTTATGCTTTTGAATTGATATTTCGTGCTTCGGTTAAATCCCTAGACGTGGTATGCAAGGATTGATAGGTAATGCTTTAGAATCACTACCCATGAAGCGAAGGAAACTATAGAGGAGAAACAATATTTGATAATGCATGGAATACATTTTTAAAGATTAGTAGAGTTTGCATAGTTAATTGGTGGAAACCGAAGACCCTAGCAACCCATTCTCATTTTGTTTATTGTTAGAATTATTTTTATCTCGTTTTGCTTCAAATTTCTGAAAATCGTTCAAACATCATCTCGTTGGTTACTTAATTTTTGATATTAGTTGGTAGAGTATTTCACACTTCTCGTGGGAACGACCCGCATTTGCTATCGATATTACAATTGACTCGTGCGCTTGCGGATATAACTAGGTTTTATTTAATCGTTAATTTGGTCATATAAAATCTACATCAAGTTTTTTGGCGCCGTTTCTGGGGGAGTGGTTGCATAATACACTCGGTTGATATCAATTTTTGTATATAGCTTATTTTTATTTTATTTTGTATATAATTTATTTTTCTCTTTCTTTTAGATTTCTTTTAGTTCTTTTTACCAGATTCGTTTGAATATTTTTTTCAGGTACCTTAGCTTGAAGTGCGAGCGAAAAGAAAGTATGTACTCGCAAGGTTTTTGCAAGAACAACTTGGAGGATCCATTAGAGGTTTGCTTAGCTCATTTTGGGTATGATTTTGATGATGATAGTGTTATTTGTGAAGTCAATGTCTTGTTAGACTCCACACCGCTGCTAGACACTAATAAATGGAAGCCCAAACTAGAACCTCTAGCTATGCCCTCAGTCAAGAAAGTTCCGACCATGACCTTTAAGCCATTAAGTTCTGAATTTTTTCGTCTTGATGATATTAATAATGAAACCGTTTTAGATGATAATGGGTCTATGAGTCGCGATATTATTCCACCTTTGAGCTCTTGTTTTGCGGATGAATTTGAACCTGTATTAGCCGCGGAAGTTATTTCTGCTGACTTAGAGCCAGATTTAGGACGAGCACCTCAACAAGAAGCTGTTGAACAATTTTTACCTCTTTGTGTGAATGAATTACTTATCCCGAAAATGCATGGCTTGATTAATAAGGATTGTTATCTATGGGGAATGCATTCACATATATCTTTGGATGATTATAGTTGTTGCAGGTGCATATTTTCAGCAAAACTGATTAGTTGGGTTGATCCCCAAGTTTTCAGACTCTATATATATGATTTGCAGCGTACTTTGGGGTACCAACCTCACCTTGTTTGAGAACATGCTACTGGAAAACAGGGAAACAAATACATTTCGCTTCATGGGAGTCAACCCATCAGATTTGTTCCCTCTACTCTATCTCTTATTTTCTTTTTGTTTATTTTTTCATTTCCCATCTTAATTTCTACGTTGGATGACTCAATTACATTGAGGACAATGTAATATTTAAGTATGGGGGAGTGAGTAATTTTGCATATTTTTGCAGATTTTTACTTTTCTTAGGATTATATAAATAAAAAAAAATCAATTGCATAATATCTCTGTTTTGCTCGAGGACTAGCAAAATATAAGTGTGGGGGTGTTGATAAGCATGTAAATACTACATTTTATACCCATATTTATAATAGCTAGGACACAATATTTTAGTTACTAATACTATTTTAGTGCTTTTGTAGAAAGTACAAGTGAATTCGATCATCCAACGAATAAACAGCAAAATGTGAGACTTATTGGTGTTTGCGACGAAAATGGCAAAATGTGGTTGGCCTGGTATATCCATGTATCAGCAACCACAATGATCAAATATCTTGGCCTGGTATTTCTATATATCATTTGCACTTATTATCTTTGCTTTAGTATTTTTATATATCAATGACACTTATTATCTTGGCTTTGGTATCTCCATATATCGTGACAATGAAATGGGCTGGCTTTGGTATTTCTATATATCAACAGCCGGGTTGGCCTGGTATCTCCATATATCAGCAACCACAATGATAAAACGGTGTTGGCGTAAATTTACGTATATCATGAACAAAATTGAGTTTCCAAAGGTAGCCGCATTAATTCTTGAAGCACCTGCTACACTTCCAAATTCAATATCCAAGATTGTTTCCTTAGTGGCACACCTCCATCGGGTAATGACATGCAGAAGAAAAATATATGTGGATAATTAATTGGTGTTAATTTATTAATGAGAGAATATTGTGATTTTCAAGAGGGAATCAGTATTCAATGTGAAAAGATTTTTGCAAGATGGTGTATGGCATGACAATATATTCATGAAGTATTATGGGAACCACATGCATGCAACTCTCACTCGGAAAAGGAAATAAAATAAAGAAATGAAGTGGTATTATGGAAAATGGAAGAAAATAAAGTAATGAAGTAATATTATTTTACTTACCATTATTAGTGGGAGTGAATTATATTAAACGTGGGCATGAGATTGTGAACATGCATTTTGGTTGGTGGTTAAAGATACATGCAAGAGAGATTAATTGTGATTGGAGAAAGAATTATACTTCTTACTTTAATTATTCACATGCAAAAAATTGATAAGGAAAGAATATGCACTTTAATATGTGTGAAGGGGAGGAACCATAAAAGGGAGGCAGTGACGAACCAAGAGAAAGGGGGCGGCTACGGCCGTTTAGGGAGAAGGGGGTTTTTGATGTTTTGATTTCCTTTTCTCATGTTTAGCTAGAGCCATGTTAGGGTTTAGGTAGAAACCAATTTTATTGTGTAAACTCTACATTGATATGCTTAATAATGATTTGATTGATTAATAGTTCTTCTTCATATAGCTTGGTATTTAATCGTTTATGTGATTTTCTTGATTATTTATGCTTTTGAATTGATATTTCGTGCTTCGGTTAAATCCCTAGACGTGGTATGCAAGGATTGATAGGTAATGCTTTAGAATCACTACCCATGAAGCGAAGGAAACTATAGCGGAGAAACAATATTTGATAATGCATGGAATACATTTTTAAAGATTAGTAGAGTTTGCATAGTTAATTGGTGGAAACCGAAGACCCTAGCAACCCATTCTCATTTTGTTTATTGTTAGAATTATTTTTATCTCGTTTTGCTTCAAATTTCTGAAAATCGTTCAAACATCATCTCGTTGGTTACTTAATTTTTGATATTAGTTGGTAGAGTATTTCACACTTCTCGTGGGAACGACCCGCATTTGCTATCGATATTACAATTGACCCGTGCGCTTGCGGATATAACTAGGTTTTATTTAATCGTTAATTTGGTCATATAAAATCTACATCAATTGACCAAAAAAAAAATTAAAACTTCTACTTAGGAAAATAATATCTACTTAAAACTAATATTAAAACTTTTATTTAGGAAATTAAGTTGACAATTAAGAAACTAAAACATAAATATTGGATTATATTTGGGCAACACTCTTAAAATCTCAAAATAATTTCCATATTGGAAGTCTTTTCTGCTATTGCAGCGCCACTGCGCCCAACATCTTTGTTCAATGTCTATCATGGTTTCACCACTCCTCATGTTTCGACCCACTTGCATTACTAAAGCAACATAAAAAATAATTTCCTTATTGATCACATTTAAGCGATGACATAACGAGTTCGCATCGCGATTCTAGAGGTTTATTGTTTCTTCTTGAAATTTCACAAACATGTTTTCCCAAAATGTGATGGTTTGGAGTGCAACACCAACTATAAGACGTTGACCAGAAAGAAAACATAATTCCTGAAAATACATTCATCTTCCGCAGTAGTAAATTTGGAATCCTCCTTCTTCTTATTTTATTTTGCACATTGGCTCAGTTAACAACTCTTTGATTTTCGACAGCATATTGGTTTTCTATGAACTCGGCCATGTTCATATTTTTAGTCATGCTCTTTGAAAAATTGGAAGAATGATGAAAAGTATGGAAGATGTGTGAGTTTAAAATTTTAGAGAGATTTTGAAATTCTGGTGTGAGTTGAAATGAATTTGAAGTTAGGTATTTATAGGGGTGGGAATTCCTGACCGTTGGATGAAAGATAAATGAGCGATGTTCACAACAGCGAGGGATGTAAATACTAGTGTTGGTGTTTGTCTGACCGTCAAGCGATAAGATGACCATCAAGTGATCGACATTCTATCGCTCGCTGGAAAGTCTGTCGTGTATGCCTAAGTGGTATATTTGGCACTTTGGCACATGTGTTTGCCACTTTCCCGCACCCATAGTGGGTGCAAAAGTGGAAAATCATTGTGTTGACATGTCCATAGGAATAGGCTTTAGGGATGCGGTGGGATATAAAATAGTGTCATGTAATAGTAATTTTCTGAAAAGGTGAGGGTACCCAAATATACCTCAAGCTAAAAATTTTCCTACATATAAGTCATTTCTCCGAAAATGATTGTCTATGGACTGAGTCGAGACAATACAACTAATCGGTTCACACTCCGTGTGATCTTCTATGGATACGAGATCGAGACAATACAACAACGAAGTATGTTTACTTGATAAGAGGTTCGGACTTAACCAAACACAATAGGATTACTATCAAGTAAAATAGGAATTAACGTTTGTGTAATTTACTTTAATTATAATAAAACAATTATAATGCGGAAAATAAAAGTAAATGACACAGCAAGATTTTTTAATGAGGAAACCGCAAATGCAGAAAAACCCCGGGACCTTGTCCAGTATTGAATACTCTCAGGATTAAGCCGCTATACAAAATTAAACCAACTTTGTATACTTCAGACCAAGCAACTAAACCTATAGTTCACCTAGTTCCGTCTGTATTCCCATGCCTGAAACTTATGAATAAGTCACGTACTTGGAACAATTCCTTTGGTTCGTATTCCAAACAGTAAAGGAACAACAAATCTGTATGGTAGCAACTCTTTTCAACCAAGTGATGTGAGTTCGACAAAGGCTCTTCTGTTTATCTTAATAAACTCCTTCGTCAGGTTCTTAGATCTATCTTATGATCAACTACCAAAGGTAATTGTTAAGATTTTGCAATCAATACTTTTAATCACAAATAATTGTATTGATGTCGATCTACACAACTAATCAATCTAATCTACCACAAGGATAAACCGATTATAGTTGGATCCTCTATACCGAAACAAGTATTGTGCACACCAAAGATTATGAAACCCCAATTAGAAATCTTCAATATCTTCTTAGATCTTCAATAAACGCCTGCACACAACAACTTGAATCTCTTGTGATCAATCACGCACAGAACGGAGTCTGTTAACAATGGATTATCACAAGACGTGTTTAGATCTACAAACAGTCTAAAGATCCCTGTCGAAACTTCGATCTAGTTTGAGTGAATCTTATGTTAGAAGAGAAGATTCTCAAGCATAAACAAACTAGGTGCAATCAAAGTTCAACCACCGTTAGTCAATCAAATCAATCGAAAACACAAGATAAACCGCAATTATCTAGTTTCCCACCAACAGTACTAATAGAGCTTCTCAATCCCAAAGAAGACTTTAAACTGAGCGGTCGTAAGAGATTTCGCCTAATTAGGTTACTCTCCTCTCCGAATAGGCGGCTTCACTAGTAAAAACACAACCGAAGAAGTTTACTGTCACGAAGGATTAGTTTGCTAGAAATGCGAACTTCAGGTATTTATAGACAAGGAAGATTGGACACCAAGGAATTTCCAAAACCGAAAATATTCTCAAGATACGCAATATATTCCAAATTCGGTTTCCATAATTCCCGGAAATGCTCTGTCCAAAATATTGACCGAAAATCTCTTTGGAAAATCTTCAACTAGTAAATGCACATTACTAATTCTCATTTTCCTAAAATAAAATTAAAAACCCTAAATAAAAGATTCTTAACTTATTTATGTTTCGATCCTGGGATTCTCTTCCTTTAGCTATTAAGGAATAACTTTGAACAATTAAAGATAAGTGTTACTGCACATGTTCAAAGTATGTCGACATCCTTACTTTGTAAGTCCTTTTTCATACTTACAATCTTGAAACCGATTTGCCACACTTCCAAACAAGTTTAGAATTGGTTCATCTGACTTTCAATAACTATGTGATTGATCAAGAACACTCAATCACCAATCATGGGTTTAACGGTTCTACCAAAACAAGTTTCGGTTCTACCTCCATGTGAGTACTATGCATAGTCACACTAGCTTTCCAAAATTCGGTTGAGTAGGTACTAGGATCGTTTCCCCATATATATATGGTATCTAACTTGAATGTGTTGCACATGTCCATAGGATCGGTTCCCCTTTGCCTAAAAACGTGTTGCACATGTCCATAGGATCGGTTCCCCTTTCTACTAAAACATGTTGCACCACATACAAGGATCGATTCCCTTTGTGATGTGTTACACCTCTTACTAGGATCAGTTCCCCTTTACCTAGAGTCGGTCTTACACAAAATCACAAACTCGATCATACCATCTCAGGTGATTACTTAAGATCGGTTTCACTAATAAAAGTCATACCAATACAAAAGTCGTGCCGTTGTGAATAGTTTTACCAAGAACACAAACAAGTCATAAGCGGTTATACTAATCACACATATTGGTTGTTCACAAGATATGCAATGAATAACAATACCAATAACGCCCGACGATTTGCTTTTCGATTCACAAAACAAGTTCATGAATTTACTTCCTTAAAATACATGTAAAACATTATTTCTTAGGATGAAATTCTCACCTCATACCCATACATAATCACAATAGCATTTAAACGATTATGTCGATGTCTTATCTACAAAGTTTAATGGTTAAGCAATAAACCTTGTATTGTATTCCTTAATACTATGTCTAACTAGAGTGTTCATGCTTCGCAGTTTTGTTTTCAATATGCACGACTTGAAAGATACGTTAGGGAATGAAACAGTTCAAGTCAAATATCACTAACCTCGAGTGGAAGGATGATGTTATCGTTGTAGCTTCTTACTTCTTCACTTATTCAAGTCTTTGCAATACTTGTAATGTCTCATATCCTAATAATTTCAAGATAACCTATACGAAGTTGACTCTAGTACATAATCAAGCGAATCTTTAAATGAGTTTTGATTCACTAAAATATGACAACCAAACTTGACATACCGACGCTTGGTTGGTTCAACCGAGCAATGCTCTAATAATCTCCCCCTTTTTCAATTTTAGTGACAAAACTCTTACATCATTTGGATAAACAAATTACAAGAATTCATTACACATACGCTTGATTCCCGAATTCAACAGCACAATAACCTGTATACATTCAATCCTTAAATTCTACTGTTGACATTATGATCACAGAGAATATTACTCCACCTAAAGGTAAGATAGGTAGATTTTATCAATCCGCACGTCTTTGTTATTCCTTTGTAATGATATGTTACTCCCCCTTAGTCTATGCTTTCACTATTTCGTTAGATAAACGTTTAAGCACCAATGTCCTTTCCCTTAGTGATACCAATCAATATAAAATCAATGCCAGTATCACTTGTTTACTCCATATAATTCTCCCCTTTTTTGTCACAAAATGACAAAGAAACGAAAAAATAAAGGACAAACCAAAAAGAATCTTACAAATCTCAAAATAGACTTGCAACCTATAGAGTTAAGCACGAGGGTTCCACACACCATATTTGATAACCAATATCAAAACCGAAACTACAAAGTAATTTTGTTTTGATATGTTATCAAGGAAACAATTTCCCGGAGCAATTTTCCCTAATAGTTTAGCAAACCAAAAATAAACTAAGCACCTTAGTCCCTTTGCTAAACCGATTGTACAAATACAATCGCTTGTTCGATAATACCAAAATAAAGATAACTCTATTTTTCTCATCAGGTTCTAATTATCCATATAACTTAGACCTTTAAGTTTTAAACAAGACAAGTACTAGGTTAGTTAACTAGCATTTCTTGTTAAGGCATTTGATTAGACTTGAATAACCGAAACCTCCACTTTGATAAGTCTAACTAAGATCAGAATTAACTTAGTTTCTCTTATCAGGAATCGAATTGGACTAAACAATTCATCCCGTAAACCTTTTCTTTCGTTAAGCCATAAACAATTCATACAAACCAAAATAAATCAACTTGCATAATTATTCACCTCAACAGGAAGCAATTGAAACAACATAGACATTAAAGCACCGCAATTGTACCGAAATTTTGTAAGTCTAAACGATTGATACCACACAATAAAGTAAGATAACAATAGTTTTTCTTAACCGGAACCAATTTAATCACACACACATCCATACACACATAATGGAATAAAACATCAATTGTACCGAAATTTTGTTAAGCAAAAGCAATAAATATACGCAATAAAATCAAGCTTTTCTTAAACAGGAAAACAATTAACTAACAACATTGTTACCTTAAATTTCGCATCCTCTTCTCCAATATGTTTGCATCTTCTTCCAGGGAGAATTGATATCGAAATATCATTATGTTGTCATCCTTATGCAAAACAAAAGAATAACAACAACCAACCTTTACCAGTGAAAGATTGAAAACCGGTTTTTAACTATTGTAAGAAAAAGTTGAAAACCCTCGAAACACATATGCTTTTATGCTAAACCAAAACCGATTCAACATATTGTGACTTTTTCACATATTGTTTCTATCAGAATCCCTCATGATCCTTTGATAAAGCCTACCATCATGGGCTAGAACTTAATCCTGCTAAATTAAAAAGTCACCCAAACCATAAGGGTTCACAACATATGAGATCGAATATTAAGGTTATGAAAACCGAAAACATACATCTCATAAATCAATTTGCAATACACCATAAATATTCAACATAAAATCAAGTATTGCAATTACCTCAATCTTGTTGGGAATTGAATTGCGAAACCAACGTAAAAAGAATGAGGTCATTTCGAGTTCGGACGAAGAATTATAGGCAAAACAGTTTTACACTCCTTCGTATTGCACCTCTCCCTAGGATCGGTACCCTTGTGTTGCACTTCTCACTAGGATCGGTACACATGTGTTGCTAGTGAAGGATCACAATACTAAACTGTTTTTTGGCATAACTTTTGCATACGAAGTCCGAATTCAGTGATTTTTGGCTCGTTTTAACCATAAAAGCAAGAGCTACACATATATAATCAGTAAATATCAACATCATCAACTCAAAATTACCATTTATAAAAAGCTCAAATATAGATAGATAAGGTATGAGTATAGAAGAAAAATAATCTCCCTAAAGATGTTAATTAGTCATATAATAACCGAGAGATCATGTGCTCAGTTTCATGTGCTTCCTCACCCTTTATAAGATTGAGCACAAAGGTGAACATGCACATTCCAACACAACTAGGTTGTGTTGAGTTGATCCGTGTCTTGTTCGTCACGAGTGACTAAGACAGAATCATCATTCTTGACCTCTTGCTTGGTTTGTTTTCTCTTGTTCCATCTCTTGTTTTTCTTCTTTGACTTGTGATGAAGAGTGTCATTATCACAACATTTACTAGTACAACAGATTTTAGACATGAAGTCTTTCTTTAGTCTTTCAAGAAAACTCTTGTAATTATTGTCTCCAATAATTAACAGTTGAGAGTCATTCTTGTGACTAACTTTTGGTCCCTTCTTGGCTATGGAGGACTTTGGGACCCATTTAGAATTGGGTTTCGCAGGAGCAGCTTTATCCTTCATACCATTAGGACGATTGTCCTTTTGAATACTTTGCGAAACAACTTTTTTCCAATTTGGAACATCAGATCTTGTCTTAGCATTTAAAAGTCATCTCTCTTTATATATTCGGGTCTTTTATGAGATGGACTTGTCGAGAGATAGGCAAAATTTGAACTATCATTATAATAATTATTTTGCCTAAACTTTGGACAATATCGATCTGAGTTCTTTCGGGGAGCAGACTTAGCCAATTCGTTTGATACAAAAGAAAGTGTATCTTTTATCTTACGAATATTACATCCCCGTTCCACATGCCCTTTATTACCACAATAACAACAATGTTTAGTAACATACGAAGTCTAAGTTTTAATGTTACCTTTTTGTGGATCCTCTTGCATTGGAGCTTGACGATTTTTCCTCTTCTTCTTCTTCTTATCTTTGTTCAACTTTGTTGCTTTATTGACATTAGCAGAAGTGCTCTCTTTGATTGTTGCACTTGAAACGTATGGTTGAACATGCTTCTTAGGCATGATTGGCTTTACTTCTTTACGAGAAATAGGAGCATCTTTGACAATCGTGGAAACCTCTGGTTGAGAAGAATTTGTAGCTTTAACAAATTTTACCTCTTTGCTAATATTTGAAGCACCTATTCCCTTATAGCCCAATCCTCGTGTATCACGATGATTTCTACTTGCTTCTAACATTGAGGTTACATTGTTTGAGCTATCAATGCGCTTTTGAAAGTATAAATTTTCTTCTTCTAGCATCTTGATTTTATCAAGAGCACTTGCCAGGTCAGCCTCAAGGCATTTTTCTCGTGAGACATATTCCCTTTCCTTCTCTTCGAAACTCTTTTGTTGAGAGTTAATCCTTGCATAAGAATCATCAAGATTTTCTTCAAGACCCTGTATTTGTTGAGAAGTATCTTCCCTAAACTTCTTGTGATTTTGATGCATCTTTTCACATTCAATATTAATTGCTTTAAAATCATCCCGATTTTTCTCAATAACCTTTTTGTAAATAAGCAATTGCTTACAAAAAGATTCTGAGGGTGGTTCAATAACCTCTTGCGATACGTTAACTGAGTCTTTCTTTAGTTTTCGCTCTCACTTAACTCTACTTTGACTCATGTCTTATAGGTTGGATCACACCAAACACGGATTGTTAGATTTTTTCGTGTTTGCTTGCTCTGATACAAATTGAAAAGGCGAGGGTACCCAAATATACCTCAAGCTAAAACTTTTCCTAAATATAAGTCCTTTCTCCGAAAGTGATTTTCTATGGACTAAGTCGAGACAATACAACTAATCGGTTCACACTTCGTGTGATCGTCTATGGATACGAGATCGAGACAATACAACAACGAAGTATGTTTACTTGATAAGAGGTTCGGACTTAACCAAACACAATAGGATTACTATCAAGTAAAATAGGAATTAACGTTTGTGTAACTTACTTTAATTATAATAAAACAATTATAATACGGAAAATAAAAGTAAATGACACAACAAGATTTTGTTAACGAGGAAACCGCAAATGCAGAAAAACCCCGGGACCTTGTTCAGAATTGAATACTCTCAGGATTAAGCCGCTATACAAAATTAAACCAACTCCGTATAGTTGATACCAAGCAACTAAACCTATAGTTCACCTAGTTCCGTCTGTATCCCCACGCCTCCAACTTATGAATAAGTCACGTACTTGGAACAATTCCTTTGGTTCGTATTCCAAATAGTAAAGGAACAACAAATCTGTTTGGTAGCAACTCTTTTCAACCAAGTGATGTGAGTTCGACAAAGGCTCTTCTGTTTATCTCAATAAACTCCTTCATCAGGTTCTTAGATCTATCTTATGATCAACTACCAAAGGTAATTGTTAAGATTTTGCAATTAATACTTTTAATCACAAAGAATTATATTGATGCCGATCTATGATAGGTGTTGTAAAACACCTAATTTTATATCTAGTATTTATGCTTTCTTTGCTATTTTCCTTGGGAATTGCATATCTTATGTTTGCTTTTGAGTAGATTAGGTATTTCGGAGTCATTTGGAACAAAAGAAGAAGAAAAGGTGTCAATTCTTACGTGCACTGCTATTGAGAGCCGAGCCTAGCCAGCGATAGGAGACGACCACCGCAGCTTAGTCTAGAGAAGCATGGGCAAAGAACCTTGGTGGCCCTTAATCCAATTACTGGGTGCCTACACTCTGGGGTTTTCAGAGCTGGGGCGGTTATATCCAACTCCAATTCCTACACAGAACCTAAGATTCAGAGAGAAATCATTTCTCTCATTATTTCTCTCTGTCTGTATGAGTGGTGGCATCTAAAAATCAGAGAAAGGACGAGATTTCAGAGATTAGTGAAAGTGATTGTTGCAGTTGCCGTGAAGATGAGGTTGCTGCTGGTGATTGAGAGCAGATCGAGAAGTACAGGGTTTCTGGTAGTGTGGTTGAAGATGATGGACGGGTTTAGGTTGATATTTCCGATCGATTAATGGAAATGGTGATTCAAAGCTGGGAAGGAGATTATCAAGGGGTTTTGTCTGAATTAAGTATGGCAAATCGAGAAGTGGAATCAGGTGGAGTAATGGAGAATGGGTTATGAGAAGAAAGGGGATCTGGTGACAATGGTGATTGAATTTTAGAAGCAGAGAATGAACCGGAAGAAGATTGGGTACCAATTCGATTTGAACTCAAGGAAATAAGTTGAAGGAAATTGAGTTAGGGTTTGCTGTTTTAATGAATTCATGGGTTAGAAGTTGAAATTAGTGATGTCATGGCCGTACCTGATTAGGGTTCCTGTTGATGTTCATGAGATTTGAGGAATTGATCAAGAATTCAGGGAGAGTTGAAGAGGTTCTGGTAATGGAATAGGAGTTGGAATTGGATGGGGTTTGGTCGAATTAATGTTGATGGTAGAAGCTGGGTGATTCTCATGGGTCAGGTGGAATTGTTGCAGGTGAAATTTCAGAGTTGTTGGCCTGAGTTAGGTGGTTAAGAAGCTACAGATAATGCAGCAATGAGATTCACAGTGTCTGAGCTAGAATGATGTTGGTACGTGAGGCGGTTTGCTTATTGTGCCGGGGAGATATTGAGGGCTTGAACTATGAATTGGATGCAGCTCAAATGGCCAAGAACAAATTGATGTGAGTCTTAAGTCAGCTAGCTATGTTGCATGTAAAGTGCAGTGGGTTGTGGCATTATGCAATGGTTGAAGCCTGGATGTTTGTTAGGCTTATCTTGAAGGAATATATGAACTGCAGGGCTGTTGGAGGTAAAAACTGAGCCTGAGAATGGAAATGTGCAGATTAGTGGTGCTGCTATGTGTGTTGCCATGGTTTTGGCAATGGAAATGGAATGATTAGCCTGAGCTAGGTTGCTTGCACTAGTTTAGGATGAGAAGAATGGCGGTAGATCTGATTTTGTTATGGAGATGGTGCTAATGGATCTGAATAGTGATGAGTTTCTGCAATAGATGTATGCTTAGGACAGGTGAAAATCCAGAATGTGATGTTATGGCATTGAGAGTGAGATTTGTCTCTGGGTGTTGCTTGTGTTGGTGATTAGGCCATGGACTGAAGCAGTGATATATTGCAGTGTGATTGTTTGTGCTAGTGACACTGTTGTGATGTTGCAGTATGGCAGTTATGAATTGAAGTTGTGGTGATGCTATGAGCTGTAGAATGAGGAGCTAAACTGGTCATTGTTGCTGCTATTGAGTTGGCTGTGGCTGTGACAATTGCAGTCAAAGATGAATGGAGCAGTTGTGATGGTTCTTGAGAACCAGTTATGAAGTTGTGATGCTGTGGTGGCTTGCTGGGGAGATTGCCAGATGGTGTTGGTGGAAGCATATAGACGAGGTGGAGATACTTCTCTGGCTGTGGCAGATGCTTGAACTGAATTGAATGAAATCAGTTGTGTGCCTAGGATATTGCAGCTGAAGTGAAACTGAATGGTAATGAGTTGCAGGCTGAATGGGAAGTAGAAGAGGTTGTGGTGTTGTGTAATGAGTGATGTTGGCTGATGGAGTGATGGAGACAGTGAAGACATGAACTAAAATTAGTAGCCCAGGGCCATCATGGCTGGAGTTTAAATGGTGATGCACAATGATAGTGCAGCACAGCTATGGCATGAGCAATGGCCTATGCCAATGCCACTCAGCTTATTCAGCCAAGCAGTTTAGCTGATTCAGATCTGACTAGACTCAGATGATGTTGTGCTGACTCGATGACTCGATGTTTGACCCGGTTTGACTCAGTGACTTGACTGAGTTGACCCGTTGACCGGTGACCGGGCGGACTTTGCCGGTCACCTGGGCTATTTTCCGGCGATTCCTCCGGCCGATTCCTCCGGCCATAATACCAGTTTTCCGGCGACGTATTTTTGGACATATTTTCTACATGGGTTTCTCTCTCTTATGGGCTTGGTGGACTTCTATCTATTGGACCCAAAGGGCTTGACCTAATTTTGGAACAAGAAGAGCTATAAAGGAGAAAGTTTCTACAACATATAGCATATATTTTTTCTTGGAACTTTGGAGAGCCGCTTTTGTTTACGCTTCTAGGGTTTGCTTGTGTTCATCTTCTTCTTTTTAATTAATATTTTTATGATGAACTCCATAGCTATGAGTAGCTAAACAATTATTATTGGTTATGGGATAAAGTTGATTTCTCAATATGTTATATGATTCAATGAATTAGTTTTGTCTCAATATTTTATTGTTTGTGGTTCACAATTAATAGTGTTATATGATTTGATTGTTTGTTTGGTTGAGTCCGGAATCAATCCGATTTACTTTCATCTCTAGAGCTATATTAGGGTTTTCAATACGAAAAAAGTTATTTATCCCTGATTCTAAGTAGCATAATTGTGGGTAGTGCTTGTAGTGATATATCCTACTAGTCACAAGTGAATCATAACTTTTGTTAAAACGACTAGTGCTTTTACACATTCGTTTGCATTGATTAGTCTTATTCCATAGAACTTATTGCTTTTAGGGAATTAAATCTAATTGTGCTTTTACACTTTAGGTTGCTTTCTAGGAAGAATTCACATATGCATCTTTTAATGTGGTTGTGATGAAAACAGGGAATTAGCGGGATATACTTGCGATCAAGGTATCCTAGGACTATTAGTATATGAGAGATTAAAATACCAATTCTAATCATTGATGAAAATACATGTTTGTGAATGATACTATCCCGTGACCAATATATTCTCCTTATTGATTATTCCAATTACTTACTTTGCTTTCAATTACTTTTATTTATTTCGTTAAAACAACAAACATCCCCTTGGTTACCTTAGAAACTGAAAATCGCATAACAACAATTGCCTCTCTGTGGATACGAACTCTTCCTTACTTTGTACTTCATTTAAATTTAGTGAGCAAGAAAGTGAAATTATTTTTGACGGATTGACAAACCGATCAAATTTTGGCGCCGCTGCCGGGGAGGCATACGGCTTGTTATTAAGTTTTTAGTTTCTTTTTATATTTTCTGCTTTTATATTTGCTTTTCGGTTCTTGTCTTGTTCCTCACTTGTTTGCGAGAATTGTTTTCAGGTACCTAATCCCTGGATTCTAAAGATTGGAACTACCCAAGGTGCGGGATAGCTACTCGAAGAGGTACAATACTCCAACCAAGTCAAGACACAACAGAAAATCCAGAGTTAGAGGTGGAAGGAGAAGTACAAATAGAAGGAGAACAAGAGGTTCCAATCGTAGACGAACCACAAGTTGAAGAAGAAGAAACAATGGGTGATGCAAATCGTTCACTCAATGACTTGGCTTCTCATAGGCTTGATACACAACAGGGGTGTATTCAAACGAACTCTACTTTTGAGATCAAGCGGGGGTTGCTTAGAGAATTACCAAAATTCCATGGCATGGTGAATGAAGACCCAAACAAACATCTTATGGACTTCCACACCATTGTCACGGCTATGCTTCCAGCGGATGTAGAGGCGGATGGTGCAATGTTGAAAGTTTTCCGTTTCTCTTTGATGGATAGTGCTAAGGATTGGTTGTACTATTTACCTCCGGAAGTGTCACAACATGGAATGGGTTGAAGAAACTCTTTAGAGAGATATTTTCCTGCATCAAAGGCTACTCAAATTCGCAAGGAGATTTGTGGGATGAAGCAAAACGTGGGAGAATCCTTATATGAATGTTGGGAACGATACAAGAGATTGGTGGCAAGTTTGTCCTCACCACCAATTCGGTGATGCTATGATCATCCAATACTTCTATGAAGGACTCCAATCAAGTGATAGGAATCTTATTGGCCGCTGCGGGTGGTGGTGCACTAGTTAGAAAAATGGTGGCACAAGCTAGAGAGTTAATTGAAAACATGGCAGCGAACTCCCAATAATTTTTGAGCCGTGGTTCGGATGTGATTCTAAGAAAGGTGAATGAAGTGAGCGAGGTTGAGAACCGTCAACAAATGGGTAACATGTCGGCAATGATGCAACAAGTTGCAGCCCGAGGTGATACCTAGTTCCTCTCAAACTTATGAGGACGAGCAAGCTAATGCGATCTTTCCAAATCAACAAAGACGGTATGATCCCTACTCAAATACTTACAATCCGGGATGGAGAGATCACCCCAATTTTAGCTATGCCAACAAGCAAGGAGCGGTTCAACAACCTACCTTCAACTTTTCAAGTGGATTTCAACCTCAACAACAACAATTCCAGCCGAGACAACAATTTCAAAAGCAACCACAAGCACAACAACCAATGCAAAATCAAGGTTCGATATTGATTCAAAGCTTCAACAAAAAATGATGCAAGGTATTTCTACCATGTTCAAAGAAAGTCAACAGGAAACTAAGAGTGCTATCAAGGAGTTGCAAACACAAATGGGCTCCATGGCTATTGAGTTGAACCAATTGAAGGCACAAAATAGTGGGAAACTCCCTTCTCAACCTATTAACCCAAAAGAGGGTGTCAATGTTATTACGTTGAGAAGTGGTACACAACTTGTGCAACCCGAAATTACTGATTCGGGCATGGTGGAAGCACCAAAGGAACCTATTTTGGAGGAGAAAAATGAGGATTCTCCCCAAACTTCTGAGGTACCTATTCCTAACTCTAAAACTCCGGTTTCTACTTATGCTCCTCCTTTACCTTTTCCTTGCAGATTTGCAAGTTCTAAGAAGGCGGAACTAGAAAAGGAGATTTTAGACGTTCTAAAAAAGATCCATGTGAACATACCACTCATTGATGCTATCAAGCAAGTTCCAAAGTATGCAAAGGTGTTGAAGGACTTGTGTACCAACAAACAAAAGCTCAAAGGTAATGAAGTGCTTAGTGTGGGGGAGAATGCTTCGGCAATCTTACAACACAAACTCCCACTTAAGTGCAAGGATCCCGGTAGTTTTGACATTCCGTCACAATTGGTAACACAACATTTAACAAAGCTATGTTGGATTTAGGTGCATCCGTTAATGTTATGCCTGCGTCAATGTATAATTCACTTGATCTTGGTCCTCTTAAAAAGGCTGAAATTGTATTACAATTAGCCGATCGCTCTAATGTCTACCCAATGGGTATTGTTGAGGATGTTCTTGTGCAGGTTAATCAACTTGTATTTCCAGCTGACTTTTGCGTGTTAGAGATGGATGAAGGTTCACCGGACTCGTCTCTTCCATTGCTACTTGGGCGTCCCTTCATGAAAACGGCGAAAACCATAATTGATGTGGACAAGGGAACGCTAACCATGGAATTTGATGGAGAAACAATACGTTTCAACATTTTCGAGACGATGAGATATCCTAGTGATGTCCACTCTTGTTTCTCCATTGATGTTATGGATACATTGGCACAACAAATGTTTGAATTAAACGGTGATGATGCTTTGGGAACCGTGTTAACTATATCCATGGATAATGGTGTAGAGTGTGGTAATGAAGTCAAGGAAGCCCTTGGTGATCTTAATTCACTACAAGGATGCCCGGAAACTCATAATATCTCTTTTATTTCTTTACCATGCAGTGATGAAAAGCTTGTACCTTCAATTGTTAAATCTCCAATTTTAGAATTGAAACCTCTTCCCGATCACCTAAAGTACTTGTACTTGGGTGATAATGAAGAGTTACCTGTGATTGTTTCTAATGAGCTTAATGATTTACAGGAGCAAAAACTTTTAAGGGTGCTAAGGAAGTACAAGACGGCCATAGGATGGACAATCGCCGATATCAAGGGTATAAGCCCTGCCGTTTGTATGCGCAAAATTCGTTTGGAGGACGATGCAAAGCCTACAAGGGAAGCACAACGTCGTTTGAATCCTCCCATGATGGAAGTTGTGAAAAGGAGATACTCAAGCTTTGGAAGTGGGTGTTATCTACCCCATATCCAATAGCAAGTGGGTAAGCCCGGTACAAGTAGTACCAAAGAAATCGGGTGTGACAGTGGTGGAGAATGATAAGAATGAACTTGTCCCTACTCGTGTGCAAACCGGTTGGAGGGTTTGTATTGATTACGAGAAAATTGAATGCCACTACTAGAAAAGATCATTTTCCATTACCTTTTATTGATCAAATGCTTGAACGTTTATTTGGACACTCTTATTATTGCTTTCTTGATGGCTATTCGGAGTTATAATCAAATTGTGATAGCGCTAGAGGACAAGAGAAAACCACTTTCACTTGTCCTTTCGGTACTTTTGCTTATAGAAGGATGCCTTTTGGCTTATGCAATGCTCCGGCTACTTTTCAAAGGTGTATGGTAAGTATCTTTTCGGAATATGTTGAAAACATAATCGAAGTGTTCATGGATGACTTTAGTGTCTTTGGTGATTCATTTGACCTTTGCTTGAATAATTTGTCTCTAATCCTTGAACGATGTGTTGAAACAAATCTTGTGCTGAACTGGGAGAAGTGCCATTTCATGGTAACTCATGGAATAGTTTTAGGCCATATAATATCTTCTAAAGGCTTGGAAGTCGATAAATCTAAGATAGACCTTATTCGTGCTCTAACCCCTCCCACTACGGTGAGGGAGATACGTTCTTTTCTTGGTCATGCAGGTTTCTATCGTAGATTCATCAAGGACTTTTCTAAAATACCATCACCACTTTGTAACTTATTGCAAAAAGATGTGGTTTTTAACTTTGATGAAAAATGTATGGTGGCATTCAATCGTTTGAAAGAACTTTTGATTTCAGCCCCTATCATTAAACCACCAGATTGGAGCAAGCCTTTTGAGCTCATGTGTGATGCAAGTGACTATGCGGTTGGTGCGGTGCTTGGGCAACATGTGGGGAAGCTTCCTCATGATATTTATTATGCTTCGAGAACGTTAAATGAGGCCCAACAAAACTACACAACCACTGAAAAAGAGTTATTAGCTATTGTTTTTGCTTTAGAAAAGTTTCGCTCGTATCTAATTGGTACAAAAGTTGTTGTCTTTTCTGATCATGCAGCGCTTAAGTACTTGCTTACTAAGAAAGAAGCGAAACCAAGGCTCATACGGTGGATTTTACTCTTGCAAGAGTTTGATATTGAAATCAAAGACAAGAAAGGGATTGAGAACACCATTGCAGATCACTTGAGCCGACTTGCTGTAAATAAGGAGACTATCCCGTTGCGTGAAAGTTTCCCGGATGAGCAACTATTCTCAATTTCCTTTGGAGAACCATGGTATGCCGATATTGTCAATTACTTAGTTTCTAAACAAATCCCAAAGAACTTGTCTTGTCTTTGAGAGGGACAAACTTAAGAAGTTAGGAAACCAATACATAGAGTGGCAATGGATAACCGATATCCGGGATCCGTTTCCGATTATTCGAAATCCTATAGGATTTTATCCGTTATATCGGATATCGGATATCCGGATCCGATAACTTATCGGATATTTTCTCTTAACCTATCGGAATCGGATTGGGCTCTATCCAGATTGGTTAATATCCGATATCCGATAAGGTAGGGGCGTACTAGTAATTTTCAATGCTACCAATTGGGTCTCATCAAATTGGGTCGGGGTCGGCCTTATCTCAAGACCAAATCGAGAAGATAAACTCGATCTCATTTCTTTTTCTTCCTCCTATCTTCTTCTTTCTTTCTCTCTTTCTCTGTTCTTCTTGCTCGTGTTTCTAGAGAGATTTGTGAGTTGTTAGTGAGATTTGATTCATAAGAATCAAGCGATGAAGATGTATAGATGATGAAGGAGTCGAGGTTGTTCTTTGATGAAAAAGAAAAGATGATTCGGAGAACCAAGTTGGGGTTTTGTGTGATTATGAATTGGGGTTTCGAATTGGTGATTATTAAGATAAAATTGAAGATGGGTTTGTTCCTAATTGGGTTTGATAGAAGTTGTGGGGTTGTTCTGAAGTTGATTTGAGGATCGAATCAAGAGCTAGGGTTCATAAGAAAAGTTCAGAGGAGAGTTTGAAGATGAAGTTAATGGTTTAGGGGATTGAATTAATGATGGGTTTGTTCTAAATCGAAGAATAGGTGGATGTATTGGGTTTAATTGCAGGTTTCATAAACATTTTTTATGAAATTCTCATTTATGAAGCACTATCACGTATGAAGGAAGGAAAGGTGAAAATCCTACTGTTTATACGAAGGTTGATAATATATATCGTACTTTCAGATTTGAGACTGGCCCTTTTTATGGACAATCTATTTATGCTACTACTCCAGCGACACCTCCAACTCCTCCGTTATTAACTTCTCCAACTCTTCAGCGAATACAACTACGTGTAAGTTACTTAATTAAACACTTTGTTTTCACACTTTGCGCAAGAGTTTAATAATGCAATTGATAGTGTGTTCAATGTTCATAAGCGTGCGGCGAATGGAAATAATTCAAATTCATTGAGACTTGGTATTAGCATCTCCATTCTTGTGGGAATTGCGGTGCTACTATCCTTCATTGTTGTTTGGTGGTTCTACTTCCATAAGAAAAAGAAGATAAATGGTAAGTAGCTAGTTCCTACATATACATGACTTATGGCTTGTCTCTCAATCATCTTTGATCAAATTTTTACTTGTGCTATAGCCCGGGATGGAAATCCAGTTTTCAAAGTGCGAGAATCATTTGCACTTCAACTTCGATATAATAAATGCAACAGATAATTTTCATAGGCTACTAAACTTGGTGAAGGTGGATTTGTCATGGGCAATGTCAAAGCCAACCGGGACGCCAAGGAAGATCATCACTAGCCTGTCGTTGTCATTGTTGTTAAGTCGTGTCCTTTGTGTACAAGAAGACATGGTGTTTGTAGTTTTTTTTTCATATGTGATGTGGGCGAGACACCGGGAGAGTGGGAGTATTGTTTGTGTGGGTTTGTTTGTCTTTCAGTTACACTAAACATTTGAACAAAAACTTAAAAACTCTGTTAAATTTTAGCTTTTGCTTCAGTTCCCATATTAACGGATATTAACGGATAAAAATCCGATATTCGATAGCTTAACCTTAACCTTATCGAATTGGAAATTTTGGTATCCGCCGGATATTATCGGATACCGGATATCCGATAATCCTTAACCTTAACCTTAACGGAATTGCCAATATCCGCCGGATATCTATCCGTTGCCAAGCCCTACCAATACATATGGGATGATCCATATTTGTGGAAACATGGTAGTGACCAAGTAATAAGAAGGTGTGTTCCGAATCGAATTTAATTCTATCTTGTCTTTTTGTCACTCCTATGCTTGCGGAGGACATTTTGGGAGTAAGAGAACCGCTGACAAGGTACTTGAAAGTGGTTTTTATTGGCCAACTTTGTTTAAGGATGCACATATATTTTGTACAACTTGTGATAGGTGCCAAAGAACCGGCAATCTAGGTGCCCGAAATCAAATGCCACAAACTTTTATTCAATTTATTGAAGTTTTTGATATATGGGGTATTGATTTTATGGGGCCTTTTGTCAACTCCCATGGGAATTTTTATATCTTACTTGCGGTTGATTATGTCTCGAAATGGGTGGAAGCTAAAGCCACCCCAACTAATGATTCTAAAGTGGTTTTGATTTTTTTGCAAGCTAATATTTTTGCAAGGTTTGGAATTCCAAGAGCCATAATTAGTGATGGGGGTTCTCACTTCAAAAACAGGATTTTGCAAAGCTTGTTGACAAAGTACAATGTGTCGCACAAGATTGCAACACCTTATCAACCCCAAACAAATGGACAAGCCGAGGTGTCTAACCGGGAGATGAAATCCATTCTAGAAAAGACGGTGAACCCAACAAGGAAAGATTGGAGCATGCGACTTAATGATGCTTTGTGGGCTTATAGAACCGCATATAAAACACCTATTGGGATGTCTCCCTTTAGGCTTGTTTATGGTAAACCTTGTCATTTACCCGTTGAAATTGAGCATAAGGCGTTTTGGGCTATTAAAAAATGCAACATGGAGATGGATGGGGCTGGAAAGCAAAGGAAGTTACAACTCCAAGAGTTAGAGGAGCTTCGCAATGATGCATTTGAAAGCTCGCGAATTTATAAGGAAAAGACGAAAGCATTCCATGATAACATGATTTCTAGGAAACAATTTTGCATTGGGCAGAAAGTGCTTTTGTTTAATTCTCGCTTGCAATTATTTAGGGTAAATTAAGGTCACGATGGATCGGACCTTTTGTTGTTACTAATGTGTTTTCTCATGGTGCAGTGGAAATTCGTAGCATAGCTACTGGGAAAGAACTTAAAGTTAATGGGCACCGGTTGAAACCATATTATGAGAATTTCACTTCCGAAGTGGTGGAAGGAGTTAACTTTGTGGATGTACTCCCTCTGGAGGAGTCATAGACAGCAAGGAGATAGTCGGGCTGACAACTTTAAACCAAGCGCTAATTGGGAGGCAACCCAAAGGATGAGTATTTCTTGTCTTGTATTTATTTCTTGTTTTGTTTTTAGTTTTTCTTGTCTTGTTTTTTATGTTTTCTGATTTTTGTTCGAATTTCACACCTTGACTTACTTTGGACGATTCAATTTACATTGAGGACAATGTAAAGTTTAAGTGTGGGGGAGTGGTTAAGCATTTGCGTTGTAAATTTTTGCAAATTTTCAACTTTTGTGTAACCTAGTGAATAAGAAAACTCCAACTTGTAGTTAGTTTAGAGTCACATAGTATACATGTCGCTAAGATTACATCGAGATTCTCATAAGAGTGACTGAACTTAGAGATGACAGAGAACATGATCGGGTTTCTTAATTGTATGAGAGTTAAAGTTGGATTTAACCATGCCAGTGGCAAATAAGGTGCAGATTGAATTCGGTATTAGAGTAGTGATCCCCTATAGTGGAGACTACCCAAGTTACATATTGTGAGGCACCGACCTTCAATTCTTTGTACCTGTCTAAATTTGTGCTTTTAGAGTGTGTGTCACCGTCCGTAAATTCCGGGCATAATGGTGAGCTGCCCAACCTCCCACCACTAGAAGCACTATTTTGATCTCTTGAGTGCTATTTTTATCAACCATGATGGTGACATCGAATTGCTAACTTACATACCACTTGTAATCTTGTTCGCAGTTAGCACCATCCACCTTATCTCTCTCTACACCAACAGGTCCATAGAAACACCATCATCATCAACAAGAGGAGCATCACAAATTTGAAGGAAAGTTGAACACGTTCGAGGTTTACAAGCAACGGTACAGAATTGAGCAGATTTCAGATTCAAGTAAAGCAACAAAACAAGGAGCAGAATTTTTATAAGTTGAAGACTATTGTACAAAAGTGAAAATTATCAAAGATGAGAGTTCGAGAAGTTTATGATATCAAGACATATAAGTTGTGAAGAATCAAGCGGTAAAGTATTTACACCATGGCCTTTGTACTTACATTTTTATTTTATTTGTATTTTACTTTCTCTTGTCTCAAAAAAAAAAAAAAAGACAAGAGAAAATCTTTAGGTTCATTACTAGTTTTATTGTTTTATTTTGTATTTGTTTTATTATTTATTGATTAAAAAAAAAAACAGAAAAAAAAAGAAAAAAAAAAGAAAAAAAAAAAAAAAAAAAATAATATATATTTTGGGTTTGTATAGTTCGTTTTTAGTTTTGTATTCTTTCAATAAAGCCAATGGAAAGAAGGAATATCTATAATGAAGTTTCAAGCGACAAGGAATTTGAGGGAAAGAATCATATTGTCAAGATTCTACGAAGTTCAAGAGTTATCATCAAGAGTTGAAGACCGAAGACGAAGATGAAGACACCGATTGAAGGCGAAGACGTTTCTATGGATGCTGTGAGAGTGGTGCTAGCTGCACGCCGAACGGATAACGAGGTAAGTAAGCATATTCCCACCTTCATTAAGTGGTTGATTTCCTTTCGAAGAGATCGTCAGAAAAATGGGTTTTCAAAAATGATAAAAGATGTGGGTTTTCAAAACAATTCGGAGGGTTATGCCTTCCTACCATTCAACGTGTCGCGGGATTCTCTCTTCATTCCAACCTGGACACATGTGTGACCCATAAAAAGCTGTTTATTATTGAGAGCAACTTCATAAAACCCTTTCTTGTGAGGCAGAGTCGAGACTTTCGATCACTCCGAACCCGAATTTTTGTCGAGAAGGGATGGTTATTTCTCTCTCAACTTTTAATAATGAGATTGTGTTCATTTATGTGTCTAACTTCTTATGACTAGTGTGCAGAATTTCTATGTCTTCTTAGCGCGTTGGATGCTATCATTACGGAGAACTAGTAAGTTGGAAAAATAGGTTTTGTGGGTATATCTCTAGTAAACCCTCACGAGACTATAACTCGTCCACTAGGGACACCTAGGGGTTTAAAGGCTTGTTATTTATGCTAAAAGTGACCGTAGCCTCGGCGACATGGAGTTGTATGTATTTTTTAGAATTGTTTTGTTTGATTTGCTCGAGGACTAGCAAAGTCTAAGTGTGGGGGAATCTGATAGGTGTTGTAAAACACCTAATTTTATATCTAGTATTTATGCTTTCTTTGCTATTTTACTTGGGAATTGCATATCTTATATTTGCTTTTGAGTAGATTAGGTATTTCGGAGTCATTTGGAACAAAAGAAGAAGAAAAGGTGTCAATTCTTACGTGCACTGCTATTGAGAGCCGAGCCTAGCCAGCGATAGGAGACGACCACCGCAGCTTAGTCTAGAGAAGCATGGGCAAAGAACCTTGGTGGCCCTTAATCCAATTACTGGATGCCTACACTCTGGGGTTTTCAGAGCTGGGGCGGTTATATCCAACTCCAATTCCTACACAGAACCTAAGATTCAAAGAGAAATCATTTTTCTCATTATTTCTCTCTGTCTGTATGAGTGGTGGCATCTAAAAATCGAGAGAAAGGACGAGATTTCAGAGATTAGTGAAAGTGATTGTTGCAGTTGCCATGAAGATGAGGTTGCTGCTGGTGATTGAGAGCAGATCGAGAAGTACAGGGTTTCTAGTAGTGTGGTTGAAGATGATGGATGGGTTTAGGTTGATATTTCCGATCGATTAATGGAAATGGTGATTCAAAGCTGGGAAGGAGATTATCAAGGGGTTTTGTCTGAATTAAGTATGGCAAATCGAGAAGTGGAATCAGGTGGAGTAATGGAGAATGGGTTATGAGAAGAAAGGGGATCTGGTGACAATGGTGATTGAATTTTAGAAGCAGAGAATGAACCGGAAGAAGATTGGGTACCAATTCGATTTGAACTCAAGGAAATAAGTTGAAGGAAATTGAGTTAGGGTTTGCTGTTTTAATGAATTCATGGGTTAGAAGTTGAAATTAGTGATGTCATGGCCGTACCTGATTAGGGTTCCTGTTGATGTTCATGAGATTTGAGGAATTGATCAAGAATTCAGGGAGAGTTGAAGAGGTTCTGGTAATGGAATAGGAGTTGGAATTGGATGGGGTTTGGTCGAATTAATGTTGATGGTAGAAGCTGGGTGATTCTCATGGGTCAGGTGGAATTGTTGCAGGTGAAATTTCAGAGTTGTTGGCCTGAGTTAGGTGGTTAAGAAGCTACAGATAATGCAGCAATGAGATTCAAAGTGTCTGAGCTAGAATGATGTTGGTCTGTGAGGCAGTTTGCTTATTGTGCCAGGAGATATTGAGGGCTTGAACTATGAATTGGATGCAGCTCAAATGGCCAAGAACAAATTGATGTGAGTCTTAAGTCAGCTAGCTATGTTGCATGTAAAGTGCAGTGGGTTGTGGCATTATGCAATGGTTGAAGCCTGGATGTTTGTTAGGCTTATCTTGAAGGAATATATGAACTGCAGGCTGTTGGAGGTAAAAGCGAGCCTGAGAATGGAAATGTGCAGATTAGTGGTGCTGCTATGTGTGTTGCCATGGTTTTGGCAATGGAAATGGAATGATTAGCCTGAGCTAGGTTGCTTGCACTAGTTTCAGATGAGAAGAATGGCAGTAGATGCAGATTTTGTTATGGAGATGGTGCTAATGGATCTGAATAGTGATGAGTTTCTGCAATAGATGTATGCTTAGGACAGGTGAAAATCCAGAATGTGATGTTATGGCATTGAGAGTGAGATTTGTCTCTGGGTGTTGCTTGTGTTGGTGATTAGGCCATGGACTGAAGCAGTGATATATTGCAGTGTGATTGTTTGTGCTAGTGACACTGTTGTGATGTTGCAGTATGGCAGTTATGAATTGAAGTTGTGGTGATGCTATGAGCTGTAGAATGAGGAGCTAAACTGGTCATTGTTGGTGCTATTGAGTTGGCTGTGGCTGTGACAATTGCAGTCAAAGATGAATGGAGCAGTTGTGATGGTTCTTGAGAACCAGTTATGAAGTTGTGATGCTGTGGTGGCTTGCTGGGGAGATTGCCAGATGGTGTTGGTGGAAGCATATAGACAGAATTGGAGATACTTCTCTGGCAGTGGCAGATGCTTGAACTGAATTGAATGAAATCAGTTGTGTGCCTAGGATATTGAAGCTGAAGTGAAACTGAATGGTAATGAGTTGCAGGCTGAATGGGAAGTAGAAGAGGTTGTGGTGCTGTGTAATGAGTGATGTTGGCTGATGGAGTGATGGAGACAGTGAAGGCATGAACTAAAATTAGCCCGGGGCCATCATGGCTGGAGTTTAAATGGTGATGCACAATGATAGTGCGGCATATGGCTATGGCATGAGCAATGGCTTATGCCAATGCCACTCGACTTATTTATTCATCCAAGATTTTTAGTTTCGGTGATTCGGATTCGACTAGACTAATCCATTTGATGTAAGATCTTTGTCTTGACTCGATGATGTTTCGGATATTTGACCCAAAAAGATCTCCCCATCTACAGACTCATTTAGGTTTGACTCGGTGACTTGACCGAGTTGACCGAGTGTCATTTCTTGTTGACCCGACCTAGGTTGGACGCCATTGTTGTTTAGCAAGAAGTGATCGGGCGGACTTTGCCGTAATACTCCCAAAGGCTCCGCCACTCTAAATGCCACAATATTTCTATACCTCAACTCCTCGAGCTATTTTTCGTGAATAGCGAGATTTTAAGTAAGCATCTTGGATTCCTCCCGCCATAATACCCCAGTTTTTCTTTGTAATTTGTTAGAATTCCGACTTAACGTATTTTTGGACATATTTTCTACATGGGTTTCTCTCTTATGGGCTTGGTGGACTTCATTTTGTGAAATATTACCTTCTCCATTTGATGATCCATCCACATATTTCCCACCGATTCAGGTTACAAGTCTTTGGGCTTTGCTTCATGGGCTTGCGACAACCTGTGACTTGGTTGAAGATAATATTTCATATTTAATGGCTTATTTGAGGCATTCCGTCTTTCGACTCTTCTGAGTCTTTTTGAATTTTCATTCTTGACTCAATTGGTACCTTTGTCACCCACTCTCGGTATGTACTTTGAAAATATATCACGAGGATTTTAGAAGTTAGTTTTTCAATCTTCAGATAATTTCTTTCTGCAGCATTAAAAGTTTTGCTAATATAATAGATTGGTTTTCTACTCTTGTCCATTCGCCTTAAGGCTCGCCGAGTATATTAATAATTCCTCTCACAGTTACGCCATACTGCGTAATGGATATATCCATTAAATGCTCTTTGATGGCCTTTTTCACATTGTCCATCCACTTAAAAACAATGAGATGAACCTTCCCTAGTGAGTAGCAACCCATTCCTTTTGGGGCCATCATGGATTTTACTTTCTGGAGTTTAAATGGTGATGCACAATGATAGTGATCTTCTGCCTTTTTACTTTTTACTAGGTATACCTCTATCCAGTCTGCGAATACTTTTTCTACCATCCTTTGATACGTTGCTGATTTCGCAAACCAAAGGAATGGATGTAATCCACATGAGATAGCAGCCTTCGGTTCTCCCATAGGAGTCGGTCCTTTTGGATGGTCATTTCTTTGAAGCCGCCTTTGCTAGCTTTTGCGATACTTTGTTTCGCCGACCTCAGGTTGGTGTAGGAAATTTGATACATTGATGACCGTTGTACCCATGGTCTTCCTAGTAATATGTTATATGGTGATTCCATATCCAGCGTCATCTGTGTTTCGATTCCTCTTGAATGTGTTTATCTCCCCTTTAACTTTGTTATGGATTTTCCAAACCATCCGAGTCTTTATATCCCATCTAAGGATATTTCCCCATGAATGTTATCTCTTATTTTCCCAATCCTTCAAAGTAATGTTATTTCTCTATCCGTAATCTTCTTTTTTTCGTTGTGTATTCTTATACGATATTTTCGACGCCATATTTTTGGACATATTTTCTACATGGGTTTCAATTTTACTTAATTAATCTCTTATGTTTACACAAGATAATAGGCTTGGACTTGCTTAATAATTCCAAAAAGATCTTCTATTTCTATTGGACCCAAAGGGCTTGACCTAATTTTGGAACAAGAAAAGCTATAAAGGAGAAAGTTTCTACAACATATAGCATATATTTTTTCTTGGAACTTTGGAGAGCCGCTTTTGTTTACGCTTCTAGGGTTTGCTTTTGTTCATCTTCTTCTTTTCAATTAATATTTTTATGATGAACTCCATAGCTATGAGTAGCTAAACAATTATTATTGGTTATGGGATAAAGTTGATTTCTCAATATGTTATATGATTCAATGAATTAGTTTTGTCTCAATATTTTATTGTTTGTGGTTCACAATTAATAGTGTTATATGATTTGATTGTTTGTTTGGTTGAGTCCGGAATCAATCCGATTTACTTTCATCTCTAGAGCTATATTAGGGTTTTCAATACGAAAAAGTTGTTTATCCCTGATTCTAAGTAGCATAATTGTGGGTAGTGCTTGTAGTGATATATCCTACTAGTCACAAGTGAATCATAACTTTTGTTAAAACGACTAGTGCTTTTACACATTCGTTTGCATTGATTAGTCTTATTCCATAGAACTTATTGCTTTTAGGGAGTTAAATCTAATTGTTCTTTTACACTTTAGGTTGCTTTCTAGGAAGAATTCACATATGCATCTTTTAATGTGGTTGTGATGAAAACAGGGAATTAGCGGGATATACTTGCGATCAAGGTATCCTAGGACTATTAGTAGATGAGAGATTAAAATACCAATTCTAATCATTGATGAAAATACATGTTTGTGAATGATATTATCCCGTGACCAATATCTTCTCCTTATTGATTATTCCAATTACTTACTTTGCTTTCAATTACTTTTATTTATTTCGTTAAAACAAAAAACATCCCCCCTTGGTTACCTTAGAAACTGAAAATCGCATAACAACAATTGCCTCTCTGTGGATACGAACTCTTCCTTACTTTGTACTTCCTTTAAATTTAGTGAGTAATAAAGTTAAATTATTTTTGACGGATTGACAAACCGATCAATCTACACAAGTAATCAATCTAATCTACCATAAGGATAAACCGATTATAGTTGGATCCTCTATACCGAAAAAAGTATTGTGCACACCAAAGATTATGAACCCCAAATAAGAAATCTTCAATATCTTCTTTGTCTTCAAATCTTCTTAGATCTTCAATAAACGCCTACACACAACTTGAATCTCTTGTGATCAATCACGCACAAAACGGAGTCTGTTAACAATGGATTATCACAAGACGACTTTAGATCTACAAACAGTTTAAAGATCCTTGTCGAAACTTCGATCTAGTTTGAGTGAATCTTATGTCAGAAGAGAAGATTCTCAAGCATAAACAAACTAGGTGCAATCAAAGTTCAACCACCGTTAGTCAATCAAATCAATCAAAAACAAAAGATAAACCGCAATTATCTAGTTTCCCACCAACGGTACTAATAGAGCTTCTCAAACCCAAAGAAGACTTTAAACTGAGCGGCCGTAAGAGATTTCGCCTAATTAGGTTACTCTCCTCTCCGAATAGGCGGCTTTACCAGTAACAACACAACCGAGGAAGTTTGCTGTCACGAAGGATTAGTTTGCTAGAAATGCAAACTTCAAGTATTTATAGACAAGGAAGTTTGGACACCAAGGAATTTCCAAAACTGAAAATATTCTCAAGATATGTAATATATTCCAAATTCGGTTTGTATAATTCCTGGAAATGCTCTGTCCAAAATATTGACCGAAAATCTCTTTGGAAAATCTTCAACTAGTAAATGCACATTACTAATTCTCATTTTCCTAAAATAAAATTTAAAACCTTAAATAAAAGATTCTTAACTTATTTATGTTTCGATCCTGGGATTCTCTTCCTTTAGCTATTAAGGAATAACTTTGAACAATTAAAGATAAGCGTTACTGCACATGTTCAAAGTATGTGGACATCCTTACTCTGTAAGTCCTCTTTCATACTTACAATCTTGAAACCGATTTGCCACACTTCCAAACAAGTTTAGAATTGGTTCATCTGACTTTTAAGAACTATGTGATTGATCAAGAACACTCAATCACCAATCATGGGTTTAACGGTTCTACCAAAACAAGTTTCGGTTCTACCTCCATGTGAGTATTGTGCATAGTCACACTAGCTTTCCAAAATTCGGTTGACTAGGTACTAGGATCGGTTCCCCACATATATATGGTATCTAACTTGAATGTGTTACACATGTCCATAGGATCGGTTCCCCTTTTCCTAAAAACGTGTTGCACATGTCCATAGGATCGGTTCCCCTTTCTGCTAAAACATGTTGCACCTCATACAAGGATCGATTCCCCTTCGTGATGTGTTGCACATATTACTAGGATCAGTTCCCCTTTACCCAGAGTCGGTCTTACACAAAATCACAAACTCGATCATACCATCTCAGGTGATTAATTAAGATCGGTTTCACTAATAAAAGTCATACCAATACAAAAGTCGGGTCTTTGTGAATAGTTTTACCAAGAACACAAACAAGTCATGGGTGGTTATACTAATCACACATATTGGTTGTTCACAATATATGCAATGAATAACAATACCAATAACACATGGCGATTTCCTTTTTGATTCACAAAACAAGTTCATGAATTTACTTCCTTAAAACACATGTAAAACATTGTTTCCTAGGATGAAATCCTCACCTCATACACATACATAATCACAGTAGCATTTAAACGATTATGTCGATGTCTTATCTACAAAGTTTAATGGTTAAGCAATAAACCTCTATTGTATTCCTTAATACTATGTCTAACTAGAGTGTTCATGCTTCGCAGTTTTGTTTTCAATATGCACGACTTGAAAGATACGTTAGGGAATGAAACAGTTCAAGTCAAATATCACTAACCTCAAGTGGAAGGATGATGTTGTCGTTGTAGCTTCTTACTTCTTCACTTCTTCAAGTCTTCGCAATACTTGTAATGTCTCATATCCTAATACTTTCAAGCTAACCTATACGAAGTTGACTCTAGTACATAATCAAGCGACTCTTTAAATGAGTTTTGATTCACTAAAATATGACAACCAAACTTGGCATACCAACGCTTGGTGGGTTCAACCGAGCAATGCTCTAACATTTTCATAACCCCTTATCCAACTAATATGTCATCGGTTTAAGTTTACCATGAATTGGATTAATCATTTGATTAATATTTTAAAAATATTTTTTTTTATCTAAAGTATAGGCGAAGTAGGACTTTTTTTGAATTTTACGCATGGGCCCAAGAACCTACAACATCTACTACATTTCCAGACGAAAAGTTTGGCTTTGTGAGCAATTTTGGTGGCCCATAATGCTTTCCAAATTACAGATGGCATTACATAGACTAACATTTCAGGAGATAGAATTAGGAATTATAAGCTCATAAACATACTCATAAATATCGTAGTTAGTAGGTGCAAGTACATGAGGGTGGTAAATCCCAATAACCTATCTTTCGAGCCATATCTTTTTCTTATTTCCATTATTGATATTGATATCCATGAAGTAGTTTCTTGAACAATTTTAAGGCCTTCTCGATCCCAGTAAGACTCGGGATATTTTTTGGAAGAAAAATCATAGTGAAAATATCACCATTCTTGAAGTATTTTACCTGAAGATTTGAACCCATAGTTAAGAAGACTATATGCAAATCCGCCAAGTTAAGTTAAGTTTCTTTAAATCTCTGACTGCCAACCCACCGATACTTTAGGTTTATATAGTTTGGTCAAATCCATATTTTTGGCACCTCTATTATATTTTTAGCCTCATAAGAACCTTATTCGAATTTATGTGGGTTGAGTAGTAAGTTTTTTAGGCATGAAAAATGTGCCCATTTGATAAAGAGGAACATAGTTTAAAACATGTGTAACCATCGTGCTTCTATAATGTTGAGTAAGTGATTTAGAGTTTCAACTGGCTAAGCTATGTTAAAAAATCTTCCTTCATGGATTTGAAAGAGTCTTGTATAGAATGACCTGGGATAAGTGGTGATCCTAAGTACTTCTCTTTGGAATTCATAGTTTTCACACCCAAAATGTGTAAGGGTAGTTGCAACTTCAGTATTAGTAAATTTGCTAAAATAAACTGAAGATTTATCAAAACTTATAACTTGACCTGATTGAGAAATAAATTCCTGAACATAGACCTTGGTATGCTTGTGGCTATCTCTTGTTCTTCATGTGGTTCCACCATCATAATGGCCAAATAACTATCAAACTAATTTTACAAATGAGCTTGTATGGTTGGTTTCTGAAAAGACAAGGGTACCCAAATACACCACAATCTTTTTGATTCAACCTATAAGTCCTCTACCGAAAGTGATCGTCTATGGATGGAGTAGAGACAATACAACTAATCGGTTCACACTTCGTGTGATTGTCAATGGATACGAGATCGAGACAATACAACAACAAGATAACTTATGTGATTGACTATGGATACAAGATCGAGACAATACGACAACGAAGTATGTTACTTGATAATAGGTTCTGACTTAACCAAACACTATAGGATCACTATCAAGTAATGCGGAGTTAACGTTTGTGTATTTTACTTTTAATTATAATAAAAAATTATAATTGCGGAAATAGAAAAGTAAAAGACACGACAAGATATTGTTAACGAGGAAACTGCAAATGCAGAAAAACCCCGGGACCTAGTAAAGAATTGAATACTCTCAGAATTAATCCGCTATACAAAATCTACACCAACTTCATATAGTTGAGACCAAGCAACTACCCCTAGTTCACTTAGTTTCCTTAGTATCCCTGCGCTTCCGACTTCAAAGGTCACGCAATGGTACAATTTCTTTGGATCGTGTTCTAAACATTAAAGGAACAACAAATCTGTTTGGTAACAACTCTTTTGATTCTTTCAAGATAAAGATATCTCAAGTCATACGCAAAGGCTCTTCCATTTAATCTAATAAACTCTTTTTCCTGGTTAGATCAATCTATCCAATAACTACAAAAGTAGTTAAGTTTAGATTTGCAATCAATCAGTATAGATCTCAACGAGAAGCTGTAAAGCGATGCCGATCTCACGCAACTAATCAATCGAATAAATTCAATTCTAGTTGGATCCTAGCCGATCAAGGTTTGTGCACACACAAAGATATAAGAACTAATAAGAAATCTTCTTCATCTTCTTTAATCTTCAATAAAAATCTGCGCAACACCAATTGAATCTCTTGTAATAAATCACACACAGAACGGAGTCTGTTAACAATGGATTATCACAAGATGTCTTTAGATCTACAAACAGTTCTAAAAATCACGTCGATACTTCGATCTAGTTTGAGTGAATCTTATATCAGAAGAAAAGATTCTCAAGAATAAACAAACTTGGTAAAATCAAAGTTTCAACAATCGTTAGTCAATCAAATTAATCGAAAACTAATAACACTGCAATTATCTAGTTTCCCACCAACGGTACTCGTAGAGGTTCTTGATCCCACATAAGTCTTTAAACAAGCGGTCGTCGGAGATTTCACCTAATTAGGATACTTTCCTCTCCGATTAGACGGCTCCACCAAAAACAACAAGAAATGAAGTTTGCCTGGCTCTTAGGATAGTTTTTTAGAAATGCAACTTAGGTATTTATAGAACAAGGATGTTTGGCACCAAGGAATTTCCAAAATCGAAAATATTCTCAAGATATGCAATGAATGCCAAGATTTGGTTTTTCTAATTCCAATAAATGCTTGTCCAATATTTCTGAAATCTCTCAATAGAAAATCTCCAATTAGTAAATGCACATTACTAATTTTTATTCTCTAGAGATATGCATTTAATTGCTGGTAATTAAAACATATAAAATCAAAAACCTTAATTAAAAGATTCTCAATTTATTTCGGCACGGGATCTCCTTGAGTACTAAGGAATATCTTTGAACAATAAATGATAAGAGTTATTGTACGTGTTCAAAGTATGTTGATATTTTTTCTGTAAATCCTTATTCATATTTACATGGATTTACATTCTTTGAATCGGTTATACCACACCTCCAAACAAGTTTAGAATTGGTTGACCTGTATTCTAAGATAACTATATATGTAATTGATCAAATATCAAATCACATACATGGGTTCAATCGGCTCTACCAATCACTAGGATCGGTTATACCTCAATATGGAAATACTTGTGATTGGTCACACAAGTTAGCAGGGCCGGTTACATCAGTTACCATATTCCCATGGTATTGCTTGTGATTGGTCACACTAGTTACCAGGACCGATTACCAATTACAAGGATCGATTACACAATACTCTGTGATCGGTCACACCAATTACAAATATCGATCATACCATCTCATGGTGATTACTTAGGATCGGTTACACCAATTAATAAAAACCAGTCATACCAAATCATAATTCAGGCATTGTGATTAGTTATAATAAGATATAACATATTTACGATCAGTTCTACCATCTTACATATATTGGTAATCCAAATATTTGCAATGAATAGCCGAACCAATAAGCCTAATGATTTCCCTTCCGATTCACGAAACAAGTTCATGAATGTAGTTCCTTTAAACAAATGTAAAACACTGTTTCATAGGATAAAATCTTCACCATAACCCATTCACATAATCATAACAGTATATACAAGATTATGTCGATGTCATATCTACGAAGTTCAAAAGATAAGCGTAATACTTCGTAGTCTAATTCCATATATAACACTATGATTATACAAATATGATCATGTCACATAATTATACAATATGTACAGTATATACAGCTTCGTAGTTATGTTTTTCAATATAGCACGACTTGAAAGATACTTGGGAATGAAACAGTTCAAGTCAATATTACTAACCTCAAGTGGAAGGATGATGTCGTCGTTGTTGTTCGCTACTTCTTCACATTCTTCAGGTTTTCGGAGTAATACTTGTATGTCTCAACACTCCTAGACTTTCTAGTCTAACCTAAACGAAGTTGACTCTAGTATATAATCAAGCAACTTTAGATGAGTTTCGACACACTAAAATATGACAACCAAACTTGACATACCAACGCTTGGTGAGTTCAGCCGAGCTATGCTCTAACAGTTTCATGCAATGCCCCAAAAGAATATACTGATTTCGAAGATCTCAAGAAATTAATTAACCCTGAAGCTGAGAGAACTGGTGGAAGCTAAAGACCCATATGGTAACAATCCTCTCAACAAAAAACATTAAAGTATGTGTTATAATTACAGTTCAAAAACCACTTCCAACTGGAATTCCACTGGTGACTAGAGGCAGGATTGAACTTTTTCTCATTGAATGTTGTTATTTTATGGTGCTAAGATCTTTCTAATACTCTTGTTGTATCATTTACCACAGATAAATTACTTGCACTAAGGTGAAACCAAGGATAGTTCATCAAGCAGGAGAGTCTAGTCAATCTTCATCACATAAAAGTCTAGCTCTAAGAGACACTGTCTCAAGATAGATGCCACCATAACCAGTTCATGTATCATCTAGTTCGGACTCCATGGAATCTCTAGCCAACCCACCTTCTGCTCAACATGTTGGTGATAGTGCTTTGGTAGAAGATACTCTTGCTCATTTATCAAATGATAAATAAAAGGTTGTACTTTTTCAGGGCACATCTTCATAAAATGATGATTGCTTCATCTACATAAAGCTCGATATGGGTCATTTAACCAGCTTTGAGAATCTATGAAATTGGTTATATTCAAAACCATATTGTTATCACTGCAAAGAATGGCCTTTCTGTTACCCATAAACTCATATCTCCATCACCTATCCCATCCGAGCCCTAAAAGTTTAACCACTCTTCTGATCAAACATCCTCTACTAGAAGGTTCAAAACAACAGTTATGTCGTCTCGTCCTCCTTTGCTGTCAATCGAGGAAATTATTTCATTAGCTGCTGAACATGATGCACTCTCTAATCTTAAGAGGAAAATCAATCCTCGTTCTGGTGTTAGAAAACGATCTCGTGTTGCTAAATATGGATAGTATTATTATTATTCCATCAGAAAGTCAAGTATCTCCAAGAGCTGACTACAACACTCTTTGTCCACCAATAACTAACCTTGAGAGCTTTCTATCGATACTGATCTAACCAAACATACCGTTCACATCAACTTGTCAATCCTTATGGTCATTTCATACACCAATTGATCAATCTGTGACAAACCATGATGTCTGTAATAATTCCTTTCATGAGGCTACCTTTTTGGGTTTGAATGCAACACTGATGTGCGTTTGAAAGTTGTAGTAAAATGGTAGTAAAAGTTCGTTCAACTCAGACTTGTAAAGACTCGGTTTAAGACTTAAAAATATAAAACTCTAAAAACAAAGAAAATATATACACAAGTTTTGTCACAAATATCGAGAGGTACTAGGACTCAGGATTCCACCATAAAATTCATTCATGCGATTCATATATTTATTCTAGACAATTATAGCTCAAATAATAATAAAATATTGACTCTATGTTTTGCCAAGGTAGATTTTTGAAAAGCAACGACTGTATATCTAAAGCATGGGATATCAGAAGACTTAACCTAAGTATAACCCATCAATTGAAGTCACAACCATTCAATAAAAACCATAAAACAATTAACAATCCATGCAAAAAGTCATGAAAGAATTAAATATAATTACCACACGCATGAAATATGGCTTCCTCCGTCATCCCAGTGTTGGGGTTTAGCTCCTCATATTATTCACGTGCTCAAAATAATTGTTCATAGCTCAAATAGGTGAAAAACAAGAGAAAACTAATAAAGCAGACAGTTTGCAACGCTGAAAAGGCGTTACAAACAGCTCTTATAACGGGTGGTGAACTGTTACAGAGAAAAGATGACAAGCTTATGATGTATGTGATCTAATATTGATGAACAACGATACTTCTTTTGTGCTGTTTGAATAAGACTGCCTCTGTCAGTCCGTTCTTCGTGTTCTTGAGAACGACACTTCTTTAGTGTCATCTGCAACCCTTATCCTGGCTTCTTCACCTGCTGTTACTACTTCTCCTCTGCAGCTTCTCTGCTTTGATTCTGCAGCCTCCAATCAACTCCCAAAGTCTCGACCCCCTCTGTGGTTCCTTCCAGGCTTTTTATATCCCACAGGGTCCATATAACTCGATTAAATCCGAGTTTATCTCTCCTTTTCTTCTCGGCCAAGTCCCGGCATAATTATTCCCTATTCTTTCTCCCCCTACGTGACTTATGTTTGCTGTGAAACTCTTGTAAAGGTGGAGCTAAATCTTCAGCGTAGATTCTCTCCTATTTATCCACGGAACTTCCTAAATATACAGCCAAATATTCCCGATATACCTCTCCTCCCCTGTTTTCTCATGATTCCAAAATATTTCCTTTTTTTACGTTGAAAAGATTGTTATCAACCATGTTATGATGTACCGGACTACTACCAATCCATATCCAACAGAGAGTCACGAAAATCTGGTCGCAAATTTTCCCAGCAAATCATGCAGAAAACCCGATAATATTCTCTTTCTATTTCTCCTAACAACAGATTATCTAGCCCAAGTTTCTTGATTTAATAAAACATACCATGCCTGTTTACTCCATTCAAGTCCATCCCCACGAAGATTTGGGCTTGAATCTCATTCAGTGACGTCCTAAATTCGAATCCAAACTCTGCCAGTCACTGCACACATTTTCCCGCCAAAACTCAGTTTTCAAACCGTGAAGAAGATAGGATGCCCCCTAACCATATTAGGGGTGCCTTTAGCAGACGCCTTTGGGGAGGCCCTGGGGTGCAAATAACGATGGGTTACCCCTTATCATCTGGGTGCCCCTTATCCATTTGAGGGGTCCGAATAGCACGCGTCCCCCGGGTGCGCAAATTCTACTTTTTGAGCCAATTTCTCCGCACAAGTGTATTTCTCCAAAAACACCAACAAAGACACAAAAATCCATAATAAATACTGTAGGATCAGAATATCGCAACAACAATACCTCGCGAGATTAGTAAACGACAGCATCGCGGAGGCGTCGCAGAAGAGTAATATAAATGACGCAATGAATGACGACAGCCAAAGCACGAGAAAGATGTGAAGATCTAGCGAAGTTTAGGAGTGTTGAGAGATTGTATATTTGTACACTTGCGATATTTCGCAAGTCATTCCCGAAAATAAAGGACAGTCTAGCTGTCATCCATTGTGTACTACCCTATATAAAGAGTTGAATAAACCTGTTGTAGGAGAGATCTTTTTCCGAGTGTTAGACAAGTCATTAGGAGAGAGAAAGTTTGTGGTGATTGTAATTTCTTTAGCTCTTTTCTATTTTATCTTGTAAACATTCAAAGAATTAATCAATAAAATCATCGTTGTTCATCTTCAAATGTCTTAGTTGTGTGGATTATTATGAGGGGTGTAATGTAGGATTTCCTGCAACTACATATTAGCGCTAGAAACAGGGACAAAATCATGAATTGAGATAGAACTGTGGAAGCAATCACCAATTCAACTAGTAGCAAATAGAACTGTGGATTATGATAGAGTAAGCGTGCATACTTGGAGATCAGACTCTGTGGAAGAAAGAGGAGAAGAACAACAATTGGAAAACAATGGACAAGATGAGAGAAACCGAGAAGAGATTGGAGAAATAATTCATGGAAATGAAGAAATCGCAGCATTAGAGGCGTTGAGACAAACAATACATGAAGAAAGGCGATTAGAAGCAGAGGAACGTGCAAATTTAACAAGACAGAATCATGAATTGAGGATGGAAAACATGAGATTACAAAACAGAAGGTCGAGAAGCACTATAAGGTCAAGCTCAATATCAGTTAGAGAGGAAAGAAGGAGAATTTTACCTACAGAAAATGCTAATGAAGAAAACCAAGAAGAAGGGCAAAATAGAGGCACAGAACATTGCGAGAGAAGAGAAATAATGGAAGATCGTTATATCCCACGTCCCGAGACTCTTCAAAATGGTGGAAACCAAGGAAATAGGCAGCGTCAAGAGCGGAATAATCCAATTGATGAAGAAAATCAAGAAGAAGGAAGAAGAATATTGCATGGGAGAGAAGCACAGAGGAAGCAAAAAGAAATTGAGGATGAAATTGAAAGACATTATCTTTGAACAAGCACGTCTAGCTCGCGAGAGAGAAAGATTGAGAGCAGAAATGGAAGAACAGGGGGAGTTAGAAGAGGCAATTCGCCAAAATAATCATGATAATCGAGAAAGAAGGCGAGAACAAAATCGCAACAATGATAATATTAATGAAGAATATGAAAGAGCACAAAGGAGAGCTGATAGGCAACAAAGAAGAGAAATTGATAGATATAACGGTGTGCGAATTCGCGAAAGAAATGAAGGAGAAGATCGCAGAGAAAGACGAGAAGGGAATGATGAACAAGAAAGTCAAAATAGACATGAACGCAGAAGAAGAGAAGCGGAACTAAAAAGACCAATGGATTCAATTCTGATGTAAATGAACAAATTTTGAGAGAATTGGCCGAAATGAGAGGAATGATGAACAGTAAAAGGGGAGGAGGAAAGAGACAGTTGGATGAAGTCATAGAAGAAGCTGCGAAAACTCCGTTTACACAAGAGATACAATTAGGAGGAATACCACCGAAGTGCAACTTACCGACATTAACCAGCATTTTTGATGGAAAAACTTGTGCGATACAGCATATCAAAGCTTATATGAGATGTATGCTACAATGGGAGAATCATGATGCTATATTGTGCAAATATTTTGCATCAAGTCTGACAGGAGAAGCTTTGAAATGGTTTAAAGGTCTACCGAAGAATACAATAACATCTTTCAATCACTTGAAGGCTATATTGTTAGGGGCATATATAAGTAATAACTCCTCGCGACCGGGTATTGAAGATGTATTTGGGTTAAAACAAAGGGTTGGTGAAAGTTTGAAGCATCTAACTGTGAGATGGAAGACAATGTGTAGCGAAATGGCTGGCCATGTGGAGGAGAGATATCTCATCTTATCATTCATTAATGCTATGTTTGCGACAAATCTGTTATATATTCAAATTTTTAGAGTCAAGAATACAATCACAATGAGCGAGTTACGAGAGATTCGGGAGGAGTATATTGCTCTAGAGGAAAAGCAAAATGAGATGGAATCATACCCGTCGCGAATACAAGTTCGGGAGCTGCGAATGCAAGTTTGTTACCCAAATTGATAAACAACTGTGGCGAGTACCTCGCAAGGTCAACAAGGAATGAGGATACCAGATGATGGTCAGAAAAAGTTGGTAGCCATGGGAAGTCGCGATCAGGAAGAATTTGAAAGAGAAAGAAATTTCTACAACCGTGGAGGAAATAATAAAATTCAAAGGCTTGATCAACCGCAAGAAACCTATGGAGGTCAGAGGCATAATCCGCAAGAGAATTATGGAGGCCAGAGGCAGAATTATCATAGAGGGCAGCGAGGTCATAGAGTCGTATGGGAAGAAATCAAGATGCCTCCACTAAACGCTAGCGTAGAGAAAATATGTGAAGCAATACTCCTGATGGAGAACATACCTGCACCATGGAACATGGGGAATGAACCACCTCCAGGTGACAGAAGTCATGAATTCTGTTCCTATCACCATTTTCATGGGCACCTAACGAATGATTGTAGGAATATAAAAAGAATCATCCTCCGAATGATAGATCAAGGGAAGCTAAATCATTTCTTAAAAGGTGAAGAGAAGACTCAACCATTACCAACACCTCCAGAAATTCATAGAGTAAATACAACAAAAGGGAAAGAAACGTTTGTAGTAGAAGTTGGAGCGAAGGCCAAAAACTTGTTCTGCAACTCTATCGTACATTCATACAGGACAACTGAAGATTTTCATGATAGTGTTCTCAGTAGGGTTTTCGCAAGAGATGTTGACAATAGGGAAGTAATGAACATCGCGAAGACATCGCCACTGAAAGAATGGCAAGCGCAAATTATTTCTTTTACCGCAGAAGAGGTACCTGAGGGTGGCGAGATGCATGACAGTCCATTAGTGGTAAGGTTGGAGATTAACCCAAAACCTGTTGATGATGAAGATGATGGGGCAGAAAATTCATGGGCAATAAATAGAATATTAATTGATATTGGAAGCTCTGTAAACATCCTTTTATACCACACTTACAAGACTATGGGAGGGAAAGACGAAGACTTGATACCTTCAACCTATAAGATTTATGGTTTTAATGGCACTACCAATAAACCTAAAGGAGAAACTCGTATGCGAATACCATTGAAATCTTGTTTTGCATAGTCGATGTGGAATCCCCCTATAATGCATTAATTGGGCGACCATGGTTACATGAGATCTTGGGTGTAGTATCAACTTACCACTAGTGCATCAAATTTCCTCATCCCAGTGGTGTTGGAGTTATAAAAGGAGATTGGGCTGAGGGACTAAAATGCTATGAAGTCGATGTGGAGTCTTGCGAGGAAAGGGCTGCTCAAAAGAAGAATTGGAAGAGGAATATCAAAGAAGAACAAAGAAGAGAAAGACTGATGGTGGACACAATAGAAGTGAGAGATGAAGATATATTGCGAAATCAATGTTTGAAAACAAGATTATGTGATAATTACAGCGAGATCACAGTAAATGAAGCAAGATTATGTGATAATTTCACAAAGATAATGAGAAGAAATAATCAAAAATCGATGAATGATCGCAAGAATTGATAGAAATAAAAGAATGAGTGAATGGGACAAACCTTTATGGCGTACACCCTAGTTCGCGAATGATATTTCGTAAGAGGCAAATGTAAGACCTAAAGTGCGCCATATAAGGGGGTATCTCTTGACATGGCTCAGGGAAAAGGTTACACCGCCCCTGGAACCTGAGTCATGAAAATTTGGGGTCAATAAAGCCCATCAGGGGGAGATACCTTGGATTTCCAACTATATATAAGGTTATACCCTGGTTGGACGACCGAGGGTCTCTTCCAAGGAGTCGGTGTATGACCAAGGCGCCGAGGTACACGGTTGAGCCAAGAGTGCAGGGCATTTGAAGTGTCTCGGCCATTCTTGGCAAGTCTTGGCACATCTGTGCACTCGGACCGAAGAAAACTCCACTTAGGGTGCAGTCTCGTAACCATAAGCCCTATAGGTATAAGGGATAAGAGGCTGCGAAAACAACTGGTTGTTGTTAAGACCGGATGGGAGGAGCTAGTCTTGTATGGTCGATGTACGCCTCCTTGAAGGGGCAACCAGGGAGATGATAAGGGCGACACCCTCCATTAGGGAGATGATAAGTGTCTTAAGACGCAAATGTCATGAGGCTCTATTTTCGCAAGAAAATTTAGGCTTGTCATATTTGTGCGATGATCTGAAGAGGCAATAATACTAACGCGAGGGTAAGACGAGATCAATGGGTCTTTACATGAAAGTGTAAAGGCGTCCTGCGATTTCGTCGCAAAGACGGCAATGTCATGGGGCTTTATGTTCGCAAGAACATTTAGGCCTGTCATATTGTCGCAAGAAAAATATCTGCGAGAGGCAAAAATACTAAAGAAATGATAAGACAAGATCAAGGGGTCGTTACATGAAAGTGTAAAGACGTCCTGCGATTTTGTCGCAAGACGGCAATGTCATGGGACTTTATGTTCGAAAGAATATTTAGGCCTGTCATATTGACGCAAAAATGAGGGGTGGCAAAATAAGACCTTTAACTAGGAAGGCAAAATAAGACCACACACGAGCAATGATAAGGCAAGATCAATGGGTCATTACATGAAAATGTAAAGACGTCCTGCGATCTTGTCGCAATGATGAATTTCAACATAAATGAAGATAAGATCACACGGGAAATTGAGTAACCAAATAAACTTGTGAAAATGGCTATATTTCTTCATTTATTTGTGAAGAATTAGCAACAGCAGTTGCGAAACTAAGAAGTATTGTTACTTAAAGGTTATCGATTTAATCTCTCATGTGAAAATAAATAACAGAGGCAAATATGGGAATGATTAGAGTAAAAACTTGTTATTTATTTTCATATGATAGATTTATAGTAAGAGATTACAAAAATGGAAGGCTAGAAGGATAAATGTACAAGTATCACAAGAAGAGAAAAGGAAAATGGAGCTATCTCTCAGTTTATTCTTCTTTTTCATCAGATTCTTTATCAGACTCCTCTTCTTCGCTTGCATCACTATCAGAGACATCTGAGGAAGGCATATTTTCAGGAACTTCATCAAGAAAACAAGGATATGAAGAAATAGGAATGCGATGGTCATCACAAACTGTCTCAATAGTTTGATTGCGAAAACAAAACAACGTCATTATTGAAATTGCCATCGATTTGAAATGGGTTGTAGTTTGTAATTGCTTCTTCAACCTGGGAATACTTGTTGTTGCGAAAGAGAGGTCCTTTTCAAGTTGTTCTTTTGATTCAAGTTCTTCAATCCTTGTTTGATATCTCTTTTAGAAACCTGTGAACGTATGATAATGAGTCGGTAACTTAATAGCAGTTTCAAAAAAAAAAGTGGTAAAGTAAAAAAGAACAATTAACAACCTTCTCTGTCGAAATCATATCTTTAACCAAGGCGGTATGCTCTTGTAAAGAAGAAGGCGCGTTAACACCTAAGTTATTTCGACATTATCTAGAACTTTCTTGTTAATTAGGTAGTAAAGTATTAATTAATTTGTTGTGGTTACGTACGCAGGAATAGCCCAAGCGAATTCATCATCACTATTTATGACAAGAAGTGAACGAATTTGATTTTCTCGCTCATTAAGTATGGCATTTTGGCGAAGAGATTCATCTCGTTCAATTTGGACTTCAAGAAGAGTTTTTTGGAATTTCGCTACTGCTTGTGCACCTTGATTAGCAATGCGATCCTTGTCATCTATAAGGCTATTAATTTTTTTCCTTAGAATATTATTATTCTCGTGGGAACTAAGGTATAAACGTTTAAATCGGTTGGCTAAACCTAAACTAGATCTATGCTCAATTTCTAAGAGATGAAATTTGGTTCGAAGTTCATTTATTGAAAGAGAGTTAATTTTGTTCGACGAACTACTTAAAGATTCGTTGAGATGAGCGAGAAGAGCATCATTATCCATAGGCTCAGGAAATGAATGGAGAAGGATGGCTTCTTCGAGAAAAGATTATAAATGTCTGCGAAAATGATAAGTCAGGTAAGGAAAAATAAATGACAAAATAAAAACGAGGGAAAGAGAAGAATTCTGTACCATAAAGTTGTTGATTAGCACTTTGAAGGGTAGAAATTTTATTCTTCTGAATAGAAGATTCAGTTTCCAGTTGTTGAATTTTTTCGCGAAGAGCAACAGTCTCATTTTCACTCTTCTTGCGAGATGTCGCGACTTCAACTTCTAATTCTTTGAACTTCTCCTTAAGTTGAAGATTTTTCTTTTCAAGGTTGTTGCGCCTCTTCTCAAGATCTGAGGCAACAGCAAAGGAAGCTCTTCCAGACTATAAAGAAAGATGAAGAAGCTATTAATATATGGTCTAAAATTAAAAAATTATAAGGAATAGAGAAACATAGACATACCAAGGCACTGAGTGCATTCAAGAAACTGGGAGTCAATGATCTGGAGATCCCTTGAAGAGACTCATTACCCTCCAGTAAAGAAGCATCACATATACTTGCGAGAGCTTCGCATATACGTAAAGGTGATCATCTCCAAGTCCCCGCATGGAGTCCGAAAAGATATTAGACAATAACGTCATAGGAGATTGGTTGGGTGATCCTCCTTCGCGGTAGAAGTGTGAACTTTCACATCATCTTCTTCTTCATCGAACTTTCACTAGATTGAGGACTTGGCGAGAAGAAGAATAGGTCTTTTGTTTTTTGATAAAGACGGGATATTCTGGATTTGATGTGGAGGTGTTTGGGCGAGATTAAATCGTTGGAATTCGGTCAGAGCTTGTTTTGCCTTTGAGGACTTTTTAGAAGACGGAGTCATTGTGGAGATACATGGTGATTTTTCTTGTAAAGAGGGCCTTTACCCTTTCTTTTGTTTCTCGCAGCTTTTGAAGCTTCATCCTCGCGTTAGCAACTTCAACACCAACCTACATACACGAATGAAGATAAGAAAATGAGAGGCAACAATATTATGAATAACAAGAGAAAATATTTCTTACTTCATCCGTGATTGAGCGAAGTATCGCCAAAGTACTTGGCTTTGGATTTCTTTCATAACTCTTTCTCAATTTAATGATCTGAAAATTTCGCAAACTTAGTAGATATAAAAAGAAGGAAACATTGCGAAGCAAACGAAAATTAGAAAATGTACCTCTTTTTCTTTCTCGGGCCAATTAAATACCCAAGGATGATAATTTGCGAGATTCGATCATTTTCATGTTTTTATAATAATGATTATGATGAGGATAGTGTTGATGAAGAATTGAAATAAATAGGCATAGTGATCAGAATTTGTTACTCATTGGGAGTACATGGGAACCGACTTGGTTCCCTTGTATATGCCCGGTGTGTTGATATTAGTCGGAACTAGTAAGTCCATTAGGATAGGTTCATTTTGGCGGAGGCCTTATAGGAAAAGTTCAAGTAAACATCAAAACCATCTATGTTTTTCTCTATATCCATCTTCTTGATCTATCCATGTGATTAGTTTTGACTCAGGTGTATTGTAGAAGTGTAGAGGTTGTGGCTTATATATGAACATCATCGGCAATTGAATTTTCTTCCTCTTCATCAAGGAGAACTTTCACTAGATTGAGGACTTGAGGGCCACCTGGGGTTCAAATGATTTTATTTTCTAGAATAAAGAAGAATAGTTTGGGAGGTATTTGTCTTTTGTCCTTTTTTAGAAGACGGAGGCTCGAAAAGTTGCTGGGAGCACCCCGAGGAGGATTTTTTCTTGTAAAGAGGGCCTTTACCCTTTCTTTTGTTTCTCGAGCTTTGAAGCTTCATCCTCGCCGGCAACTTCAACACCAACCTACATACACGAATGAAGATAAGAAACAGAGGCAACAATATTATGAATAACAAGAGAAAATATTTCTTACTTCATCCGTGATTGAGCGAAGTATCGCCAAAGTACTTGGCTTTGGATTTCTTTCATAACTCTTTCTCAATTTAAGAGGAAACATTGCGATCTCGTCAAGCAAACGAAAATTAGAAAATGTACCTCTTTTTGCTTTCTCGGGCCAATTAAATACCCAAGGATGATAATTTGCGAGATTCGCGAAAATTAGAAAAGGAGTACATGGGAACCCGAGATGTAAGGTCCGTTCAAAAATAGCGGGAAGACACACCACTTCTCATCTTTAGAATAGCGAGGGACATTGTTCTTGCCAGAGTTCCAATCAATATCTAACATGAGTATCTTATCTTCGGGAGCGTTCTCTTTTCTTTTCAATCGAGCACCCCAGCGAGATTTATCATTCTTCATATTTATCACTTCATAATTTTCAAAAAAGTTTTCTACCGTGTGCTTTTCAGCGACTATCTCTAAGTTTGCGAAATTAGGATCTCTGACGTTATCAGGATATAGAGACCCCTTACCAAAGACCTCGATTGGCGAATTCAAGCATTAGACGGATGCAATCACCACTTAATTGTTAAATAGCTCGCGAGAATTTCTCATGAGCAAGAATTTCATAGAACAAGGGCAGTTCGGGATTGTAGAGAGGAATGGGAAGAGCTGCGAGGATTCGACCTAGCGAGATTATGATTTTCTGATCATCACACTGATGATCAGTAAACAACTTTGCAGAAAGAATAGATGAAGATTCTTGATTGGGAATAGTAGACAAGGTGAAACCCTTCTCTTGTAAGTTCTTTTGAGTTTCACCCAAAAGGGTTTCGTATCTACGACCTGGTGGAGCCATTCTCAGAGTATGGGAATGATTAGAGAATTGAAGATCAAGAGAAAGAAGAAAAGGAAGATTTACAGTAGCAGAAACGTGAATTGCGGAGGAGGAGAATTGAAGAAAAATTGCAGAGAGAAAGTAAAAAAGAAGAAGAGGAGGGTGAGAAAACTATATATAGAGAAGAATTCTCGAGAAGATAAAAGCATTTAATGCGAGAGGGGACGTGAATGGTCAAGAAAAAACGGTTGAAAGAGACGTGTCAAGAAAAGAGTGGAAGAAGAAACATGTGTAATAAATTCTGTGTAGAAGTACGGGATCGTAACAGACAAATATGAACAATTGCGGCATTTTAAAATACTAATTCTCATGACATTCTCTTCTTCGCAGAGAAGACATGAGAAGAGGCAAGATGTAGGATCAGAATATCGCAACAACAATACCTCGCGAGATTAGTAAACGACAAAGCGGAGGCGTCTGAGAAGAGTAATATAAATGACGAAATGAATGACGGCAGCCCAAAGCACGAGAAAGATGTGAAGATCTAGCGAAGTTTAGGAGTGTTGCGAGATTGTATATTTGTACACTTGCGATATTTCGCAAGTCATTCCCGAAAATAAAGGACAGTCTAGCTGTCATCCATTGTGTACTACCCTATATAAAGAGTTGAATAAACCTGTTGTAGGAGAGATCTTTTTCCGAGTGTTAGACAAGTCATTAGGAGAGAGAAAGTTTGTGGTGATTGTAATTTCTTTAGCTCTTTTTTATTTTATCTTGTAAACATTCAAAGAATTAATCAATAAAATCATCGTTGTTCATCTTCAAATGTCTTAGTTGTGTGGATTATTATGAGGGGTGTAGTGTAGGATTTCCTGCAACTACAAATACAAAATCGAGCACTAACAAAATATACAATTGAGATTAAATCAGACACAAAAATGTGTTTATCAAACACAAGGAAGTCAAGCAAGTGGTGAATCTTCTGGTTCTCAGCCTTTTTTTTTTTTTTTTTTTTTGAAGGTAGCCAATTTTTATTTATTTAAAGAAACTGAGAATTGGTTACAATGCGAGGGAAAGTGGTTCCTATTCTGTCAAGGAATACAATTTGCTTCAGAAAGTTAGGACAAGTGTATTCCCAGTTGGTTGTTGTTGTCGGTGTTATATGATGTAGTAGGTTTTCCACTGCCTTGTTTGCTAAAGCATCCGCTGCCTGGTTCGCCTCCATGTAGGTGTGTGTGATCTTGTATTTCGGTATTGTTGCTAGCAGTTATTGTATTTTCTGTAGGAGCCTGTGAGATTCCATGGGTGTGAATGTTGCATCTTTAGTAGAGATATCAAAGCTTGTGAATCCACTTCAAACCATATCTTTTCCCATTGATGTTGAGTTGCCATTCGTATTGCTATCAGTAATCCCCATATCTCCGCCATCATTGATGTGGTGATCCCTAATGGTGCCGTTATCGCCTTCATTACATTTTCATTCTTGTCTCTACATATAATTCTTGCTCCTGCTGGTCCCGGATTTCCTTTTGATGCTCCATCCGTGTTTATTTTTATCCAGTTCGTTGTAGGTGATTTCCATCCTATGTAGATAGTCATTGATGTAGTACTTGGTCGCCACTGTCGAGTAGAAGTTGGTCCATTAACCATGATAGGTGTCGAATGTTGTTGAGCCCACTGGTATTCCTCATACATTACCAAAACGATCTGGAATGTCTGCCACGGTGTTTGTTGTTGTTGCTTGTAGACCTTTGAGTTCCTTGCTAGCCACATATGCCATAAAGTGAATCCATACATTTCCTGTCTTGTTGGTGTGTTTGTAGATGTGAATACTTCTTGAATGTTGTTGGGCCTTGAAATCTGAGCTGCCGAGTGTTGTTGTTGTTGCCTTCGATGCTGATCTTGTATTCCTTTGTTGTTGCCTTGTTGACTTGGGATTCGCGCCATATGTGTGATGATTAGCTGCCAAATTGTTCTAGAGTTCGTGCAGTCGAAAAACAAATGTTGTTCAGTTTCCTCGTGCATGTTGCAGATTGGACATATGCTTACTGTTGTGATGTGAAGACGGTGGAGTTTCTTGAAGGTTGGTAAACCTTTGTTGGTGACTTTCCACAAGAAAAGTATGATTTTTGGTGGACATTGTAGTTTCCAAATTGATTTGTAGTCCACTGGAATTTGGTTTTGGTTTTGTTGGGTTTGGTTTGGTTGGGTGTTAGCTGTTTGGGTATTGAATTTGGAGTAGCCAGATTTGGATGTGTAGTTACCATCTTTGGAAAAAGGCCAAATTGTTTTGTCCGACTGATTGTTTCTTGGTAGATATATGCTGGTGATGAGTTGAGCCAAATGGGTAGGGAAGGTATTGAAGATGAGGGTATGGTTCCAGGTGTTGGTGTTTTGGTCGATGAGGTGGGAAACTTTTGTGAATATAGGTAGTTGGTGGATGATGGTTTGTGTGGATGTTGGTGAGAGGTGTGGAATCCAGTTTTGGGTGATCAAGGTATCATTCCCATCTCCAATTTGTGAGAAGACTTTTTCCTGCAAAACAACAGACAAGTTAGCTAAATTTTTCCAAAGAGGGCTGGCTGATGATTAAGGCTTAGGGATTCTGATTGAAGGATTAGGTGTTTCCATGTATTTAGGATTGCAGATTGAAGTCCAAACGGAGTTTGGATGTTGCTGTAGATGCCATACTCTTTTTGCTAGTAGAGCTTCATTGTGAACTCTACTTTTCCTAATTCCCAACCCTCCCAACGAAATCGGTGTAGTGATAGTATCCCATCCAATGGGGTGTAGTTTCCTTGTGTGGCTGTCATGGCCCCAAAAAAAGTTCCTTGTGATTCTGTCAATCTCATCATGGACCTGGACTGGTAGATGTTGCACCTGCATGACATGATTTGATGTCGGGGTTAGAGCTGTTTTGATGAGGACCAGCCTGCCAGCTTGATTTACACATTTAGCTTTCCAACCCGCAGCTTTTCTTCCAATTCTGTTTAGAAGTTCCCTATATAAGTGAGCCGAACTGCGGCCACTCCTAAACTGAATGCCAAGGTAAGTTGGTGGCTCCGAGGTTGTATTGATATTGAAAGTTGCTTTGAGTCTTTGAATCTCTCTTGGATTTAGTTTAGGGTGATGTATCAGAGTTGACTTTTCATTGTTTATTGATTATACTGCCGATGATGAGTACGAGTTGAGGAGTAGTTGTAAGTGCATGCATGAGGTACTATCTGCGGCACATGTGACTAGCAGGTCATCCGCATACATTAGGTGCAGAATTGATGGTGCCCTTTGTGAGATTTTAAGACCTTGTAGCGTTCCTTGTTGTTCGAGTACTCCTAAATTCGTCGACAGCACTTCTGCACATAGAGTAAAGATATATGGGGATAGGGGGTCGCCTTGGCGAAGCCCTCTAGTTGGTTTAATCCTTCCTCGTGCTGACCCATTAATGTTGATAGAGTATGACACAGACGAAATGCAGTTCATGATGTAATCAATGAAAAGTCTGGGGAAACCCATTTTTCAAAAGTTAGTCTTATGAAGGCCCAATCAAGGCTGTCATAGGCCTTCCTAATATCCAACTTAAGTGCTATTTTTGGTTTTTTGATGGTGGCGTTACCCTTATATGATGGAAAAATTCAGTAGCTATAGCTATGTTATCATGGATAACGCGGTTTGGAACAAACGCACTTTGGAATGGGCTAATCATGAATTGGAGTAAAAGGCGCAATTTATTCACTAGAATTTTGGCAATGATCTTATAGGTCACACCACAGAGTCCTATGGGTCTGAAGTCACTTGGTTTAGTCGGGTTTTGGTTTTTGGGGATCAAGGTGATGTTTGTATGGTTAAAAGGTTGTTCCAGGGTAGCATGGTTAAAAAAATGAAGGATCGTGGATGTAACTTGGGTTTTGATTGATGGACAAAAGGTGTTGAAAAACTTACTTGTAAACCCATCCGGTCCCAGTGCTTTTTCAGTACCAATTGATTTGATTGCGGTTTCAATTTCCAATAACGTGACAGGTTGAATCAGGTGTTGGCATTGTGTTGGAGATAACCTCTTAGAAATGCATTGAAACAAAGTCAGATCAATGGTAGTTGGTGGAGCAACATATTGTTTGGTGAAGGCATCTAGTAGGAGATTCCTTATTCTCCCTGGTTCTATTTGCCACACTCCTTGCTCATCTTGAAGCTGTGAGATATGATTGATTCGCCGATGAATTGTCGCCTTAGTGTGGAAGAAGGTGGTGTTGAGATCTCCTTCCCAAAGCCATTGAATTCTTGATCGTTGTTTCCAATAACTCTCGTAGCATTTAGATAACATCAAGTGAGTGTGCCTCAGATCATGTTCATGTTGCAACCAAAAGTGTTGGGCTGGGCCGGATAAGGTAGCACAGTGTGATTGGGCTTGTTGGATTTCAGCTTTAGCTTGTTTGATAAGCGATGGGAAATGCCTAAAAGTTACTTTGCTCCATCCTAACAATGTAGTAGCCGTGTCATCCATCTTTTGAAGTAGATTGGTCGGCGGTGATGCCGAGAAAGATCGATTCCAGGCATGAATAACTACTTCTAGCATCTGAGGATGAAGGAACCAAAGGTGCTCGATTCGAAACTGTTTTGCTCTAGTTTGTTTAATGTGTTGTTCTCGCAGAAGAAGAGGGGCATGATCCGATGCTAATCTTGGAAGATGCTGAATAGTCATTTGAGGGTGCATGTCTAGCCATTGTTGGTTGCTTAGACCACGATCCAATTTTTCCATGATATTTGAGAGCCCTATTGATTATTGGTCCATGTAAATGGATCTCCCTAAAAACCTAAATCAATAAGCCCATTTATATCAATGACCTCTTTGAATAATTGTGCTTGGTTTGTTCCTACAGTTCGTCCTCCTTTTTTCTCTTGTTGGTTTAACACTTCATTAAAATCACCTATCAGTAGCCATGGCAGCTGATGATGCGGTATGATTGTGTTAAAATCCTTCCAAAAATCCCACCTAGCTTGTGGTTGTGGTGGACCCTAAATACCCGTGAACATCCAGGGTTGAGTTGAGCTTGTTGGAACAATATAACCATGAATTAAACTTTGATTAGCCACTAAGATAGTTACAGTAAGGTTGGACTTCCAAAGCAAACATAATCCACCTTTGTTGCCATTACAAGAAACTTTGAAACTCATATCATACCCTAACAAGTTTTCCAAAAAACTAATATGTGATGCAGATGATAAGGTTTCTGACAGAAATATGAGGCTTGGGTTAAACTTGCGGACAAACTCCCGCAATTTCTGAATTTTCAAGGTGTTGTTTGCACCTCGACAATTCCAAGCTAGGTAATTCATGATGAGGGCGAGTGTTGGTCTAGGCCAACAACTCGCAGAGGTGTAACATTAGCAATGGTGTCAGTCTCATCATCGAGAGATAGGTGCCATGCTGGTACTGGGGATGAAAGTGGTGCTGGTGGTGGTGGAATCTTCTGGTGGTGGTCAGCTTGAGGTTCATTAGGCATGGGATCTTGATGCATAGCTCTGCCCATGTACATGGTAGATCTTGGTCTCCTGATCCTTTGTGTTGGTATCTCAAACTGTGGTGTTGGCAGCCTGTGAGATTCATTCCTTGGTTCTGATAAAGCCTTGATTTTTTGGACTTTTGGTGGTGGTGGTTGAGCAGCAAAATCTGGAGTGGGAGCAATTTTTAGAATGAGGATGTGTGTTCGATCTTTCCTTTTGTGCCTTTCTTCTGTATGTCTTTAGTGGTGTAGTGGACTCAAATTCCACAACAGGTATCGAGTTGTGTGCATCAGATGGCGGATCTTGTAGAGCCACAGCTTTAGTTGGTGGTTGTGCAGCTTGGGCATTTGGCTGTTCATTAATACAAGTGGTCACTTTCACACACGGGGCTCCATTTACTTTAGTAACTCTAATGTCTATTTGGGCCCCATCCGCCTGCAAGAAACTGGTCACCAAACGAGCATAGTTATCATTAAAAAAATAGGTGAGTGGTAAAGGTTGATTTGGTGCTGGCACAGTTGATGGTTGAACAGTCTGCTGGTCCAAGTTGCGGAAGTTGTGATCCCGGTTGTGGGTTTGGTTAGAACCCTGACCCGTATTCATAGGTACCCGACCCATTTTCGCAATTTCTGCACTGTCAAATATGGGTATTCCAAACTTAACCGGTCCTCCAAAATGGAGTTGGGTTGGCGGTTGCTGGGTTGTTTGTCCACTTTGGGCTCTGGTGATGAGAATGTCAGTAGGGACATTCTTTTAGTGTGCAGGTTGTGCCCAGCGTGTTGCAGGGATAGATGGTTCGTGGCTCAGTATGTCAACAACTTTTCCTTTGTCAGAGCTTCCCCTAGAGATAGGTGTCGGAGGTGTTGGATGTTTTGCCGCCGGGTTTTGAGGGACAGGGGTCCAGCTGAGTCCTTGCTGAGTCATCTCCTCGGCTAAACGGCGTGGAATCGGAGCTACAGGTTTATCGGCCGCAATCTTTGGTTGAGAGAGAGGTGATTGGGAAGGTTGTTTTAATGGTTGTGGTGGTTGATGGTGGTGGTGTGGTTGATGAAAGTGTAGGGAGGTATTAAGAGTTATCAGAGGTGTTTGTTGAAGGCAATTTTGGTGGTGGTATTGTGAATCTCCAAGATTGGTTGAACAAGATTGTTGCGTTGATGATGAGGCTTTGGGTCGAGGAGATGATGAGGATGTGGAGGTAGTAGTGTTTTTAGGTTTTGTGTTTAGACGGTGATAAGGAAACCCCGGGAATTCATCGTCTTGGAGAGCATGATCTGTGCTCGAGTACTTGGGGCACTCTTTATCTATGTGACCAACAAAACCGCATCTGAAGCAAATCAAGGGAAGGAACTCATAGGCATATTGTACCGAAGTTGGATTTTGAAGATCAAGTAGAACTCCAGGCAGAAAAGGTTTCTTCAAGTCCATCCTTAGTTTGGCTCGAGGTGGAGTTGAGGTAATATCAACGTCGAGAACCGTACCTACGTTACTCGGGAGTTGTTCTACCATGATTTTATCCACTAGAAAGTTTGGGAAATGAAGAACCTGTAGCCAAAAAATTGCTGCACGAAAATAGCCGTTAGGGTTAGCTAGGAACTTATTATAATCTTCAAATAAAACCACCTAATCGGCAATAATCCATGGCTCATGATCAAGGATGGTTTTTTTTTCTTGTTCGTGAGTCATGGTAACTTTAAAAACTTCTAAGTTGTCAGGCGAATCAACTTGGTCGACGGTGAATGGATGCCAATGATCTTTGAGTGCATGGTATAATCCTGATTTGCTAAACTTTCCAGAGATAAAAAAAGCTGCTAGGCAGCGACTGTGATGATGTTGCATGAGGTCTTGCATACTAGAGGTGAGTTGAAAAATCATAGTATCTTTATGTTGGACTTGATATGGACGTTGTAAAGTAGACGATAATGGTGGATGGGTTTGAGGTGGAAGTTGTGATGGGGTTTCTACTCCTTTTTGGAGATTCTGTTTTAGAAGATCCTGATGATTGGGGCTTTTCTGTAAAGGAGGGGGTGGATGAGTTAAAGTATCTGTTGAGGAAGATGAGGACGATGATAACGAAAAGGTTGATTTATATTTTATGTGGGTAGTAAAAGTGGTATTAGGGTTATGGGGAATAAGAGAGGTATGATTATCTTCTCTCGGGGGTAGGAAAAACTCGGAAGTTGAGCTGCTTTTCAGGCATGCTTTGCATGGATGGCAGGGGTGATTATGGCGGGGGAGGTAGTGGTGGTTGCTCCTGGTTGGTCGATTGTGGCGGTGGTTGGTTCTTCATTGGTCGGAATAAAATAAGGGAGAACGAAAGAACGGGTGAGAATCAGACGAGAGACAAAGCTTGAGAACAGAATCCTAGGAAATCTAGCTCAGTATAATTTGCTTGAAAGACAGTACCGCAGACTAAATTGGTAGAATCAAAGAAGAATGAATAAACAATTCTCGGTTCATATTGCAATGCTTCAAGAACAAACTAGTTGAGTGATGTGCGAATTTTGAAACTTGACTTTAGTCAAACTCGAACGGCCCCAGAGCCCCGGTTCTCAGCCTTATGGTAGTGTTGATCCTACTAATTAGGTAACCCGTTCTCATAATAGTCTTGTATCTGTCGATTTCTCCATTTATAATTATGTTAATTCCCCTTTTATACCTTGATAATAATATCAATATGATTTGCTAGAATGTTAGAGGGTTAGGAAAAAAAATCTGGTAACAAAGAATTGAGTATCCTCTTGAAGAACTTATACCCTTTTTTTCTTTCAACGTTTCCTATATTGGTAGAAGTGGTGGGATGGTTTTAGAGCTTCTCCAATGGTAATATGATCAGTTTCATCCGTGGCATTATGGGAAGACATCCTTAATCCTAAGTGGCTATTAATTTTCCTAAATACAAGGGGGAAAAAAATCTTTCTCCAACCCATATATCTTTTAACTTTTTCCTTGCCAAGTTATCTTCTTAATTTCAGAAATTATTTGATTCGATAATATCAGAAAATATACGAAAATCTCCATTTTTCATGCGTTAGTTAGTACATTTACAAAATCACGTTTATTTTCCGAACTCCAATATGTAGTAGCAGCGATTACTCCTGCATCATCGACTATATTGATTGCAATTGCATGGGCTTACATTCGATTGCCTGCATCACAAAGAACGATTTTCTCCCTGGTTCGATATTTTAGAACCAAATGTGAACCAAAACATGAAGTTCCAGTTATATGACAATCATATTATTCTTTCATATTCACGTTAAATCTGTTTGTGGAAACATTTGATGATACTGCCTTGACTTATGAATAAGGCTATCATTCACAATAAAAGCCATGTCAGCACTAGGTGTCCATGTCATCGCTCTATGATTGGCTTCTTTCATAAGACACGATAATCCCGAAAGGTCAAGTCACAATCTGGTTAGCGAACTCAATAGTCACCAATGTAACCAACGAGAGGCGATGCGAAAGATATGTCGATTCCTAACCGTCACAATCCATGCAATATATTATACGTCACAAATATTAACCTCACGAGGATATAACATCTTTTGATAACACAATAACACTATCTATACTTAAGTATGCCACAGAACAACTAAGAAATTCATCGTTTCAATCCCAACATTCGAGAATAATTGCCAACGACAAATAATGGCATGAGGCAGCGATGTAAGATGCATCTATGTACCAATGAAGATCTTCAGACCCAATAACCTGATAAGCAGGTCACTCAAATAGTAAAAGCTTCTTTACTATATTACAATTTACAACAAAACTCCACTTGCTCGAGATTTCTTGCGATGCACAAGGGACTGAATATTGAGCCAAGAAATGTGTTGCGGTTCCAAAACTAGATGAAAACTCATGTTGTCGGTGTCAAAAATGAAACCATTTAACGACGTCCATTTGCAGGGGTAAACCATGCCTTTGAAGACATTCGAAGATCTTTTGGGTACACCGGTAGAGATATTTGGAGGAAAATCTTTTTTGTTTATTGGAGATTTTAGGAAGATATTAACAATGATTCCCAAAGGAACTAGGAAATAATTGTTGACGCATAAAACTTAATGAAAATGACGTGACTTTGGAGTAAATGGAAGAAAAGAAAAGGAAATGGAACAAAAGAATTAAATAAATGGGTACTTGGATTTCGAAAATGGACTTATGGGCAATTGCACTTACCAAAATGGAAGAGCCGGCATGGATCAAGATACCAGATGATTACCTAATGTTACCAGATGTAGACTGCATGCAAAAGGTTGTGACAGTCATATATCCCGCGTAATCAATTGATATGGAAATATAAATTATTTAAGTGAAAGGTTTGACAGTACCATACTTTCTTGAGTTCAAATAACGTTAACATTGATGACAGGCTCCATTCATCAAGATGAGGATATTTTGTATCCTACCGAATTCTTGAACTCCCTGCAATTTTCCAGAATACCAAACCATTGGTTACAATAAAAAAATGGAGTTCCAATTCCGCTATCACTAAACATATATAAAGCGAGCATCGATCTTTGCAATGGAACGCGTTGGGTTATAAAGCAAACTGGTAATAGAGTTATTTAAGCACAAATCATAGCGAGGAACTAGATAGGATCATGAATGTATACCCAAGGATAATAATCACTCATGGGCCGTTATATTTGGTAGTGTCACAAACGACATCCAGGGAAGGTTTGAAATTGTAATAAAAATTATATGAGGAGATATAGATATATAACAGGTCCTTGGTAGTGTCACAAATGACATTAAGTGAAGGTTTGAAAATTGTAATAAAATATATATGAAGAGATTGATAAACAACAGGTCCTGTGGGTGAAAATTCTTCAAACAAAGATTAAAAGATAATCAGAATTTCGGTACCTAAAGTGGGGAAATGAAGATCTACTTAGACGTCCCTTACGCATCCGCCTCGAAGCCTCTATGCAAAAAAGATATAACTCTGATATTCAGTTTAGAGATCAAAGCGAACAAGAAATCATATTTCGCGACAGACAAAACTTGGCCAAGGTGTTCAAACGGACGATGTTGAAGATACAAAATTCATGCAGGTGGAAAACAGGCAAAGCAGGTGCCCCATGTACATTCAAATGTGATAATGTTAAGGACAAAAGGAGCCAGAACCTCAATAAATCAAAGGAAGAAAATGCAATAGTAAAGAACTGGATGATGTCTTCAACTTAATTAATTTGAAGACGGACATACAACGGAAAAAGGTGAGTTTGCTATGCACGTTGAATTTCGGGAGATTCGACGTAGGAAAAGGAACCGACTGCAGACATTAGCAAGAATACAAATTAAAAGATCATTATAATATAATAAATGAACAAAGATTGGCTTTGTACATTCAAATTTGTAAACCTTACGAACACTTGATTTTGTTCTGGTGTATGTGAATATACTTGATTTTAAGAAGTTTAATTGTTTTGAGTACAGATTTTGGTTGTCCCAACGGAGAAAAGCAAAAAGCAAAAAGGGAAGAAAGAGTTAGAAGAAGGAAAAAAATGAGTCATGGAAACAATCGAAATCAGATTTGGTATAATCTTAACTTGGATTTGATTAAAAAAAATAATTAAAAATAATTATTTTTAATGGAAATTAGGATTTTTAATTAAAAAATGCTGATTAGGATGGTAGACATCCTCTTGTGAACCTCTAAAACAAGAGGTTGAGCAAGAGGATGTCTATATAAAAACATGACATGTCATCAACATGATAGTTAAAGAGGTTACGATTGGAGATGTATTTTAGGAAAAATAGAAGTGGATCCTACGTGGATGAAGACTTTTTTCCTCACACACATTCCATTGGAGAAGCTCTTAGAGCATCTCCAATGGTGTATGGATATTTATCCCATGTGGAGACCTAAAAAAGAGGTATTTAACAACATAGAATCAAATAATTTTTTTGGTTTTGATAAGCATCTCCAATGGTAGTTGTATTCATACCTATTTTGAAACACTTGTCACTTATTTGTAGAAAGTTAATCCACAAAATCTAACAAAATAAATAAAATAAAAACAAATAGTGATGACGTGGGTATGGATGAGAGTCTCTAAAAACCCATACTCTCTTCCAAACTCAAACTTCTACATCAGATTGAATTTTTAATATCCAACCACCACTGGAGATATTTTTTTTGTTGAGAGTTTCTAAAATCCTAGGTGGCTTCAATATTTTTAGACTCATATTCCATTGGAGATGCTCTTAACTTGGGAACATGAATTGGATCTCACATCATCTCATCCAACTCAAGAGGCATTTATGTTACCACCAATAACACTGTCCATTCTAAACTCTGTCATATATATTTAATATATGGTGAGCCAACCCATGCACTTAGGGATGATTTTTGGGCTAGTCAGACCAACCTCTCTCCTATCCCTAGCAATGAACCTGCTTTCTTTGTAGGATATTTTAATTCCCTTTTAGGTCCTGAAGATAAAAGTGGTGGTCTTAATCTTGATGATAATGATTTTATGAACCTTAGGACTTTTTGATATGCATGATCATGTCTTTTGTGGTCCTAGATTTACTTGGTCAATATGCAGAATAAAGCTAACTTGATTCTTGAGAGGCCTGATAGATACTTGATAAATCATAATGTTGTAAAAAATGTTCCCCAATCTTTGTGTGAGCAATCTCCTAGGGATTCTTCTGATCATTGTCCCATGTATATATGATTTCATTTTGATGGTGACTGTATGCCTAAGACTTTCTATTTCACAACCATGTGGATAACATATCAAACTTGTAGAGACATTATAACAAACTCCTGGTATGTTCATGCAGTGGCTTCCCTCGCTTATAAACTCAAAGACAAACTGCTTAATACTAAGAAAGTCTTAAGAGAGTGGAACACAAACTCTTTTGGTAATATTCAAACCAATATATCTACCACTAGAGAGGACCCCAAAGAAATTCAAACTTATGAACCTTCTGACACCATGAATTTCTCCAGACTTAACTATTTGTATCCCCTAGAAGAACTCTACTGAAAAGATAAGTACAAGGAGGCCTGGCTCTTGGAAGGGGATAAACATACTCCTTATTTCCATAGGGTCACTCTTGTAAAAAGGAAAAGAAATGCCATCAGTTGGATAAAAAATAACTCTGGAGATATCCATACTAATAGAAATAGTATTGGTACCTCCGTTGTTACTATTTTAAGAACCTTTACTCTTTTAGTCCCAAATATTCTCAAAAAGAATTCCTAGCTGACCTCCCCTCTAAGTTCTCCCTGAATGATAATTATCTCTTAAATAATCCTCTGTCCTCTGAAGAGATAAAACATGCTGCTTTTCAAATAGGGAGAGATAAGACCTCGACTTGATGGGTTCACATGTTTCTTTTATCAAAAACACTGGGATATAGTTGGTGACTCTGTCCTTGAGATGGTAAGAACTTACTTTGGAACTGGCAATGTGGACAAGTTCCTTAATCATACCAACATTGCTCTTATCCTTAAAACACCTATAGCTGAGGTTGTTTCCCAATATAAACCTATTGGTTTGTACAATTTTGCTTATAAAATCCTATCTGAAACTCTTGATAATAGATTAAAAACTCTAATGGGTGGGCTAATTTAATGCTAAAGATAGATAAATTGATTGGTAACCAACCACCTAAATCCTTTAAATTGGGGATTAGCCACCAAACTAAGAAACCTTAATATCTTGATTATATTGATTGATTTAAACCCTAGAACAAACTATATATATTCATATAACATATTTTAGAAAACAAGTAAAGAAATATAAACTAGTTCCTAAAATAAATAAATTTTCGTAATTGGTGTTGGTATCCCAACATCTTGGACTTGGAGATGTCTCAATACCATTAAGGAGCTCATAAAACCTTTCATATCTTGGATTGTGGGTGATGGAAAATCGGAAGTGATAGACATTACGCGGGCCCATTCCCGTGGGTTGTCCCGCATCTCACAAAACATTAGAGACCTAGTGACCCGGCGGATTTAGAGGAGGTGGTTTAGTGTGGGTCCCACCCCCTTGTGAGATGTCGGGACAACGCCTGGGAATGGGCCCGCGGGATGTAAATCATTTTCGGATGGAAAATTTATTGACCCTTGGTGTGATGACTGGATTCCAACTTTAGGTACTGCTAAACCTAATCCCCTTGTTCCTTCATCCCCTAACTTTAAAGTGTCCTATTGTTATGTAGTCTATCATAAATAGTAAAAATAACCTGATTTTCAACAACAAACATACAAAAAAAAAAAAAAAAGGAAAAAGGAAAATTCTTTATTGTTAGAGCTAGAGATATGATAGTCTTTAGGAATTCCCCTATATCCCCTTTCCATTTCATTAATGTCCGCTACATGGATGCCTCCTCCACTAGTAAGGAAATATTGGTGGTGCTTCCAATCACGTCTTTTTTGGCTAATGGTGCAGGCTGCATAATGCGAGATTCTGCTAGCAAACCATCATTTTTTGGTGCTATTACTTTTGAAGTATTTTCCCTTGAGGAAGAAAAAACCAGGTCTATCTGGGCAATTTTGAATAAAACAGTGGAACATAAAATTACTGACCAATTATCCTTGGAAATTTTGAAGGCAACCGACGAATGAGTGCTCTCTTTAAAGACATTTTTCTTTTCAGTTCTAGTCTTGTAGCTTGCATTTTTTCCTTTCAACCAAGAACTTGCAACAATATTGCTCACAATCTGGCTATTTGGGCTAAAAATAACTCTGATACTTGTTTTTGACCTAAACCTCCAATCTGGCTTATGCTGAATATTGAGGCAGACCTATAGCCTTCTTTAGACCGATGCTTAAAAAAAAAGGGAACAACCTCCCTAGCCCATTGCTAATTTGGTTGAGAAACAAAGAAAAAAGGGATAAATATCGTTTGGTCCTTTTTTAGGTGGGCCCATGTCTGTTTGGTCCTTTGGTCAAACGCCTTTACTGTTTGGTCCATAATTATTTAAAAATATTAAACGGACAAAAATACCCTTCCGTGTTAATTTTTACTTATTTTCTTGTAGCACTTCATTCCGGAAATGAAGTCCATATAAAAACCTAAAAAAACAGACTTCATTCCAGAAATGAAGTCCATATAAAAACCTAAAAAAAAACAGACTTCATTCCAGAAAATGAAGTCCATATAAAAACCTAAAAAAACAGACTTCATTCCAGAAATGAAGTCCATATAAAAACCTAAAAAACATACTTCATTCCAGAAATGAAGTCCATATAAAAAGAACGCGAAATTAGGGGATATAAAAAGGAATTGGGGGATATTGATTACTTCTCCCAACCCATGGTGTGTGTTAAGGGGTATTTTTGGGTGTGAAAATACTAAAATACCCTTTGGTTAATTAAAAAATATTATGAAAAGACCATTACACCCTTTCTCCTAAAACATTAAACTCTAAAAACCAAATCTTTTATCCCCCATTTAGACAAATCAGTTCCGGCACACTTAGGTTTTTTAAAAAGAAAAATTCTTCCATCTTCTTCTTCATCCGTTCTTCATCGTCGATTCAAAAATTTCTTCGTCGATTAACCTACCCGAATCATAAAAAATGCCTCCACGAAAGAAACCAAATGCCCAATCGAACTCAACATCGATTGCTCAACAAAAACAGGCAGAAAGACTTGCTAAGATTGCTCAAGAGCAAGAACACGAAGAAGCAACGTTATCTGACGATCAACTACTCAGAAATATGGCTTCTGTGAGAAGGTAAGTCATTTAAAACTGTTTAATTAGTGTTTCAATCGATTTTTAGCTATGGGTTTAGGTTAGAATCGCGAACCCTAACTCAAACAGTTGAGTTTCAGAGAGTACAAAAGACCGATATTTGTATGAACACAAGATAGGTTTTGTATTCCGACATTCAATCTAGGATGAATACAATGCCGGTTTCCAACACCAGTTAACCGAAACTGAATTTTCCCTACTAGGCATTCAATCTAGGATGAATACAATGCCGGTTTTTAGTACCGGCGAGTGTTTGATAATAATTCGTGTATGCTTAGGTAGTGGACTTAAAACATACAAGAGAGTTTATGAATTTGTCACCAAGATCTAGGCATAGATTTTTAGTTTCATTGCATGCCGGTTTTAGGTACCGGCATTCTTTTGTAATAATTTGAGCATGCCGGTAGTAGACTTAAAACATACAGGAAAATTGTCACCAATATCGGCTTAGATTTTAGGTTACATTGTATGCCGGTACTTGATACCGGCACTGTCGATAGTCAATGTGTAGTGCCAGAACATTGTACCGGCGTGGTTTATTTTAAGGTAGTCAATGTCGGTACTAAAACTGAAGGTGAGTTGTCTTACATTCATTGCTTTCCGTGTGCATACGATATAGGTCAAAAGCAAAGGAAGCTAACAAAGGAAAAAATAAAGATGCTGTCACTAAGAGAAGAAGGAAGGACGGTCTTGATACTCCTCAGTCCCTGCCTCCTCGAGGGAAAGATGAAGGTCGTAAGATACATTTGGGGGCTGGTACAAGAGGGATAATTTGGGAGAGTGGTAGTGACCGTAGTCGACTTGTGGTAGGCTGAGAAAAGTGAATGCCTACAATGTAAACTGCAAGTGCACAGTGCCTGTTGGAGGCAGGGCAAGTACAGGTCGATCCACAGGGATTTGGGTGTGTAAAGTTGACTCTAAGGCTTCACTAAACTGATTTCTATAGGAGTAACACAAACATGAGTTTGTTTTGGTGTCGATACGATTAATTGGAATTGTGACTGTAATCTAAGGCAGCAAAGATAGATTGTAAACAATTAGGAAAGTTACTAGGATGGTTGACTCCACCCTCTAATCCTCTGCTAAGGTAATGCAAATTATCAAAGTGTTCTCATGCCTTCTCTTGAAGGCTTTAGATGGATATTTTATTAACTAACTCCCCTCACTTACCCCTAGTATCAATGGTCTTCTTACAGTACCATTGATCACATGTGAGCTTAGTTCAATAGCTAACTATATTCCTAAACATTACACAAATCAAGAACAAAATGAGAATTCAATTAACTTCACATTAAATCAGGGGGTTTCATCTACACCCTAGTAAAGTGAATTAAAACATCATGCAATTGCTAAACACGATTCAAAATTAAGTTACAAAATAAAACCCTAAAAATTCACTGACTCTCTCACATGAAGAACATTTCAAATTTATACTTCTCCCCTCTTCTCTAACAATCAAAATCAACAATAAATGCGTACCCAATCATGTTCCCTCTTCCAATTCGGCTCTGGAAGCCATTAATGCTCTGTTGGTGAAAACCCTAGTTCCAACTATCTCAGACCTAGCTTCTAGGGTTATGGGAGAAGCTAAGAAAGAGGTAGCTTGAGCTAGAGTGGCGGAGAAGGTGGCTGTGGTGGCTGTGCTGCTGTTGTTGTCGGGAGAAGAGATGGTGAAGGTGGTGAGGTTAGTTCTGCCATGGTCGGGGGAAAAAGGGGAGGTATGGGGGTTTCTCTGGTTTTGTCGGGGGAAGGAAAATGGAAATGAAGATGGGGCGTGTTTGGTCGATGGGTGAAGGTGTAGGTGGCTTCGGTGTGAAGCGGGAGCAGCGAGAGTCGATGCGTGGGCCGATGCGAGCGTTGGATGCGGAAGGGACAGATCTCACGGCTCAGATGCGACAGGCTTGGATCCGGGTTATGGGTCGGGTCTTGGATTGCTCAAGCCCATGTCTTGTAAATGGGTTGCTACTTGTTGGGTTGCAACTGATGCGCACGCGGGCTGTGGCTTTCTGCTCCATAGACGCTCGTCTCCAATTTTCTGCTCCTTTGGCTCCTTAATTTCTCCGAGCTTTATTTACTACCTAAAAACACAAAATTAATTAGTACAAGTATTTATTCTTGAAAACAGGGAAAATACAGAATTTGGGATAATATCTGATTTCTGAGCACAAAAGATGAGTTAAATGCCAATAAAAAGATGTAGAAATATGCAATATTTGGCACTCATCAAATACCCCCAAACCTGAATTTTACTTGTCCTCAAGTGAAACATAAATTAAGAAATCCTAACTATACCACTGTCGCTGGTCTCTCGAATGCATTTAGCGTATGCACTAAGCCTTTAAACCCCTAGGTGTCCCTAGTGGACGAGTTGTAGTCTCGTGAGGGTTTACAGAGGTGTACCCACAAAACCTACTCCAACTTCTGAGCGTAAAAGAGTCTCAAGTATCCAAGGAGCTATGAGGACATAGAGTTTCTGCATGCTAGTAACACGAAGTTAGAACTACCAAAGAACGCATTCTCATCCTTAAGAGTTGAGCGAGAAATAACCATACCATATGAAAGAATTCGGGTTCGAGAGTGATCACAAGCCTCGACTTCCGCCTCACCAATAGGGTTTTATGATAATTGCACTCAAAAAGACCGCTTTTTAGTCTCTCATGTGTGCAGCCAGGAATAAAGAGAGAAATCCCCGCACACGTTGAAGGTGAGAAGGATAACCTTCCGAAATAATTTTTGGAGACTCCACGAGTTGTGGACAAAAAGAATCTTTTCTCGATGATCTCTAAGAAAGGAAATCAACCATTAGCAAGGATGGGAATACTCACTTACCTTCTCACCCGATCGGAAATTACCACCACTCTTTCAGCATTCATAGAAACGTCTTCAATCTTCGGTCTTCGGTCTTCAACTGTTGATGATGAACTTCTGAATTTCACAAAAACTTAACAAATATTTTTTTTTTTTTTTTTTTTTGACATGAGATGAAAATAACAATAAAACAATAAACTCAATTTTCTTGTATTGTCTTGATTTCATAAACTTCACTAATTCTCATCTTATCTTCTTTTCTTTGAATTGTTGCATGTAAACCTTGGACTATTCAACTTTTCTTCAAATATTCTGATGTTGCTCGCTTCTTTGACGATGATGTGTTTCTATGGATCTGTTGATGTTGTTGAGAGGGAGAGAGTGATGCTAACTGCAAATCGAACTACAAGAAGGATTTTTCATCTTTAAACGTCACCCTCATGATTGACAAAATTAGCACTCAAGAGATCAAAAATAGGGCTGAAAGTGGTGCGAAGTTGGGTAGCTCACCATTCCTACCCGGAATTGACGTACGGTGACACACACTCTAACAGATTTTTTAGAAAGTCACAAAAATTGAAGGTTGGTGCCTCTCTTGATGTACAAATGGGTAGTCTCCACTATGGGTGATCACAATTCTACTACCAAATATCTATACAGCACCTAATTCGCCCTCCGGCATGGTTAAATCCAACTTTAACGCTCTAATCAACTAAGAAACCCGATTGTGTTCTCTAGTACTTCCAAGTTCAGTTATTTCGGTCAGACTCTCTATGCAAACATAGCTAGAAGCATGCTAGTGACTCTAAGATCTCTAAAAGTTGGAGGTTTTATGCAAGTATTTACAAAGAGTTTTGAATTTTTTTGATTTTTTGATTTTTTTTTTTTTGATATTTTTTGAAATAAAAGACTAAAAACTCTATATGCAAAACACACCCCCAAACCTAAATCAAACATTGTCCTCAATGTGTCAACAGATGATAAGAATTTAAATAGTCACATACCATGAGAACTATGTTGAGTAGAGAAAAGGGAAGAGATTACCGGATGTACAAGGATGTTGCTAAACCAAAGGGGGATGAATGCTTTGAAAGCAAACAACCAGAGCGCAAGACAAAAAGTTTGGTTAGCACACATAAAAACTATGCAAAAAGGAAAAGAAAAGGGAAAGAGAATGGATTTTTAGTCCATATTTATGTACACAAGTGAACTAGTTCAGTCCACATAGATGGGGTCTTCCAAGTCGACGGTTTCAACTTCGGTGGAAGATGCTCCGAAATGGTTTCAATCTCGACCATTGACTTTGAAGATATTCTTGGTTGCTTTGGGTTTTCGATTTCAACAGCTCCATGGGGAAAACGGTACGTACCAAGAATGGTCGACCATCGAGAACGTAACTTTCCTGGAAACAAATGCAAACGAGTGTTGTACAATAAAACTTTTGACCAGGTGTGAAGGACTTGCGCAGAATGCGCTTGTCGTGAAACACTTTCATTCTTTGCTTGTACAATTTGGCACTATCATATGCATGATTTCTCAATTCTTCTAACTCATTGAGTTGAAGTTTTCTTTGGGTACCAGCTTTATCAAGATCAAAATTCAGTTTCTTTACAGCCCAATATGCACGATGTTCTAACTCTACAGGTAGATGACAAGCTTTACAGTACACAAGTCTGTAAGGTGACATCCCAATGGGAGTCTTGTATGAGTTCTATAGGCCCACAAAGCATCATTTAAACGCAAAGACCAATCTTTCCTAGAAGGATTAACAGTCTTCTCAAGGATATGCTTAATTTCCCTATTAGAAACTTCTACTTGGCCATTGGTTTGAGGATGGTAAGGTGTTGCTACCTTATGAGTGATTCCATACTTGCGCACAAGTGATTCAAAAGGTCTATTGCAAAAATGACTACCTCCATCACTGATTATTGCTCTAGGTGTTCCAAAGCGAGAAAAAAATGTTTTCTTTAAGAAAAGAAAGAACAACTTTATGATCATTTGTTTTGGATGCAATGGCCTCTACCCACTTAGAGACATAATCAACAAAGAACAAGAATGTACTGACTTACCTTGAGTTAGGAAATGGACCCATGAAATCAATACCCCACACATCAAAAAGCTCAACAATCAAAATGGGTTGTAAGGGCATCATGTTTCTCTTAGAGATACTTCCTAATTTCTGGCATCGGTCACAAGCAACACAAAAAGCATGGCTATCCTTAAACAATGTTGGCCAATAGAAACCGCTCTGCAAGATCTTTGCAGTGAGTTTTCTTGGCACTAAAGTGGCCTCCACATGCATGGTCATGACGAGAAAGAGATGACGTCCCTTTGTTCAGAAGTGGGGACACATCTTCTAATGATTTGGTCTTGGCAAGTACTTAAACGAGATATGGGTCATCCCAAAGGAAATGTTTAACTTCAGCCAAGAATTTAGAACGGTCTTGTTTAGACCAATGCAAAGGCATTCTACCTGTAGCAAGGTAGTTCACGATATCAGCAAACCACGGCATTTCAGACACAAGCATCAACTGTTCATCAGGGAATGATTCCCTAATAAGCACGGATTCATCAACAGATTCAACATTCAACCTAGACAAGTGATCAGCAACAACATTTTCCGACCCTTTCTTATCTCGAATTTCGAGGTTAAACTCTTGTAACAAGAGTATCCATCGAATTAGACGAGCCTTAGCATCTTTTTAGACAAAAGATATTTCAATGCAGCATGGTCAGAATATATGATGACTTTAGACCCTATCAAATAAGATCTAAACTTATCCAATGCAAACACAACAGCTAGCAACTCTTTCTCAGTTGTGGAATAATTCAGTTGAGCATCATTAAGTGTTTTACAAGCATAGTAGATCACATAAGGGAGTTTGTCTACTCGCTGGCCTAAAACAGCTCCTACAGCATAGTCAGACGCATCACACATAATTTCAAATGGTAATGTCCAGTCAGGTGGTCTGACTATAGGGGCAGATGTAAGGAGAGCCTTCAGTTGCTCCCATGCTTCCTTACAAGCATCATCAAAGACAAATGCAACATCTTTTGCAAGAAGATTACACAAAGGTCTTGAAATTTTACTAAAGTCTTTGATGAATCGGCGGTAAAAACCCGCATGGCCTAAGAATGATCTTATGTCCCTCACAGAACGAGGTTGAGGCAAGTGTTGAATGAGATCAACCTTGGCTTTGTCTACTTCTATGCCTTTTTCCGAGATGATATGCCCTAGAACAATGCCCGAGTTAACCATGAAATGACATTTTTCCCAATTCAAAACCAAATTCTTTTCCTTACACCTAATCAGCACACGAGTAAGATGATGCAAACACTCATCAAAAGAAGACCCAAACAGAAAAATCATCCATGAAAATTTCAAGAAACTTATCTACCATGTCAGAAAATATGCTCATCATGCAACGTTGAAAAGTAGCGGGTGCATTACACAACCCAAAAGGCATACGACGATAAGCAAATGTTCCATAAGGACATGTAAATGTGGTCTTTTGTTGGTCTTCGGGTGCTATGTGAATTTGGATGTAGCCCGAATAGCCCATCTAAGAAACAATAGTGACTATGCTTCGCCAACCTTTCCAGCATTTGGTCAATGAAGGGAAGGGGAAAATGGTCTTTCTTTGTTACTGTGTTCAATTTTCTATAATCAATACAAACTCGCCACCCTGTGGTCACACGGGTGGGGACAAGCTCATTCATCTCATTTTGAACTACAGTAATGCCAGACTTTTTGGGTACCACTTGAATGGGACTGACCCACTGGCTATCTGGAACCGGGTAAATGATACCCGCATCAAGCAATTTTAAAATATCACCTTTGACAACATCTCTCATATTGGGGTTAAGTCTCCTTTGCATTTCCCTAGATGGTTTAGTATTCTCTTCAAGATTTATGTGATGCATGCAAATTGTGGGGCTTATACCTTTAAGATCTGAGATGGTCCAACCTAAGGCTCCTTTATGTTCTTTAAGCACTTCTAAAAGTTGACTTTCATGTTCGGTGTATAAACATGATGCACTAATCACAGGTAAAGTATCAGAAGGACCTAAGAAAGCATACTTCAAAGTATCAGGTAATGGTTTCAAATCAAGCTTAGGTGGTATATCAAGAGGTGGGCGATTTGGAATCGAGAGTGGAAGTGGTTCCTTTGCATTACGCCATTTAGCAATATCCATGGGTGGAACAGATTCAAGCAAAGAGTGAATTTCACCAATGTACTTAGACTCAAAGAGATCTAAGTCAAATTTATCTAAACATGCTTGCAAAGGGTCCAATGACAAAATATCGGGCAATGAGTCTTGGATCAGACTCTCAATCATGTTAATCTCATGCAAATCAGTATCATCACAATCAATGGGTTATTGACTAGTGTTAAAAACATTAAGCTCTATGGTCATGTTACCAAAAGACAATTTCAACACTCCATTACGACAGTTGATGATGGCATTGGACGTCGCCAGGAAAGGACGTCCTAAAATCACAGGAATGTGATTACTTGGGTTTTGCACGGGTTGAGTATCTAAGACGATGAAGTCCACAGGAAAGAAAAATTTATCAACCTTGATTAACACATCTTCAACAATACCACGGGGGATTTTCACAGATCTGTCCGCTAATTATAGCGTAACAGGTGTGGGCTTGACTCCCAAGGCCCGAGTTGCACATACACGAGTATGGCAATAGATTCACACTTGCTCCTAAGTCTAGTAACTCCTTTTCGACCACATGGTCACCTATGGTGCATGTAATTGTTGGACTACCTGGGTCTCTAAACTTAGTTGGAATCTTGTTTTGGATTATTGAGCTCACTTGCTCAGTGATAAAGGCACGCTTATGCACATGAAGCTTTCGCTTTTGTGTGCACAGATCCTTCAAAAACTTAGCATAGGTGGGTATTTGTCTGATTGCCTCGAGAAATGGAATGTTTATGTTAACTCGTTTGAACATTTCCAAAATCTCGTTGTATTGGTTACCCCCTTTCTGCTGCACCAACCTTTGTGGGAATGGAGCAACAGGTACATGTCTTGGCAAAGAAACATCTATATCAGTAGGACTCTTAGATTTATCAACATGCTCAGATTATTTTTCTACAGTAGATGTTTTCTGCGGTGTTGTGTGTACTGGTGAGTCTGATTTAGACTCGCTTGACTGTGGTACACCTACATTGTTCTCAAAAACTCTACCACTACGGAGAGTGGTGACAGCATTCACATGACTATGTGAAGTTTCATTGCAGTTTGAAGTACCTGCTTGAAACACATTCTTTGGATTTTGTTGGGGTTGACTAGGAAGTTTGCCTTTTTCTCTCTCATTCAATGCATCACAGATTTGACCCATTTTAAGTTCTAGACTTGTGAAACGTTGGTCGGTGGTTTTCTGAAGTTGTGAAAGATTTTGGGTTAACATACCGACACAGTCTTCAAAGATAGGCTTTTTCTCTACAGGGTACTGAGGGTGTGGTTGTACTTGGGGGTTTCTAGGATATGAGTATCCTTGGTTATTATTTGTTGTTCCCCCTTGTACAGGCCCTTTAGACCATGAGAAGTTAGGGTGATTCCTCCACCCTGGGTTGTAGGTTTGAGAATAAGGGTTGTTCTCTGGCCTATGATACAATGCATTGGCTTGCTCGGTTTTAGACTCTTGAAATGCATGTAGGTCTGGACAACTGTCCACTAAGTGGTCAGAGCTATGGCATGCGGCACAAGTGGCCATTTCAATTTGGTCACGGAGAGTAGGGGCATTAGATTTTACATTCTTCTGCAATTCAAGCACTTCTATTCTCCGGGCCAAAGATGCCATTTTTGCATTTCCCTCAAAGTCAGACTCGATTCTATGGACATTAGTTACATGGGTAGTCCTTTTTGGTTCACGGATGGACTCCCACTGTTGAGTCTTTTCAGCGACTTCGATTAAGAAAGTCCAAGCCTCATCAGCACTTTTGTCAATAAATGCATCATTGCACATTGACTCAACTGTGGTGCGGGTTCTAACATCTAGACCCTCATACAAAATTTGCACGAGTCTCCATTTTCAAAACCATGGTGGGGACATTAGAGCAATAATTCATTGAATCTCTCCAAATATTTTGCTAGAGTTTCGTCTTCTAATTGCACAAAACCATTTAGACTTTGGCGAATTGTCGCCGTCTTATGGTTGGGGAAAAACTTTTTGAAAAACTCTTTTGTGAGATCATCCCATGTTCTAATGGATTGTGGTTGTAGGGCATGAAGCCATGACTTGGCTTTTTCTTTCAGAGAAAAAGGAAACAATCTCAGTTTGAGGGACTCTTCCGTCATTTGGGTAAAACGCAGAGTCCCACAAATATCTTCAAAATCTCTCACATGGTGGTAGGGGTTTTCAGCATCAACCCCTATAAACACGGGTAACATGTGAATGGTGCTTGCTTTCAGTTCAAACTGACCAGCATCGGCTGGCAGAATGATGCAAGAGGGATGGGTTGCCCTAGTTGGGTTTATGTAGTCCTTGAGACTACGGGGTTGGTTTAGTTCATCACCCATTGTTTCTGATGGGTCTAGGCTTTCTGTTGAAGAGCTGGGTATGTTGACAATATCGTCTAGTCGGATTCTAACTAGTCGATTCGTTTGGTCTCTAAAAGACACAATCATAGCCTAGCTAGCACATCGATCATATTAACATGCATACAGCCAATCAATTTTCAACACAGAGAAGCAAAACTCACACAAGTGAACACCAATTCTCAGAGTCAAGCACACAGGAGTGCTGGTTGTTGCTGTTGAAGAGATGCACATCACAACTTATGCACAGCACTGCTTATGCACAAGGAAAGACAGAGAGTGTGTAAGGTGCACAGGGCAGGCTGGAAAATGCTCACTCAAGGCGAAGCACGTGCTGGGAGTGTGTTTGTGCAGGTGAGTATGATTCACAGAGTATCAAAAGGTCATTAACAAATTATATAAAACATTCCAGCACTGCTAACAACAATTCAGGTACACAACAATTCATTCCAGTGCCACAGGATCACACAAAAATTACACATATTGCAGGGTTTTGGTGTTCACGGGATAACAACAGATTTGGTTAACCCCAGTCTTCACAGATTATGCACAAAGGTGACAGGGCAGCTATGTCAACTGGGTCAGTTGATGTCAACCTGGGCTAGCAGCAGACTTGGTTATCCAAGTTGCAGCTTGATTCAACAGCTACAGGGGCTGGAGCCAAGGAGTTACAGTGAACAGATGAACTAATTCTTCAGCACAATTTTCAGTTATGCACAGATTTACTCAAAAGCACAAGATTTCAGCTAACACAAATTTTTCTCAAGTGTCACAGAATCATGCATAAGTTCCAGATATTGCAGGGTTGAGCAATGCTCAGCAAAGTATCTAGCTTATCATGCAAAGGTACCAGGTCAGTTAGTTTATCAGGTGAACAAGACCTACAGATGCACATACAATGATGCTCAGCTAAATTTCAGCAATGCACAGGTCAGTAACAAGTTTAGCTAACCTCAAATTCACAGCTCATACACAAATGTGACAGGGCAGCTATATACACATAAATACCATATGCTTGTTAGGTCAGCAAGCATTCATGCAGTTCTCAGCAAGGTTCAGTGAGCATACATGGTATTCATTTCATCAAAAAGTTCAACTATTCAATGCTACTCAGTGAGACTCATAGTTTCAGCAAGGTACTCATTGCACGCATGCATCACAGAATCATGTTTGTGCATATCAGGGTGAACTAACATCAGTGCGTATCATTCCACATTCACGACAACCATTCAGGGCAGAAATTGAGTTTGAGAGTACAATACCGCCAGTATAAAACTGGGTTTAGGCACTTCCACAACAGTCTTGCGCTCCTTTGTCTTCTCCTCCTTGGGCTTGCTCAGCAGAGGTTTCAGGTACCTGGGCTACTCAACAGGGAAGGTATTAGTTTCCAAAATTGCACAGTTGAAGCAAGAACATCAAAACATCAATACTGAAATTTCAGAACAGGGATTCTGCAATATGAAGATTGGGAAATAATGCCACAAAAGTTAACTCTTGAAATTAAGCACACAGAAGTGCCAAATCAGGCAAACAACAATATAGAAGGTACCTGATTACTCAGTGCCTAGAAATTTGCAATTTATTGCGAAGACAGAGAGTATTGCTAAGGTACAGGGCTGATGATGCAAAGTAAACTCACTAATAATGAAGACTAGAATGCAGACTATAAAGACAGGTGGTAGGAAGCTACAAATTGAAAAACAAAAAATAACAAAAGAAGCTAAACAAAACACAAAACTAATATTAAACTACAGGATGATGATGATATGATGCAAAGATACAGAGCTTGTGAATGTAAGCTACAGATGAGTTATGCTGGTACAGAGCATGAGATAGATGAAGCTAACAAGAATAAAAGAAAATCTAACAGATGTAACAATGTAACAATGCAATAACAGAATGCAATAAAAGATGCAGAAATGTAAAAAAAAAAATTTACAGCTAAGTTACACTAATCAATGGTTGCAAACAAAGGAAATTCTAACACATATATACAAAACTAGAATGAAAACCAGTTGAGTTAATACCATAACAGCTACACTACTACCAAATCCCCGGCAGCGGCGCCAAAAACTTGGTAGGCTGAGAAAAGTGAATGCCTACAATGTAAACTGCAAGTGCACAGTGCCTGTTGGAGGCAGGGCAAGTACAGGTCGATCCACAGGGATTTGGGTGTGTAAAGTTGACTCTAAGGCTTCACTAAACTGATTTCTATAGGAGTAACACAAATATGAGTTTGTTTTGGTGTCGATACGACTAATTGGAATTGTGACTGTAATCTAAGGCACCAAAGATAGATTGTAAACAATTAGGAAAGTTACTAGGATGGTTGACTCCACCCTCTAATCCTCTGCTAAGGTAATGCAAATTATCAAAGTGTTCTCATGCCTTCTCTTGAAGGCTTTAGATGGATATTTGATTAACTAACTCCCCTCACTTACCCCTAGTATCAATGGTCTTCTTACAGTACCATTGATCACAGGTGAGCTTAGTTCAATAGCTAACTATATTCCTAAACATTACACAAATCAAGAACAAAATGAGAATTCAATTAACTTCACATTAAATCAGGGGGTTTCATCTACACCCTAGTAAAGTGAATTAAAACATCATGCAATTGCTAAACACGATTCAAAATTAAGTTACAAAATAAAACCCTAAAAATTCACTGACTCTCTCACATGAAGAACACTTCAAATTTATACTTATCCCCTCTTCTCTAACACTCAAAATCAACAATAAATGCGTACCCAATCATGTTCCCTCTTCCAATTCGGCTCTGGAAGCCATTAATGCTCTGTTGGTGAAAACCCTAGTTCCAACTATCTCAGACCTAGCTTCTAGGGTTATGGGAGAAGCTAAGAAAGAGGTAGCTTAAGCTAGAGTGGCGGAGAAGGTGGCTGTGGTGGCTGTGCTGCTGCTGTTGTCGGGAGAAGAGATGGTGAAGGTGGTGAGGTTGGTTCTGCCATGGTCGGGGGGAAAAGGGGAGGTATGGGGGTTTCTCTGGTTTTGTCGGGGGAAGGAAAATGGAAATGAAGATGGGGCGTGTTTGGTCGATGGGTGAAGGTGTAGGTGGCTTCGGTGTGAAGCGGGAGCAGCGAGAGTCGATGCGCGGGCCGATGCGAGCGTTGGATGCGGAAGGGACAGATCTCACGGCTCAGATGCGACAGGCTTGGATCCGGGTTATGGGTCGGGTCTTGGATTTCTCAAGCCCATGTCTTGTAAATGGGTTGCTACTTGTTGGGTTGCAACTGATGCGCACGCGGGCTGTGGCTTTCTGCTCCATAGACGCTCGTCTCCAATTTTCTGCTCCTTTGGCTCCTTAATTTCTCCGAGCTTTATTTACTACCTAAAAACACAAAATTAATTAGTATAAGTATTTATTCTTGAAAACAGGGAAAATACAGAATTTGGGATAATATCTGATTTCTGAGCACAAAAGATGAGTTAAATGCCAATAAAAAGATGTAGAAATATGCAATATTTGGCACTCATCAACTTGCGAACCGTGAGCACGATGATCAAGATGAACAAGATGAAGAGGAAAGTCAATTAGCAAGCCAAAGCGAAGTTGGTGGCCCAAGTCAACAACCAACACAAGGCAATGGCAAGAAGGGCAACGTCAAAGTGAAAGTTAAAGGTTCCCACCTTCCTCATATTAATAACATGATACCTGACCTTGAACGTGGTAGAATTTGGGGCGAAGCTCCGGAACCAAAAAAACTATTTGGATACAAGTACTCGTGGGCTCGTAAAATCTATCAAACCTATGTAAGCATTTTCTATCTTGTACATATGTATTGTTGTGTATTTATTGTAGTGAACCTAAACTAAGGTATAGACAATGACAAGAGAATGCTAAGGTATGCAAATCCACCTCTAACTCCTATTGTATGATTAACTAAGTTAAGGATCTTGTTGTCCCGTGAATGATAAGGGCGGTGTCAATTCCACCACCTATCTCTCCCCGTAATGCTTCAAAGAACGACTTAAAGTCTGACCCAGCACTAGTTGTCTAATTAAGTACAACTAGTCAAGGGAATCAGCATTTGGTCTAAAAATTGAGTGCAGCACACTCAAAGTAGTTATAACCTAACTACAATGGATACAGGCATCCATTGTGAGAGAAAACCTTGGGCACTATGATTGAAGACAAGTTTATAGTTTAAGCATGCAAGAATACTTCACATATAGTTGAAATCATACATGAATTAGGGTTTCATTGAAACCCTAACAAACTAAATTAAAACATCAAAATAGCAATTAAAATACAAATTAACCTAATTAAATCCTAATTGACAAAGACTGGCTAATCCAGCGTAAAGTCTCTTTCAACAAACCCCTCCTTCTATTTATACATCCCCAAAATTTCCCAAAACCCTAAAATTCTTTAAAATAGAAATTAAATAAAATCACCTCTCACCCACGTCTCTCGAATTGCTTTCCTCATCCATCAATCGCCTCGAGACGCCATGCATGTGGTTTGGTGGAAATCCTAGCTTCAATCGTCTCAATCCTAGCTTCTAGGTTATGATAGAAGCTATGGGGGTGGAGAAGAGTGAAGTGAGGATGGTGGTGTAGGTAGCTAGGGTGATGGTGGCTTGATGCGGGTGTGGCGGAGATGGTGGTGGTGAGGGTTGGGGTATGGTCGGTGCGAGAGAAGAGGTGGAGCTCCGCAAGCTCGATGGAAGGAGAGAAGAAAGAGAAGGATGGAGAGAAAATGAGTAGCTCGATTAGGGTATAGGTGTATGGGTATTTTGGTGTTGAGCGGGTGCATCGGGGGAATGATGAGACTAACCTAGCGAGCGTTGGATGGAGCGGCTGCGATCCTGAACGGCCGAGAGAGGTAGCGGTTTTGATGTGATCTGGTGTAGCACGGGAGCAGCGATCTTCGATGCACGTGGAGGCAGCGACCGTAAGATGTAACTAGATGCGATCTCAACGGCTCAGGATAATCGGGCTCGGATCCGGGTCTAGCTCAAGCCCATGTCTTGTAGATGAGTTGCTACTTGTTGGGTTGCAACTGTTGCGCGCGGGCTTTGGCTCTCTGCTCCATAGATGCTCGACTCCAATTCTTCGCTCTTTTGGCTCCTCAGTTTCTCCGGACTTTATTTAGTACCTAAAAATACAAAATTAATTAAAACAAATATTTATTCTTGAAAACAAAGAAAATGCAGAATCTGGGATAATATCTGATTTCTAAGCACAAAAGATGAGTAAAATGCCAATAAATGGATGTATAAATATGCACTATTTGGCACTCATCAAATACCCCCAAACCTGAATTTTACTTGTCCTCAAGTGAAACAGAAAATAAGAAATCCTAACTATACCCCTGTCGCAGGTCTCTCGAATGCATTTAGCGTATGCACTAAGCCTTTAAACCCCTAGGTGTCCCTAGTGGACGAGTTGTAGTCTCGTGAGGGTTTACCAGAGGTGTACCCACAAAACCTTCTCCAACTTCAGAGTGTAAAATAGTCTCAAGCCTCCAAGAAGCTATGAGGACATAGAGTTTCTGCATGCTAGTAACAGAAGTTAGAACTATCGAAGAACGCATTCTCATCCTTAAGTGCTGAGCGAGAAGTAACCATACCATATGAAAGAATTCGGATTCGATTGTGATCATAAGTCTCAACTTCTGCCTCACCATTAGGGTTTTATGATAATTGCACTCAAAAAGATCGCTTTTTTTTAGTCTCTCATGTGTGCAGGCGGGAATAAAGAGAGAAATCCTGCACACGTTGTAGGTAAGAAGGATAACCTTCTGAAATAAAATCTGGAGACTCCACAAAAGTGTGGACAAAAAGAGTCTTTTTCTGATGATCTCTAAGAAAGGAAAATCAACCATTAGCAAGGGTGGGAGTACTCACTCACTTCTCACCCGATCGGCAATTAATATCACTCTCTCATAAGAACCATAGAAACGTCTTCACTCTTCGGTCTTCGGTCTTCAAATGTTGATGACGAACTTCTAAACTTCACAAAACTTGACAATTTTTAACTTTTCTACTCAAATTCCTTGTTGTTTGGATTTTTCTTTTAAATTCTTCTTTACCATGGTGGTAGCAAAAATAAGAAAATAAACTACAATATTTTTTGATTTTTGATTTTTGATTTTTTTTTTTTTTTTTTTTTTTTTTTTTTTAATAAGTGAAAATAAAAATACAAATACAAATAGTGAAACAACTAACTCCATGGACAAAGGACTTTATCACTCAATTTTTCCACAACTTGTATTGTCTTGATTTTATAAATTTTATTAATTCTCATCCTATTTTCTTTTCTTTGTTGCACATAAACCTTGGACTATATCAATTTTTCTTTCCATATTCTGATTCTACGCCTCCGGTTCTTTGACGATGATGTGTTTCTATGGGTCTTGCTGATTTGAGAGAGAGAGATGATGCTAACTGCAAATCGATATTTAGAAGGAGTTTTCATCTTTAGACGTCACCCTCATGATTGACAAAAACTAGCACTCAAGAGATCAAAAGTAGTCTTTGAAAATGGTGCGAAGTTGGGTAGCTCACCATTCCTACCCGGAATTTACGTAGGGTGACACACACTCTAACAGACTTTTCTAGAAAGTTGCAAAAAATTGAAGGTTGGTGCCTCACTTGATGTAAAATGGGTAGTCTCCACTATGGGTGATCACAATTCTACTACCGAATATCTAAACAAAGACCTAATTCGCCCTCCGGGTATGGTTAAATCCAACTTTAACGCTCTAATCAACTAAGGAACCCGATTGCGTTCTCCGGTACTTCCAAGTTCTGTTATTTCGGTCAGAATCTCTATGTAAACATAGCTAGAAGCATGCTAGTGACTCTAAAATCTCTAAAGTTGGAGGTTTTTACAATTTTTTTTTTTTTTTTTTTTTTTTTTTTTTTTAAGATAAAAGATAAAATAAAAGACTAAAATAAAAGGTAAAATAAAAGACTAAAAACTCTAAATGCAAAAATATGCAAATGCACCCCCAAACCTAAATCAAACATTGTCCTCAATGTGTCTACATATAGAAAAATTTAAACAGTCACGTACCACGAGAACTATGCTGATAAGATAAAAAGGGAAGAGATTACCGGAAATGTCGGCAGGAGCAAGGTTGAGCTTCTTTAGTCAAGGCTAGAATCCAATATTCTCAACGGAGATCATATCGGATTAGCATAATATATGTGCAAGAAGACTCAACCGAATCAAGAAAAATTTAACAAGTCCTAAAATTTTTTTACTAACTATCTAAAAAGTTGAGGGTTAACCCAAAAAAATAATGTGTGAAACATAGAACATGAAAATGGGATTTGGTTTATGTGGGAATTTGGTTTGTTGGGATTTCATTTGGTTTGTTTGGGTTTTGGTTTGTTTGGGTTTTGTTGTTTGAAGCCCAGGATTAGTGAAAACTGCACAGCTCAGTTGTGTGCACAGCCCAGGTTGTGTTTGAAAAAGTATAGCCAGTCTGCAGAGCCCGACTTAGGCACGGCCCGAGGAAGTTGATTGAGTTGGGCTGAGTTTTGTCAGCGAGCCCAGGTCTGATTTAGTTTAGCTTGGGTTGTGGGCTTTGATTGGTTGGTAGCCGGAGTTGGGTGAGTGAAAGTTGGTTAGCTGTGTGCACAGCCCAACAGACGTGGGCTCAGTTTGTTTTCAAACAGTCCAACAGTTGTGGCTTATGTGGGCTGAATGTTGTTGCACAGCCCAAAGGAAGCCTAGTGTATGAGAACCTTGGTCTTTGCACAGCCAAGTAGTGGCGGTGGCTCGGTTGTGCACAAGATGACCTTGTACTTCACAAAGACACGAGGAAAGCAGATTCACGGCTAGAAAATGACAAAGACAATTTGCAGCTTTGCAACACAAAGACACAAACACACAAAAATTAACAATTGGGTAAATTGAATTGACTTGGTCGGCCACGGCATAGATTATCTCAACTTGTAGGCATAGGGCTAGCAAGGGAAAGCAAGTGGCGACACGGTTAACAATGGTTTGCAGGTCAGCTTGTACAAGGTTTTCACAGGGTACGCGCAGATTACACTAACCCACCGGCTTCAAACTTAGAAGATTTACTCAAGTTTATAGAATGGTCACAAAGTTCAGAGGTGGAGCAATATGCCGCAAGGTCTCTAGCCTATCATGCAAAGGGGACGCTCCACACTTGCCGCCGGGAGGCTAGCAAGGTGGGGATGGTTCACAAAGCTCACAGAGCTCACAGATTCACAAGTGCACAGATTCACAAGTACACAGCACAGCCTAACCTAGCACAGGTTGGTTTGACAAATAATTGGCTCAAGAGCTCACTCAAAGGTGCAGATGGTTCTACAGGTGCATAGGCAGAGATGGCTTATCAATCATTCGAGATGGAAATCATCCATTGCATGGGCTCACAAGTGCACAAGGAGAGTTACTGTTGAGTACAAGACCTGGGTTTAGGCAAATCATACATACATACATCCAAGTGGATTCACAAGTGGATTCACATACAAATTGCGAGTTTGAGACACAAACCACCGAGTACAAGCCACTGGTTTAGGCAAATCCACCGATTCTGCTCCTTTCTCCTCTTCCTTGGTTGCCTGACTCACAGCAGCACTAGGTTCAGCGAAAGTGGATGTTCAGGCCCTGCGCGTTTCCTTGGCCTCTTAGGCTTGCTTAGCAGCTCAACCGCTCCGCAAGCACAGCAACACAACAAGCTCAGCAAGTACCTGCAGCTCAACAAAGAATTTTAGTTTGACGGGATGTGCGAGGTTAAGGCAAAGCTAATGAACAAGGTCACTGGCATAAGCTTGAAAGTCTTTTGGACTGAAATGGGATCTGGCAGTGTGATAAGCTTGGTTACTTGGACTGTCACAGGGATCAAGATTTACCAATAGCACGAATATGCAAAGCAATGATACTAAGATTGACAAGTGGTTTTTTTTTTTTTTTTTTTTTTTTTTTTTTTTTTTTTAGAGATAAGAGTGCAAACTATAAAACAAGGTGATTAACCTAAGTTATATTAAAGTACCAGCTATACTACACTAACAGGGATGAAAAGTAAATAGACAACTTAAACAGGGATGATAAAATTAATGACTACACTACACTAACACGGGGCTAATAGCAATGCAAGGTGAATATATACAGGGAGCGGATGAAAATCAGTAAAGACAAGCACAAAAATCAACAAGGCACGCGCCAAGTCCCCGGCAACGGCGCCAAAAACTTGGTAGGCCTCGAAAGGTATATAAATTTAAGCCTACATGTTATAATCCGCAAGTGCACGGCGTCTATCGGAGACGCGGCAAGTACGGGTCGATCCCACAAGGACTTGTGGTGCTCTAAGGTGATCTAAGGCTTTCTTCAACTGAATTCCTAGAGATGTAACATAATTATGAGGTTTGAGTTGCCGATACGGCTAAAAATGTGTAGTGAACCTAAACTAAGGTATAGACAATGACAAGAGAATGCTAAGGTATGCAAATCCACCTCTAACTCCTATTGTATGATTAACTAAGTTAAGGATCTTGTTGTCCTGTGAATGATAAGGGCAGGGTGTCAATTCCACCACCTATCTCTCCCTGTAATGCTTCAAAGAACAGCTTAAAGTCTTTGACCCAGAGCACTAGTTGTCTAATTAAGTACAACTAGTCAAGGGAATCAAGCATTTGGTCTAAAAATTGAGCTGCAAAGACACTCAAAGTAGTTATAACCTAACTACAATGGATACAGGGCATCCATTGTGAGAGAAAAACCTTGGGCACTATGATTGAAGACAAGTTTATAGTTTAAGCATGCAAGAATACTTCACATATAGTTGAAATCATACACAGAATTAGGGTTTCATTGAAACCCTAACAAACTAAATTAAAACATCAAAATAGCAATTAAAATACAAATTAACCTAATTAAATCCTAATTGACAAAGACGGCTAATCCAGGCGTAAGTCTCTTTCACAAACCCCTCCTTCTATTTATACATCCCCAAAATTTCCCAAAACCCTAAAATTCTTTAAAATAGAAATTAAATAAAATCACCTCTCACCCACGTCTCTGAATTGCTTTCCTCATCTGTCAATCGCCTCTGAGACGCCATGCATGTGGTTTGGTGGAAATCCTAGCTTCAATCGTCTCAATCCTAGCTTCTAGGTTATGATAGAAGCTATGGGTGGAGAAGAGTGAAGTGAGGATGGTGGTGTAGGTAGCTAGGGTGATGGTGGCTTGATGCGGGTGTGGCAGGAGATGGTGGTGGTGAGGGTTCAGGTATGGTCGGGGCAGAGAAGAGGTGGAGCTCTGCAAGCTCTGCAACAGAGAAGAAAGAGAAGGATGGAGAGAAAATGAGTAGCTCGATTAGGGTATAGGTGTATGGGTATTTTGGTGTTGAGCGGGTGCATCAGGGGAATGATGAGACTAACCTAGCGAGCGTTGGATGGAGCTGATGGAGATCTGAACGGCTGAGAGAGGTAGCCGGTTTTTGATGTGATCTGGTGTAGCACGGGAGCAGCGATCTTCGATGCACGTGGAGGCACCGACCGTAAGATGTAACTAGATGCGATCTCAACGGCTCAGGATAATCGGGCTCGGATCCGGGTCTAGCTCAAGCCCATGTCTTGTAGATGAGTTGCTACTTGTTGGGTTGCAAAGCCGCATTGTATGGGCTTTGGCTCTCTGCTCCATAGATGCTCGACTCCAATTCTTCGCTCTTTTGGCTCCTCAGTTTCTCCGGACTTTATTTAGTACCTAAAAATACAAAATTAATTAAAACAAATATTTATTCTTGAAAACAAAGAAAATGCAGAATCTTTGGCTCTCTGCTCCATAGATGCTCGACTCCAATTCTTCGCTCTTTTGGCTCCTCAGTTTCTCCGGACTTTATTTAGTACCTAAAAATACAAAATTAATTAAAACAAATATTTATTCTTGAAAACAAAGAAAATGCAGAATCTGGGATAATATCTGATTTCTAAGCACAAAAGATGAGTAAAATGCCAATAAATAAATGTATAAATATGCACTATTTGGCACTCATCATTTATGTAAAATCTCTTAATTGTATTGTCTCTCCTAATTGTAGGATCATAAGAAGGTTGTGCATGTTTGCCTAAATCAAGCCGCGGATGGTTGGGATTTGTCCGAGGAATGTGAATAGGTCCAAACAATAGTAAAGGATTCTGTTCTATATTCTTTGGTTGAAAATTATGTGAAGCCTGATTCTGTTACTGTCAATTGCTTCGTCGAAAGGTATTATGGTGAAACCAATACCATGCACTTCCCTTTTGGGGAGATGACCTTCATCCCTGAAGATGCTCAGAACATTCTAGGATTGAATGTTATCGGCAAATCAATTGCAAGAAGGAGTTGAGTCTCTCGGACCTAGAATGGTCGACGTTGCACGATGCGACTAACAAGATGTTTGGTTGGGACTACAAAACTTCTGTGGAGAGCTTTTATGAATCCACGTCTGGTAAGACAAATACAATCAAGTTGACGATGCTTAAGAAGAATTTTGAAAATACAAAGAAAAGAAGTTTGGAGGATGGATGGGACCCTAAAAAAATTCGTTATACTGTCGCTGCTTACCTGTTATACATCTTGGGCACTAGGGTATTCCCTGACACCAATGGCAACAGGGTTAGTGCGAACTACCTTCAGTACTTGGATCCGTTGGAAGATGTCTATAATTATTCTTGGGGCACCGCGGTAATGGCACATTTGATGATGGAGATGAGAAGGGCCTCTAAGGCTAAAACCAACCAATTTGTCGGGAATTTCACTCTACTGCAGGTAAATTTGTTCTTAAACTTATGTTATTATGTATATTGTTCATATGTACTCTTATCGTGAACTTAGAAACAAAACTTATTGCTTCACATTGGAATAGGTGTGGGCTTATGAACACTTCCCAACCTTGTTCAAGGTCTACCCCTCCTTGAAGATCATAGACCTTCCAGAACCCGATACGCCTATAGCTAAGAGATACGAGTTCAACAATACTCCAAAGCCCGGTAACATAGGTCGACTGATCGATATGAGATTGGCTTTGAACGCAATGAGTACCAAAGATGTTGTGTTCGACCCTTACAAGGAGGCTAGAGGAAACCGCCAAGTTTTGAGGTTTGGTAACGTTGCATTTTACCATGGGCCGTTGTTCCACCCAAAAGGATACGTTATGGCTAATGCGTCAACTTGGATATAAGCAATTAGCACATTTCCGTGCATTTGGCCTCTTTTCAATGTTTTGATCTTGACCTTTCTCGGTGCTATTCAACTCCAAATCGGTTGCATGTAGAGTATGTTCCAAAACTAGGACCAGATTGGAGGGATAGGGAACCACGTCGTTTTTGGTAGATATTAGTCAGTGGGAGAAGTTGGAGATTGCTGAAAACAATGATGAAGTTGATGCCGACTACATGGAAGATTACCTGCAATGGTCACATCCTTATGTCGTCCGCCCGGATGACGTCCAAGTTCCTCCCCAGAAAAACCCTCCCGTTCCAACTCCCGCACAAGCACCACCTACGATGACCCAACTTAATAAGACCGTTGGATTGCTTGTAAGTATTGTTAATTGCTTCGTCGTTTAATATACACATAATCTTATATGTATACTAATTATGTGTTTGATGTATTAAACTAGCGGCGTCGGCTTGGCAAGTTAAAAAAGATGTTGGGTTGTAAGTACCAGGAAGGAGAGGTGCTATCCCTTGAAGAAATGAAGGAATTCGAGGAAAAGCTTGATATAATTGAAGAAACCGACCCTAGTGCAAAAGCTTTGTTCGGGGAAACTAAGAACAAACCGGCCCAAAAGAAGCAAAAGACCCAGTGATTAACTCTTTAGTTGTGTTTCTTTTTTTGGATGGTGGTTGTCACGTCTTGAACAATTCCGAAATTGTTTTCGTTTGTACCTCGTGGTTAACTCTTTAGTTGTTTGGTTTGCTTTTGGTTTAGGATACGGATTAAGAACATTTGATAGCGAGAATCCAGTTGTTTGGTTTATGTTGAACATGTTTTGATTTCTAGTGATTCGTTTATGTTGAACATGTTTATCCTTGCAAGATTTATTTGCGACTTTTACGGCATAGATAAGTTTAGGTTAACAGTGCCGGTACCTAAACCGGCACTTTTGAATATTTATAAATTAATGCCGGTCCTAGGTACCGGCAATGAAATTGTTTATAAAACCATACCCAAACAAGAAGATTAAAAATTCCATGTTCCTGTATAGCATTGCACTTGATACCTCCAATGGCAAATCCATCATCAACTACTGATTTCATCATTGCCATGGAAAAAGACAAACTTAGGAAAAACAAACTATCCACTCCAATGGAAAATCAATTATCATCCACCACCAACTCAAATCCATCAACAAAAACCGATTTCATCATTGCCATGGAAAAAGAAAAACTCAAGAAGAACAAACTATCCACTCCGTTGGGAAATCAATTATCAACCACCAACTCAGTTTCCCTTATATTAGAAAAACTAAAAAGGAAGGGAGAAACCACCAAGTCAATTGCCGCAATGGAAGAAGAGATACTTAAGAGGAAAAGAGAAGAAGAAGAGGGAAGCAAAGCTTGAACATTATCGCAAAGAAGCTAAAGAAATCCTTAAACGTCAAAAACAATCTAAGATAGAAGCGGATGTCGAGGAAGAAACCGAGTGGATTAAAAATTACTACATAGTATCGGATTTCCAGGAACATCACCGCCCTTCGAATCTTTTTTGGGGTCTTGTTAGGACTGGTCCTTACATGAATAACTACTTGGAAGGTAAGAAATGCAGAATTGATTACAGTAATCTCTATGTACAAAATCAAACAATTGCACTCATAAAGTTATGTCGCAAATACAACGAGTTTCTTGCAAGATACAAAGGGAATAGGTATCAAGCTCGGGACGCATATGCCAAGTGGAGAAAAGAGCCTTTTAGGCATTTCGAAGCTGCTTTGCTTATTGAATCTCGTTCCAAGAAATGATGTTAGTTGCAATTGGCTTGAGATAACGTCGTTTTATGTGTAACGTTGTTTATGTTTATTTTCTTAAGAAATGATGTTAGTTGCAATTAGTTTGGGTTAATGTTTTTAAGTTTATTTCCTTAAGATTATGTGGTTAATGTTATTTATTTCATCAATTTTCTTTCCGCTACCGGCATTGACAAATACATCAAATACTATACCGTTACCTGTGCCGCCGTTGAATTGTGATCACCAAATACTTATTGTCAGAATATCGGCATTGAATTGTTCCATTTGTCCATGCCGGCATTCTGACGATTACAAGCACAAGTTATGTGGCGATTACAAACTCATTCATTCCACTTATTTTGATTTACAAACTATTTTATCCCACTTATTTGACGGGTTACAAAATCCTTAATACCAGTTTATGCGTCGGTTACAAACTCCTTCATTCTATTTAAGTGACGATTATAGAAAGGAAATCATTCAATCTTCATTTTTATTCAATCTCCCTTTTTTGTTTCATCTTCTATATCAAAGACAATGGGTCGTCACAAACCTCGTGAAAAACCCATACCCAATCCTGAAGAATCTGTTGATGAAGGTGGTAAATCGAAATCAAAAGCGCAAGAACTGCACCAAGAGTCTGATGGTGAGGCGAGAATAACAAATTTTCTTAGGTAAGTGATGTATATGTTGAATTGAAGTTTTTTACTTTTAGGGTTTATCCCATAGTAGAAAACACAAAGTGAAATTATGTTGTTTAGTCTTTCTACTACACTAAAAGTAATTTTTAAAATTCTAATTTGAAGCTCAGTTGCATGCTTGATTCGCGGTAGAATACAATTTGAAAATCATGCCAGATTATATGTCTTGAATCCCGATTTTATTGCATGCGTTACCGGGCATTCATATTTAATTGAATACCATGCCGGTTCCCTGTCCTGGCTTTGTATATTTCATCAATACTATGCCGTTTTCATTAGCCTATTTTGTTATAATCTCTATATTAAAATCCTACAGTACCGGCATTTAAAATTTCTATCTAACAATGCTGGTTCTCAATGCCGGCAGTGTCGATATGTTAACTTACTATGCCGTTTTTTTGTTGCAAAAAATGTTCATTCTCTGTCTAAAATTCAAAGACAACCGGCCTGGTATTTTAAATGATTAGAATGCCGGCACATATGTTAAGTTCGATTTCTATGCCGGTTGTCATTATATAACTCAGTTTGCATATTGGAATATAGGTCTAAAGCAGCAGAAAAGAACAAAGGAAAAGGAAAAGTTCTTTTAGAAGCAAAACGTAAGTCTTCTCGACGTAACCGTCCTGATCCGGCTACTGCTAAGGTCAAAATTCGGGATCAACCTATAAGCTACCCAACCAGCAGTGATGATGATGATGAGTGGGAAACATATCATGTACCCGAACGAGCAGGTGGCTCATCCTCATAAGCAGGTGGCCTAGGATGGTCGATGTCGGAGTTGAAGCCCCTAAGGATAATGAAAATGCACCCCACCCCACTTTCACGATAAGTATGACATGATTCCAGACCGCGATGATGGAAAACATTGGGGTGAACCGATAAACCCGCAACTCTTATTTGCCTACAAACACTCTTGGGCTCGTTGGATCTATCAAACTTATGTAAGACGTTTGCATCTTGTTATTATATTATTTATCTGTGATCAAGTGAATTTAATTTACTTTGGTGTGTTTTTATAGGACCACAAGAACGCCTTCCGTGTTAGCCGCCATCAACAATCGGATATATGGCCTTTGAAGCTTGAGTGTGACGCTGTTAAAGCAGTAGTCAAAGCATCTGGCTTGTATCCCGCAATAAAAAATTATGTGGCCACTGATACCGTCACGGCGAACTGCTTTTTGGAGAGGTTTTTTTGGTGAAACTGATACCATGCATTTTCCTTTTGGCGAGATGACCATCATCCCTGAAGATGTCCAAAGGATAATAGGTCTTGAGGTTCTTGGGAAAGCCGTTAAGGTAGGAGATGACTCTAAGGACCTGGAATGGGACAAGATCTATGAGCTGACTAAAAAGTTGTTTGGATGGGCCAAGGAAACCACTTTGGAAAATATGTACAAGACAAGGCGTTCCCAAACAAAGACTATCACATTCGTCAAACTCGTTGAATTGTTTGGGAACACGAAGAACAAGGAATTGAATCCCGAACAAGTCCAGCAAACTGTTGCGGCTTATATGTTGTTCATCTTGGGCTCAGCTATATTCCCTGACGCCAATGGTAATAGGGTGCATATGAACAACCTACAATACTTGGATCCGTTGGAAAAGGTTCATGAGTATTCATGGGGCACTGCTTTCTTGGCACATTTTTTTGGCAGAAATGCGTCGAGCATCTAAGGCGAACGCCCGTCAATTTAATGGGAATTTCACTGTACTTCAGGTATAGTCAACTACTTATTTTTTGATTGTTGTCATTAAATTTATTAGTTTCCAATTATTTATTTTCTTATATATTTCATTGGAACGATCTTTCATTGGCGTAGGTGTGGGCTTATGAACACTTCACAAAATTGATCATACGGTATAAATGATTGAAGATTTTCACTGAATATCAAGAGAATAGTCCTCTAGGTCAGAAATACTACTTCGACAATACCCCAAGGCCCAATAACAAAAAACGGTTATTAGCAATGAGATTGGCTTTGGACTCGGTGGATGTCCAAGATGTTGTGTTTGATTCATATAGGAATGCCAGAGGAGTTCACTTGCAAAGGCGTGACAATGTTTCATTTTACAACGAACCGTTATTTCATCCAAAAGGATTTGTTATGCACAACCCTCGCCGTGTAATGCGCCAACTTGGGTACAAGCAGAAAGATCTCACGGATACATCTTATCATAAATTCTCTCATGACTTTCCTCAATGCCAATCAAATGAGAACCATACTCTCGTGGTTTACGACCCAAAACCTATTCTTGCACACTGGAGTGAAAGGGAAGAAAAAGACTTGTGTTGGTAAGCCAAGGAAGGAACCGCTAAGTTAACAACAAAAGAATTCATTAGAAGGTTCATTACTAACAATCCATTAGTAAAGTTCAAGATACTAGGTGAAAAGTATTCTTTGGTCACATACCGGAGGGATTTTATAGTATTCCGACGTATCCCGATAAATCGGCTTTGCATTTGTTGGATCAATGTATGTCACCACCTAAAGATCGAATGAAAATTAGTTCCAAACAAAATTACAACACTATGCCGAAAACCCGTACCGGCATGCTCGACCATTGTTCCGGCATAGTCTAAGTTAACCAAAACGGAAGACCAAATTTGAAACCTATATATTCCGGCATAAATGTTTCATTAGAAAACAACGCCGGAAGCACGAGTGCCGGCATCCTCGTAATCGATTGTCCCAAGCCGGTACACAATTCCGGCATCGAATATATTTGATATTGAATGCCGGAATTTAGCTTTGGAAAACATTTATTTCTGCCTATTTTTTTGTAGGTGCCGGCATTTAAAAGTTGTAACTGAACAACGCCGGTTTTAATGCCGACATTATCGATATTGATGGTACCACGCCGGTACCCAGTTCCGGTGTTGATATTTATTAAGTGTCAATGCCGGTTTTAGGTTTGGGATGGTACCGTTTCCTGTATGTTTTTCATGCAGTACCGGCATGGTAACCTATCAATGCAACATGCCGGTTGCATATTCCGAAGTATATTCCTTGGTAGGTAAAAAGGTTATCTGAGTACCGGCATAGTTGATTAGAAGAATGATATGCCGGATCAATATTCAAAAAGGGGGATATCGGTCACCAAGCATGGTCGTAGTATGAATACCATGCCGGTACCTTTACTACCGGCATGGTCGTAGTTTGTATACCATGCCGGTAACTTGACTACCGGCATGGAATTCATACAACCACCATGCCGGCACCGAGGTTTTTCAGTTGAAAAAATGGCGGATTGAAAGAAAAAATTCGATTTTTCAACATCCTAGCAGCTTTACCTGTGTGTTGGGGTTGCTCATTTGTTGTGCAAGTTTACTTTCTTGTGTTGGTTCTTCAAGAAACTCTCCATACTCGTCAAAATCATCATTCAAGGGTGTTGGCTCAACAAAGAGTTGCAATTGAGAGTTGTTGTCGTTAGCTGAAGATTCAAGATATGCTCCTTGTTGTAGTTGAGCTAAAGATTCAGCAACAACAATTCTCTCTTCACAATCATCCTCCAATTTTCCCAAAAAAAATTTCTCTCTCAAATTATTTTTCCCTCCTTCTACTCTCACCTCACTAACCAAAATTCAAATAAAACACACACTAATCATTTATAAAAAATCTTATGATTTTACTAATTATTATTAATCACTAATCCTGATTAGTGAGGGGTAGATTAGGTATTACGTAAAATACTTAGATAAGGGGTGGCCCCGAATTGATATCTGGATCCAGTTTTTGTCCTTTTCTTATATCCCCCAATTCCTTTTTATATCCCCCAATTTCACGTTCTATAAAAACCTAAAAAACAGACTTCATTCCAGAAATGAAGTCCATATAAAATGAAGTCCATATAAAAACCTAAAAAAACAGACTTCATTCCAGAAATGAAGTCCATATAAAAACCTAAAAAAAACATACTTCATTCCAGAAATGAAGTCCATATAAAAACCTAAAAAAACCTAAAAAAACAGACTTCATTCCAGAAAATGAAGTCCATATAAAAACCTAAAAAAACAGACTTCATTCCAGAAAATGAAGTCCATATTTCAAGAATGAACTTCATCAAATTCATCATCTTCAACAGTAGCAGCAGCAGTGACGAAGAAAAACATAAATCTATCGTCGTCTTCATCATCTTCATCGTGTTCATCATCATCTTCAACCACAACAGCATCAAACAGGGAGAAAAAGCAAAAAATCTTCGTCACAAAATCAACGTCTTGTTCATCATCTTTATCATCATCTTCTCTGTAGAAAATCTCAATCTCTGTTGAAAATCTTCATCTCAATCTTCAAACAAAACAGCAGCAGGAGAAAAACAAAAAAAGAGAGAGAAAGTAGATTTAAAACTATGAGAGAGAAAGTGAATCTGAAAAAGAAGATATTTTCTAGGGTTTTTTCTATATATATGCTCACAAAAGGATATTTTTGTCCATACCAAATGATATTTACATCATCCATGACATCATCCTAGGACCAAACCATAATTTGGTTTGTAGGACCAAATTATAATATATTTTCTCAAAAAGGACCAAACAGACACATGACTGGGTCAATAGGACTAGACTCATCCTAATATATTATTTCTAGGACCATATGGTATTTCCTACAAGAAAAAATCTTAAGTGAAAAATTGTGCTCGGTGTCACGATGAATTAACCTTTCATTTCTTGAATTATCTCTCATTTCCATTAGTTACTCCTTCCCCATGTGGCTAAATTTTGTCTATGAATAGACCAAGTCATTTTGCGAAAATGCTTTATTCCTTCACCTTTTTACTTTTGCCCTTAAATTCTTTTACACGACCCTTAAATTCTTTTACACGACATTTCGGTAATGACTCATGGTACTTAAATAAGACCCACCATCCTAAATCTAGAATTTGAAGGCTATTATTGGGGCGTCACATTTCATTAGAGGGGCGTCACCTAATAGGACAAAAACGGGTCACCCGTAAGTAATTTCAAAACGGATTAAATTTTTCCATCGCCCTAAGGATTCTAAAATGAGCTTCATAACGGAAGCTTGATCTTTTCCATATCCGCCATTCCCCTAGAGATCGTTCTATAACCTCATCATTGGTTTCACCCCTCAATCGATATTAATTCACAAGATAAGTTAAATGGACGAATTCTTCGACGTGTCTGTTTATTGAACCAACTCGGCAGAAAAGATCAGCGGAGTGACGGTTGTTTGGGTTACCGGTGTCGGCGCAGAATTTTTCGTGAATTTTCCCCAAATAACTCATACTCATTATGCCTCCTTGCCTACGTTCTTCTCCTCGTCTCGGATAGAATTGAACATAGCGCCTACATAAAGATAAATCTTCTTCAATCGTGAACTCCGTAGGATTAATGAATGGTTGGGCCATTATGTTGAAGATGATGTTGGAGAGAGTTTAAAGGTATTTGTGTTCCATAGAGAGTAAAAGGATACAATACTTATATAGAGTTTAGAGTTCCAACGGCTCTATTTTGTTGGGGCAACTGTATAATCGGTAGTCAAATGAAGTAATAAGACTTCCGATTATACAGTTGCCCCAAATTTTGTTTTTGCAGAAATGTCATTTTTTTCGAATTTGGGAACTAGAATAATCGGTAGTGAATAAGACTTCCGATTATACAGTTGCCCCAAATTTTGTTTTTGCAGAAATGTCATTTTTTTCGAATTTGGGAACTAGAATAATCGGTAGTGAATAAGACTTCCGATTATACAGTTGCCCCAAATTTTGTTTTTGCAGAAATGTCATTTTTTTCGAATTTGGGAACTAGAATAATCGGTAGTGAATAAGACTTCCGATTATAAAGTTGCCTCAAATTTCTTCCTTGGCGAAATCACCAATTTTGGGAATTTAGGAGCTACTATAATCGGTAGTCTCGTGAGGTTATTGTTCCTACCGATTATTATAGAAGCAAGATACGCGTTTCGCACAAAATCGATATTAATCGGTAGTATAATATCTTTACTAATCTTCCGATTGCTGTATAATAATCGGGCACAAAATAGCTTCCGATTATGTAAGGGCATTAACGTATTCTCCGCGTTTTTGGACATCCCTTAACGGTGTATATGGGTTGAGAATAAAAAAAATCGCCCCTAATTCGTTTGGGGTCGCCCCTAAAAATGCCAGGTTCTTTAGACGGATGCTTAAAAAAAAAAAAGGGGACAACCTCCCTAGCCCATTGCTAATTTGGTTGAGAAAAAAAGAAAAAATCTTAAGTGAAAAATTGTGCTCGGTGTCACGATGAATTAACCTTTCATTTCTTGAATTATCTCTCATTTCCATTAGTTACTCCTTCCCCATGTGGCTAAATTTTGTCTAATGAATAGACCAAGTCATTTTGCGAAAATGCTTTATTCCTTCACCTTTTTACTTTTGCCCTTAAATTCTTTTACACGACATTTCGGTAATGACTCATGGTACTTAAATAAGACCCACCATTTACATAACATAATTCATCCTAAATCTAGAATTTAGATACGTTCACACAACAAAATTTGCATTTATACGAGAACCGTATCATTTCATTTCTAATTCATGGCTTCCACATGACATGACTAAATGGACATGACACAACGCTGAGTACAGTACGCTACTGCTTTTGTTCACTCGTCATCGATTCTACAAACGCTTTGAATGGTAGTTGGGTGCATTTAAGACTCAACTGTAAACCGTATTAATAATGATGATTAATTAATAAAGAACCCGTACACAGTGTTTTATTTATTTTAAAAATCAGATTATTCTTTTTGAAACTAAAAAACACCAGTCTCTGTGAAAGGCCAATACCAACTTACTTAAAAACCATGAGAAATAGAGTGAATATCTCTAAAGATGAACCAGAGAATTCGAGTCTAGCTGGAATGGATCATTCCAGTGATCAATCCATATTGATCAGCAGTGAGAGTTTGGAAGTGAGATTAGAGAAACTAAGAGAGACATATAAAAATGGGAAAACTAGGAGTTCTGTCTGGAGAAAAACTCAATTAAGAGCTATTCTTAAACTTCTTCGTGAAAATGAAGAAGAAATTTACAAAGTTTTATATGATGATCTTGGAAAGCCACGCGTTGAGACATATCGTGATGAAGTAAGTAACTATCTTGATTTAGATTTCTTGTTGTTTGCTACATCTTTATGCCAATCAACAAATCCTTCGATTTTCCAGTTAACATGGCCAGGGAGTAGTTAAATAACCATTGGTAGACAAATTTTAAGTTTGATTGATAGACAAATGCCATTGAAATTGAAAATCATTCTCTGGTGCATTTATCTGTCACAAATGGTTTGGTATTTTTTATTTTTTATTTTTTTTTGTTTTTTTGAAGCATTAAGGTAATTCTTAATAGTAGGCACCACTTGTAGTCATAGACAAGAAGACCTGGGATGAGGTCCTCAGCTTGTTCATTCTGTGAATCTGTAACGGGATCTTTCCATTTGATGTTATTTGGTTTGAGTTGCAATCATACTTGATTCTGATCAGGCCGGCTTTAGATCAGTGTGCTTAAACTCATAAGCCTATGTGATAAATGTACATTTTTAAGCTGGAAGCAGGGGAGACTTTTAGGCAATTCACGTCTAAGTTATGCTCTATTCAAGCACATCACAATTTTTTTTTGTTCAGATACATCTGTGAGCATCCAATACCTAACACAATGAGCAGCTTTAGGATCACTCAGCGTCCATGAGAGACTATTCTCAACAAGATTCTTGACGTGTGGTGTTATCTTGAGTACAAGTGATTCTCTTCTTTATAGGATAATGTGGAACATGTGTTCGTATTTTTGAATTCATTACAACTTACAAGTGGTCTGTCTTGTCTGGTACCATGTTATACTTGTGAACATTAAGGTTGTTTGGCCTTCGATGTGGACCTGGGACTAACTAATTTTCAACAAGCTAAAAATCAAACAAGGTACCTAAGCAAGACTCACATGGGGGTCCTATCTCACTAAATAAACTGAATTTTATGTATTAGTCTCAAGATAACGCTACAAGTGAAGGGACATGTTAAGAGTAATAGTATCACATAATGACAATCTAGCTAATCCAAATTATATGATCTTGGGTATTAATATATAACCAAGCTTGAATTGGTGCAGTCGGATGCCTCAATTTTTAAGAGGGTGTGTTTAGAAATTATGGTGGTCATACATACAATTCAAATTCAGTTATTCTTTATCAAAGTATCATATTACCAACAGTTTTCTACATTTAAACCAATGTTGTACTTGCATCCTTTTTGTCTTGTAGATTGGAGTTCTGGTGAAATCTTTAAATTTTGCTTTAAGCAATTTGGATAAGTGGATGTCCCCTAAATCTGTAAGTACATTTTGTAAATTTAAATCAAATCAAAATTTGACTTCTTTATCTTTTATGGTAGTTTTCATTCTTTTTGTACACAATGATCACCAGATTGTGTGTTTGGGTTGCAGGGAAGAATACCATTGCTCTTTTTTCCAGCCTCGGGAGAAGTAGTACCTGAACCCCTTGGCATTGTTCTCATTTTCTCCTCATGGAACTTCCCGTTAAGTAAGTGAAATTTAATACATTTTTATGTATTTTCATGCCTCTAGGTCCAAGCTTAATGAACTATCAATAGCCCGTCTGTGCCATAATCACTTCGGCACATTCTTATCATGTTTGGGTATCGGTTGTAAAGCTCACAGCTGCAGCACATTGAGTGTGTTTACACATTAGACTTGTATGATTAAAGTGAGAAAAGTATTTTGATATATCATTTATAACCGTTGCTGTAGATTTAGCATTGGAACCGGTGATTGGAGCCATATCCGCTGGAAACACCGTGGTTCTAAAACCATCAGAGCTTGCACCCTCATGTTCATCATTTCTAGCCAATACCATCCCTCGGTACTTGGACAATGATGCCATTAAAGTCATTGAAGGTGGACCAGATGTTGGGGCACAGCTATTAGAACATAAATGGGACAAGATATTCTTCACTGGTAATTGCATCTCCTCTCCCTAAATACATATAATCAACCTCATTTTGGCTATGAATAATTATGTCTAGGGCCATGGACAATTAAATTAAACTTGATTTTCATGGAACATTTAAACTCTCAGGAAATCCAAGAGTTGGACGTATTGTCATGACTGCTGCAGCGAAGCATCTAACACCTGTGACTCTCGAGTTAGGTGGGAAATGCCCTGCTATCGTTGATTCTCACTTGAGCTCCTCAAATTTGAAGGTATTGGTTTTAATTTAAATAGTTCTAGCTAGTGGTAACACAGATGCAAGTTGTTTGTTTCTGGTTCTGGACTTCGTATCCTGTTGGTTATGTTCGAACAAAAGGAAAATAAATAAATAAAGGTCTAGTAATCAAGAAATGAGATTTGATCCTTGGGGGCTTCACGGATAGTTTGTTGGATGCTTACTACCGTATTTCAGATGCTCTCATCTAGTGTATTGAATCAGTTGTATCGTTAAAAGGATGTTTTGTTGACCCAAGTGCTGTTTCATTTCTATGTGAAATTTAATTCAAAATGACATCAAATTTTTAATTTTAATATCTACTGTCACATTTTTCATGGGTGTTGTTCTGCATCAACAAGGTGGCTGTAGACAGAATAGCATGGGGGAAATGGGGGACCTGTGCTGGTCAAACATGCGCATCAGTGGATTATGTACTCGTTGAAGAAAAACTAGCTCCTACATTGGTATAAATCTGATAAATCAACCTTTTTTGCCTGTAATATTTTTAACGTTCACATGTCATTATAAGCTTCCATCCTATCTTTCTCTGCAGATTGAGCTATTGAAGAAGACACTCAAGAAGTTCCACTGTGAAGATCCCAAAAATGTTGCCAGAGTTGTAAACAAGAGGCATTTTCTAAGATTAACGAATCTCCTACAGGACCCTGGAGTTCGGGATTCCATTGTGCATGGTGGCTCACAGGATGAAGCAAAACTGTAACAATCTCTAAATCTTAAATCTAATAACTACAGAAACCAACATAATATGGTTCTGAATTTCTCCATTCTCTGTAGGTTAATTGAGCCAACAATTTTGTTGGATCCTCCACTGGAAGCTGAGATCATGACTGAAGAAATCTTTGGCCCATTGCTCCCAGTAATCACAGTAAGTAATACTAACTCATATTTATTCCGCTTCATTGAAATCTTTATCTGTAGATTTTTCTTACTATGTTATAATGTATCAGGTAAAAAGCATTGATGAGAGCATAGAATTTATAAATCAAAGGCCTAAACCTCTGGCTCTATATGCTTTCACCAACAATGAAAATCTCAAGAAGCAGGTGGTATCACAAACATCTTCAGGAAGTGTAACATTCAACGATGTCATTGTACATGTAATGCTCTGATCACTGTTTAAACATCTTTCTTCGTCATAAATTTCTCTTACTGATCCTTTAAGTGGTTTCTTGTTTTCGGTTCGTATTTGCAGCTTGTGTGCGATGAATTGCCATTTGGAGGTGTTGGTCAAAGTGGGTTTGGTAAGTACCATGGAAAATACTCTTTCGATACATTTAGCCACGGGAAAGGAGTTCTTCGACGTAGTTTCCTGATTGAAATCGGACCTAGGTTTCCTCCATGGAATGATTTCAAGTTGGCATTCGTCAAATTGTGTTATGAGTTCGATTACTTCGGATTGCTTCTTCTCATGTTGGGTCTGAAGAGATATTAGTAGTTAAAATCTTCTAGAGAGACATGTTGTTTCTATTGTGTGTGAGATTTGATCTTAGTGGAGACAGATGGTTAAATTGTATTTTACAATACAACTGCAAAATAACATGTTGTTTCACTGTATGTATTGTAACAAGTATGAATGCATGATGTTAAATGCAGATTCTATATTGATAAATAGCTTTCTCACCCTAAGTAGAAAGACTATTAGATGAATTCACTAGTCTCGTTCCAAAACATCGTCATATCATACTTGGAAGTTTAGAAAGTTCTGCCAGACCAAGTTCAATGCGATATAGATACACTAAAGTGATTATATTAAGATATCTATAATTACGCTTAAATGAGTTTCCGTTTTCCGGAAAATATCAGGGAACTCTGGAACTACCAAGTATGATAACGTCTTTTTTTCACCATTATACTTGGACTTCCAGGTATTTTAGGCCATCAATGAGAATTCTCAACTCAAGCATTGTGCATTTGCAGTTGTCTTGTCTGACATTCTTTTGTTTTGAATTTCATTTTTTACCACCGTGAAAAAGGTAAAAAATGATAGTAAAAACACTACGTATTTCACTAAACTTTGATTTGCTAGTATGGGCCTAGCTAAGTGAGTACCATCCAGGCCCGACACCCATGACCCATTTGCACTTTTGCACCTTTAATCCTTCGGTATATGAATCCTTACGCTAAACTTCTCTCTGAAAAACACAATTAATCACTCTTTCCAGACCAGAATCTAGATCTGCAGAACTCCTTATAAACTTCTCTCTCAGATCGTACCAACTCAGAGTTATTCATTTCAGTGCTTCTGTTTCATAACGGTGGTGTGATTGCAGAGACAATGATAGTATCCGCTTGATCTATTATCTTCCTCCTGATCAGATCTAAGGTTGATTTCTATCTATCTGTAAATCTTCGTTCAATTCGTATTCGTTTCTGTTTCTATAATCTAGTTATTTTTTTTTCATTAGTTATATAGTATTGATTCCTATGATGTGTTTTTGTAAAAAAAAAAGAAGAAGAAAGAATTAACTCGTAATTCAATTGAATTGTGATCATATTAAACACTTAATTAGGTTAGGATCGGTTTAAATAGTTGGCAATAAGATATGTTTGAGTTGCATTACTCAAGCTTGAATTTGATCCAAGGCAGTATCAGAATGGGGTGCTCAGTAGCTTACATTGTTAAGAGTAAAACGTTGGTTTCTTTAGGATTCAGTAGCCGTGTTAACTGTTTTGATCATAGAACTATGTTGCCAAACGTACTGAATGAAAGAATTTCTAGTTGCATGCACTGATTAGTATTTTTTTGTTGATCATAATATTTATGCTATCTTTGGAAATATACTTTAAAAAGATTCTGAGAAAGAACTAGCAAGGTTCATTTTCTTGTGTCTTGTTAAAAAGTAGGTGTACTTATGTTTTGGAAACTTTGTTTGCTTAGATATGTTAATGCAGTGCGGAGAGAAAGGTTATTAAGGTTATTTGGTAGTCGGAGTTGAAGTTAAATTGTGTTTTGTAATATGCAGTTTTGCAGTGATCAGGTTCTGAGAACTTGATTGGACAACGATGTTGACAAAATTTGAGACAAAGAGTAATCGAGTCAAGGGATTGAGTTTTCATAGCAAGAGACCATGGATCCTTGCCAGTCTTCACAGTGGTGTTATCCAGCTTTGGGATTACAGAATGGGTACTCTTATTGATAGATTTGATGAACATGATGGACCTGTTAGAGGAGTTCATTTCCACAAATCTCAGCCATTGTTCGTCTCTGGAGGTATTTAATTCTAAACTGGGTTTAATGTTTTGTTATTCCTGAATCTTAAATTGGGCAGTTTTATTTCCACAAGTTTATTTTCTAGATCCAGGCTACAAAAGTAATTTCTGATGTTTTATTTATCTGTCATTCCTCCTTGTTCTGTTTTCAGTTTTTTTGCTCTTATTCTGCTAATGCTTACAGTGATCACATAGGTGCATTGAAAATCGTCTTGGATCATCTCTGGGGCTGTCTTTACTAATTTCGCAAACGATATTCTTTTGCAGGGGATGATTACAAGATCAAAGTATGGAATTACAAAATGCATAGGTGTTTGTTCACCCTACTTGGACATCTTGATTATATTCGCACTGTTCAGTTCCACAATGAGTACCCGTGGATTGTTAGTGCAAGTGATGACCAGACTATCAGAATATGGAATTGGCAGTCCCGGACTTGTGTTTCTGTGTTGACCGGGCATAACCACTATGTCATGTGTGCAACCTTCCATCCTAAAGAGGATCTCGTTGTTTCGGCTTCCTTGGATCAGACAGTTCGTGTCTGGGATATTGGTGCATTGAGGAAGAAGACAGTGTCCCCTGCTGATGACATCTTAAGGTTAAGCCAGATGAACACTGATTTATTTGGTGGAGTTGATGCCATTGTCAAGTATGTCTTGGAGGGTCATGATCGGGGAGTCAACTGGGCATCGTTTCATCCCAGCTTGCCTCTTATTGTTTCTGGAGCAGATGATCGTCAAGTAAAACTATGGAGAATGAACGGTATTACTGCGAAAAACTCTATTTAATTTTGTATTGCCTTTATCCTTATAGAATATATATACAAATTTCACGGAATCAGATAAGTACTTACATCAACCAATAATTTTTATTGCAGATACAAAGGCTTGGGAAGTAGACACATTAAGAGGACACATGAATAATGTATCATGTGTTATGTTCCACGCTAGGCAGGACATTATTGTGTCCAATTCAGAAGACAAAAGTATCCGTGTCTGGGATGTAACAAAGCGCACTGGGGTTCAGACATTCCGCCGAGAGCATGATCGATTCTGGATACTTGCATTGCATCCAGAGATGAACCTTCTGGCCGCTGGTCATGATAGTGGTATGATTGTTTTTAAGTTGGAAAGAGAGCGCCCTGCTTTTGCTGTGAGCGGTGATTCACTATTCTACGCTAAAGATCGTTTTCTGCGCTTCTACGAGTTCTCATCTCGAAAAGAAGCACAAGTAATTCCCATTCGAAGGCCTGGTTCAAATACATTGAATCAAGGTCCAAGAACTATGTCGTATAGTCCTACTGAAAATGCCATACTGATATGTTCGGATGTGGATGGAGGTTCATATGAACTTTATATAGTGCCCAAAGACAACTTGGGTAGAGGTGATGGTGCTCTAGATGCCAAAAGGGGACTTGGAGGATCAGCAATATTTGTGGCCCGAAACAGGTTTGCGGTTCTGGATAAAAGCAACAACCAAGTGTTGGTGAAAAATCTTAAAAATGAAATTGTAAAGAAGAGTGCTATTCCTTTAGCTGCTGATGCCATATTCTATGCTGGAACTGGGAATCTATTGTGCAGATCAGAGGATAGAGTGGTGATTTTTGACCTCCAGCAGAGGCTGGTTCTTGGTGATCTTCAGACTCCTTTTGTTAAGTATGTTGTTTGGTCTAATGACTTGGAAACCGTTGCTTTGCTAAGTAAACATGCTATTGTTATTGCCAGTAAGAAACTTGTGCACCGCTGTACCCTTCATGAGACAATCCGTGTAAAGAGCGGTGCATGGGATGATAACGGCGTCTTCATTTACACCACACTGAATCACATTAAATACTGCCTTCCAAATGGTGATAGTGGAATAATCAGGACTCTCGATATCCCGATTTACATGACAAAGGTTAGTGGAAATCTAATCTATTGCTTGGATCGAGATGGGAAAAATTGTGTTATAGCTATTGATCCCACAGAGTATGTCTTCAAGCTCGCACTTCTCAGAAAGAATTACAATCAGGTTATGAACATGATAAGGAATTCGCAGCTCTGTGGACAGGCTATGATAGCCTATCTGCAGCAAAAAGGTTTCCCCGAAGTTGCGCTCCATTTCGTTAAAGATGAAAAGACTCGCTTTAACCTGGCACTGGAGAGTGGAAATATCCAGGTAGCTGTTGCTTCAGCGAAGGAGATTGATGAGAAAGATCACTGGTATAGGTTGGGTGTCGAAGCTCTACGTCAGGGTAATGCTGGCATCGTAGAATATGCTTATCAGAGGACGAAGAACTTTGAGAGGCTATCTTTTCTCTATCTCATTACAGGTAATATAGATAAGCTGTCAAAAATGCTGAAAATCGCTGAAGTTAAGAATGACGTGATGGGTCAGTTCCATAATGCCCTCTACTTGGGTGATATCCGCGAGCGAGTAAAGATCTTGGAGAATGCTGGTCAATTTCCCCTTGCATACATTACAGCTTCTGTTCACGGGCTCCAAGATGTTGCCGATCGGTTGGCAGCGGAGTTGGGAGACAATGTTCCCTCTTTGCCGGAGGGAAAAAATTCCTCACTTCTAATGCCTCCAAATCCCATCATGTGTGGTGGAGATTGGCCCTTGTTGAGGGTTATGAAAGGCATTTTCGAGGTCGATAATATTGGCAGAGTAGAAGAGGAAGAGGAAGAGGAAGATGCAGTTGATGGTGATTGGGGTACGGACTTGGATATTGTTGATCCTGATCATCCTATGCAGAACGGGGATGTTGCAGCGGTGGACGAAGAGGGGGTGATAAATGAAGGGAATGACGAGGAGGGAGGATGGGATCTTGAAGACCTTGAACTCCCGCCAGAAATTGAAACTCCAAAAGCTTCGGGCAATGCTCGCTCTTCAGTATTTGTGTGCCCAACCCCTGGCATGCCTGTGAGCCAGATCTGGGTCCAAAAATCATCTCTTGCAGGTGAGCATGCTGCAGCTGGCAATTTTGATACTGCGATGCGCTTGCTGAGTCGACAACTGGGTATAAAGAACTTTGCTCCTTTGAAATCCATGTTTCTTGATCTGCATACTGGTAGCCACACATATATTCGTGCTTTCGCTTCGTCTCCTGTTGTCACATTGGCAGTAGAAAGAGGGTGGAGCGAGTCTGCTAGTCCTAATGTTAGAGGCCCACCTGCTCTCGTGTTTAACTTTTCTGAGTTGGAAGAAAGGCTTCAGGCTGGTTACAAGTTAACCACAAACGGGAAGTTTACTGACGCTCTAAAGCTCTTCCTTGGTATCCTGCACACCATTCCGTTGATTGTTGTGGAGTCGAGGAGGGAAGTTGATGAAGTCAAGGAGCTGATCATTATAACCAAGGAATACGTGTTAGGGTGTCAGATGGAGCTTAAGAGGAGGGAAACTAAAGACAACCCTATACGCCAGCAGGAGCTAGCTGCCTATTTCACCCACTGCAATCTTAAGACACCTCATCTTAGACTTGCTTTGCTGAATGCAATGACAGTTTGCTACAAGGGAAAGAACTTCAACACTGCCGCCAACTTTGCTAGGCGTTTCCTGGAGACCAACCCTACTGTGGAGAATCAAGCTAAGACTGCCCGACAAGTTTTGCAAGCTGCTGAGAGGAACTCAAAAGATGAGACCCAGCTGAACTACGACTTTAGGAATCCATTTGTGGTTTGTGGGGCAACCTATGTGCCTATTTATCGAGGACAGAAGGATGTAGCATGCCCATATTGCTGTTCACGGTTTGTGCCAGCCCAGGACGGCCAGCTCTGTACCGTTTGTGATCTTGCAGTTGTTGGATCAGATGCATCTGGTCTGCTTTGTTCTCCTTCTCAGATAAGATAGAGATGATCACCCATGAACAAGGCTTTTTTTGAAAAGTTTCCTTTGTGATGGGTGTTACTGCAACATTATTATTATGATTAATGTTGTTATAGGGAAAGCTTACTATGGCCAAGTTGAGTTTCAACATTATTATTATGATTAATGTTGTTGTAGGGAAAGCTAAATTGTACTCCCTCCGTTCCGATTTACTTGACGTTGTAGAGTTTTTCACGGATATTAAGAAATATTAGAGAGAGTGAAATCTTTCCTATAATACCCATATTAATTCCTACTTAAAAGAGTTAAATGACCTAGTTTTGTGTTTCTAGATTGTAGAGAAAGTTGTCAATCCCATAACAATTACTTGGGATGAAGAGATGATGAGTAAAGAAGTAAACAAGATTGGGTATATATCCTCCATGGGGTATATTTCAAAATTAGAGTAATTGTTTTTGTGCTGATTCCCAAGAGAATTAACTCTCTGGTGTGATTCCAAAGTAAGGGTAGATTAGTGAAAATGGGGGGAAAAACTAAAAAACTATCATCTAATTTGGAACACAAGAAAAACCCTAAAACATCAAGTAAATCGGAACGGAGGAAGTATTGGGAAAAGCTGACTATGGTCAAGTAGAGTTGATTTTTTGGGTCAATTGGGCGGAAACAAAATATATTACGAGTTCACTAAATCTGCATCTTAATCATCTCTAAATTCTTGTTCTATGGTGATTTTGGGTTTCAGCTTAAAATATCAAACCTTCGTGAAAGATACAAACTTTAAATCCTTGCACATTTAATTGTAGTTCGTGTAATCATTTTTTTTTTTTTTTTTTTTTTTTTTTTTTTGATACCAGTGTAATCATCTTAGTATAATAAGATAGTGTAATCATCTTATCTTATCTTATATACTATATATATATATATATATATATACTATAATAAAGAAAAGAGGGACTTTTCGTACGACCTCAAATTTTCCGTGTGTACTTTCTTTACAGTCTGTTGGATTTAAAATACGGGATTTGTTTGAGGCCGTCCATCTGTTAAGGATTTCGGCATGTTTTCCTTTCTTTATCTGCTTCCGTATTTTCAACGAAAACCAGCAACACATTCACCACTTCTGCCGAGAATCTGAGCTCTCTCTTTCAGTTTTATCTGATTCCGAAATTTTGATGCATCAATTTCAATTTCAAATCAAGTTTTTTTTCTCTCGCAAATAACGGGTTCTGCTTCAAATTTCGTTATGCCATTTAAGTTTTTCCTTACTTGGTTAAATGATGCTACCTGCACTTCTGTTATTGAAAAAGCTTGGAGCATAGACGTCACAGGATCTCCAGGATATCAACTTGTTAATAAGCTTCATTCAGCTAGAAAAGAGCTTTCTTTATGGAACAAGAATCACTTTGGTAATATCAATCAAAAAGTGGATGAGTTACAACAACAACTTGATGTTTTACAAGCTCAGCCTCCTATAGATCATAACCATAATTAGATTCTGAGTATCAACAAGGACCTTCAGAAATGGCACAAGAACAAGAGTGACTTTTATCTTCAAAAATCAAGGGATCAGTTTATTAAAGACATGGACAATAACAGTAAGTATTTTCATACTAAAATCAACAGAAGAAGAAGGAGAAACAACATTGATTCTTTGCAGGATTATAACAACAATTGGCTACACACAAGACAAGATATTTCAGAACATCTTACTTCCCATTTTAAAGAAATAAGTACTTCAATTTCTGTCAGCCTCAATGAAGAGCTTTTCATGATACTTCCTTCTATTATTACTGATGAAGATAATATTCACCTCACTGCTATTCCTTCACATCAAGAGATTCATGATACTCTTAAAAGTATGGAAAACTGGAGTGCTCCAGGTCCATAGGGTTTTCAGGCAGGATTCTACAAGAGCCAATGGAACATTGTTGGAGATGATGTCTGTCAGATGGTGACTAGGTTTTTTTCAAACCAAGCATATCCTGAGACAAATCAACAAAACCTACATTTCTCTTATCCCTAAGAAGAAAAAGCCTTCTTGTGTTGCAGATTACATGCCAATTGGACTTTGTAATACTTCTTACAAAATAATATCAAAGCTGGTTGTTCAAAGACTTAAGCCTTTAATGGAGAAAATTATTTCTCCTTATCAATCATCTTATGTCTCTGAAAGGCTTATAAGTGACAATACTTTCATTGCTCAAGAGATAATACATTCTATGAAAAAGAAAAGAGGGCAAATAGGATGGATGGCTTTAAAGTTGGACATGTCTAAAGCCTTTGACAGACTTGAGTGGGATTTCTTGATTAAAGTTCTCAAGTATTTTGGCTTCAGTGATGATTTATGTGCTCTTATATATCAATGTATTAGCACTACTTCTCTTTCTGTTATGCTCAATGGATCTCCCTGTGAAGAATTTCAACCTACAAGAGGGATCAGACAAGGTGACCCTTTATCACCTTATTTATTCATTCTTGCAATGGAATTTTTGTCTAGACATCTCTCCAATGCACAGCAGAATAACTCCATTAAAGGCATTAAAGTGGCTGCTGGTTCTCCAGCCATTAATCATTTGCTTTTTGCAGATGACTGCTTGATTTTCACTCAAGCAAATATCACTTCAGCTAACAATCTTTTGGATCTTCTTCACAACTTCAACACTCAATCAGGTCAAGTCATAAACTTTGATAAGTCTTCCATACATTTCAGCAAGAAAACTAGTCCTGAAATGGTGGATTCAATCACACAACTAATGGGTGTCAAACCTATGAATTCTAAGGAAAGATATCTTGTCTCTCCACTGCTATTGGGTCATTCAAAGCAAGAGGCATTCAAGGCTATTGAAGACAACTTCATGAGAAGATACTCCACTTGGTCTTCTACCTCCCTTACTCAAGCTGGTAGGTCTACCATGATCAAACATGTCCTCAACTCAGTACCAATTTATCAAATGGGCACTTTCAAATTACCTTCACATCTCATCAACAAGTTAACCACTATTCAAAGAAGGTTCTTCTGGGGGCATAATTCAAATAGGGGCTCCAATCCAATAGCTTGGCACAAAGTCTGCATACCTAAAGACTTATGTGGTTTATCTTTTAGATACCTTGAGAAGCTAAATTTGGCTCTTCTTACAAAGGCGGCATGGAGATTGTGTAATGAAGATGATGCTCTCTGGACTAATATCATGGGAAGCAAATACTTCAAAAATGGAGATATTCTACATCAAACTTTGAAGGCTGGCAATGGCTCTTACACTTGGAATGGAATTGTCAAAGGCATTCAGGTGGTAAAACAAAACTACTTCATGGAAGTTAATAATGGTAAGAAAACCAAAATTTGGTTAGATAGATGGATTCAGTGTATGAGTACTCCAATCAATGATTTCTTGATTTTATTAGAATGTTGAAGAGCTTATACTTCTGAAACCGACATATGGAATCTTTGATTTGCTCTACAAACTTTTTGATATAAATACTGCCCAAAAAATTATGAGTATTTTTCTTGATACTTCAAAAGAAGATACAATGATTTGGATGCCAACTAGATATGGTAAGTTTTCTGTGAAAAGTACATACAAACAACTTACTATGACTACTTCAGTTGCACAAGTTAATGGCAGAGACATTCAAAACAAGGTCTGGAAATCACTGTGGAAAACTAGTACTGCTCATAGAATTAAATTATTTGCTTGGAAATGCATCAGAGAACTGCATAATACTAGATATAAGTTGTCCATCTATAATGAGCACATTGCTCCTCATTTTTCTATCTGTGGAGGGAGTGAAGAAACCATAGAACATTTAATCTTTGACTGTGATCATGCCAAGAAAATCTGGAGGCTTTTAAGAGTGGATATTGAAACTGTTCATAGTAATCATTACAGTGTTACAGAATGGGTAGAAAGCTGGTTCTTAGATGACAGATTGTATAAGGATAAAACAAAGCTCTATACTTTGATGGTAACCACCTAGGTTATTTGGAAGGATAGGTGTGATGCAGTTTTTCAGGGAGTATCTCTCAACCCTGTTAGCTCCATGCATAAAATAACTTGTTATCTGAATTCTCATCTACATGAACCTTTAAGAAACAACATTGATCTGAATTTTGGTTTTATTTCTCAATGGAAACCACCAGCTCATGATATTTTTAAGTTTAATGTTGATGCCTTATTCTGTCATATTACTAAAACACTTGGAACTGGTGTTGTATTGTGCACAGGTGCAGGATGCTGTGAAGGAATCAAAGGAAGCTTCTCAAATGGAATTTTGAGTCCAGAAGCTGGGGAGTGCATGGCCATACGCGAAGATTTAACATGGGAAAAGGATAAGCAAATTTTCAAGATTCATATAGAAGCTGATGCACAACTAGTTATTCAGTCCATTACAGATGACGTTCTTCTCATACAATGGGAGAATAGAAACATCTTAAGAGAAATAAAACATTTAAGTTTCAGTTTTCAGCATTGTGTTTTTTCTTATGTTAGTAGAGAGATAATCAGGTTGCAGATGCAGTTGCTAAATCTGTTAGAAGCACTGCTATAAACATCAATCTCTCTAGTAATTTTCCTTCTAATTTTTGTAGTCTCCTAGCAAGAGACAACCACTTTCAAACCAGTTAATACAAGCATTTCCTTTATCAAAAAAAAAAAAGAAGAATGAAAACAACTTGAAATATCAAGTAACTAAAGTTTCTATATACTAATGAATCAAGGAAGAAAAACAGACAGCTAATAAACCCATCTTTGTCCATCTTTTTTTTTTTTAATAAGAAAACAGGGGTAAACCCCGAAGTTACAAGACGGACAAAAAACTAGAACATACAACACCCAGTGATTTCCAAACAGAATCTCGTAACCCGAATCCTAACATAGTAACCAGGCCATCGAACAGTAACAGTGACGGTAACAGTAACACCCGCAACTCTATACGGGAGAGCTGATCGTTGAAGCATGATCGAACTCGGTAGAACATTTTTTCTTTTAATCGAACCAACAAACCCTTCTCCACAAGGAGGGATGCTAACAAGCCAAAGTTGATCCGTCTTTCACGCGGCGTGCAGATTCCACTCATCAGAGCTCCTCCACCGGCTAGAAAAACGCCTATCAAAGTTGGGGTAATGCATCTCTTGGAAGAGATCATCACCGAACTTATCGAAAGAAATCATCAGATCCTTGACAACCCATACAAACATAATTACAGAAACAAACACAGGATCCAGGAAACCGCTAACCCTAGTTGGTAAACAAAATACCCACCAGAGATAACAATTACAGATTACAACACAACCTTCTTCCCGAGATGGTAAACCAAATACCCGCCGAAAAAGCTTGTTGTGACGAAGATAACTGTTGCAAATCACTTTTATTTTGCTACTTCTAATCCGAACTAACCCACTACAAACACACAACCTAAATCTAAAACAAAAACATCACATAAACTTAACACAAGGTAAAATAAAATCCGATCTCCATCGAAAACCAAGAAATATACAGATAATCTCGGATTTGATGGAGATGAAACAGAAGCTAGCGCTGTTGATGTTGCATCAAGAAGATCGTAAAAGGATAAAGATATGTTCTATTTTCTTCCCATCAAAAGATCCCAACCCATAAAATTCACCGATCTATAGAGTAACGCCATTAAAATTGCAGTAGCAGAACCGAAAAATCCAGCCGGAGAAACATGCCGGAGACGAAGTTGATCACTGAAATCTAAAGAAACAGGACCACCCCTACAGCAAGATATCAACGTTAATCTGTAAAGAACCCAAGAGAAATAGCCGTAGAGACCATTCCATGAAAAAGATTCCAGATCTGGACTGAAACTTACACCCCCAACATCAAAACTACGAACACAAACTATAACAGCACCAAGAAACAAGGAAAGAACTAAGCAGTCGAAAACATAAAGTGACCTGCTCAGATTTGCGCCATAAAGAGCCGATCTGAGCAGAGAAAATGGCGACAGCGGAGAGGTATTCGTTTAGGAGAAGGAGAGAAAAGAGGTGAGAGAAATAATTTTTTATGAAGTAATTTTTTATGTGATGATTAACATAACAAATAAGCTATTCATCTGGTTAGAGTTAAAAAAACAATTCCTATAACAAATAATATTCTTTAAAGGGAATAATCTTAGATATTAATTAAGGAAAATTTCCTATTTGGTCCTAGGCCTATATAGTTGTTTATAGTATGGTCCAACCGGAATTTATAGTTATCCGGAGATCCAAAGTTAATTAAAACATGAAAATTACTTACCTACCCATAACATTAAGCGTGTGAAAAAGCCAATCTCTTTCTACGAGTTATTCATTTCTCTCCTTTCTCTTTCCCACAAACACCACCTCCAAAATCAGAAATCAAAAAATTAATTTCTCATCGAAATCTTTGTGATTTCTATTGAGAGATTCACAAACCAAAAATCTAGATTATGATTTAAGAGGAAACCCCAATATACCAACGTGAAAGTGGAGGCAAGTTAGCGAGAAATGGGATGGACCATATATCATCTCGAGGGGCATATAGATTGATGGATCGAAGGAAAAAGATGTGGGACAAAAATTGGGACCATGGAATAGATTATATCTAAAGAAGTATTAAATAAAAATGGAGAGGAGGAAAAATGAATCAAGATGAGAGCAGAATATTTACTACATTGATAAAATGAAGAGAGAAGGAAAAAAGAATAACAAAAGTCAGCTTAACAAACAACATGAGATAATGAAGATTAAATGAATAATGCGCCTAATATTATGAAGCAAAATAGCAAATGATGAAGAGCGATTGAATAAAAGAATGAATGGGAGCGTGACCTGATCGCCGAATAACATTTAATAACAAAATAAACATATAAGGGGGTACGGGGGAGATTTCACCGCTAGAAAAGTCATGAAAATTTAAAAACTTTAGGGAGAAAGTACCTTGGATTCCCAACCTGGTTATAACAAATAATAGTTTCAGGATTGAACCTAGCCGTTTCTTGGCAAGTCTTGGCATATAATCAGCAAGTAGATAAACCATTAATTAAGGAAAAAAGCAAATGTCATAAGGCTATGTTTAGCAAGAGAATTTAGGCTTATCATATTATGCAATGATCTATGGTCCGAGATCAACTTTACGACGGACCCGTCTGCGATTTCGTCGCAAGGCAGCGATGTCATGTTAAATCGAGCAACTAAAACATCCTGCAGGCCTTGGAAAGCGATAAGGCAAGATCAATGGGTCTTTTTGGCGGGGAAGAAAAAACAAAAATTACCTACCCATGAAAATGTAACACTTTGTCGCGAGAGAGAAAAATTAAAATCAAATCACACAGTTAGGATGGATTTACTTAATAAAAAGATTGAAGAACATGCTGTAAGGTGGTCTTAATTAAGAAAGGAAGAAAGAAATATGGAAATCGAGCATTATCAAATACGGAGGTGGTTGAGACATTTCTGACTCCACAATGGATTTTCTTCGAAATGTTTTCATCATCTTTGTTCTTGATTCTTTGGAGAAATTTTTCTAGGATCTTATTCAAGGAGATCTTCACACTTTCATAGTCATAAGGCTATCGGGAGAGTTAGGGACTTCAGTCACTTACTTCGAGAGGATCAACATGTATAGGAAATTTAGGCGGTAAAATCTTTCGCGAGGATTTGACTTGAGGAGTGTGAGGCGGCGCTTTTTGTTTTTTTGTCTCAGACATATAATCAAATGATTAACATAACAAATAAGCCCACGGGAATCTGCATAATAGAAAAGGTTAAAAAAAACAGATCTTTGGAACTTTAGATAATTAAAAAATTTGTGAAATAAAAAGAATTAAGGTAGTCAAATAAACTACCTTCCTTTGAAAAGAGTAAGTTGTTGAATTAAAGTGCGAAGTTATTCAGTCCAAGTCAAATGAATAATCTCGAATCGCAATTTCTTGTCATAAAAACAAGTATAATTAGTTGGATTTTTCTAGAAAAATTTACACCAAAGTTATTCTACCTTGAATAAGTCCTCAAGTATAGATGATATTTCTTGTTCTTTAGTTTCAGCAAGCATCATCTTGTTGCGAGTAGATGTACCTTATTCCGAGAGAAAATTCTCATCTGATAAATATTAGTTTTAGTCAAGCATAAGAGGCGAGATAAGTCCTTAATGAGATAAATCAAAATTCTCTTTAGACAAGTTATTTATTTGAACAGATTGAAAACATCTCTTTCGAACTTCTTTACCTAAGTATATCTCGTTCACGGTTTTAATACTTGGAGGACGAAGCAGGTTTGAGTTGTCGCGAAAATTATCAAAAGCATACCTTTTAATTCTTCATTCTTCTTTCGAAGATTATCACGATTTCTTTGAGATATTTTGATTTTCGAGTTGCATTTTCATAGCAGAGATCATCCTTCAGCTTATTAATCTCTTGAACTAAAGATGCTTGAGACCACCTCGTGGTTGTGAGATGAAGAAGTCTTTTTGGCATCGATCCCGAGAAGGACCTTAAAGGCCACATCAGAATTTTATCGTCTGCGAATGACAAATTAAATAAGAAGCGAGAGGCAACAATCATTGTTAATAAAAAAGAAAATGTTTCTCGGATAACTGTCTTTTTAATTCTTGTTGCGAAGTAGGTTTTGGCGGACCCAAAGAAAGAGAGGTCCTTCACGGTAAACTTAGGTCTGGATTGGTTCTTGCTAAACAACAATGGCGGAAAAGAGAACTACAAAGTTAATCAGATTACGAGGCGGTAGAAGAAGATGAAAAAGAAAAAGAAAATTCAACTTTGGTAGAATCCAAATATACAACATATTTCCTAATAGGCGAGAATAGCTTGAAATTGATTATTTTATTGTAATTCATGAAATGAAAACGATACTTAAATATGTGTATTACAAAGAAACTTGAACTTCGCAAAAGAATAGAGGCAATACGTACTTTTCAAGTCAGTATTCTTCCTTTCGTTCCTTTATCAACAAGATCAAAGATTACCACCCATGATTTTAAAAGACCCCGCGTGCAACGTGGGATTAGTGAGCAGCCAGTGTCGCGAGTCATGAGGAGCTAAAATAAGCGGCGCAATGAATAACGGCGGAAAGTGTCGCGAGTGAATGTTTGTGCATCTGCGACAAAACCAAAACCAAAACACAAAAACCAAAACCTAGATTATGATTTACCAAATTGAATCAAGTTTTTTTCTAGATCTACCGAGAATAAAAATCGAGAAAAACAATCACAAAAAAGAAGAATTGATAGAAGGATTCAAGAAGAATAAGTAACATAGGAAGATGGTAGTGCTTCCGCATCAGAAGAACATGATTATGAATAATAACCAACACCAAAAACCAAATAAGCCAGCAAAAAACAAATTAAAAGAGTACTGAAATCAAAGAAGAAAGGTATTATATTGTGTTTCATTTCAATTTTGTTTGTCATTTTTGTTTCCAAGACAATGATCCACCAGTACATATCTGCCATACTGGTGAAAAACATAGTTTATGCTTGAAAAAAATCAAGAGAAATTAACATATTGCTCGTTATTTTTGTTTCCGAGCCAATGATCCACCAGTACATATCTCTCGTACTGGTGAAAAACATAGTTTATGGTTGAAAAAATCATGAGAAAGTAACATGCTAGTAGTTAATTTTGTATCCGAGAAAATTATCCACCAGTATATGTCATACTAATGAAAAACGATTTATTTTTGAAAAATCATTATGTTGCTTGTTATTTTTTGTTTATGTGACAATGATCCACCAGTACATATCTATCATACTGATGAAATAAGCATTGGTCTTCAATTTATGACTATCTTTGTTTCAGACACTACGAATTTGCAGTACATAACTCTAATACTGATGAGATAAGCATTGGCATGCTTTCATACTGCAAGCCATTACCAAAGGCACCTATCAACAGGTGATAATTTTGATGCTTCCTATTATGGTGGACATGATATAAGAGGTTAACTAATTGTCTGGAGATGATATTTATTCACGGACTTCCCTAAAGCATTGGACAATTGTGGAAGTAAAGCTGCTGAGAACCAGATTCTTATGGAAGTAAAGGTGCTCAATACTAGCAGTGTATATTAGTTGTACTGTAAAAAAAATACTACAATTTATGTAGGTTGTAGTAAAAAGCACATTTAAAACTCAAATTAATTTACATTTGAGCATTTTTGATGCACATATTGTTTTATTCTTTTAACTTTATGGTGTTCGTTTTGTAGCGTTCACTCAATGTATGTATGTGATAAATTCAGTGTATATATGATGCACTGCTTCAATTAGTTTCAGTATATATTACCTGTACTGGTTTAAATTCAGTACATATTTGTTGTACTGCAAAAATAAATACAATATATATTGATTGTACTGTAAAAAAATATTTAAATACAATATATATTTGTTGTACTCTAAAAAAAGTACAATGTATATTGGTTGTACTACCAAAAAAAAGTGTACAGTGAAAACTTCAAAATTAGTAATAGTTGCAATAAAAGCAATAAATAAAAAAACTACATAACCTTGAGAAAAAACCATTAAGTGTGTTGGTTTATTACATACTAATTTTTTAGTACTTCACATACAGGTAAAAAATCAGTACATCTGATACATACCGAGAAAGTGAGTGCATAATGGTCGCACTGAAGAAAAAAACTGATAGAAAACACTTTCATTCACTTCTAACTCCAAGTATGCAAGATCGTTCTCCATAATTTTCACTATAGTACCCAGAACCATTAAATTGCTCTTCCCAAATCCCGATTTGACTTGTTTAGCAGCATCGAAGGTATTTCATGGACAACAACCAACACCATAGCATTATTGCACGTAAAATTCAGCTACTAAAGCAAATAAAAACGATAAGTTGGCATTCATATAGTACCACAAACAAGTCAAAAACATGACAACTGAGCATAGATGTATAATAGTACATATTAGGTCCATCATGAGCTCATATACCACCAAAAAATGTCTACCTAAACTCAGTCAAGATGTAAAAAAATGACTGAATGGCAGCCCCATTCATACTATTTATACTCATTTGCTATGCTAAAAGCCGGTAGGTAAACTCCTTTAGCATAACTGTTTAGGCTTTTGTATCATCAATTGCACAATGTGTAGATAAGAAACATTATCTCAATGAATTAGGGAACACAGATAGAATTAAATCGAGAACTCAAGTTATATGATGATGTTAGTAACAGGTTAAGTGGTCAACATGGGCATGCATCAAATAATTTTGTAGATATCTATAGTTGAAGAAACAAATACCTTTCATTTTTTTCAAAATCCGTATCTAGCACCAAAGTAAAATACAATAGCCAGCTAGTAGCCAAGCATTGTTGTGGACTGCAACCAAAGCTAACCAGCCTTTTTCTTGCATTCCATATCAGGCAAGGTTAATGTCCTGTGCAGGTTCTGGAAGCTCAAAGGGACCTCTATGGCAGGAAAATTGACTTCCCACTACTCACTAGGAAACCCATACAAGCAGTTTTCCTTCTCTGTAGAATACAGTAAAAATTGAGTGATGCAGAACAAGAAAGAAATAATAATTACAGAATGGTAGCAAAAGAACAAAACAATAAAGAAGAGTCTAGGAATGATATTACATCAAATATAAACTCAATTATTTCTTTTTACATCAATAAATAAATCCTTGATAAGAATTTTATGTATATAACTAGACTAACGAAGACTAATCCTAACCCTGCATAACCATTCATAGAACATAAAAATGTGGACAATACATTAAATATACACTCAATACATGGAAGCGTAAACTACATCCCAATCATCTCTTATACTGTCTTAGTTGAAGTCTATCTATTTAATGTTGTACTCTCTTAGGGAAATTACACGGTACAACGCGTATACACTGATTTTCTCTGGAGTACAGCGTTTACACACTGAGAAATGACATGGTATAGCGTTTTTGTACTGATTTTCTCAGTGGTGCAGCATTTATACACTGTGACTATTATCTATTAAATTAAAAAACGTAACGTAAATGGGAGCAGCAGTATCCCATGTTCAACAATAAATACAAGGGATATTTTGACTTTGGGTCATATAAAAGTGACCGGAGTTGTGTTTGGGTCACCAAAATATTTTAATTAAAGTTTGGGTCACAAGACCATCATTGACTGAGTTGACTGTTATGAAAGTTAGTTAAACACTGAAATTACCAAATAAAACCTAGGGATCGATATATTTACGAACTCTACCACTCTACCGTTTTATAGTATCATTCTCTTGATCTTCTTTCTTTTGAAAATAGTCATAGCTAATAACTAGATTGACAGTTTAGGACTATTATACGTTGTATCCTTCTCTTAATCTCTCTTGTTGTGAACCTTTCCATAACAGTATAAATCCAAACAACAGGTAGATAGAAAACATTAGATATAGGAGAAATGTTTTTGGTATGGAAAGCGAATTGAGCTACTGGTAGAGTTGGTAGTTAGTTAGTTCAATTTGGAAACAAGAAGATGGAAAAAGCATTACATTCACATGAGGTGGCCTAGTGGATTTCCGGTCCTGAGTTTACAAATCGTGATATTGGTTTAGCAAATGTCTCGAAATTACACCAGTTGAAACGAAAAGGATGCGACCCATCTAAACGTATGTATACTCAATTTTACTTCATGCTCTCTGATCCAGGCTTACTAAGGTTAAAAGAAGAAATGCATCACTGCATTTCAATAAGATCCCAGATAATCACCTCTAATGTTTGATAAAAATCCTCCAAGAGAGGAGAAATATTCACTATGAGATTAATTACATATAAATTAATTAAAATAAATTTTATTTAGATACCGGTCAAGACGGTCAATAACGGTCCGTGACCCAAACTCTAATTAAAATATTTTGGTGACCCAAATGCAATTCTGGTCACTTTTATGTGACCCAAAGTCAAAATATCCCTAAATACAATCCTCAAATGCCAAAAGTCTTCAACACACAATTGGTATACAACGGATTGCATGCCCGAGGATTTTATAAGTTACCAGATTATGACAAATCCTTGTATCATATGTTCAAGAAGTCATGGTGTTTTTCTGTATCCAACCACCTCTCAAGTTCACTCCTGTTATTTTCTTGGAAGTATACCATGATATACTGATTTTGAATACAATCCTCAAAAACTATTTTGACGGTTGCGAATACACATTTTGAATCCGCAAAAGAGACCCGATATGAAAATCTTAAAAACAACCTAAATGAACAAAAAGAAAATCAATACAACAATTTGTTTGTGGGTGAAAACTGTTTCTGCTGATTTTGGTAATTTTGGGTGTGTGGATGAGAAACGAATCTAAACCCTAAACAATGCACTGCACGGGATTACTTTTCATTCGAGAGATCAATCTGTACAATCCTGGCCTAAACCAAGAAATGGCCGTTCCAGGCTTGCTTCGGTCACAAAGTGAAGGAGAAGGATTGGTCTTGGGGAGGGAAGCGAAGAGAGTGTTGAGACCAGAATGGTTAATTCTGAAGATGTGGCTTGTTTTATGACTTGTATCAGAAAGTGGAACTGGCTTGCAGAGTGAAAAGCTATCAGTTCTTGGTGATATCTGGATACTAAGTTGTTGCCGACCAAAAACTTGTTGTTTTGTGGAAATAGGTTAAGCCTATTTATACAAGTCATATTTAAACGTACCATGGTCTCGTAGGAAGTGGGAACGATTGGGTGATGGAAGAGTGGAGTAACGTATAACCGTCAGAAACCCATGCTTCCATGATGAAGGAAGTGGATCCGTTTACACCCGTTACTTCTTACCGCCACTAATTGTCCCGCTTTATGACACTTTCTTATAACGGGCGTATTGCATGCCGCACGCTGTAAAACGCCAGACCAATACCCTGATGAGTATCCCCTAGTTTGTGACATGTTTGATGTCTCGAGTGTTTTCGTGGAAAACATGTAGCAGATTGCTACGTGTGGCAAGTCAAAGTCAAGAGACTTGCCATAGAAAAATATCATGTGATACTATTAGGCTTGCCTTGGCTGGCCGCCTAAAACTTGCCACGGGCCTGTCAATTCCTTGGCGAATTTGGACGACTGAGATTGTAGCTTATGAGAAAGGATGGCCATTGATTATGGCAACATCCTGTTGTATAACAAAGTGGCGCCATTAGCATAGTGGCGCCTGGCGTAGCCACGGCATAGCGACATGCCAGTAGCGTAGCCGTGGCAGCTGTTTTAGCATATTGGTGTTAGACCCAAATGTGGCGTGGCAACATTGGCCCTGTTGCCACAACAATCCCAATGCTCTGGGAAACGTTACTTGGCTTGGTTGGCGTAGCAACTCTGCCTGAATTAGGGTTAGGTATGCCAAAACCCTAATTAGTGAATGCGGCATGTGGCACGTGGCGTGGCACATCGACGTTTTGTGCAAATGGTGCCATAGCCATACCGAAAGAACCATAGCCAGGCCATCATGTGGAAACGGCCACATGAGTAAGGATTTCCACGGGTGGCTATGATATGGCGTCTTTATTAGGGTTTCCTAGGTCTTGCACGACTCGTGGCATGTTATGGGGCCCGAAGTGGCATAATTTTTGCCACGACTGGAAATTAGGGTTTCGACCATGCAAGGTCGTGTCTCTGGTTAGGATAACCACATTGAAGTTTGTTATGACGTTGGCCACGAACAGATGATGGGTTGGCACGTAAGTGCACTATTTGTGGTATGTTGCCACGTTCGTCATGCTTCTGTGGTAAAGTGGCACGTTTAGCATGTTTGGCATGCCAATTAGCGTATTGGCGCAACCTTGCCTCTTTTGATGCTGTGGCAGGTTTAGGATGACCTGATTGGTCAATTAAAAGAGGGGCCGACCAAGCATGGGTGTGGCCACACTTCTAGTGTGCGTGTAGTAAGTTTAGAGTGACCTGATTGGTCGATGGGAAGGGGTCCGGCAAGCAACATGGGCCCGGCCTCATTCTAAATGCGTGTGGCGCATTTAAAGCGACCTGATTGGTCGATGGAAAGGGGGCCGGCAAGCAAGGGCGTGGCCACACTTCCAGCGCGCCGTGACGGGTTTAAAGCGACCTGATTGGTCGATAAAAAGGGGGCCGACAAGCAACATGGGCCCGGCCTCATTCTAAATGCGTGTGGCGCATTTAGAGCGACCTGATTGGTCAATGGGAAGGGGTCCGGCAAGCAAGGGCGTGGCCACACTTCCAGCGCGCCGTGGCGGGTTTAAAGCGACCTGATTGGTTGATGGAAAGGGGGCTGGTTGAGCAGCATGGGTGTGGCCACTTGCAAGTGGCGTCGGCTGGCCTATGGCATGGCCACACCTCCCTTTGTTGTTGCTCCCATTCTGCGGCTCCTTGTTTTATGATTTTGGGTAGGATTTTGCACCTACTAATCCATGATGGATTAATTACCTAGTTCGCCTAGGCTTAATTTCGACAGGCAAGGTCTAATATACCGCGCAACGCGCAAAACCCTAATTTTTGGAAATTAGTCAGGGTAATATCTGAATCTTGTGAATTATCACAAAATTGATTGAATTCTATGTGTTGACACAAAGTTCTTTAAGTTCATTGCCAGATAGCGGTATGCTTTACGATTGAATACTTTATGCAAGGACCTTATCCTTGATACTTGGAAATTCATGCTACTCTGCTGCGAGTGAACACAAATTGTCATGCCATATCAACATTAAGGGTTCAGCCGAGGAACATAGCACAGAAAGCATTCAAAGAAACTTATATTAATTGAATAATATAGGCAGGGTGCCGAAATTTACAGAATATCTGGGATTGTTGCTACATGCACCATTATGGTGGATATATGTTGCTCAATAAATGCGCTAGTGAAGAGGTGAAGAGGTTGAACACTCATCAATTTTACATGGCTCTGTTTCTTTGCAGAGTGACGGCACATTAAATGAAGGGTTTACAAATTTAGCCCTGAACTAAAAACCACCATCAATATTAAGTCCCTGCTTAGCACGTAACAGTGGCATTGTTTCGGGGTTAGCATGAGATGATGACATAAAAGGATAAAAAATCTAAAGGGCAAGACATGAGAAGATTATCAGGAAAATTTGATACCTTTGGCAAGAGGCATGAGCAGTCTGCAATCTTTGTGTTGGCGCACTTCTGTCTTGGCCACGGAGTACTGGTGCCATGTATTGTTTTTGTAGCGAGCCTTGAATACAAAGATGAGTGTTGAGGTGGTGGAGCCGTCAACACTATAATGTATTGAGGCAGTATGCATGACAACATAGTAGTGAGTGTTGAGGAATTTGTACATCTCAACACTAAAAGGAGAGAAGTGTTGAGGCAGTTTTCCTGGCAACACAGTGATGAGTGTTGAGGAATTTGAACGTCTCAACACTAAGAGGAAAAATGTGTTGAGGCAGTTTGCCAGGCAACACAGTAGTGAGTGTTGAGGAATTTGCACGTCTCAACACTAAGAGAAAAGGATGTGTTGATGCCCGGCAACATAGTGGTGAGTGTTGAGGAATTTTTACGTCTCAACACTAAGAGAAAAGGATGTGTTGATGCCCGGCAACACAATGGTGAGTGTTGAGGAATTTGCACGTCTCAACACTAAGAGAAATGATGTGTTGATGCCTGGCAACACAGTGGTGAGTGTTGAGGAATTTGCACGTCTCAACACTAAGAGAAAAGGATATGTTGATGTTCGGCACACGGTGGTGAGTGTTGAGGAATTTGTATGTCTCAAAGGATGTGTTGACACTAAGAGCAAAGGATGTGTTGATGCTCGGCAACACAAAGTGGTGAGTGTTGAGAAATTTGTACGTCTCAACACTAAGAGAAAAGGATGTGTTGATGCTCGGCAACAGGAATTTGTGGTAAGAGAAAAGTGTTGAGGAATTTGTACGTCTCAAAACTAAGAGAAAAGGATGTGTTGATGCTCGGCAACACAGAGGTGAGTGTTGAGGAAATGCGTCTCAACACTAAGAGAAAAGGATGTGTGAGTGTTGAGGAATTTGTACGTCTCAACACTAAGAGAAAAGGATGTGTTGATGCTCGGCAACACTAAGAGAAAAGGATGTGTTGATGCTCGGCAACACAATGGTGAGTGTTGAGGAATTTGTACGTCTCAACACTAAGTGTGTGTTGAGAAAATGATGAGTGTTGATGCGTCTCAACACTAAGAGAAAATGATGTGTTGATGCCCGGCAAGACAGCGGTGAGTGTTGAGGAATTTGCACGTATCAACACTAAGAGAAAAGGATGTATTGATGCCCGTCAACACAGTGGTGAGTGTTGAGGGATTTGTACGTCTCAACACTAAGAGAAAAGGATGTGTTGATGCCTGGCAACACAGTGGTGAGTGTTGAGGAATTTGGACGTCTCAACACTTAGAGAAAATGATGTGTTGATGCCCGGCAACACAACGGTGAGTGTTGAGGAATTTGTACGTCTCAACACTAAGAGAAATGACGTGTTGATGCCTGGCAACACAGTGGTGAGTGTTGAGGAATTTGTACGTCTCAACACTAAGAGAAAAGGATGTGTTGATGCCTGGCAACACAATGGTGAGTGTTGAGGACTTTGCACGTCTCAACACTAAGAGAAAGGATGTGTTGATGCCTGGCAACACAGTGGTGAGTGTTGAGGAATTTGCACGTCTCAACACTAAGAGAAAAGGATATGTTGATGCTCGGCAACACAGTGGTGAGTGTTGAGGAATTTGTACGTCTCAACACTAAGAGAAAAGGATGTGTTGATGCTCGGCAACACAGTGGTGAGTGTTGAGGAATTTGTACGTCTCAACACTAAGAGAAAAGGATGTGTTGATGCTCGGCAACACAGTGGTGAGTGTTGAGGAATTTGTACGTATCAACACTAAGAGAAAAGGATGTGTTGATGCTCGGCAACACAGTGGTGAGTGTTGGGGAATTTGTACGTCTCAACACTAAGAGAAAAGGTTTTGTTGATGATCGGCAACACACTGGTGAGTGTTGAGGAATTTGTACGTCTCAACATTTAGTTTAAGGATAGTTACTTAGCTCTGTCTCCGCTAGGCATGTCCTTCACGCATGATTGGGCTTTGGGTATTTTAGGCTCCCCCGTGAGTGAGCAGCATCAGGTGTTAGTGATGACATCAGGATGATAACAGGTTGATAGACGGACAAAAGTCCCCAGGTCTTTGATGGGATGAAACAAAAGGTGGATACAACTATGAACCTTGGCAGGCTGCGATCACGATCCTTGACAGGGAGAAGTGTGGTGGCTACGGGCACGAACCTTGGAAATAAGGAGTTTGGCGGCTACGGCACGATCCTTGGCAGGAAGAAGTGGCGGCTACGGAACGATCCTTGGCAGGAAGGAGGCGTTGAAGCGGCTTCGGCTCCTGGAGAGGACGTTGAAGCTTATGGAGTAGAACACTGAAGCAAAGCGGCTGCTAGAGCGAACATCGAGGCGGAGCGACTTCTGGAGAGAACGTTGACGCGGCTTCGGCTCCTGGAGAGGACGTTGAAGCTTATGGAGCAGAACGCTGAAGCAAAGCGGCTGCTGGAGCGAACATCGAGGCGGAGCGACTTCTGGAGAGAACGTTGAAGCGGCTCCTGGAGAGAAACGTCGAAGCGGCTCCTGGAGAGAACTTCAGTGAGGGCGCCATTAACCTTTGACTTCGAAAAACGAGCTGATACGATATGGCATATGGGAAGACGACACACAAATAGTGTTGGTCGGCAAGTCGTATTTCTCTGCTCACGGGAAAGAATACGCTTTTTCTGTTTGATTTTCCCTTGCAACTCTTAGAGTCTCGACGGTTACAATGTTGAAGTCGGAGGCCGCGTCAATCAAAGATCTTTGTCAAACTAGACATCCTTCAAGTGAACAGTGGTTAGGAGTCCCCAGTTCCATCTATCAATCGTGCTTTCCAGGGAGAGGTTGGAATTTGAGAACGGCTTCCCTGGCTGGATACAACTGTTTTCCTGATACAGTGCGGTTGAGGGCTGCAAATATGTCTTGACGATGCGCCTTGGAGAAATACAGAATCTCACATAAATGTTTCATCATAGACTGCACGATTTTGTGGACGGAGTCCCCAGAAATCATGTAGCTTATGACGGGAAGAGGGTTTCTGTGAACTCAGGAGGGTTGTTGATTTTCTTTGCCTTGATTTTGGAGAAGTCGTTCCTGATCTTCACGTGTGATGAAATTGGATTGCTGGTTCCTTTCTACTGGGCGTTCAGGAGCAACGCGAGCCTCCTCATCTATAAAGGCGCGTCCTGCTGAAGTGCTTGCGCCGGGCGTTAAAAGGATTCCTTGTTATCTCCATCTGGGGTTATCGTGACTCTTGTGGTAGCCGCTCCGTTAGTGTCTTGGAGAAAATATGTATGCCTTTCTGAGTTGTAGCCATGTCTGTCTGATCCTTACGAGAACCTTTTTATCTTTCCATCAAATCAACAGTGGTAAGAGGAGGTTGGCTTCCTCTAGCTCCTCCAGTCTCTCGTCCCGGTGGTGGAGTGGCGGCGGCTCTGGTGATAACTGGGGGTGTCACGCTTGAAGAAACATTGGGGGTGGCAGCAACGGCTCTGGCTCTGGTGATCGGAGGTGTGATGCCCGAGGGAACATTTCTTGTGTCGCTGGTGCTGATCATGCTGATAGTTGGTACATTGATGTCACTGGAAGGAACGTTGATACCAAGGATGTTCTCAGCGCCGGTGGCATCAGGGTTTGTTGATGACCCGGGCCTGAGCTCTACCATCTTGAAATTGGGATTGAAAAAAATGAAATTGAAAATTGAAAATTGAAAATTGATATTGCAACCGAGAGATTAATCTCCCACCGTGGTCGCCAATTGTTTGTGGGTGAAAACTGTTTCTGCTGATTTTGGTAATTTTGGGTGTGTGGATGAGAAACGAATCTAAACCCTAAACAATGTACTGCACGGGAGTACTTTTGATTCGAGAGGTCAATATGTACAATCCTGGCCTAAACCACGAAAAGGTCGTTCCAGGCTTGCTTCGGTCACAAAGTGAAGGAGAAGGGTTGGTATTAGGGAGGGAAGCGAAGAGAGTGTTGAGACCAGAATGGTTAATTTTGAAGATGTGGCTTGTTTTATGACTTGTATCAGAAAGTGAAACTGGCTAGCAGAGTGAAAAGCTATCAGTTCTTGGTGATCTCTGGATACTATGTTGTTGTCGACCAAAAACTTGTTGTTTTGTGGAAATAGGTCAAGCCTATTTATAAAATTCATATTTAAACGTACCCTGGTCTCGTAGGAAGTGGGAACGATTGGGTGATGGAAGAGTGGAGTAACGTATAACCGTCAGAAACCCATGCTTCCATGATGAAGGAAGTGGATCCGTTTACACCCGTTACTTCTTTCCGCCACTAATTTTCCCGCTTTATGACACTTTCTTATAACGGGCGTATTGCACGCCGCACGCTGTAAACCGCCATACCAATACCCTGATGAGTATCCCCCAGTTTGTGACATGTTTTATGTCTCGAGTGTTTTCGTGGAAAACGTGTAGCAGATTGCTACGTGTGGCAAGTCAAAGTCAAGAGACTTTCCATAGGAAAATAACATGTGATGCTATTAGGCTTGCCTTGGCTGGCCGCCTAAAACTTTCCACGGGCCTGTCAATTCCTTGGCGAATTTGGACGACTGAGATTGTAGCTTATGAGAAAGGATGACCATTGATTATGGCCACATCTTGTTGCATAGCAAAGTGGCGCCATTGGCATAGTGGCGCCTGGCATAGCCACGACATAGCGACATGCCAGTGGCGTAGCCGTGGCAGCTGTTTTAGCATATTGGTGTTAGACCCAAATGTGGCGTGGCAACATTGTCCATGTTGCCACAACAATCCCAATGCTCTGGGAAACGTTACTTGGCTTGGTTGGCGTAGCAACTTTTCCTGAATTAGGGTTAGGTATGCTAAAACCCTAATTAGTGCATGCGGCATGTGGCACGTGGCCGTGGCACATCGACATTTTGTGCAAATGGTGCCATAGCCATACCGAAAGAACCATATGCAGGCCATCATGTGTAAACGACCACATGAGTAAGGATTTTCACGGGTGGCTATAATATGACGTCTTTATTAGGGTTTCCTGGGTCCTGCACGGCTCGTGGCATGTTGTGGGGCCCGAAGTGGCATAATTTATGCCACGTCTGGAAATTAGGGTTTCGACCATGCAAGGTCGTGTCTCTGGTTAGGATAACCACATTGAAGTCTGTTATGGCGTTGGTCACGAACAGAGGATGGGATGGCACGTAAGTGCACTATTTATGGTATGTTGCCACGTTCGTCATGCCATATCAACATTAAGGGTTCAGCCGGGGAACATAGCACAGAAAGCATTCAAAGAAACTTATATTAATTGAATAATATAGGCAGTGTGCCAAAATTTACAGAATATCTGGGATTGTTGCTACATGCACCATTCTGGTGGATATATGTTGCTCAATAAATGCGCTAGTGAAGAGGTTGAACACTCATCACTTTTACATTGCTCCGTTTCTTTGCAGAGTGACGACACATTAAATGAAGGGTTTTATAAATTTAGCCCTGAACTAAAAACCACCATCAACACAAGTATGTATTGATTCAACTATGAAAAACATTGAACATAAAACAGGTCCTAAATAATCAAAGAAATCAAATATCCATTCCACATCATACAAACACGTATTAACAAAAAAAGAGCTCAAAAATCTGAAAAATATTGATAAATTAAAACGAGGGAACGTTTCCCCCATCGACCCACATAAACAGTAAATTTCAGTCACTAAAAATGATAACAATAAATAACATCAATGTTCAAAATAGATCATATGACAATATTAAAACAATACAAAAATCAAATCCTCGATGCACCAATATATATATATATATATAAACAGTACATTATATATGCACTATTGGATCATACCCAAATCAACTAAGCAAAAAGAAATAATAATTATAAAAGAATAATAAGAATAAAAAACTTAAGAACTACCTAACTTGAAAGTGTGATAGTTTCCTATGAATATAAACGGAACACGAACCCTAGTCAAAAACACCGAAGACCTACAAAAACCAAACTAAAAACAAAGGCTTTCATTGAAAACTAAAACATATATGCACCAAAATGGATAATACACATGTTATAGATACATAACAAGCATATTACTTTCAGTAATATATGTACTCATGTATCATACCCAAACTCAAGACCAAAAAGAAGAAGTAAATATGAATCAATTTAAAATGAATCAGAAAAAAAAAAAATTAAAATAAACTGAAAATATATGACATTCTAAGTAAACTCCATGACAAAAAAATAATAAAAGAATCGAAACAATTAATTCAGTATTTCATATATGTACTGCCAGAATTTAGAATCAAAGCAGTTTTTTTAGTATTCAATATATGTAACGCTGATTCATAAACTAAAAATCAACTGCATGTAAAAATTAAGTAATGAATATATGAATTTGGCAGAATTAAAACAGTTTTATTTCAGTATTGCATATCTATGCTTCTGGATCAAACAAAAAAAATTGATAAAACTATGAATATAACAAATTCAAAGCATTTTTCCAGTACATCATATACTGCCGGATAATACCATCTGAAACAATAACAAGCATGATTTCGAGAGAAAAAAAAAGAAACGAAAACAAAAAATAACCAAATCAAAAGTTAAACTAAGGTGAAAACATAATAATCTAACATAAAATCGAACAATCACAAAGAAGATTTATAACAAAAAAAAATAAATAAAATAAACAACTCACGAACAGAAATATAAACAATGTAAATCACATAAATCACTAATAGAGAGAACATCATTATAAATCGAGTTACCAATCATGAAATCGATCTAATCTTCATGATTCAGTTGTAAACATAACAGAAAACAAAAACGAACATGATAGAGAAGATTAGATAACATACTTGCAAAAAGAGACACAACCTTCAGAAACCCTACGTCGAAATTCACTAGCACCAACATCAACAGAAGAAAGTGAAAGGAGAGAAGAAAACAGATCTGAAAATTTTGATCGAGAATATAGAAAATTGAAAACGTTATTTGTTAGGTGAAGGTTATTTTAGGAATTTTTGAAATACAAAGCTTTGGTCCCGCACGTGTACATGACCAGGTGATAAGAAATTGGGTCCATTTTTATTTTTTCTTTTAATTATGGACCTCCGGTTATTGGGCTTTAATGGGTGGACCTGCCACTAACTAAAACCACTATAATAATACCTATTGGTAATTCCTACATTAATTATCGTTGTTAACATTTGCAAATCCTGATTTGCAATGATATTTTTAAGTCAACGGTACCTTTGCAAAGACAATTTTTAGATGTTAAAACGGTGAAGAAAGACGAATTTTGGTTTTACTATTTTGATTACAGTTGATCACATTGGTTGCATATGAATAAATCTTGTTGTAACGAAGAATGAGGAAAGGGACCCACACAGCTTTCTAATCCGCCCCAGTTTGACTTATGGTCAACTTTTATTGACTAGAACTTCCCCTCCACGTGTTTTAGTTTTTCCTATAACAAAAATCATTATGATTTATCATATGAATGCTTGGCATTACCGAAGTTTATTCTCCGCAAACTTGATCGGATCTAGCGGGATTTTTGGTGGAATAAAGACCAATCAAATGGGAAAGGGGTTTACACTAAAATATTGGTTTAGTATTTGTAACCAAAATCCCAAGGTGGTCTAGAATCCTAAAATCACAATTTCAATCTAGCCCTTCTAACCAAATTAACAAGATGTCTTCTTCTAGAACCACATTAGATCTGGGTTCAACTTCTTAGAGCTAAATAATTTTGGAATTATCACCCTTTCCGCGATTCTAGGAAATCAAATCTCTCTTAGATTTTGACCATCATAAAAAAAAGTCTTCCACTCAGCCGAGATAATTATATTTTTTTAGCATGTTAGAGATGAATCTACTCGCATTTGTCCCATAATTGGATACCAACTCTCTGTGAACCCTCAACTCCTCTAAACGTAATTACACCTCCTTTGTTTTTAGTAAATGAACTCTTCTTTCTCTTGGAAGGCTAGAATATGAATGCATTGCAATCCTTTTTCGATTCATAGAACCTTCCAAAAAAAATTATCCCATACCCTTTAAGGAATGATGTAATTCGTTGGAAACACCACTTATCCGCATCATTCCTGGTCAAAGATGTGCACGCTTTTTTAACAAATCAAACAAAAAATCCTTCCACATATTTCCCTTGGAACAAAATTTGGTACATTCCTTACATTCTCGAGATTAGATTGTTATTATAGAGTTTAACCAAGCTTAGTTACCAGGAATATGTGAAGTGGTCACGAATCTCAATGAGTATCGCGATTTTGCTCCTCATAAAGAATCGTGATCAGAGCATGCTCATATCATGAGATAAACGCGCTCTTGTTTTCCTCTTTTTTATTTGTAATAAGCAAGCATATCTAACATCTAGCTTCATATACTCATATCTTCGTATCTTTATGTAGAATATCATGTATTAAGCTCCTTTGTGTTCTAATCTATTTTACAGTAATGTAATACTTTATGTAGAACATTATCATGTATTATATCTTATATGATCTTTCTTTTTCTAGGAAAATCTAATTATTTAATAATGAAAGTCGAAATGTAATACTAAATTTGTATTTGACTAAGTCAAGATATTAAGGAAATCTTATAAATTGTCATGACTAGCCCTTGACTAGCCTATTTAACATTATCAAACTAAATTATTAATGTTAAAAATGTATTTTATTTTATAATATTCATAAATTTTTATTTAAAAAAAGGAATGACAATTTACGGAAAACTTTTTTTCCATAAATATGGTGATATTATTTAAGATTTGGATATTATAAATGATTTTATGATTATAAAAATAAAGGGTATATTTGATAGTTTAAGGGAAAAGTATGTCTATAAACGGAGCGGGCCAGATAAAAATGGACATACCAAAGTAGAAATTGTTACATAATTTGCCTGATAATACAATAACAATGATCAATCAAGTTACATCAAAGCTAGACAATTTCTCCTAATACAAAACCAGGGATTCAACCTTTACAACTATTGCTACCATTATAGGTAACCAAACGAACATGTTAGGTGGCCTTGTTTGTTCTGTTTGAAACAAAGCCAAAACTTTGAACATAACTACAAATTGCAGAGGTGTCAGGATAATTAAAAGATCCAACTATTTCTAAGGATTTTCAATAACAAAGTAACTTACTAAACTACGATAATAAAAATCATCGGAGTCGGTCAGAATCGTGTAAAATATGTCAGAATCATCTTCGGAGTTTTCGGTGTGTCGCTAATTGTTGTTGCTGTTAACATAGTTGATGATACCGTTGTTGTTGAAAATGTCGTTATTGTTGTTGAAAGTGTTATTTCTTCTTTGATTTGATCATAAGCCATAGATAAAGATGAAGAACAAAAACAGAAGTTGTAAAAAAAAAACAGGCCAAACTACTTAACCGATCTAAGAAGATATCTACTAAATGAAAGACTAAAACAAAGATTTAAGACTGAAAATAAAGAAGAAGAGATAAATTAGTAGATTTTGGAGGCGAGTATATCTTATGTGATCAAACTCATATAGTAAATGATAATATAAACCTTCACAAGTCGCGTAAACCATTATTTTCTCCTTAGTCTTGTATTTTTTATTATATAGGCCCACAATTTTAAATTTACACTAATCTTATTCACTGCTTCGATCATAATGTAGGAAAGTATAAAGAAAATCTAAATGTTAGTTACGTTTTTGTGTTCTTTATTGTTTATAAATTTGGAATATTAGAAGTATAACTAAAGCATGTATGAAATCTAATCTACGCTCCCAATACGTTCCTGGTAACTAAGTAACCAACTATGCTTCGCCCAGTTGCGCTAGAATATGATCATAAATTTTTTATATCTTCCCCTCCTACTTACTTTGTAATTCTCAACTTCCTGAATCTGAATACCATCCCTTACTTGAAGCCCGAATACTTAATAATGTTAAATCATGGTTTTATAACAAACTCATTATCAACTGGTACCTTCTCACGGACTGTGATCAACTATCAGACATCGTTAATCATCCGAAGTCAACAAACCCCTAACCTTCGGAGAATTCAGTTCGGTAATACTTATACCTTTAAGAAAATATTCCATAGGAAACATGACACCACATCAACAACAAATATAACTCAATGACAAACGCTTTAGTAAAAGCTGTTAGGATTACTGTTTGTAGTATATGTCCATACATGTACAACTACGAAAATACAAGCAATCGGAGTTTCTAATTTATTTTCTAAGCAAGAAATTTCCAACATAATATACTTCATTTCTTAAATTTGGTATTATCCCGGCCCACGAAAAGTGAAAGACCTACTTTTTGTGAGGCAAAAGAAATATATTAGTCTTTTCATCAAATAAAAGTGGATCCCAGATTTTGTTAATCTACAGAACCGAGTTGGGACGGACCCGAGAAATGGACAGAACAACAAGATTTCTAAATGGATCCGGCAATAATAGAAATAATATATAGTATCAGATGAGAATATATGATCGACCAATAAACATGCTTGGCCAGCATAAGATCCCCCATTTCCGTAACGCTACCATTCGTGCATCCCCCTTGTTGACGAAACTACACAGATAGAAGGTGCGAAATTAAAAAGCAAAAGTAAGTTTACAAATACTAAAATCTCGTATCATTTTGCATTAGAATATACATAGAAATGAAAAAGAAACTTGGTAAATATTAGATAAACAAGTTGATTTCATTGTGATATATTCGATATTCAATAAATGTTGCTCCTCTCCCCCTTGCATAGGTAACATATTCAAATATTAACCATTCAAGCGTACAAAATAAAAAAACCACAAAAAGATAAACTTGAAGGAATTCATCAAAACTGAAACTGACAAGTAGGATATGATTGCAACACTGACTGGATTAAAACCGTTTGACATGCTTGAGATAGGATTTTGGATTTCCATACTTGAAGCGTAGCATGTTAGTTTTATAAAAAAAGGTTCAAAATTTTATTATATGTTTATATATATCAAAGAACAGTGGAGTACCCAAATAATGTTTTTTTCTTGATATTAGAGGAACTTTTAGGATACGAGAGACCATTTTGCGATGTTTGTGGTCACCATAAGGACGGAAATAAATGCCTGATTTTTGAAGATTAATCATTTGTCCCGTAATCCTATAAAAATGGATAATATAAGGTGATGAGCTTCTCCCACGTTTAAATCGTGTAAATAGGAAGCAATCATCAGCAAATAAAAGATGAAAAATGGTGGGGAATGTTTATTTATTTTTATGGATGTTTTTTTTTTTTTGGTGATAGCTCTGGAGAATAATCTAGATAGAATTTTCATGTAAATTAAAAAAATGGTAAAGGGATAGTGAATCCCTTGCTGGATTCCACAGGGGGCGGAAAAAAATTAGACTGGCAAACCATTAGAGGGTATCGAAATGGATGTGGTAGTAACACATTGGTAAGAAATAAGAGTCTTGATGTCCGTGGCAGAATTGCCGACAAGCGAAAAATGGGAGGATGGAAGGATTCTCCGTTCATCATAGGTATACATATGCACAAGGATTAGTAAGATAAATACACTAATAGATCAGTAAATGTTGTATTAACAGTTACTATATATGTATATGTTGTAGTGAATGAGGCGGCTGGGAGATTAGCATTTTACGCGATTGCAGTGAGTATGATATCTTATTTGGTTCTAGAGATGCACCAATCGATGCATGTTGCTACAACTCAGGTTACTGACCGGATTGGAGCCTTTTTTGTGCTAACACTTCTTGGCGCCTTTGTGGCTGATGCTTATCTATGACGTTTTTTAACCATCATGGCGTTCTCTTGCATCTACGCTGTGTAAGTAATGAAATTAAGATTCAACATCTAAACATATTGGATTTAAAACTTATTATTAATAGCCGAAAATCACTTGAAACAGCCAGTTATTTTGAGCAACCATGTTCTGTTTTATGTTTGCTATGCCTGATCTTGTAGTCTGATTGAATTTATGGACCAGGGAATGGTGTTGCTGACGATATCAGCATCAATAGATAGTCTACGTCCCCCACCTTGTGTTGGTCAAGTTTGTGTGCCAGCAAGTAAAAACCATACAGCTTTCATATATTGTTCCCTAGCCTTAATCGCGCTTTGAACTGGTGGAACAAAACCATGTGTTTCATCATTTGGAGCTGATCAATTTGATGAGACTGATGAAAAGGAGGTTTACAAGAAGTGTTCTTTCTTCAATTGGTTCTTCTTTGCAATCAACATTGGAGCACTCCTTGGTATTACAGTGTCCATGTCTCATGAAATCTAGTGGCTAAGAGGGCGTGTTTTATTAAATACCATTCCATTAAATCAAAATCTTTTGAAAGGTAAAGCTTTAAAGCTGTTTTAAAAGAGATGCTCGGTTGACCCACAAGAGTTAGGATGTCAAGCCTATTGGAAAATTTAATAATTCTTTATTTGGCCTAATAAAGTCGAGCTTCAGCTTAGATTAAATTAGGTAGTAGAGTCTTAGGATTACCCAAGTTACGTACACTTTAGGATTAAAGATTGAAGATCACACAAAGACATTATTTTTGAAGAACTTGATCAATAGGTAAGTAATGAACACTGATTCTCCTTTTGGATTCTTTCCTTTGTATTTATCTATCTTTCTTAACAAAGTTATATACTTTAGTATATTTACAAAGAAGAATCTTAATAAAAACTAACAGTTTGCTTAGTCAAGTGAATAATTCCTAATTCAAGCTTCGCTTGATTAATATAAAAATCAAAAATCGAGAGATTTATGGGAATTGAAAGTTTTGAGTAACCCAAATTCATATTTTTAAATATTAAACTTTAGTAATGTAGTTCACTATTGAAAAACTTTTTTGTTTAAGTTCGTAAACTTTTTTATCTATAAGTTTAGAGAAACTCAACTTATGATTTTTTTTTCAATGTTAAGTTAGCGAACCTATCTATTTAAGTTTGCAAACCCATGTAAGGGACATTTTTTCTATTAAAATATTTTTTTATCACCGGTTACTCATGCGTTAACGAACCAAAGTTCGATTTCGTGAACCATGTTCTTCATTCACGTCAGTTCACGAACCTAAATCTTGAGTTCGTGAACCTATGCGAGAAATAATTCTCCCGATGTTTTTTTACACTTTGAGTTTATAACCTATTTTTGGGTTCGTGAACCTAAGCTACTAATGGGACGACTGAATGAGACTATAGTTTGGTTTTGGTTCATTATTTCTTCTTTGTTTTCAAGCAAACGTTTTGCACGCTAGCGATTATTGTTCTTATTACATTTCATGTGCGGCGAACGTTATTAGTTCTTTCCAAAAATTGATCCGACTTGAGAACCAATTTTTTGATTATGAATTAAGCAATTGCCACAATGTGTGCATCTTGTTTCTTTTTGGTTGTTTAAAGACATCTTTAGAAGTAATTTTTTTTATGGAATTTACTTAAGCTAAACTTGTCTACTAGTACTTCCAACTATAAAAAGAACCTCAATACAAGTCAAGTTTTATCTTAAGAAACAGATCCTCTATATTATAGGAAAGAACCTAGACTTAACATTGGGAATTTACTTGGGTTGCAAGAATTAATTTCTCATATCTAACGCAACCTAGCCTTGATTGATTCTTATATATTGGAGATATTAACAACATTGAAAAATAAATCCTCTACATGTTGTTTATCTTATTGCAAATTTTTTTTCTCCAATATCTAATGTTCTTCGAGAGCTAAGTTAAGACTTTGAAATATTTCACTTGGAGATTCTTAAAGCACAGGTTTACCTGTCTTTTTTTTTATAGTCTCGTAACATGTATCTCAGTTTGATCTATTGATTATTCTTGTTTATTCTGAGGTCCTTATCTTATGTTAAACATATAAGAATAATTGGTCGAATCCAAATTTTGATAGAAACTTCAAAATCGACTGCATATAATGATTTATCAATTAAAATTAAGTTTTAAAGCTTATTAGAAGAAGTCATTATAGATATAGATTGATATTATTGTGAGATATATTGATTAGGTATCTCTATATGTTTTGAAGAGTATAAAGCCTAGTCTTTTATATTTGTATACGTCTAAATTATGGAACGAATCATGTCTCCTTGATCAATCATCGAACTGGAAATTATTAGGCGTCATGTTGGAGGCAAGGTAGCGGTAGTCTTCACAAAGGACCGTGAAGCAACTAGCTCCTAGGAATGTAAAAGACTTCATCTAGGGGAATCAAGTGTGTAAGTTTTTGCGAGAATCAAGAGACATTGGTACCCAACTAAAGCATAGTAGCTTGGATGGTTTATTTTATCTCAACTAAATCCCAGCCTAAAGTCAAATTGAAATGATGAGGGTGCCAATTACACCAGAATCTTTTCAATATCAACCTATATGACTGATGTGAAATCTCTAGTGTTAACTTTGGAGAAAAATATAGCTTCAAGACAGATAGAGAACTTTGCACGGATGTGAAATCTCTAGTGTTAACTTGGGATGTAAGTTTTAGCAACAAAGTACACCTAAACTTCTCCCATACAGTTGAGAATTGGAGTCTTGTGTTTATCTAGCTTCTATGTTTTTCTTTCTCTTTTATACTACCTCTGGTAATACTTTGTAAATTCTTCCTCTTTGAATAAAATTTCTCTCTTCCAATCAAAAAAAGAAACCTATATGACTGATACCTTGTGTGATCTAATATAGACAGAGACTGTTAAGAAGATGGAAATAACAAGGTATACACTAAGTCTATAGTAAAAGCACGGTACTGAACCTCACTATAGGGATCAACCCAAGTGTTTGATTAAATTACAAGTGTATTTACTTAATTATAAAGACAAGCTAAATAATGCAGAAGTAAAGTAAATAACACAACACAAGATTTTGTTAACGAGGAAACCGCAAATGAAAAAACCCCGAGACCTAGTCCAGTTTTGAGTACTCTCAGAATTAAGCCGTTATACAAAGACCACTACCAACTTCGTATACTTGAGACCAAGTAATCTGCCCCTAGTTACATAATTTCCTCAGTATGCATGTGCATACAACCAATCTAGCCAATGCATGTGAATCCTAAGATAGAGTCCATTATCTTGAGTTGCATCAGCCGTTGGGAAGACTTGAAGCACTCAACTCCTTTGGATCGTGTTCCGAAATAGTAAAGGACTAATATGTTTGTTAAACACTTTATCAATCTCAAGAAGTAAACCAGAGATTATTGTTGAGTTAAACAAAGGATCTTCCGTTTAATCTAATAAACTTCTTTATTCGGTTTAGATCAAACAAGATCTAGATTATCAAGATAAACAGATCTAGGTTTACAAACTATTAGATTCAGATACTGAAGACTACCACTAAATAATAGAGTAGCAATTAATTGTCTATCAAAGATAAACAAGGCTTCGTTGTATCTCAACCGATCAAGTGTGTGCACGAAGTAAATCACAACGATCAGAAACCAATAAGAAATCTTTTTTTTCTTCAAATCATCAATGTCTTCAAGTACCCGCACAAACAAACTTGATTCCCTTGTGATCGATCACGCACAGAACAGAGTCTGTTAACAATGGATCATCACAAGCCTATCGTCAGATTTTAAAAACAGATCTGAACTACCGTTAATCCTTGATCTAGTTCGAGTGACCTTATATCAGAAGAGAAGGTTCTCAGAATAAACAAATTAGGTGCAATTAAGGTTTAATAACGTTTAGTCAATCAAATCAATAATCGAAAACCAAAATAACTAAGCAAATTTTAGTTTCCCACAAACGGTATCTAAACGCTTCTTGATCCCATATAAGTCTTTAAACTAGCGGACATAAGAGATTTCCCCTAATTAGGTTACTCTCTTCTCCAATATGTATTACAAGTAATACCACTAGTCGGCTACAATGGTGACTACAAGATAAAGTGCCTGCCTCAGGGTAAGTTTGTAAGAAGAACAAACTTCACTATCTATCGACCAAAGTAGTTTGGACACTATGAAATTTCCATAACCGAAAATATTCTCAAGATATGCAATTATTCCTATTTTCGATTTTGTCTAATTCCAACCAATATCCAACTGTAATACCGAAATCGTTCCGAATACAACTCAATATTGGCTAGCATACAAGTATACTATACTAATATATCTTCCAGAGATATGTTTTACTTGCCGAAAGAATAAAACATATACATTAAAAAATCTTGATAAAAAGATTCTCAAACATTTCGGTTTGGGATCTCACCTTGAGTATCAAGGAATATCTTTGAACGATAAAATATAAGATTTGTACAATGTTAAATTATTCACAATGTTGACATCTTGAACTTTCCTATTTTGCAAACCCAACTTCCCAAATCACACAAATCCTAAAGTATACGTGATTTTGGAAATAGGTTTTTCCATGGGGATCGGTCCTACTATAGATCCCCAATAGGTAGGGATCAGTTCTGCTAGATCCTGCTAGAGATCTCCAAATGGAAACAGACCACCTATCCATTGATTCTTTCAACTACAAAACAAGTTTCGTATGCCTACTTCCTTAAAATCATGTAATCAAACATAGTTTTCTAGGCAGGCAATCAATCCTAAGTTCATTACACAATCTAGTAAAAATTTATAAGGATTGTGTTGATGTCTCAATTACGAAGTTCAACAGATAAGCGTTATACTTCGTAATTCAATATATATATAAGTTGTAAAACAACTTGTATACTCTTCCTTGACACTTTGATCATAATAAGATGATCAAGTCTATGATACTAGAGTTTCATATATATAACTTCACATGTTATGGTTTCAATCTAAACGACTTGAAAGTAATGTAGATATTAATGGAAACAAGTTAAGTGTTATATTACTAACCTCAAGTATAAAGATGATGTGCTCGTTGATGTCGATACATACGTATTCATAATCTTCAGGTCTTCAGAGTAATACTTGTATGTCTCAACATTTCTAGATTTCCTAGTCTAACCTAAAAAAGTTGACTCTGGTAATCTTATCAAGCGACTTTGAGTTTTAAAAGTAAAATATGAAAACCAACCAACCTTGACATACTAATTCTTGGTGGGTTCAACCGAGCAATGCTCTAACAATCCCCCCCTTTGTCAATTTTAGTGACAAAACTCTAATACATATGGAGAATACACGAACTAAAAGATAGATATATTACATTATATAGTCGTCGCTTAACTCATTCTTCATACTCTTGATTCTAAGTTTCAACAACACAATAATCTGCACATATTAAAAAAAATGCCGTTGTTGAAGCATTTGAATGGCAAAAATATTTACTCCCCATAAAATGAAGCTAGGTAGATATTCAATGCGAACATATTTTTTATTCCTTTATTGTAGTGTGAAATATTATACAACATATGATATGTTTCTCCCTCTTAGCCAATGCTTTAATTACTCTTTTGTTAGATATATTCTTTTCAATACATATATCCTTTCACAGTGATTATAAGCCACCGTATACTCCATATATTTTTCCTTCTTTTCGTCACTAATGACAAACAAACTAAAACATACATAAGCAAACAGAAATGATCTTACAAGTTTATAAGAACCCGATACAACCTGTAAGAATCAATCACAAAGGTTTAACATACCGTTTTAGATAAGTACCACTAAAACTGAAATTACCAAAGTAATTTGTATTAGTCTTTTATCAAGGAAATAATTACCTGAAGCAATTTTCTATTTGATTTGATAAGACAGATTAAGATCAGAATTAACTTAGTTACTTATCAGGATCCAATTATTCATAAATAATTGTACCTCATTTAGATAAGACAAAACTAGGTAAGATAACTAGTTTTCTTATCATGGACCGATTAGACTTGAATAATTGTACCTAGTTTTGAAAATCCTAAACTAAGATCAGAATGAACTTAGTTTTTCTTAGCCAGAATCAATTGGGATAAAGCAATTGAACCTCTTTTTGTTACGCAAAAACAAAAATCAAAATAGACTTATTTTTTCTTAACCGGTAACAATTGTACCTTATTTCGTTAAGCAAAAGCAAGAATAGGCATTTAAATCAGCTTTTCTTAACAGGATCAACAAAAAAAAATCGTTACCTCACTTTTGATATGAAAAATTAGGATCCGAATCAACCAAGTTTTCATATCAGGAAAGAGATTATCAAAAAAAATTCTTCTCTCGATTTCCACAAACTCATAATTATTGTTTCCATCAAATGCTCAATTATGGATAGAGAAGGTATGAGCAAATAAGAGAAAAATCCCTGAAGATATTAAACAATTATGTAATGATCGAGATATCATGTGCTCTGTTTCATGTGCTTCCTCACCTTTCATAAGATTGAGCACAAAGGTGAGCATGCACATTCCAATCCAACTGGGTTGTGTTGAGGTGAGCCTTGTCTTGTTCGTTACATGTGACTAAGACAAAACATCATTCTTGAACTCTTGCTTGGTTTGATTTCTCTCGTTTCATCTCTTATTTTGCTTCCTTGACTTGTTACAAGAGACTTTAGACGGCATGAGGTATTTCTTGAATCTATTGACTAGACATTCAAAATTATTATCATCAACAAGTTTGGTTGTCAAATTTAGTTACAAAATTCGAAGCTGCTTGATTTGATTACTAGAGTCAACTTCGTTAGTTTAGACTAGGAACATAGAAATATTGAGACTCGCTCTTGTTACTCATGATGAAACTGAAGATGTATCGGCATCAACGAACAAATCATCCTTCAGTTCGAGGTTAATAACTACAGACTTGAATTGTATCATTTCTATCTTTGTTCTTTCAAGTCAATATTTATTGAAAACACAACGTAACAGACAAAGTAAAGTTTGTTTACTTGTCTCTATATTGGTGATTTGGTTATTATACTGTGATCAAATAATCAAAGAATGATATACTAGTTGTTTTATACTCCTTAAGTATATCAAGAGTACAAAACAAAGCTAGGCTAAGTTTGCCTGTCTGAGTGGTGGTCAAGATTTGTCCGTGGGAAAGATAAATCAAGGGATGTGGTTCTCCGACCACCCCCTACAACTCGCACACGTGGCATTAATTCCAATATTATGAATGAAAAATGAATACTCAAGTCAAGATATGGAATTTCAAAAATTATAACGGGGAGGTTCGAACTCATGACCTATTGTGTCATAAGAGTGGCCTCTAACCAGTGTTCCACCTTGGTTGGAATTGATAGAAAAGATAAATCAACAGTGGTGGTTTTTTCAACTTAAATACCATAATTGCTTCATTAATTAGTGTTTCACTAATTGCACATAATAAATAATCTATTCATTATAAAGTGTTTTATTAATTAGTGTTTCACTAATTGCTCATAATAAATGACTAATCATTTTTTAATTATAAATGTTTTCTTAATTAATTATAATATTTATTTCTATTAATAAGTTATTTTGATAAATAGAATCAATGGACACTTTCTGCGACAATGAGTAGTACAAGAGGTGGAGGCCGAAAGATTAGTGGTGGTTAAGGGCGGAGCCAAGCACAATTATATTTATTTTTGTTCTTTTATCGTAAAATGATGATAAATAGAATCAATAAACATTTTCTGCGACAATAAGTAGTAGAAGAGGTGGAGGCCGAAAGATTAGTGGTGGTTAAGGGCGGAGCCAAGCACAATTATATTTATTTTTGTTCTTTTATCGTAAAATGGGATACAAAGTCCATTTTTCACGTGTATCCAACTTGCCAAGAATTTTTTATCCCTCTCTCCTCAAAATCCTGGCTCCGCCCCTGGTTTGTGGTGGAAGAAGTAGTGACGGTGAATGCTGGTGAGTAGTGATGGACAATATTAATTTTATGTTGTCGTTACAACATCGATAACATCGTAGTGTGGAAGATGTGGTTGGTTGTTTTTAACACTTTTGATAAAGGAAGGTACCATATATTTCAGGGATGATATCATACAAGACAATATTTTCATGATCGTAGTTGGATCACCCAAATGGCACCCCTGTTAAAATAAAATTGGTACTATATCGTATAAATCATGATTTTTTAATGTTAAAATAAAATTGATTGCAATACAAAAAAAGCATATATACACGGAAAAAATAAAATAATGAAACTAATCAATTGACGAAATTTTGTTCAATCTAAACCTCATACATGGCATTTGTGATTGAAAATTAGAATTGCGTCCAACAACCTACATGGGATGGGCGGCAGTGATGGTGGCAGTGGTGGAGTCAAAAATTGACATTGAGGAGGCCTATTTTTTTTTTTTAAAAAGAAACATGTAAACTTTGGTGGACTAAACCATAAATATATATGGACAAAGTACTATTTATAAAATAAATTAAAAAATTTATGTAGTTATTAAAAATTTAAGGGGTTAGAGCCAGGTTAGTCAACCCTTGGCTCCGCCACTAGGTGGTGGTGGATAAAAAAAAGTGGATTCATATGGTTTTATGGTGGTGGCGGGTATTGGTTAACAAAAACATATTATGCTAATTTCGTAACACCACAAAATGTGTAACGTTATATTATAAAGTATAAAACGTGGTTGATCATTCTAATGTTAAAATAAACTCGATAAAATACATGTCCATTTTAAAAAATTGGTGCAATCAATTGCCATGTTATGTAATAACTAAACGAACGACACGAATCAAGATCAGAACATATGAAATTATTTATTATCGATTTGTTTATGTAAAGAGTGGTCAGGATTTGTCCTTGGCAAAGATAAATGATTAATTAAATTTATATTATAAATGTCCCTTTAATAATCTAACCTAAATACATAATTTTACTAAAAACTATATTAATTCTAATGGTGGTAGTGGAAGTAGGGTTAGTATAAGCGGTGGCGGGTGTTTGTGAATGGTGGAGGCGATAACATTACTATTGGTGGAAGAAATAGTAGCGGTGGATGGTTTTTATGGTGGTGCGGGTGTTGGTAATAGTAGTGTATAATAATAGTTTTTGCTTTTTAGTGAGTTTTATTGTATTGTGAAAGATGTAATTGGTTGTTTTTAGCACGATTGATAAGGACAAAAACCAAATATTTCGAGGATGATACCGGAACGTATAAGACAATATGATCATGACTGTTCGATCACCCGTATTATATAAAGGCAATTGGTTTACCCGCGTAAGAGAACATTATCGCTCTCTCAAGTACTATTACATTATTTTTCCCGAAAGACCATCAATGTCGAGTTGTTTCGTGACAACTACCTACAAAGACAACAACTTTCACTCAATTCTCGATATAAAACCTTATTGACCGGGAAAATGTATTTGCATTCTAAAATATTTGTTTGAAAATTATGTTTGTTCATCAAAATCATCATAAAAAACTCTAAATCATAAATCTAAATTTCGCCTCCGATGTTTATAGAATATTTTTTATATTTTACATTCTCAAATCATACGACCTCTTGATGACAAATCAACAATATCAAATTACGGATCAATATGTATAGGTTTCATTCACTGGGTTAGAAGGTAGAGTAGACACGAGATGGGTAGATCACACGAGAACATGACCGAGAATACTTCAATAATTTGGTCAAGAGATAAGGTCAAAAATTTAAGATTAACTTTCTATAGGACTAATTAGATCGGCTTCGATAGGAGCTGACTAAAATATGGATTAATAATAATTTTCACGTAAGACAATTGCAAAACATAGTTTGGCAAACTCTGCCTATGTAAAGAGTGGTCAAGATTTGTCCTTCCTCAATTGCTATGTTATGTGAGAATAAGGTGATATCTAAGATTGAGGTATAATTCAAATCTATTAGATTCATACCATTTACAATTGGATGCTTTGAAAAAATTGACGTGTTGTTATTATTATTACAGGAAAGGGAATATTGACCACACTTGCGCAAATAGCTCACTTCGCAAATGATTGGTGTTGCCTATACTGTCTAGAATGCAACGAGGAATTTGAGGAAACAAGGCACCAGAAGCAGTGTCCGGAGTATTTTGGATATAGTAACTTAGACCCGATGTAATACTTATGTTCTTTTTTTTTTTTAGTTTTTCCACAATCTATTTATTTAAGAAAAATGAACATTGCAAATACATAACATCAACAAAAATTAGACAGATTGCGTTTGACAATAATGGCTACTGATGGTCCGGAAACGGCAAAAGAAAGGAATTGTTGTAGAATAATTGTTGGGATATACAACGAATTACTTGATACGAATGAAAGAGGTATAACTATTTCGATTCTGAAATCACATAAAGTTCACAGTAGAAGATGACATCAAGTTTAAAGTTAGTAACAAACATAATATGGATAACTAAAATGTTAAAAACAAACAAGATATATAAACTTAGAAATCCGTGGGACTTGAAGAGGACAATTTTGAAAACTACAGTCTTAGAAAGCAACGATCCACAATACCATAATTTTTTTTTATAAATATTCAACGTAGAATATGTCAACTTTTGGTAAAGGATCTATTGACAATCTATTAATTTGAAATAGGATCATGGAGTACAATATGTGTTCAAGGTTCTTTATGAGGTAATGTGTCGCCAGATTGTATTCCAAGTGAAGGTAGGAACATACGGAAGTGACAAAATGTCCAAGACTTTTGAAGTTACCAAAGCCTTCGTTAAGACGAATTTCTGGGGACAATACTTTGTTGAAGATTTAATGGAATAGGTTCGCATATATACAATCCCTTCGAAAAGGTAATGGGTACACATTTTAAACATTGTCATCTAATGGGGGTTGAAAAATTACAGGAAAATCATGTCACATTGGATAGTTTGTATCATTCGTTCGATGCAAAAAAATACTATTCTCTGCCTATTTGGAGGATCGACAACATGACCATGATAAATGAGTCAGCTGGAGCGAAATAGGAGCATGTGGAGACTTTTATGGACGATATTGATTAGTTGATTTCACTGAGATGAGCACTGCTGACGACATATTTCCAAAAAATATTTAAACTTCCATGTCCATGTAGAGCATTATCTCATTATAAGCAATGAACCTAAATAAAAAAGTGTCTGGAAGTTAAGATTATATTTCTTTTGTTTGAGCAAATCTCCGGCGGTAAAATATTAAAGGAAAAAACAAAGTAAAAAATAGAGGAAAATCCCAACTATTTTTGTGACAAACACATATTAAATCATAAGGAGTTGATAAGTATTCGGGACACAAATTATACGATATATTAAAAATGAACCAACATCATGGCCCGTGCCGTTACGGCACGGGTTAAGGGCTAGTGGAGTTACAAAGTATAGTTTATTTATGGACTTCATGAATTGAAATTACACTAATTATTAACTTGTTATTATGCTTGAAAGAAATTGCATAAATATAGTTTAAGGAAATACACTTGTGAAACACCGTTTCGTAGTTGAAAGAGAATTCAAAACCGATCCTAAGTATAAGACCAGTCTCAGGATTGATCCCTAGTCATAATGACCAATCCCAGGACCATCCCACGTCTGGACCTATCCTAGGACCGATCCTGACATAGTTCAATCTAATTTATACATTTTAGATACGTTTGTTATCTTCGGGTTTTGGCAAACATCGAGATGTGGATTAAACTTGGAATGTTCATAAGGTGTCGACATAGTGATATCAACATGTGTTAAACTATTATATCTTAATATTTAGGTATTTTCCCTTTGGTACTCAAGGCAAGATCGTGAAACTGAAATTTCAGTATCTTTTAGATATTCGAAAAAAATATGCTTACCATATCCTAAATCTGTGCATATCTCTAGTTACTATAATAGTAAAATATATGAATGCATGCTAGCTGACATTAGTTGTCAACTGAGAATGATTTCAGTTTATGAGTTGGAATACATGAAAAGACGAGGGTACCCAAATACACCACAATCCTTTATTTTTCAACCTATAAGTCATTTACAGGATGGTGCATCACTGCTTCTCTTCCAACCATAATGGCCTGCACATTTCTTGCCACTTCCACAAATCAGCTGCACCATTTGATCTCTCGAACTCAGCACTACTACCCACTGCAATTGACTGCAATCTCTCCTGTGACTTCAAGCATTTGCTCAAGCTTATAAATGGTTCACCATCTCAACTAATCTCAAGAACCCTTAACCGCAACTCCCTTATTATGGTGAGCTCATCTCGGACCTTCACGAGAACAAAATTATCAACTCTCATTCAATTGCAAAATATTAAAAGATGTGGGTTTTTTAGAAGTCCTTCCCACCATTCCATCATCTGAGAACCATAAAAAGTGCAATTATCAACATCGAGGCGAAATGCTTATTGAGACTTATACCTGTCGATTTAAGAATGAGGAATATGCCAGGTTATTCCTTGTTCTTATTTGCGATTGCAGCTACAACCACCTCAAAGCAATAACAACACAAAAGAATACAACCTCTCTCACCGCCACCCGAGACTCGGCTGTAATCATCTTCTTATCTGGTTTCTTCTCTGAGCTCAAATCCCAGCAGCTCCTTATTGCAATGACCACAGCTGTACCTGTCTTTCCGCCAACACCACCGATTCCTGGCACTAAGCTATATCAACTTAACCAGTTGATATTCTCAACATCTCAGTCCCTGCAATTGCACAATTTTCGCCATATTTCCTAAAGGAAAAGGCACTCACGTTTGAGTCATTTCGTAACATTTCAAGTCAAGCAACCTAAACATTCATCTACTTGAGAAACACCATCGATTCACTCGCCATCAACCATTAGAAGTTCCCATCATCTCAAGCCAACATCCTAGCCTTAATCGCAACTCCTGCTCATCTCGGACCTTCACCAAAGAACAAAATTATCAACTCTCATTCAATTGCAAGATCTTCACCAACAAAATTATCAACTCTCATTCAATTCCAAGACAATCTCGGTTGAACTGCAGCTGCAACTCTATTTCCTCTCTGCACTACTTGAATTCACCAGCTCACAAGCAAACCACCAAGTTCACTACAGCTCAATCTCAATTCACAGTTTCAATTCATCATCAATTTCTCCTCTTCAGTTCTCACATCGATGCCTCTCCAACTCACAACAGCTTCATTCACTTCTCGGATTAACAACAAATCCCTAATTTTTTCTTCAACCCTTCTCATCCTGAGCTAGGTCTAGCCTGCAACCATGGCTCCTAGCTGCACCACCAAACCACTAACCTTCATTGTTCATCACCATTCTGCTGCTGTAATTCCAGTTCGCTGCCAGACTTCCATTTGCCTGCAATACCAGCTCGGACAATCACTGCCATTCCATTGCCTGACTATCTGACTGCACCACCTGCAATGCTTCCTTGACTGTGATTCCCATTTCATTCTATTCAACACACATCAACACCACCAATTCATCCATCTGAACTGCAACCAAACACTCATATAAGCTTATTCTGTAGCTTTCATCTCAGCCAGCACAAGACCGCAACTGCAACACTCTCTAGACCACTGTAGAATCACCTTTACATTACAGCTGCACCTGCAATTGCATACAATCTCATACTTCGAATGCCAGCAACAACAACTTGCAACTGCACAGCAGCACCATTTCTTAAATCAATCATTCGCCCTTGCCTCCATAATCAGTAGCAGCACCACCATTTCATATTGCTACATAGTATTCTCTGTAGCCTCAGCTCAAGACCACCATAACAGCGAACACCATTAGCTCGATCTCCTGTAGTTCTTAAACCTCATCTCCAATTCCTCTTCTTTTCTTCAATTCGACGGCAGCTTCACAACCACCATATCTCATCAGATCTACTCGCTTATAAACATCACCCATCATATCCAGTTCAACTCTGCTCTCAATTTCTTCTTTGGACACCAGAATCACCACCATTAAGAAACCCTAATTACAGTTCTTCCTGTATTCTTCTTGACATCAAAATTCACCATAGACATTCATAAATTTGAGTTTTGTTTCAAACCCATCTTCATTATAACCCTAACAACACCAGAAAGTCTTCTTAAATCATCCTCTTATCCAAATTCCTTCATCTCTTCCCATTGATATGAACCATCACTACCTCCATATACAATAGCAGCAATCTCGATCTATTCCCATGGTGTTCTTCTTGAGTTCATCTTCTCTGAATTCCAGCAGCTGAGCCGCTGCTTCTCATTAGATTTCATGTGGAGATGCAGTGATTGAGAAAACATTTCTCTCGATTTAGGTTTAGGTGTAGGAATGGGGATGGTTATACCCACTTAGGTGAAGTAGATAGAGGGTACTCAGATGACTATAGGCACCCACTCTTTAGATAATGGCCACCAATAATGTCTTCCCTTTCTAGACTAAGCTGTATTGGTTGTCCCTCATCTTTTGCTTGGTTCGGCTCAGCTCCACTCCAAATAGAATTGTATGAGAAATGATGCTTTCACTCTTTTAGACAATGTTTCTTCTTCTTTTGCTTCAGATGACTCCACTGCACCTAATAACTCAAAACTAAACATAAGAGATGCAATTCACAAGGATAATAGCAAAGAAAGCATAAATACTAGATATAAAATTAGGTGTTTTACAACACATATCATTTCGATCCTGGGATTCTCTTCCCGTATCTATTAAGGAATAACTTTGAACAATTAAATAATAAACATTCATAACACGTGTTCAAAGTATGTCGACATCTTAACTTTGTAAGTTCTCTTTCACACTTACAACCTTACAACCGATTTGCCACACTTCCAAACAAGTTTAGAATTGGTTCATCTGACTTTCAAGAACTATGCGATTGATCAAATAACATTCAATCACAAATCATGGGTTTAATGGTTCTACCAAGACAAGTTTCGGTTCTACCTTTAATGTGAGTATTGTGCATAGTCACACTAGCTTTCCAAAATTCGGTTGACTAGGTACTAGGATCGGTTCCCCACATATATATGGTATCTAACTTATATGTGTTGCACATGTCCATAGGATCGGTTCCCATTTCTGCTATAAACCTTGTTGCACCTCATACAAGGATCGGTTCCCCTTTGTGATGTACTGCACCTCTTACTAGGATCGGTTCCCCTTTCCCATATTTGGTCAGACATAAAATCACAAACCCGATCATACCATCTCAGGTGATTACTTAAGATCGGTTTCACTAATAAAAGTCATACCAATACATAAGTCAGACATTTGTGAATAGTTTTACCAAGAACACAACAAGTTATGAACGGTTATACTAAATCACACATATTGGATGTTCACAAGATATGCAATGAATAACAATCCCAATAACGCCTGGCGATTTCCTTTTCGATTCACAAACAAGTTTATGAACTTACTTCCTTAGAACATATGTAAAGCATTGTTCCCTAGGATGAAATCCTCACCTCATACCCATACATAATCACAATAACATTCAAATGATTATGTCGATGTCTTATCTACAAAGTTTAATGGTTAAGCAATAAACCTCGTATTGTATTCCTTAATACTATGTCTATCTAGAGTTCAAATATGCTTCGCAGTTTTGTTTTCAATATGCACGACTTGAAAGCTACGTTAGGGAATGAAACAGTTCAATTCAAATATCCCTAACCTCAAGTGGAAGGATGATTGTTGTCGTTGTAGCTCCTTTCTTCTTTACATCTTCAAGTCTTCGCACTACTTGTAAAGTCTCATTATCCTAATACTTTCATGCTAACCTATACGAAGTTGAATCTAGTTACATAATCAAGTGACTCTTAACATGAGTTTTGATTCACTAAAATATGACAACCAAACTTGACATACCAATGCTTGGTGGGTTCAACCGAGTGATAGGTATATAAAACACCTAATTTACTATCTAGTAGTTACGCTTTCTTTGCTATTTTTCTTGTGAATTATGTACTTTACGCGTGTTTTTGAGTTATTAGGTACTCTGGAGTCGCACGGAGGAAAAGAAGTGGAAATCATTCAAATTGAGTCAAAAAGGCGTAATTGTTATTTCACATGTTATTGGGAGCCGACCGAAGGTTAAGGGGCTGCAACAAGGATGGCCCTTATCTGGGACTATGGGTTGGCTGAATCCAATTACAACCCTAGATCGAGACTCTCTTCCTCTCATTCATTTCATTCACCTGAAACAGAATTTGAAAAATTAAACAGCAGCCTCTGCTACTGAAACCGATAGATATAGAGAAGCAGAATCAGAGAAAGGGAGGAATCGAGATGCTGTGAAGATGATGTTGTTTGAATCTAGGTTGGAGGATGAGAAAATAATTGGATCTGAGAGCCATCAATGGGAATTGGAGCAGTTGCTGTTGATTCAGAGAAAGGGAGAAAGAAGATGGTTTCTCACTGTTGATTGTGGTACTCGAAATGGGTTTGTGCAGAATTTATGTTTCAAGCAATTTAGAAGAGATTCGAGAGTATAGGTTTGAGCATCCATGGGTATCTGTTCCTGATTCATGGTGAAAAAGAGAAGAGGATTAATTCTAGGGTTTAAGATGTGAAATCTTGAGATTGAAATCCAGGAAATTAGATGAATGAAGATTGGGTTGAACTCGATTCGGGTATACTTTTGCAGCTGTTAATGTTGATTTTGAGCAGAATTTGAGATGGGAATTGAGGTGGTTTCAGTCTGTTGGAGCTATAGGATGAATTCGACCCTGCTGCTGCTGTTAATCTGAGACTGTGTAAGAAGTGATTGTGGAACTGAAGTTTAATTGGATGAATGAGCAGTGCATCGGTGCTGCAATGGCTAGGCAGAGAGGAGGCAAGCAGTGATATGAGCCGTGATGGTAGCTGTAGTTGAAAATGGTTTTGGTGATTGTCATGGGATGGAGGCAATGGAGAGTGATTGGTTTCAGAATTGATGTTGTGTTAGTACTCATTCAAGTGGCTATGTTGCTTTGTGAAGCTTACAAGGGAGAACAAAGTTGATTGGAGAAAAGCGAAATGGTTATTGAATCTGAGAAGTCATGGATGTGAGCTGATATGGGAACTGGTGGTGTAGCTACAGGTGATGCCATGGTGTTGTGGTTCAGATAGGAGGATTAAGCCGCTACTGTTGAGCGTCTGAGATGCTGCGAGGAATTTGTTGCCAGGGTTTTGAGTTATAGTGAGTATGAGGCAGAAGCGGAGAAGATTCGAGAAGTTGCAGCCAAGTCAGGTTCAGGTGAAAAAAAATGGCAGGAGTTTATGGAGGCAGTGAGCTGAATGAAATGGTAGATATATGCTAGGAATTGAGCAGGCATGAGCTGAGCTGCTGTTGACATGGGTAAATTGTGGTTCTGGATAGAGGATTGAGAGTTGCTATGTATTGATACAGTGACAGTGTGATTGAGTTGTTAGAGTTGGAATTGCAACAGGTGCAGTGTGTGTCAATGGCTGAGTTTGATGGTGCTGGTATATGCAGACCAGAAATCAACAAAGAGGTGAAATGCAGAGTGAGCTAATGGGTTTTGGTGGCCTGTGCAGCTGTAAGCAATTGCATGTGGAAAGTTATTTGGTTGCGGTATTTGTGATAACTCAGGGGGCTACTGAATGTTAGATGGAAGTAGTTATGTGTAGAATGGTGGAGAACTGGCTGGTGGTAATGGAGCTGCAAATAGATGAGTTAAGTGATGTGCAAACTGGTGAGCTGTGTAGCCAAGGATGATTGATGTGGTGATGGGATTGGTTTGTCAAAGGCAGTAGCTGGACTGGATGCAGAGATGGGCAACAGAGCTGATGGGTTTGAGCAGTCTGAGTAAAGCTCAAATTGACGAGTTGCAGGTTGGGTGTTGCAGGCATGAACAGCACTGGATGTGTGGAAGAGAATGTGGCTGAAGCACAATGATTATGCAGCATAATGCAGGCCTGTGCAATGGCCTGAGCCAGGACAAATCAGCTAAATCAGCCAAGAATGTGACTAACTCACCTGATGACATCACTGAGTTGAGTCATCTGACTCGGTTTATCTCAGTGAGTTCACTCAGTTGACCCGAGTCAACTCGTTGACTGGTGACCGGGCGGACTTTGCCGGTCACCTGAGATATTTTCCGGTGCCGGATTCCGGCCATAATACCAATTTTCCGGCGACGTATTTTTGGACATATTTTCTACATGGGTTTCTCTCTCTTATGGGCTTGGTGGATTTTTATCTAATGGACTTTGAAGGCTAAACTTAATTTTGGAAACAAGAGAGCTATTTAAAGGAAAGACTTCTACAACTTTGGAATATACATATTTTTCTTGGAACTTTGGAGAGCCGGTTTTGTTTACGCTTCTAGGGTTTGCTTTTGTTCATCTTCTTTTTTTCAATTAATATTATTATGATGAACTCCATAGATATGAGTAGCTAAACAAATATTATTGGTTATGGGATAAAGTTGATTTCTCAATATGTTATATGATTCAATGAATTAGTTTTGTCTCAATATTTTATTGTTTGTGATTCACAATTAATAGTGTTATATGATTTGATAGTTTGTTTGGTTGAGTCCGGAATCAATCCGATTTACATTCATCTCTAGAGCTATATTAGGGTTTTCAATACGAAAAATTTGTTTATCCATGATTCTAAGTAGCATAATTGTGGGTAGTGCTTGTAGTGATATATCCTACTAGTCACAAGTGAATCATAACTTTTGTTAAAACGATTAGTGCTTTTACACATTCGTTTGCATTGATTAGTCTTATTCCATAGAACTTATTGCTTTTAGGGAGTTAAATCTAATTGTGCTTTTACACTTTAGGTTGCTTTCTAGGAAGAATTCACATATGCATCTTTTAATGTGGTTGTGATGAAAACAGGGAATTAGCAGGATATACTTGCGATCAAGGTGTCCTAGGACTATTAGTAAATGAGAGATTAAAATACCAATTCTAATCATTGATGAAAATACATGTTTGTGAATGATACTATCCCGTGACCAATATCTTCTCCTTATTGATTATTCTAATTATTTGCCTTGCCTTGCTTTATTTTATTTTTACTTTAGTATTTCGCTAAAACAACAAACATCCCCCCTTGGTTACCTTAGAAACTGAAAATTGCATAACAACAATTGCCTCTCTGTGGAAACGAACTCTTCCTTACCTTGTACTTCATTTAAATTTAGTAAGTAAGAAAGTGAAATTATTTTTGACGCTTACGACAGCGATCAAATTTTGGTGCCGTTGTCGGGGAGGCATACAGCTTGTTATTAAGTTTTTAGTTTCTTTTTACAATTTCTGCTTTTATCTTTGCTTTTCGGTTCTTGTCTTGTTTCTCACTTGTTTGGGAGAATTTTTTTCAGGTACCTAATCCCTGGCTTCTAAAGATTGGAACTACCCAAGGTGCGGGATAGCTACTCGAAGGGGCACAATACTCTAACCAAGTCAAGATACAACAGAAAATCTAGAGTTAAAAGTGGAAGGAGAAGTACAAATAGAAGGAGAACAAGAGGTTCCAATCGTAGACGAACCACAAGTTGAAGAAGAAGAAACAATGGGTGATGCAAATCGTTCACTCAAGGACTTGGCTTCTCATAGGCTTGATACACAACAAGGGTGTATTCAAACGAACTCTACTTTTGAGATCAAGCCGGGGTTGCTTAGATAATTACCAAAATTCCATGGCATGGTGAATGAAGACCCAAACAAACATCTTATGGACTTCCACACCATTGTCACGGCCATGCTTCCAGCGGATGTTGAGGCGGATGGTGCAATGTTAAAAGTTTTCCGTTTCTCTTTAATGGATAGTGCTAAGGATTGGTTGTACTATTTACCTCCCGGAAGTGTCACCACATGGAATGGGTTGAAGAAACTCTTTTTAGAGATATATTTTCCTGCATCAAAGGCTACTCAAATTCGCAAGGAGATTTGTGGGATGAAGCAAAATGTGGGAGAATCATTATATGAATGTTGGGAACGATACAAGAGATTGGTGGCAAGTGCCCTCACCACCAATTCAGTGACGCTATGATCATCCAATACTTCTATGAAGGACTCCAATCAAGTGATAGGAATCTTATTGACGCTGAGGGTGGTGGTGCACTAGTTAGCAAGACGGTGGCACAAGCTAGAGAGTTGATTGAAAATATGGCAGCGAACTCCCAACAATTTTTGAGCCGTGGTTCGGATGTGCTTCTAAGAAGAGTGAATGAAGTGAGCGAGGTTGAGGAACTTCGTCAACAAATGGGTAACATGTCGGCAATGATGCAACAAGTTGCAGCTGCGGTTATACCAAGTTCTACTCGATGTTATGAAGATGATCAAGCTAATGCGGTCTTTCCAAATCAACAAAGACGGTACGATCCCTACTCAAACACTTACAATCCGGGATGGAGATATCACCCCAATTTTATCTATGCCAACAAGCAAGGAGCGGTTCAACAACCTACCTTCAACTTTTCAAGTGGATTTCAACCTCAACAACAACAATTCCAGCCGAGACAACAATTTCAGCAACCACAAGCACAACAATCAATGCAAAATCAAGGTTCCGATATTGATTCAAAACTTCAAACAATGATGCAAGGCATTTCTACCATGTTCAAAGAAAGTCAACAGGAAACTAAGAGTGCTATCAAGGAGTTGCAAACACAAATGGGCTCCATGGCTATTGAGTTGAACCAATTGAAGGCACAAAATAGTGGGAAACTCCCTTCTCAACCTATTAACCCAAAAGAGGGTGTCAATGCTATTACATTGAGAAGTGGTACACAACTTGTGCAACCCGAAATTACTGATTCGGGCAAGGTGGAAACACCCAAGGAACCTGTTTTAGAGGAGAATAAGGAGGATTCTCCCCAAACTTCTGAGGTACCTATTCCTAACTATAAAACTCCGGTTTCTACTTATGTTCCTCCTTTACCTTTTCCTCGCAGATTTGCAAGTTCTAAGAATGCGGAACTAGAAAAGGAGATTTAAGACGTTCTAAAGAAGATCCATGTGAACATACCACTCATTGATGCTATCAAGCAAGTTCCAAAGTATGCAAAGGTGTTGAAGGACTTGTGTACCAACAAACAAAGGCTCAAAGGTAATAAAGTGCTTAGTGTGGGGGAGAATGCTTCGGCAATCTTATAACACAAACTCCCACTTAAGTGCAAGGATCCCGGTAGTTTTGACATTCCCGTCACAATTGGTGACACAACATTTAACAAAGCTATGTTGGATTTAGGTGCATCCGTTAATGTTATGCCTGCGTCAATGTATAATTCACTTGATCTTGGTCCTCTCAAAAAGGCTGAAATTGTATTGCAATTAGCCGATCGCTCTAATGTCTACCCAATGGGTATTGTTGAGGATGTTCTTGTGCAGGTTAATCAACTTGTATTTCTAGCTGACTTTTGTGTGTTAGAGATGGATGAAGGTTCACCGGACTCGTCTCTTCCATTGCTACTTGGGAGTCCATTCATGAAAATGGCGAAAACCATAATTGATGTGGACAAGGGAACGCTAACCATGGAGTTTGATGGAGAAACAATACGTTTCAACATTTTCGAGACGATGAGATATCCTATTGATGTCCACTCTTGTTTCTCCATTGATGTTATGGATACATTGGCACAACAAATGTTTGAATTAAACGGTGATGATGCTTTGGAAACCGTGTTAACTACATCCATGGATAATGGTGTAGAGTGTGGTAATGAAGTCAAGGAAGACCTTGGTGATCTTAATTCACTACAAGGATGCCCGGAAACTCATAATATCTCTTTTATTTCTTTACCATGTAGTGATGAAAAGCTTGTACCTTCAATTGTTAAATCTCCAAAGTTAGAATTGAAACCTCTTCCCGACCACCTAAAGTACTTGTACTTGGGTGATAATGAAGAGTTACCTGTGATTGTTTCTAATGAGCTTAGTGATTTACAGGAGCAAAAACTTCTAAGGGTGCTAAGGAAGTACAAGATGGCCATAGGATGGACAATCGCCGATATCAAGGGGTATAAGCCCGCCGTTTGTATGCAAGCCGTTGGTGAAGAATGTCGATCGTTTGGAGGATAATGCAAAGCCTACAAGGGAAGCGCAACGTCGTTTGAACCCTCCCATGATGGAAGTTGTGAAAAAGGAGATACTCAAGCTTTTGGAAGTGGGTGTTATCTACCCCATATCCGATAGCAAGTGGGTAAGCGGTGTCTCGAGATGGATGCCAAGGATAGTACAAGTAGTACCAAAGAAATCAGGTGTGACAGAATTTGGTGGAGAATGATAAGAATGAACTTGTCCCAACTCGTGTGCAAACCGGTTGGAGGGTTTGTATTGATTATAGAAAATTGAATGCCACTACTAGAAAAGATCATTTTCCTTTACCTTTTATTGATCAAATGCTTGAACGTTTAGATTGTTTGGACACTCTTATTATTGCTTTCTTGATGGCTATTCAGGTTATAATCAGATTGTGATAGCACCGGAGGATCAAGAGAAAACCACTTTCACTTGTCCTTTCGGTACTTTTGCTTATAGAAGGATGCCTTTTGGCTTATGCAATGCTCCAGCTACTTTTCAAAGGTGTATGGTAAGTATCTTTCGGAATATGTTGAAAACATAATCGAAGTGTTCATGGATGACTTTAGTGTCTTTGGTGATTCATTTGACCTTTGCTTGAATAATTTGTCTCTAATCCTTGAACGATGTGTTGAAACAAATCTTGTGCTGAATTGGGAGAAGTGCCATTTCATGGTAACTCATGGCATAGTTTTAGGCCATATAATATCTTCTAAAGGCTTGGAAGTCGATAAATCTAAGATAGACCTTATTCGTGCTCTAACCCCTCCCACTACGGTGAGGGAGATACGCTCTTTTCTTGGTCATGCAGGTTTCTATCGTAGATTCATCAAGGACTTTTCCAAGATAGCATCACCACTTTGTAACTTATTGCAAAAAGATGTGGTTGTTAACTTTGATGAAAAATGTATGGCGGCATTCAATCGTTTGAAAGAACTTTTGATTTCAGCCCCTATCATTAAACCACCGGATTGGAGCAAACCTTTTGAGCTCATGTGTGATGCAAGTGACTATGCGGTTAGTGCGGTGCTTGGGCAACGTGTGGGGAAGCTTCCTCATGCTATTTATTATGCTTCTAGAACGTTAAATGAGGCCCAACAAAACTACACAACCACTGAAAAAGAGTTATTAGCCATTATTTTTGCTTTAGAAAAGTTTCGCTCTTATCTAATTGGTACAAAAGTTGTTGTCTTTTCTGATCATGCATCGCTTAAGTACTTGCTTACAAAGAAAGAGGCGAAACCGAGGCTCATACGGTGGATTTTACTCTTGCAAGAGTTTGATATTGAAATCAAAGACAAGAAAGGAATTGAGAACACCGTTGCGGATCACTTGAGCCGTCTTGATGTGGACAAGGAGACTATCCCGTTGCGTGAAAGTTTCCCGGACGAGCAACTATTCTCAATTGCCTTTGGAGAACCATGGTATGCCGATATTGTTAATTACTTAGTTTCTAAACAAATCCCAAAGAACTTGTCTCGTGCTGAGAGGGACAAACTTAAGAAGTTGGGGAACCAATACATATGGGATGATCCATACTTATGGAAACATGGTAGTGACCAAGTAATACGAAGGTGTGTTCCCGAATATGAATTTAATTATATCTTGTCTTTTTGTCACTCCTATGCTTGCGGAGGACATTTTGGGGGTAAGAGAACCGCTCACAAGGTACTTGAAAGTGGTTTTTATTGGCCAACTTTGTTTAAGGATGCACATATATTTTGTACAACTTGTGATAGGTGCCAAAGAACCGGCAATCTAGGTGCCCGAAATCAAATGCCACAAACTTTTATTCAATTTATTGAAGTTTTTGATGTATAAGGTATTGATTTTATGGGTCCTTTTGTCAACTCCCATGGGAATTTTTATATCTTACTTACGGTTGATTATGTCTCGAAATGGGTGGAAGCTAAAGCCACCCCAACTAATGATTCTAAAGTGGTTTCAGATTTTGTGCAAGCTAATATTTTTGCAAGGTTTGGAATTCCAAGAGCCATAATTAGCGATGGGGGTTCTCACTTCAAAAATAGGATTTTGAAAAGCTTGTTGACGAAGTACAATGTGTCTCACAAGATTGCAACACCTTATCATCCCCAAACCAATGGACAAGCCGAGGTGTCTAACCGGGAGGTGAAATCCATTCTAGAAAAGACGGTGAATCCAACAAGGAAACATTGGAGCATGCGACTTAATGATGCTTTGTGGGCTTATAGAACCGCATACAAGACACCTATCGGGATGTCTCCTTTTAGGCTTGTGTATGGTAAACCTTATCATTTACCCGTTGAAATTGAGCATAAGGCGTTTTGGGCTATTAAACAATGCAACATGGAGATGGATGGGGATGGAAAGCAAAGGAAGTTACAACTCCAAGAGCTAGAGGAGCTTCGCAATGATGCATTTGAAAGCTCGCGCATTTATAAGGAAAAAACGAAAGCATTTCATGATAACATGATTTCTAGAAAACAATTTTGCATTGGGCAAAAAGTGCTTTTGTTTAATTCTCGCTTGCAATTATTTCCGGGTAAATTAAGGTCACGATGGATCGGACCTTTTATTGTTACTAATGTGTTTTCTCATGGTGCAGTGGAAATTCGTAGCATAGCTACAGGAAAAGAACTTAAAGTTAATGTGCACCGGTTGAAACCATATTATGAGAATTTCACTTCCGAAGTGGTGGAAGGAGTTAACTTTGTGGATATGCTCCCTCTGGAGGAGTCATAGAAAGCAAGGAGATAGTCGGGCTGACGACTTTAAACCAAGCGCTAAATGGGAGGCAACCCATCGGATGAGTATTTCTTGTCTTGTATTTATTTCTTGTCTTGTTTTTAGTTTTTCTTGTCTTGTTTTTATTTTTTCTGATTTTTTGTTAGAATTTCCCACCTTGACTTACTTTGGACGATTCAATTTACATTGAGGACAATGTAAAGTTTAAGTGTGGGGGAGTGGTTAAGCATTTGCGTTGTAAATTTTTGAAAATTTACAACTTTTGTGTAAACTAGTGAATAAAAACTCCAACTTATGGTTAGTTTAGAGTCACATAGTATACATGTCGCTAAGATTACATCGAGAATCTCATAAGACTGACTGAACTTAGAGATGACAGAGAACATGATCGGGTTTCTTAATTGTATGAGAGTTAAAGTTGGATTTAACCATGCCAGTGGAAAATAAGGTGCAGACTGAATTCGGTATTAGAGAAGTGATCCCCTATAGTGGAGACTACCCATGTTACATAATGTGAGGCACCAACCTTCAATTCTTTGTACCTGTCTAAATTTGTGCTTTTAGAGTGTGTGTCACCGTACGTAAACTCCGGGCAGAATGGTGAGCTGCCCAACCTCCCACCATAGAAGCACTATTTTGATCTCTTGAGTGCTATTTTTATCAACCATGATGGTGACATCGAATTGCTAACTTACATACCACTTGTAATCTTGTTCGTGATTAGCACCATCCACCTTATCTCTCTCTACACCAACAGGTCCATAGAAACACCATCATCATCAACAAGAGGAGCATCACAAATTTGAAGGAAAGTTGAACACGTTCATGGTTTACAAGCAACGATACAAAAATGAGCAGATTTCAGATTCAAGTATAGCAACAAGACAAGGAGCAGAATTTTTATAAGTTGAAGACTATTGTACAAGAGTGAAAATTATCAAGGATGAGAGTTCGAGAAGTTTATGATATCAAGACATATAAGTTGTGAAGAATCAAGCGGTAAAGTACTTACACCATGGCCTTTGTACTTACATTTTTATTTTATTTGTATTTTACTTTCTCTTGTCTCAATTAAAAAAAAAAAGACAAGAGAAAAATTTTTTAGGTTCATTACTAGTTTTATTGTTTTATTTTTTATGAATTAAAAAAAAATTGATAAAAAAAAATAAAAAAAAAAAAAAGAAAAAAAAAAAAAAATTATTTTGGGTTTGTATAGTTTGTTTGATTTTTGTTAAAGGGAGAGCAAATAGTGATCCGAGGAGAGCAAAAATCGTAGCCGACTCGCTAACTGGAACCTATTCAATTTATTTTTTTAGCTCGGACCAAATTGCCCTATAAAATACACACGATCCTGCACATCACTATACTCCTTGGAACAATTCCACCTCCATCCACCACCGGACAAAAGAAGAAATTTTTGCGCTAAAAAAAACAAAAAACAAAATGACCTAAAAAGCAGCAAATTACTTCCTACTGTCTAGTGCTACAATTCTACAGTTACTACTAATAAATTAGGGTTTCATTAGTGAAAACATCTTAATTTAAAAACAAGGAAAGGCAATTTTGAGGTTATATAAATATGTGGAGGATATACATATGATCCTGCTCCAAAACAGATTACATAACAAAAGTGGTTTAGATCTCTCAAAGAAGATTCAAGTTGATACACCTTCTTTATTCTCTTGGAAAAAATGATCAAATCTAAAGAAGTAGCCTAGATTGACATCCACTGGGATCTCTCTCTAGCTGAATTTGGATCCGGTACAAAACCACTCAAAGGATTCGTTATTTGGGGATCTATGGAAAGATTCAAAAGAAGCATACAAAAGAGATTCATACGTCTCTTGTCATTCAAGTGCAATTAGAGTTACCAAGAGATTTGGTAAAAGGGGGTTTGGGACTAAGATTATGTTCCATAATAATAGAGAACTCACAACTCCATGATGTTGACGGTGGTGGCTGATAGATTTGTTTATGGGGGTGCGAATGTGTAGTTAGTGGGTGTACTTAGTAGGATAATTTGGTCCGAGTTGGAAAAATAAGTTGAATAAGTCCTAGTTAGCGAGTCAACTACGATTTTCGCTCTCCCTTTAACAAAAATCGTTTGTTTTTAGTTTTGTATTCTTTCAATAAAACCAAGGGAAGAAGGAATATCTATAATAAAGTTTCAAGCGACAAGGAATTTGAGGGAAAGAATCACATTATCAAGATTCTACGAAATTCAAGAGTTATCATCAAGAGTTGAAGACCGAAGACGAAGATGAAGACACCGATTGAAGACCGAAGACGTTTCTATGGATGCTGTGAGAGTGGTGCTAGCTGCACGCCGAACAGATACGAGGTAAGTAAGCATATTCCCACCTTCGTTAAGTGGTTGATTTCCTTTCGAAGAGATCGTCAGAAAAATGGGTTTTCAAAAATTTATAAAAGATGTGGGTTTTTAAAATACTTCGGAGGGTTATGCCTTCCTACCATTCAACGTGTCGCAGGTTTCTCTCTTCATTCCTACCTGGACACATGTGTGACCCGTAAAAGCTGTTTATTATTGAGAGCAATATCATAAAACCCTTTCTTGTGAGGCAGAGTCGAGACTTTCGATCACTCCGAACCCGAATTTCTTTCGAGAAGGGATGGTTATTTCTCTCTCAACTTTTAAGAATGAGATTGTGTTCATTTATGTGTCTAACTTCTTATGACTAGTGTGCAGAATTTCTATGTCTTCTTAGCGCGTTGGATGCTAACATTACGGAGAACTAGTAAGTTGGAAAAGTAGGTTTTGTGGGTATATCTCTAGTAAACCCTCACGAGACTATAACTCGTCCACTAGGGACACCTAGGGGTTTAAAGGCTTGTTATTTATGCTAAAAGTGACCGTAGCCTCGACGACACGGAGTTGTATGTATTTTAGAATTGTTTTGTTTAATTTGCTCGAGGACTAGCAAAGTCTAAGTGTGGGGGAATTTGATAGGTGTCTAAAATACCTAATTTACGATCTAGTAGTTACGCTTTCTTTGCTATTTTTCTTGTGAATTATGTACTTTACGCGTGTTTTTGAGTTATTAGGTACTCTGGAGTCGCACAGAGGAAAAGAAATGAAAATCATTCAAATTGAGTCAAAAAGGCGTAATTGTTATTTCACATGTTATTGGGAGCCGACCGAAGGTTAAGGGGCTACAACAAGGATGGCCCTTATCTGGGACTAGGGGTTGGCTGAATCCAATTATTACAACCCTAGATCGAGACTCTCTTCCTCTCATTTATATCATTCACCTGAAACAGAATTTGAGAAATTAAACAGCAGCCTCTGCTACTGAAACCGATAGATATAGAGAAGCAGAATCAGAGAAAGGGAGGAATCGAGATGCTGTGAAGCTGATGCTGTTTGAATCTAGGTTGGAGGATGAGAAAAGAATTGGATCTGAGAGCCATCAATGGGAATTGGAGCAGTTGATGTTGATTCAGAGAAAGGGAGAAAGAAGATGGTTTCTCACTGTTGATTGTGGTACTCTGAAATGTGTTTGTGCAGAATTTATGTTTCAAGCAATTTAGAAGAGATTCGAGAGTATAGGTTCGAGCATCCATGGGTATCTGTTGCTGATTCATGGTGAAAAAGAGAAGAGGATTAATTCTAGGGTTTAAGATGTGAAATCTTGAGATTGAAATCCAGGAAATCAGATGAATGAAGATTGGGTTGAACTCGATTCGGGTATACTTTTGCAGCTGTTAATGTTGATTTTGAGCAGAATTTGAGATGGGAATTGAGGTGGTTTCAGTCTGTTGGAGCTATAGGATGAATTCGACCCTGCTGCTGCTGTTAATCTGAGACTGTGTAAGAAGTGATTGTGGAACTGAAGTTTAATTGGATGAATGAGCAGGTACTGGTGCTGCAATGGCTAGGCAGAGAGGAGGCAAGCAGTGATGTGAGCCGTGATGGTAGCTGTAGTTGAAAATGGTTTTGGTGATTTTCATGGGCTGGAGGCAATGGCGAGTGATTGGTTTCAGAATTGATGTTGTGTTAGTACTCATTCAGCTGGCTATGTTGCTGTGAAGCTTACAAGGGAGAACAGGTTGATTGGAGAAAACTGAAATGGTTATTGAACTGCAGAAGTCATGGATGTGAGCTGATATGGGAACTGGTGGTGTAGCTACATGTGATGCCATGGTGTTGTGGTTCAGATAGGAGGATTAAGCCGCTGCTGTTGAGCGTCTGAGATGCTGCGAGGAATTTGTTGCCAGGGTTTTGAGTTATAGTGAGTATGAGGCATAAGCGGAGAAGATTCGAGAAGTTGCAGCCAAGTCAGGTTCAGGTGAAAAAAAAAAATGGCAGGAGTTTATGGAGGCAGTGAGCTGAATGAAATGGTAGATGTATGCTAGGAATTGAGCAGGCATGAGCTGAGCTGCTGTTGACATGGGTGAATTGTGGTTCTGGATGGAGGATTGAGAGTTTCTATGTATTGATACAGTGACAGTGTGATTGAGTTGTTAGAGTTGGAATTGCAACAGGTGCAGTGTGTGTCAATGGCTGAGTTTGATGGTGCTGGTATATGCAGACCAGAAATCAACAAAGAGGTGAAATGCAGAGTGAGCTAATGGGTTTTGGTGGCCTGTGCAGCTGTAAGCAATTGCAGGTGGAAAGTTATTTGGTTGCGGTATTTGTGATAACTCAGGGGGCTACTGAATGTTAGATGGCAGTAGTTATGTGTAGAATGGTGGAGAACTGGCTGGTGGTAATGGAGCTGCAAATAGATGAGTTAAGTGATGTGCAAACTGGTGAGCTGTGTAGCCAAGGATGATTGATGTGGTGATGGGATTGGTTTGTCAAAGGCAGTAGCTGGACTGGATGCAGAGATGGGCAACAGAGCTGATGGGTTTGAGCAGTCTGAGTAAAGCTCAAATTGAGGAGTTGCAGGTTGGGTGTTGCAGGCATGAACAGCACTGGATGTGTGGAAGAGAATGCGGCTGAAGCACAATGATTATGCAAAAGATAATGCAGGCCTGTGCAATGGCCTGAGCCAGGAAAAATCAGCTAAATCAGCAAAGAATGTGACTAACTCACCTGATGACATCACTGAGTTGAGTCATCTGACTCGGTTTATCTCAGTGAGTTCACTCAGTTGACCCGAGTCAACTCGTTGACTGGTGACCGGGCGGACTTTGCCGGTCACTTGAGATATTTTCCGGTGCCGGATTCCGGCCGATTTCCGGCCATAATACCAGTTTTCCGACGACGTATTTTTGGACATATTTTTTACATGGGTTTCTCTCTCTTATGGGCTTGGTGGATTTTTATCTAATGGACTTTGAAGGCTAGACCTAATTTTGGAAACAAGAGAGCTATTTAAAGGAAAGACTTCTACAACTTTGGAATATACATATTTTTCTTGGAACTTTGGAGAGCCGGTTTTGTTTACGCTTCTAGGGTTTGCTTTTGTTCATCTTCTTCTTTTCAATTAATATTATTATGATGAAATCCATAGCTATGAGTAGCTAAACAAATATTATTGGTTATGGGATAAAGTTGATTTCTCAATATGTTATATGATTCACTGAATTAGTTTTATCTCAATATTTTATTGTTTGTGATTCACAATTAATAGTGTTATATGATTTGATAGTTTGTTTGGTTGATTCCGGAATCAATCCGATTTACATTCATCTCTAGAGCTATATTAGGGTTTTCAATACGAAAAAGTTGTTTATCCCCGATTCTAAATAGCATAATTGTGGGTAGTGCTTGTAGTGCTTGTATTGATATATCCTACTAGTCACAAGTGAATCATAACTTTTGTTAAAACGATTAGTGCTTTTACACATTCGTTTGCATTGATTAGTCTTATTCCATAGAACTTATTGCTTTTAGGGAGTTAAATCTAATTGTGCTTTTACACTTTAGGTTGCTTTCTAGGAAGAATTCACATATGCATCTTTTAATGTGGTTGTGATGAAAACAGGGAATTAGCGGGATATACTTGCGATCAAGGTGTCCTAGGACTATTAGTAAATGAGAGATTAAAATACCAATTCTAATCATTGATGAAAATACATGTTTGTGAATGATACTATCCCGTGACCAATATCTTCTCCTTATTGATTATGCCAATTATTTTCCTTGCTTTATTTTATTTTTACTTTAGTATTTCGCTAAAACAACAAACATCCCCCCTTGGTTACCTTAGAAACTGAAAATTGCATAACAACAATTGCCTCTCTGTGGAAACGAACTCTTCCTTACCTTGTACTTCATTTAAATTTAGTGAGTAAGAAAGTGAAATTATTTTTGACGCTTACGACAGCGATCACCGAGCTATGCTCTAACAAGAAGAATCACAAAGATTTTGAATACCAACAATCAAGTCTTCAATATGCAATCTTCAAAGTACCTGCTACACAGAAAACTTGATTCATACTTGAAATGACGAGGGTACCAAGTACACTACAATCTTTTCGATATCAACCTGTAAATCCTATACCTTGCGTGGGTGTAATATAGACAGATCCTGTCAAGAAGATAGCAATCCACAAGGTATAACTTGGTATATAGTTCTGATTCGAAATCAAACACAATTGTAGGGATCAACCCAAGTGTTCGGGATTAACGTACAAGTGTATTTACTTTTAAGTATAACTAAAACAATAATTATAATTGCGGAAAATAAAAGTAAAGACACAACAAGATTTTGTTAACGAGGAAACCGCAAATACAGAAATACCCCGAGACCTAATCCAGATTTGAATACTCTCATAATTGAGCCGCTATACAATGACACTACCAACTTATTATAGATGAGACCAAGTAAACTACCCATAGTTACCTAGTTTCCTCAGTATCCCTGCGCCTACAACCGATCTGACCAATGCACGTGAATCCTAAGATAGAGTTCACTATCTTAAGTTGCCCATATTTTCTATGGAATTCGAACCTGAACTCTCAGTCTCTCTGAAGACTTTAAGCACTCAACCCTTTTGATCGTTTTCCAAACAGTAAATGACTAATCTGTTTGGTAACTACTCTCCTATCTTAGCAAATCAATCAGAGATATTATAATTGAGCGTGACAAAGACTTTTTAGTTTAAAATCAATTAAACTCCTTTGTCGGGTTTTAGATCTTCCAAGATCTGGAATAAACAAGTTAACCAGATTAAGTCAAACAAAACTACCAGATTCTGATACTGAAGAGTACCACCAAATGATAACTTGTTGATCTAAATATGACTAGTCAATAATAAGTCTATCAACATATAAACTAGATATAGTAGGATCCCAGCCGATCAAGTTTGTGCACGAAGAAAATCACGAAGATACAAAACCAATAAGAAAAATCATCTTGTCTTCAATCTTCAATAGTCTTCTGTACCTGCACAATAACAAACTTGATTTCTGACTTATGATCGATCATGCGCAGAACGGAATCTGTTAACAATGGATGATCACAAGTCAATGTTAAACTCTTGATCTAGTTTGAGTGACTTTATGTCAGAAGACATGCATCCAAATAATAATCAAACTAGGTACAAATAAAGAGATAACCACTATTAGTCAATCAAGTCAATAATTGAAAACTAAAATAACAACGCAATTCTAGTTTCCTACCAATAGTACTGGTAGACGCTTCTTGATCCCAAAGAAGACATTAAACTAGCGGATGTAAGAGATTTCTCCTAATTAGGTTAATCTCCTCTCCAAGATAGTATTACGAGAATATTATTAGTCGACTACACTAGAAACAACAAAGATGAAGTTTGCCTGGCTTAGGATAAGTTTCTAAGAAGAACAAACCTCACTAGCTGTAACACCCCGTGTTTTTAGCATGACGCATACTAAAAGATGCGATATAGCCTGAGATGAAGCTTCATCCAAAGCTTCCGTTGCTTGGTAAGCGGTAGATTGGCTTAAGGCCAATATCACGCAATATGTTTGGCATTTGGCCAAGGGCCAAATCTTACATCAAATGATGTATTAGTCCAGTTGGGTAGATGGCCTAGAGCTTTGCAGTGCATCCTTTGCGCATCATGAAGGCTATTGGCCTAGAGCCCATTTATAGCTGTGTAGCCTTGCAAATAGGGTATTTGATTATTAGACATCACTATGCCATGTCGTGGACCCGATAATGAGCAATATTTGTGCATTTTGACGGAACAACCTATATGGACTAGGCCATTACCATTATTGTTAGGCCAAGACCTTACAAACGAGTTTGTCTTGAGTTGATGTCCCTTCGAGGATGAACTGCGTTCTGTGTTTGATCCCTTTAGAGTGGGGAAGGGTACGTAGGCAGCCGCATTGAGTTGCAGTCCAACACTTTGTCACTCATATTGAAAAAACGGGGGAGGGGGGGGTACAAGAACCACACTAAATAATTCATTTGGCAATTTTTATGGACTAAACTCCAATATAATTCTGAGAGCACCTACTTAAAGAGATCTCAATCAAGAAAGATAACAAAGAGATTTATCTCTATTTCTCAATACAATCAGCAAATCAAACAGATAGAAATCTATGAGCCTGATTGATATGAGAAATAACTTGGACTGTACCAAAGACCAGTGCCCAAGTGTCAATCAAGTTATATCCAACAATCAAGGTCGAATTTATCAACTGATTGAACTATGCACAACCCGTGATATTTCAATTATATAAACAAATATAATGCGGAAAAGAAATAACACAAACACCATAAATTTTGTTAACGAGGAAACCGCAAATGCAGAAAAACCCCGGGACCTAGTCCAGATTTGAATACCACACTGTATTAAGACGCTACAGACACTAGCCTAGTACAAATTAACTTCGGACTGGAATGTAGTTGATCCCTAACCAAGTCTAACACCAATTAAGGTACAGTCGCGTTCCTTACGCCTATAGAACCACGCCGGATTCTGCGCACTTGATTCCATTAGCTGATCTCACCCACAACTAAGAGTTGATATGACCCAAAGTCGAAGACTTATAAACAAATCTGTCTCCCACAGATATGTTTATTATTTTATTCTTTTTTGTTCCGTCTTTTGATAAATCAAGGTGAACATGAACCAATTGATAATCCGGTCTTATATTCTCGAAAGAGCATCCTAGAAATATCAATCACCTCACAATAACTTAACTAAATGGTGATAGAAGAAGTTACTGCGGAATCACAAAGTCTGAGACGAAGAACTGTTGTGATTACTTTTTATATCTTACCTATCAGAGATAAATATCGAGTAAATCTTCGAGAAGATAAAACTCAATATGATAGAACAAGTAAGATCAGAATACGCAACTACATAGAAAATAGTTGGATCTGGCTTCACGAATCCCAAATGAAATCTTCAAGTCGTTAACCTATAATGGTTTTGGAAAAACCTAGGTTAAAGGAGAATCGACTCTTTGCAACTAGAATATAGGAAAGTGCCGAGATTAGGTTTTCCAGTTTCTAGAGTTCTCCCTTATATAGCCTTACAAATCAGGGTTTGATTATATTCAAAGCTAAGATAGCTTAGTAACAAAGCATTCAATATTCACCGTTAGATGAAATCTTGATTTAAGATCAAGCTAAGTCTGCTTAGAAATTAAGCAATTAATCTCCACCGTTAGATGTTCTTAGCTTGTTACACAAAAATGAAATATACTTATATTTAGATATGGGTAACCGTACTTGAACGTGTATATTGAGTTGGCTCAATAACAGTTAACCAAAGTTAGCCATATGAACACTTTTATCTTAGCCGTATTCATCCAACACTTCTAGACAAAATATGATGATCAATCAATCATGATAGACAATCAAATGAATCTAATTGTGTTTCAAATAGAGTTGTTCAATTGTTCACTATCTCATAGTAATATATATGAACAAATTGAAACAAAATCGGATTGATTCGTAATCGTACAAAGTACTTATACAAGAATCAATTCATGTACATTAAGCCACGGTTTGCAAAGACTTGCATTCCTTAAATCATAAATGTTTTACTTCATGAGTATGAAAATCATACTTAACCGATTTTAGAACTTAACCACTGTGTTCGCAAACCAGGTACGCGAATAACAGCTCCAGACCTCGGTAAAAACAAACCGTTCGCAAACCAGGTGCACGAACAACTATTCCGGACCCAACTCAGTTAAAACCGTTCATATACTAGGTACGCAAACAAGGTTACCAGACCTTTTCAGGTAAAACAGTTCGCATACTAGGTACCCAAACAAGGTTCCCGGACCTGAATTAACACAATCTAGTTCGCATATTGGGTATGCATACCGTGTTGTATCCAGACATAGGTTCTAAACTCTCATTTCAATCATTGGTTGTCTCACACATACCATTAGCTTATAAGTAATTTTCAAGTGATCGAATGATCAATACGAAACTTCCCAAGCTAACATCAACTAATTGTCTCACACAAATCATGTAAGATGTTCAAGGTAATTTTCACATGATCATCTTTTGACTTAATATTTAGTTTCCAACAAATAAATTGTCTCCAACTAAAATCGTCAAGAATATGATGAACGTAGCTAATTTAAAAAGCTTTGAACACATATTTCGAGACATAGATACGCGAGATAAAATCAGCTCGAAATATCAAATGTGTATAATGTAAAAGTCTATATAGCTATACGACTTAGTCTCATTAGAAGATAGAATAGAATAGACTTCTGAGTGATAGATAAGTTTTAGTCTCCACATACCTTTTGTTGATGCAGTTCCTCAAAGCTCCTCAGTAGATCTTCTTCATCAATTGGTGAACGTCGTGAAGTCTAAACTCAACTACACTTCTATCCTAATCCGAGACATAGCTATAAGTAGACTAGAAATCAAGTATATAGTTTTGATCAACTGAACTTGACAAACAAGCTTGAGATAGCAACACTTGTGAGTTCGACCAAGAAGTGCTCTAACACATATCATCTAATTCGGAGATGATTGCGACATTCTGGCCTCTCATATCATTTGGCTCGGTATTGCGATTCAAAAGATGATTATGGACAAACTTGATGAGGCAAGTTGCATGCCATTTCATGGATGCTCATACTTCCTATCAAGGAATTCGACGTTGGCATGCATCATTGGCACAATGGTCATGGCCAGGAAGGTAAGCTACAACGGTATGCAAGTAGCAGAGCTTGCATAAGCCTAAGGATAGTACAACATTAGTCTTGATTGATGCACCCTTGGCACGAGAAAGATAAGTGCAGCTCTCAGCAATGCCTAAGTTAGGGGAAGAGGCAGTATAACGGTTACTCAGCTAGATAGGAAATTCAGTGATGAATTTCCTACGTTGAGGAAAAGCTTTATACCCTTGTCCTATGGTAAATTGGAACGGTGTGGAAGCTAAGTTAGCGTCATCATGCTCCACGAGCATGCTTGTTAGGAAAAATGAGCATGTATTTGCCTAGTTTTAAGGCCCGAATTGTAGCATCATTATGGCGCATCAGGGGAGTTATGGCTTACGCGCCCAGGCGCACCCGACGTAATTATCCGGTCTGTCACAGTTGGTATCAGAGCAAGTTCCGAGATAAATCTAGGGACTGTGCGGAGTGGACTCATTAGCGAGTATTTTCGTTGAATGGAAAACTTAAAGTTGGAGAGTAAGCCAATTTTTGCACGGAAAGAGTTTGTAACTGCTATGCCAGTTACTATGCGAATCAAGATGAGCTTGTTTAAGTGCTGTAAGTTTGCCTGACCTAAGTGGCACCCCACTTACGAGTGGATATCCGGAAGACCGTCTGGGACGGTGGGTAGACAATGGGACTGATCATCCCCACACGTTGGCAACTGGCCAATGGTGTGTGTTTTCAGGCCTGGCTAGCATCCCACTTACGAGTGGCAACCTGGATGACTGTCAAGGACGGTGGGCAACTGGATTCTGTTCCACACAATACTGCACTAAGATCTTGTCATTTCGATGATGTCTTCAACCTTGTGAACCTTAGGGATTCCTGGGTGGTGGTATGAGATGCCATCTAGGATACCTTGTTGAGATATCCCTTTTGGAAACTGGCAATTTAGATTCTTGGTCATTGTGGACTCTTTTTGGATTCCTGAGTGCGGTATGGGACGTATACTCAGAAGGTCCTAATTGATGCTCCATGACAAACTGAAGAAACCTTGCGTGATTTTTGAGTATCTAGTATGTGACTTTTGCTCAAGAATACAAACCTGACGAGGTGTCAGACTTGCAAAAGATAAATTCCTTACTTCTCTTTACACTAACTAGTAGTATATGGACAAGCAGGTTCGCTCCTAAGGGAGAGTTGAGCTAAAGTTTCCAATTCAATTTCTAAATAAGAATAATGCAAGACAAATATGGGGATGAGAATGATCAAGGACTATTTCTCAGCCACGAAACAAGAATCTAATCAATATGGCTATGTTTCTGCAAGGTACGTTGTTACTAACAACCCTAGAATAATTAGTACGCTCAATTATTCCGTCATTATCTCCTAATTTCACCGGACACGGAATCGCTCGACTACCGGATTCTACTCGTTAAGTTTCCTAGAAGTACGCTCTCTAGGTGTGACTTAAACAAGTGTTTCACGTTTTATGAGATAAGGTTGCTCCTACTGATGAATTTAAAAGCTTGAATCACCTAATAGTGTCAATTTCTACATATGGGTACTTAACAAAGTCCCATCATCAATACCCATATATTGTTATTTTTGTTTATAGTTTTTAGACAATTATGGGTCAAAGAATTCAAAAGCTTGAATCACCTAATAGTGTCAATTTCTACATATGGGTACTTAACAAAGTCCCATCATCAATACCCATATATTGCTACTTGTGTTTATAGTTTCTAGACAATTACGGGACGAAGAAATTCTAAACCAGTAATAAGATTATGAATTGACTATTCAATTTCGAACTTAAACAATTAAAAAATAATCCATAAACAATACTAGAGCGGTAGAAATTGAGCAATAACAAAATAATGCAAGAAAATAGGCAGTTTAAATATCACTTCGAATTTAAGTTCCAGACGTCGAAATCGTCCCTAATCAATAATGTTTAGCTACTGGAATTCATAATGAAGAACAAGAAATAGAACAAAACAAGCAAACCAAACAGCTGCGATTGAATTGTGGATGTGAAGATAGACTCCCGTTGCTGGAAGAGGAACTAGCAGTAGTGGGATCTCGCCAGCAGGATGGTAGATGGAATGGTACTGGCGACGTGGAACTGCTGTTGTGTATTTGCCTATAGTCTGCTACCTTGTTGTGGATGTACATGCTCCTCAAGGTGTTGTTGTAGCTTGATATGGAACTGGTGATGTTGTGTATGATATGCAGGTGGGCTATGAAAGTTGGTGGATGTATGCAGGTAGAGTGAAGGTAGTGTGGATGCGATGCAGATTGAGATGGATGAAAGTTTAAAGCTGACTGTATACGTCAATTTTTTTTTCTTATGGAACCCTACCCACACTTAAATCAAACATTGTCCTCAATGTTTCAAACCATTGCAAAAAGAATAAGAGAAATACTTGAAAAATACAAGGAAGTAAGAATTGGAATTATTCACCTGATTGACGCATACGAGTAACATTCAAAATGGATTCCCCATATATCAACAATCTGAAAATTTGGGGGTCTTCCCATAAAAAAATCTGCATATATACTAATAACTTCACAAGAATATTAGCAAATGGTGGGAAAACTAGAACTATCATCCCACGAGAGTCACCCCCACACTTAGTATTTTCTACACTCGGAAGTGTATACAAAACATAAGTGGAAGGCACTTGTATTGGTTCCTCTTGTCAAACCTGCATGGTGTTAGACTCAAACACATATGATGGATCCTTAGATGCAAGGAATTCAGATAATACTTTTGAAGCACATAATTCCATCCCTAAATGAGGTATTTTCCTAAAAGACGGATTAACAACTCTGTGAGAAACTACTTCTAGCGGAGGATCATCTTTAGATAGAGATTTCTGTAAAGGATTATACAAACCTTGCAAAACCTCATGTATTACGGGATCCTCGGTATTACTGGATAATTCCATTCTCACATCACATCACAAGTATCATCATTCTCACTCAAACTCTTGTTAAGACATTTATTGGTTTCTTTTACAACCAAGTCCTTCTCATCGGAAAAGAAATCAGAATCTTCTCCAAGCAAATTATCTTAATCATAACGTTCTTCACAAGTTGACTTCTCATTCAAAGTATCGACTATATCTGGATTTGGGGTAGGGTGCACAAAGAAGTCATAATCATCATCTCTCTCATACACAACATAAGTCTTACCATCAATAATTGTAGTGTTTCTAGACTTAACTTCTTCCTTTTGAATAGGAGAATGATTATTATGATCATGAGTTGAGCTAGCACCATCATTATCAATATTTTCCAAAGGTTCATCATCCTCGAAATCTTCTTCTTGGGGCTCTTCTCCATTATCCACATGGCGGTTAACCTCATCATGTATGGCTCTAGAAATTACTTGAAGAGTCTCTTCCGTCGCTCCCTCTTCTTCCAACTGCTCATATTGTTTAAAGAGTTTCTTTATGGTAACACGTTTTTCACTACTACTCACAATAGGTTCTCTAGACCACGTCTCTTCTCGTTGAATGGGTGAAAGATCATAAGTACGATCCGGAATAGGTCTAAATACATTATCATATGTTTCACTTGGTACGAAACTTTGCACGTTGGGAGTTGAGTTAATCTGGCTCCATGTACGTCGCAAATCCTTGAATTCTTCAAACATCTGCATGAAACTAGATTGGAACGTATGAGAAGTACAACTATCCCCCCCATCCTTGTGATTGTCCACTTACATAGCCACCAAAAGGTTGCTGCGATGTATGAGAATAATCACAAGGTCTCGTAGAATAGTCATCATAGCCAAAATATTGGTTTTGATTGTATCCCACATATGGTTGGAAGTTATTGTAAGAGTGAGATTGAAAATCAGAATTATTACCATAATATGCATGGTCTTGTGAACCATATGTATTGTTCCCAAAAGGATACATCTCGAAATATTATGCACCCAACTCGTGTAGAGACTTACCTCTTGTTCCCAATTGTGCACACGCAAAATGAGCGATTATTGTACCTGAAAAATATGATTCTAAAAAGATAAATTAGTAAAAGACAAAAAAATAAATAAAAACTATATACAAAAACAAAAAAAATAAATAACAACCCAAACTACCGACTGCTCCCCCGCAGTGGCGCCAATTTTGACGAGGTGTCAGACTCGGAAAAGATAAATTCCTTACTTCTCTTAACACTAACTAGTAGTATATGGACAAGAAGGTTCGTTCCTAAGGGAGAGTTGAGCTAAAGTTGCCAATTCAATTTCTAAATAAGAATAATGCAAGACAAATATGGGGATGAGAATGATCAAGGACTCTTTCTCAGCCACGGAACAAGAATCTAATCAATATGGCTATGTTTCTGCAAGGTACGTTGTTACTAACAACCCTAGAATAATTAGTACGATCAACTATTTCGTCATTATCTCCTAAGTTCACCGGACACGGAAGCGCTCGACTACCGGATTCTACTCGTCAAGTTTCCTAGACGTACGTTCTCTAGGTGTGACTTAAACAAGTGTTTTACGTTTTATGAGATAAGGTTGCTCCTAGTGATGAATTCAAAAGCTTGAATCACCTAATAGTGTCAATTTCTACATATGGGTACTTAACAAAGTCCCATCATCAATACTCATATATTGCTACTTGTGTTTATAGTTTCTAGACAATTACGGGTTGAAAAAATTCTAAACCAGCAATAAGATTATGAATTGACTATTCAATTTCGAACTTAAACAATCAATAAATAATCCAAAAACAATACTAGCACGGTAGAAATTGAGCAATAACAAAATAATTGCAAGAAAACAGGCAGTTTAAATATCACTTCAAATTTAAGTTCCGGACGTCGAAATTGTCCCTAATCAATAATGTTTATCTACTGGAGTTCATAATGAATAACAAGAAACAAAACAAAACAAGCAAACCAAATAGTTGCGATTGAATTGTGGATGTGAAGATGGACTCCCGTGGCTGGAAGAGGAACTGGCAGTAGTGGTAAAAAAGCGGGGGTCTAACAACCACACCCAATATTTCGCTTAGCAATCTGTATGGACAAACTCCAATATAATTCTGAGAGCACCAACTAATAAAGCGATCTCAATCAAGAAATATATCCATGAGTTGTATCTTTGTTTCACAATGTAATCAGCAAATCAAACAGATAGAACTCCGCGAGCCTGATTATTATGTGAAACAACTTGAACGGTACCAAAGACCAATGTTCAAGTGTCAATCAATTTATATCAACAACCAAAGGTTGGATTATCTAATTGATTGAACTTATGCACAAACTGTGATATTTTAATTATATAAACAAATATAATGCGGAAAAGAAATAACACAGACACCAGAAAATTTTGTTAACGAGGAAACCACAAATGCAGAAAACCCCCAGGACCTAGTCCATATTTGAACACCACACTGTATTAATCCTCTACAAACACTAGCCTACTCCAAGTTAACTTCGGACTGGAATGTAGTTGATCCCTAACCAATCTCACACTGATCAAGGTACAATTGCGTTCCTTACGCCTCTTGAACCACGCCGGATTCTGCGCACTTGATTCCCTTAACTGGTCTCACCCACAACTACGAGTTGCTACGACCCAAAGTCGAAGACTTGATAAACAAATTTGTATCACACAGAAAAGTCTATTGAATAGACAAATCTGTCTCCTACAGATATACCTACGAGTTTTGTTCCGTCTTGTTATAAAGAACGGGAACCAATTGATAAACCAGACTTATATTCCCGAAGAACAGCCTAGTAATATCAAACACCTCACAATAATCTTAATCGATTAACGAAACAAGATATTGTGGAATCACAAACGATGAGACGAAGGTGTTTGTGACTACTTTTCAATCTTGACTATCGGAGAATAAATCTCAAGCAAATCTTAAAGAATATAGTACTCAATCACGATAGAAAATAGCAATATCAGAACACATAACTACAGATAAAATAGTTGGGTCTGGCTTCACAATCCCAATGAAGTTTTTAAGTCGTTAACCTACTGGGTTTTAGAAAAACCTAAGGTTAAAGGAGAATCGACTCTAGTCGCAACTAGTATCACACAGGAGGTGTGGGGATTAGGTTTCCCAGTTGCTAGAGTTCTCCTTTATATAGTCTCCAAATCAGGGCTTGCAATCAATGTTACCTTGGTAACAAAGCATTCAATATTCACCGTTAGATGAAAACCTGATTAGATTCAAGCTAATATCTTTCAACCATTAGATCGAACTTAGCTTTTCATATACAAATGAAATGTACCAACATTTAGATAAAGGTAACCGTACCTAAACGTGTACACTTAGTTGGTTCAGCAATAGTTAACCGAGGTTACCCATATGAACACTTTCATATCACCCTTATTCATCTTTACCACAACTAGTTCAAATGACTCAAATGAAACTAGTTAGAGAGTTGTGCAATTTTTTATATTCTCATAGAGTTATACAAGACACAATTGAAGCAAAATCGATTTTGATTCACTCGAATCGTTTTATGAACATTATAGCCACGGTTTGCAAAAGATTGAATTCCTTAATATATAAATGTATTAGTTCATGAACAAACCGATTTTAGAACATAACCTACTCAAGTACGCAAACGGGTACACATACTTAAGTAGCCAGATTGAGTTTGGTTTCGCCAGTACGTGAACGGGTACGCATACTAAATTACACTTCCAAACTCCAGCAGAATTTCACAGAACATGAACTTCCGCCAGTACGCATATGGGTACGCATACTTAGTTCCCGGACTTCCAATCACCAACCAGTACGCGTACGGATACGCATACCATGGTTCCCGGACTTGGACTTACACAAATGTGAATATACACACTATGTTTATATCCAATCATGGTTACATGTTCTAAACTCTTATTTCAATCATTGAATCATTCTTAGAAGACGATAATAGCTGTCTCACACAAACTATTAGCTTCAAAGAAATTTTAAAGTGATCGAATGATCAATACGAAACATTCCGAGTCTACATCAAATGACCGTCTCACACAAATCATGTAAGATGTTACAAGGCGATTTTCACATGATCATCTTTTGACTTGCGTCAAGAATAAAAGATGAACTTGGTTAAAGCGAAAGCTTACCAACACATATTTCGAGAAATATGTAAGCGAGTTAAACTCAGCTCGAAATATCAAATGTGTATAATTGAAGTCTATATAGCAATACGACTTTTGTCTCAAATAGGAGATAGAGTAGATAGACTTTTGAGTGATAGATGAGTTCAAGTCTCCACATACCTTTTGTTGATGAAGTTCCACAAGTTCCCTTGAGTAGTTATTCGTCTTCATTCGATGAACGCCGTGAAGTCTAAAGCGCAACTACACTTTCTATCCTAATCCGAGACTTAGATATAAGTAGACTAGAAATCAAGACTTATAGTTTTGGCAATTAAACTTGACAAACAAGCTTGAGATAGCAACGCTTGCGGGTTCGACCGAGCAGTGCTCTAACAAGTGGGATCTCGCCAGCATGATGGTAGATGGAATGGTACTGGCGACGTGTAAATACTACTGTGTATTTCCCTGTAGTATGCTACCTTGTTGTGGATGTACAGGCTCCTCAAGGTGCTGCTGTGGCTTGATATGGAACTGGTAATGTTGTGTATGATATGCAGGTGGGCTATGAAGGTTGGTGGATGTATGCAGATGGAGTGTAGGTGGTGTGGATGCGATGCAGATGGAGATGGATGAAAGTTGAATGCTGGTTGTGTATGCAATATGCAGGTGGATGGATGATGACAGGATGAATGGTGATGGATACAGTTGGAGATGATACTGGAATGGATGCGTGCATGTGAGATGGTTGGAGAGGAGCAGAGAGATCCTCTCTGCTGATGATGCAAACATCCGTGAGAGGGAGGGTATGAGATGTGGCAGTCTCCTTTTATAGCTCATTGTTTCTTGTTTCGCAATCAAATTTCCCCGACCCAAGTTTCCTAATTCAATACAAACTCCCAAAACATCCCATATCCCAGCCATTCATCACATAAAACTGACGACAACAACCTTACTTGTCATCTGACTTTTTGGCAAGAAACTCTTTCCAAAATTGATATAAATTTGTACCGAGATCCCCTTTTCCTGTCGGTGTCAAAAACGCCTCATATCCATTGCGAACTAGTCCTCATACACAACCATCGAACCATGGCTACATCAGCACGTGACCAAGGCAGAACTGCAATGTTTCTCGGACGTAATTCTTACTCATTGGACTCAAATTCTGTCCAAACTTCTACTCCCTGTTGTTCTGAACGTCTTGTATTTAAACTGCCATACAAGCTATAATGAGCAACAACAATAATGCCTCAAAGAACTCGTTTCACTCCCTTCATTCTCGGTTTAAAACTCATTCAAGCCTAACTTGATCTTCCACATGAATTCATACCACTTCTGGTTCATTTCAACCGCGAAATCATCTCCCAGCTCTTTGTAAAGAAACACAAAACTCACTAAGAACTTGACATAGGCACTTTGGTAGAGTGACAAAAGCTTAAAGATAACCGGGTTCATGCCTTTATACAAACAGCCTGAGTGCAGTTTGATGGTGATGCACATATCAGCTGTTGTTGATTCTTAAATCATTCAATCTCCTTCCCTGCGACAATACACATTCCAAACGGATTCGACAATTACTTACAAACATTCCCAAATCATCCAGGACCCTAAAGACTTATTAATCACCACATTTAACGGCAGAAACTAGATTGTTTTCATGGCTAAACCTTCTCCAATTAGTTCATAACTGGTATTCAATCTTCAGTTCCATTTTGGTTTCTAGCAACCCTCTTAACCCTTCAGTAATTTTCTCCATTGATCAATGATGCATCAGCTTAAGTTTCTTCCCTGTATTTTGGTTTTCAAAACCAAATAGATTCGACCCGACCTATGTATCCATATCGGCGTCAATCACTTGTCCTAGTCCTTGGTAATCTCCCACGAGAACCATGGCTTGAACGGAGGCATAACTTGGTGCAGCTACTGCTCTGGACAAGATGGAATAAAAGGACTAACTCGTTGTGATAAAGAAAATGACGCAGTTGCACTTGTGTATGCTGTATTTCTGTAATTTGTAGCACATGAGAACAGTTGGCCCTTAACAACTTCTCGTCTGTCTTAAGCACAGTTTTCAGCTAACATCAGTTTTCTGCCCTGAGTGGTAAGTGTCTGGTGATTCAGATGTTCCAGCTTCTTATGTAATATAGCCTTGTGTTCTACCCAGATGGTCCAGATTTTGAATCCATCAATTCTAATGTTGTCAAGCAATGAATTAAGCTCCGGTTTATCTTCTTTCACACCGTATGACTCCAAAATACCTACAAAATGCAAAACAAGCATAATACCTGAAAATACAAGAGAAAATAGTAAAGAAAAGTATACAAAATTGATATTCAAATGATGTATTTTAAGCTCCTATCAAATTCCCCCACACTTAATCTTTGATAGTCCTCGAGCAAACAAAACAAAACTAAAATACAACAACTCCATTTCGTTGAGGTTACGGTTACACTTAGCATGTGTAACAAGCTTTTAAACCCCTAGGTGTACCTAGTGCTCGTGAGGGTTTACAAGAGATATACCCACAAAACCTTATTCTAACTCATAGCTACTTTTGAATGATAGAGAATAAACACTAAACAAGCTATTTAGTTGGAATTTAACCCCAACTCAGTTGAAATATACCTCATTGTCGAATTTGTTTTTCCATCTACTTAGAAAGGCTAGTGTTCATTCTAAATTGTTCAAAAATTTCTAAAAGTTAGATAGAGTTTTGTATACGTCAATTTTTTTTCTTATGGAACCCTACCCCCACACTTAAATCAAACATTGTCCTCAATGTTTCAAACCATTGCAAAAAGAATAAGAGAAATACTTGAAAAAGACAAGGAAGTAAGAGTTGGAATTGTTCGCCTGATTGACGCATACGAGTAACATTCAAAATGGATTACCCATATATCAGCAATTTGAAAATTTGGGGGTTTTCCCATAAAACAATATGCATATATAGTAATAACTTCATAAGAATATTAACAAATGGTGGGAAAAGTAAAACTATCATCCCACGAGAGTCACCCACACACTTAGTCTTTTCTACACTCGGAAGTATACACAAAACATAAGTGGAAGGCATTTCTATCGGTTCCTATTGGCAAACTTCATTCTTGTTGTTTCTGGTGGTGCCGTCTATTTGGATAGGAAAGTACCCTAATTAGGTGAAAACTTTGACGAACGCTCGTTTAAAGATTTATGTGGGATCAAGAAGCTCTACGAGTACTGATGGTGGGAAACTAGATAATTGCATTGTTATTGTAGTCTTTTATTATTGATTTGATTGACTAACGGTTGTTGAAACTTAAGTGTGATCGTTTATGGACAGAGCCGAGACAATACAACAACTCCGGTACACACTTCGTGTGATCGTCTATGGATACGAGATCGAGACAATACAACAACAAGATCACTTGTGTGATTGATTATAGATTCAAGACCGAGGAGATACGACAACGAAGTGTTCACTTGCTAATTGGTATGGTATTCAACTGAAACTCTATAGGATCACTATCAAGTGATACAGAATTAACGTACAAGTGAAATTTACTTTAATTATAATAAAATATTATAATGCGGAGTAATAAAGTAAATGGCACGACAAGATTTTGTTAACGAGAAAACCGCAAATGCAGAAAAATCCCGGAACCTAGTCCAGTTTTGAATACTCTCAGAATTAAGTCGCTATACAAAATCTAATCCAGCTTCGTATAGTCGAGACCAAGTAGAATACCCTTAGGTACTTAGTTTCTTAGTATCCCTGCGCCTTCGACTTCTAGAGTCACGCACATGAATAACAAGTCCTTTGGATCGAATTTCAAACAATAAAGGAAGAATCTGTTTGGTAAACACTCTAATCAATCTTTGCTATAAAGATATGTGAGTTGTTGACAAAGGATCTTCTGTTTAAACTAATAAAATCATTTGTCTGGTTAGATCAAATTATCTTTTGATTACTGAAATAATCAAACTCTATATTTGCAATCCATCAATATGGATCTCAAAAAGAAACTATAAGGTGATGCAGATCTCATGCAACTAGACAATCAAGTCTATCACAGATAAACACGATTCTACTTGGATCCCAGACGATCAAGGTTTGTGCACTAAATCCACAATGGATTCTGTTAACAATGGATTATCACAAGATATATTCAGATCCAAAAATGGTTCTATAGATCCCGTCAATACTTTGATCTAGTTTGAGTGAGCTTTATATCAGAATAGAAGGTTCTCAAGAATAAACAAACTATTGGCCTGGCAAACCAAATAGGCTCTGACTCAGCTGAGTTGATTGACTCAGGTCTGACTTCTGAGTTGAGTCATCTGACTTGGTGTTTGACCCGGTTTAACTCAGTAACTTGACTGAGTTGACCTGACCGATTTTACTCGTTGACCGGTGACCGGGTGGACTTTGCCGGTCACCTGAGATATATTTTCCGGTCAATTTCCGGCCACAATACCAGTTTTTCGGCGACTTCTTTGGGACATATTTTCACATGGGTTTTCCTCACACATGGGCTTGGTGTACTTCTATCTATTGGACCTTTGGGATTTGACCTAGTTTTGGAAGAGAGGAAAAGCTATAAAAAGAAGAATTCTACGACTTTTGGGATCACGTATTATTCTTGGAACTTGGAGAGAGCCGCTTTTGTTTACGCTTCTAGGGTTTGCTTTTGTTCATCTTCTTCTATTCAATTAATATTTTTATGATGAACTCCATAGCTATGAGTAGCTAAACAATTATTATTGGTTATGGGATAAAGTTGATTTCTCAACATGTTATATGATTCAATGAATTAGTTTTGTCTCAATATTTTATTGTTTATGATTCATTATTAATATTGTCATATGATTTGATTGTTTGTTTGGTTGAGTCCGGAATCAATCCGATTTACTTTCATCTCTATTGCTAGATTAGGGTTTTCAATACGAAATAGTTGTGTATCCCTGATTCTAAGTAGCATAGTGTGGTTATTACTTGTAGTGATACATCTTTATAATTGCATATGAATCATAACCTTGGTTAAATTGAATTAGTGCTTTTACACGTTTGATTGCCTTGATTAGTCTTATTCCATAGAACTTATTGCTTTTAGGGAGTTAAATCTAATTGTGCTTTTACACTTTAGGTTGCTTTCTAGGAAGAATTCACATATGCATCTTTTAATGTGGTTGTGATGAAATCAGGGAATTAGCGGGATATACTTGCGATCAAGGTATCCTAGGACTTTTAGTAAATGAGAGATTAAAATACCAATTCTAATCGTTGATGAAAATACATGTTTGTGAATGATACTATCCCGTGACCAATATCTTCTCTCTATTGATTATTCCAATTATTTGCTTTGCTTTATTTTATTTTTACTTTAGTATTTCGCTAAAACAACAAAAATCCCCCCTTGGTTACCTTAGAAACTGAAAATCGCATAATAACAATTGCCTCTCTGTGGAAACGAACTCTTCCTTACCTTGTACTTCATTTATATTTAATGAGTAAGAAAGTGAAATTATTTTTGCTCGGTGACAACCGGTCAAAATTTTAGCGCCGCTGAGAAGGAGGCATACGGCTTGTTATTAAGTTTTTAGTTTCTTTTTATAATTTCTGCTTTTATCTTTTATTTTCGGTTCTTGTCTTGTTTCTCACTTGTTTGCGAGAATTGTTTTCAGGTACCTAATCCCTGGCTTCGAAAGATTGGAACTATCCAAGGTGCGGGATAGCTACTCGAAGAGGCACAATACTCCAACCAAGTCAAGACACAACAGAAAATCAAGAGTTAGAAGTGGGATAAGAGTTACAACTAGAAGGATAACAAGAGGTTCCATTCGTAGACGAACAACAAGAAGAAGGAGCAATGGGTGATGCAAATCGTTCACTCAAGGAGTTAGCTTCTCATAGGCTTGATACACAACATGGGTGTATTCAAACAAACTCTACTTTTGAGATCAAGCCAGGGTTTCTTAGAGAATTACCAAAGTTTCATGGCATGGTGAATGAAGACCCAAACAAGCATCTTATGGACTTCCATACCATTGTCACGGCCATGCTTCCAACGGATGTTGAGGCGGATGGTGCAATGTTAAAAGTTTTCCGTTTCTCTTTGATGGATAGTGCTAAGGATTGGTTGTACTATTTACCTCCCGGAAGTGTCACGACATGGAATGGGCTGAAGAAACTCTTTTTAGAGGATATTTTCCTGCATCAAAGGCTACTCAAATTCGAAAGGAGATTTGTGGGATGAAGCAAAATGTGGGAGAATCCTTATATGAATGTTGGGAACGATACAAGAGATTAGTGGCAAGCTGCCCTCACCACCAATTCAGTGACGTTATGATCATCCAATACTTCTATGAAGGACTCCAATCAAGTGATAGGAATCTTCTTGACGCTGCGGGTAGTGGTGCACTAGTGAGTAAGACGGTGGCACAAGCAAGATAGTTGATTGAAAACATGACAGCAAACTCCCAACAATTCTTGAGTCGTGGTTCGGATGTGCTTCTTAGGAAAGTGAATGAAGTGAGCGAGGTTGAGGAACTTCGTCAACAAATGGGTAACATGTCAGCAATGATGCAACAAGTTGCAGCCGCGGTAATACCAAGTTCTACTCGATGTTATGAAGATGAGCAAGCTAATGCGGTCTTTCCCAATCAATAAAGACGGTATGATCCCTACTTCAATACGTATAATCCGGGATGGAGAGATCACCCCAATTTTAGCTATGCCAACAAGCAAGGTGCAGTCCAACAACCTACTTTCAACCGTCCGAGTGGATTTCAACCACAACAACAACAATTTTAGCAACCACAAGCACAACAATCAATGCAAAATCAAGGTTCTGATATCGATTCAAATCTTCAAACAATGATGCAAGGCATTTCCACCATGTTTAAAGAAAGTTAGCAGGAAACTAAGAGTGCTATCAAGGAGTTGCAAACACAAATGGGCTCCATGGCTATTGAGTTGAACCAATTGAAGGCACAAAATAGGGGAAACTCATTTCTCAACCTATTAACCCAAAATAGGGTGTCAATGCTATTACGTTGAGAAGTTGTACACAACTTGTGCAACCCGAAGTTACTGATTCAGGCAAGGTGGAAACACCAAAGGAACCTGTTTTGGAGGAGAAGAATGAGGATTCTCCCCAAACTTCTGAGGTACCTATTCCTAACTCTAAAACTCCGGTTTCTACTTATGTTCCTCCTTTACCTTTCCCTCGCAGATTTGCAAGTTCTAAGAAGGCGGAACTAGAAAAGGATATTTTAGACGTTCTAAAAAAGATCCATGTGAACATACCACTCATTGATGCTATTAAGCAAGTTCCAAAGTATGCAAAGGTGTTGAAGGACTTGTGTACCAATAAGCAAAGGCTCAAAGGTAATGAAGTGCTTAGTGTGGGGGAGAATGCTTCGTCAATCTTACAACACAAACTCCCACTTAAGTGCAAGGATACCGGTAGTTTTGACATTCCCGTCACAATTGGTAACACTAAATTTAACAAAGCTATGTTGGATTTAGGTGCATCCGTTAATGTTATTCCTGCATCAATGTATAATTCACTTGATCTTGGTCCTCTTAAAAAGGCTGAAATTGTATTGCAATTAGTCGATCGCTCTAATGTCTACCCAATGGGTATTTTTGAGGATGTTCTTGTGCAGGTTAATCAACTTGTATTTCCAGATGACTTTTGTGTGTTAGAGATGAATGAATGGTCACCGGACTCGTCTCTTCCATTGCTACTTGGGCGTCCCTTCATGAAAACAGTGAAAACCATTATTGATGTGGACAAGGGAACGTTGACCATGGAGTTTGATGGAGAAACAATACGTTTCAACATTTTCGAGACGATGAGATATCGATGTCCACTCTTGTTTCTCCATTGATGTTATGGATACATTGGCACAACAAATATTTGAATTAAATGGTGATGATGCTTTGGAAACCGTGTTAACTACATCCATGGATAATGGTGTAGAGTGTGGTAATGAAGTCAAGGAAGCCCTTGGTGATCTTAATTCACTACAAGGATGCCCGGAAACTCATAATATCTCTTTTATTTCTTTACCATGCAGTGATGAAAAGCTTGTACCTTCAATTGTTAAATCTCCAAAGTTAGAATTGAAACCTCTTCCCGATCACCTAAAGTACTTGTACTTGGGTGATAATGAAGAGTTACCTGTGATTGTGTCTAACAAGCTTAGTGATTTACAGGAGCAAAAACTTCTAAGGGTGCTAAGGAAGTACAAGACGGCCATAGGATGGACAATTGCCGATATCAAGGTATAAGCCCTGCCGTTTGTATGCACAAGATTCGTTTGGAGGACGATGCAAAGCCTACAAGGGAAGCGCAACGTCGTTTGGACCCTCCTATGATGGAAGTTGTGAAAAAGGAGATACTAAAGCTTTTGGAAGTGGGTGTTATCTACCCCATATCCGATAGCAAGTGGGTGAGCCCGGTATAAGTAGTACCAAAGAAATCAGGTGTGACGGTGGTGGAGAATGATAAGAACGAACTTGTCCCAAACTCGTGTGCAAACCGGTTGGAGGGTTTGTATTGATTACAAGAAATTGAATGCCACCACTAGGAAAGATCATTTTCCATTGCCTTTTATTGATCAAATGCTTGAACGTTTAGCTGGACACTCTTACTATTGCTTCCTTGATGGCTATTCAGGTTATAATCAGATTGTGATAGCGCCGGAGGACCAAGAGAAAACTACTTTCACTTGTTCTTTCGGTACTTTTGCTTATAGAAGGATGCCTTTTGGCTTATGCAATGCTCCAGCTACCTTTCAAAGGTGTATGGTAAGTATCTTTTCAGAATATGTTGAAAACATAATCGAAGTGTTCATGGACGATTTTAGTGTCTTTGGTGATTCATTTGACCTTTGCTTGAATAATTTGTCTCTAATCCTTGAACGATGTGTTGAAACAAATCTTGTGATGAATTGGGAGAAGTGCCATTTTATGGTAACTCATGGCATAGTTTTAGGCCATATAATATCTTCTAAAGGCTTGGAAGTCGATAAATCTAAAATAGACCTTATTCGTGCTCTAACCCCTCCCACTGCGGTGAGGGAGATACGCTCTTTTCTTGGTCATGCAGGTTTCTATCGTAGATTCATCAAGGATTTTTCCAAGATAGCATCACCACTTTGTAACTTATTGCAAAAAGATGTGGTTTTTAACTTTGATGAAAAGTGTATGGTGGCATTCAATCGTTTGAAAGAACTTTTGATTTCAGCCCCTATCATTAAACCACCGGATTGGAGCAAGCCTTTTGAGCTCATGTGTGATGTAAGTGACTATGCGGTTGGTGCGGTGCTAGAACGTCAAATGAGGCCCAACAAAACTACACAACCACTGAAAAAGAGTTGTTAGCCATTGTTTTTGCTTTGGAAAAGTTTCGCTCTTATCTAATTGTACAAAAGTTGTTGTCTTTTCTGATCATGCAGCGCTTAAGTACTTGCTTACAAAGAAAGAGGCGAAACCGGGGCTCATACGGTGGATTTTACTCTTGCAAGAGTTTGACATTGAGATCAAAGACAAGAAAAGAATTGAGAACACCATTGCGGATCACTTGAGACGTCTCGCTGTGGACAAGGAAGCTATCCCGTTGCGTGAAAGTTTCTCGGATGAGCAACTATTCTCAATTGCCTTTGGAAAACCATGGTATGCCGATATTGTCAATTACTTAGTTTCTAAACAAATCCCAAAGAACTTGTCTCGTGCTGAGAGGGACAAACTTAAGAAGTTGGGGAACCAATACATATGGGATGATCCATACTTGTGGAAACATGGTAGTGACCAAGTAATACGAAGGTGCGTTCCTGAATCTGAATTTAATTCTATCTTGTCTTTTTGTCACTCCTATGCTTGCGGAGGACATTTTGGGAGTAAGAGAACCGCTCACAAGGTACTTGAAAGTGGTTTCTATTGGCCAACTTTGTTTAAGGATGCACATATATTTTGTACAACTTGTGATAGGTGCCAAAGAACAGGCAATCTAGGTGCCCGAAATCAAATGCCATAACTTTTATTCAATTTATTGAAGTTTTTGATGTATGGGGTATTGATTTTATGGGTCCTTTTGTCAACTCCCATGGGAATTTTTATATTTTACTTGCTGTTGATTATGTCTCGAAATGGGTGGAAGCTAAGGCCACCCCAACTAATGATTCTAAAGTGGTTTCAGATTTTGTGCAAGCTAATATTTTTGCAAGGTTTGGAATTCCAAGAGCCATAATTAGCAATGGGGGTTCTCACTTCAAAAATAGGATTTTACAAAGCTTGTTGAGGAAGTACAATGTGTCGCACAAGATTGCAACACCTTATCATCCCCAAACAAATGGACAAGCCGAGGTTTCAAACCGGGAGGTGAAGTCTATACTAGAGAAGACGGTGAACCCAACAAGGAAAGATTGGAGCATGCGACTTAATGATGCTTTGTGGGCATATAGAACCGCATACAAGACACCTATCGGGATGTCTCCTTTTAGGTTTGTGTATGGTAAATCTTGTCATTTACCCATTGAAATTGAGCATAAGGCGTTTTGGGATATTCAGCAATGCAATATGGAGATGGATGGGGCTGGAAAGCAAAGGAAGTTACAACTCCAAGAGATAGAGGAGCTTCGCAATGATGCATTTGAAAGATCACGCATTTATAAGGAAAAGACGAAAGCATTTCATGATAACATGATTTCTAGGAAACAATTTTGCATTGGGCAGAAAGTGCTTTTGTTTAATTCTCGCTTGCATTTATTTCCGGGTAAATTAAGGTCACGATGGATCGGACCTTTTATTGTTACTAATGTGTTTTCTCATGGTGCAGTGGAAATTCGTAGCATAGCTACAGGAAAAGAACTTAAAGTTAATGGGCACCGGTTGAAACCATATTATGAGAATTTCACTTCCGAAGTGGTGGAAGGAGTTAACTTTGTGGATGTGCTCCCTGATAAGCACGTTAGTGCTACATTTTAAGCCCATATTTATATTAGCTAGGACTCGATATTTTGGCTAACGACAATATTTTAGTGCTTTTGTAGAAAGTTCAAGCAAATTTAATCAATGAAAGGATAAACGGCTAAATGATAAATTAAGTGGAGTTGGATTGGCATTTGCAACAAAATGGAACCAATATTCAAAGAGTTGATGGTTTGACATAGGAACGGGACCAACAAAGCCATCTCATGGCTCGAGAAGCAGTGCCAAGCACGTGGTGGTCATGTGAACTTATTTGTTCACGTACTGATGAAAATAAAAAAGGCGACGTGTCATCTTTCCTACCACATTTGTTTCGTGGTTATCAAACAGAGAATGCTAAACGGGGGAATGCATCATTTTTCTCCAAGCAGCTGCAGTACAACCATTCTCCATGGTGCGAGATTGAAATGAACAGAGAAGTATAAATGGCAGCAGAAGTACGATGCTCTTGACTGTTATTCTCTCTTTGCCGATGGAGTCTAGTTCTCAGTCCAGAGACATCAGTGCATCAGGTTCATAGTGAGGGGTTTGTGACAGTGAATGGTGGTTGAAATGGTGTTTATTATCGTCGACTGTTGGCTGAAATGATAGCTAATAGGAATGGAATTTCGTTGATTATCTACAACAGCAATGGATATTGGTTTGGTAGTTTGCTGGACAGAGAATGGTCGACTTGTATGGATGTTTTTGGTAGAGATTCAATTGACTGCATGCAGTGATGGCAGCGGTGGTTAGACACATGCAGTGGCCGGACTTTGGTAATGTCATGGATTCGATCGCAGATGAATCATGTGTTGTTAAACACCCAGCTGCCAGGGATGGTAGTATGAGCTGCATGTTGTGATCGGTGGATGAAGGAGAAGGAGTGTGTGTTGGCTGAGAACTGGAGCTGAATAAGGGAGTGAAACTCGATCGTGGTACGAGCAGCTAGTTTTGGGTTTGCTTTGCCTGTAAAATTAGTTGACTGAGATGTTGCTGCCATGATTGTGATGGTTGATGACGAGAGCTTAAGAAGTAATCGGCAGAAAACAAGTGGAAGTGCAGATGCATGTTTTCTGTGGTTTGTGAAAATTGGTCTGAAGTTTGGACGTATAAAAAGAGCTCGAGATGGAGATGAAGTTGAGCTGGTGGTGTTGCCATGCTCATGGATGTGAATGAACAACATCAAGATGGGATTTTGGAGGAGGATAGAATTGAGCTGGTTGCAATCGTTGCTTGTGGTGAACGATGGATGTCGGTGCTGGTGGTTAGGGCTGAGAACACAGGGAGTGAAGACATGGGTTCCGTCATTGTTATTCGATGAGGAACTCATTGGCAGCATTGGCTGGAGGTGTAGCCAAGAAGTGAGAACTGGTAGCAGTCCGGCATCTTGGGTTTTGCTGGTGTTGGCTCGAGTGTGTTACAATGGAAGGTGCTAGTGAGCTCGACCAAAGCAGGTCGTGATTCAGAAGACTTCAGGGAAATAGAGATGTGGTGCTGTGGTCGAAGTGAGGAAAGCGTCAAGTTTTGGACCGAGGTGGACTTGGAAGCTGGTGTTTGGACTGGGCCTAGGCATTTTACTAGGTCTAAATTAGTCTCGGCAGCGGACTATAAAAAAAAAAAAGAACGAACAGAGAGAAAGGGGGAGGCGACTGGCGGAACAGTTTGAAGGAGGCTGGTGCGGCACAGAGCCGCAACTGGGAAAAGAGGGAGTAGGGTTTGAAGATTATTTCTCCCATTTTCGTTTTTGCCTAGTTAGTTTTGTTTTGATTTTAATCTTTTTATGGCTTTTGAGAAAGCCATGGCTAGCTAGAATCATGTTAGGGTTTATGTAGAAACCAGTTTGATTGTGTGAACTCTACATTTATATGCTTAATAATGATTTGAATGACTAGTAATTTATCTTCATAAAAGCTTGTATCTAACTGTTTATGTGATTCTCTTGATTATTTATGCTTTTGAATTGATATTTCGTGCTTCGGTTAAATCCCTAGACGTGGTATGCAAGGATTGATAGGTAATGCTTTAGAATCACTACATATGAAGCGAAGGAAATTACAGCGGAGAAACAATATTTAATAATGCATGAAATATATTTTTAAAGATTAGTAGTGTTTGCATAATTAATTGGTGGAAACCGAAAACCCTAGCAACTCATTCCATCTTGTTTATTGTCACGATTATTTGTTATTTTGTTTTGTTTGAATTTCTGAAAATCTTTGAAACATCTTCTATTTGGTTACTTTGATTTTGGTATTAGTTGGTAGGGTATTTCACACTCCTCGTGGGAACGACCTGTACTTGCCATTGTCTACTAGTTAGACGCTGTGCACTTGCAGTTTTTTTATTGTAGGTTTCCGAGCCTACCAAGTTTTTGCGCCAATCTTGGGAGTGGTTGCATAATACACTCTGATTGATATCAATTTTTGTATATAGCGTATTTTTATTTCTTGTATATAATTTATTTTTCTTTTTCTTTTAGATTTCTTTAGTTCATTTTTACGCAGTTTGTTTGATTTTTTTTAGGTACCTTAGCCTGAAGTTCTGTGGGCGAAAAGAAAGTATGCACTCGCAAGGCTTTTGCAAGAGCCACTCTAAGATCCATTAGAGGTTTGCTTAGCTCATTTTGGGTATGATTTTGATGATGATAGTGTTATTTGTGAAGTCAATGCCTTATTAGACTCCACACCTGTTAGACACTAATAAATGGAAGCCCAAACTAGAACCTCTAGTTATGCCCGAGTCTCGACTAGTTTCATCGGTCCGAGAAAGCTCCAACCTTGACCCTTAAACTATTGTCTGGCCTATCAAGTTTTAATTTTTCTCATCTTGATGATATTAATGATGAAGCCATTGTAGATGATAGTGGGTGTACGAGTCGTAATATTATTGCTCCATTGAGCCCTTGTTCAACAGTGATTTTGAACCAATATCTTCCTCGCAAGTTATTTTCTTCGGACTTAGAACCTCGATTTAGGAGTACAAAAACTGTTCAATTCTTTAAACAATCTTTACTAATTATCTCGCGAACCCGATTTACTTCATATTCAAGGTTCGAATTATGTTTTAAATAAGATTGAATTAGTTTTTTGCTCTCTGGGTACTAATCATCATTACTGCAAGATCATCTTTTCAGCAAAACTGATTAGTTGGGTTGATCCCCAACTTTTCAGACTATATATATATGATTTGCAGCGTACTTTGGGGTACCAACCTCACCTTGTTTGAGAACGTGCTACTGAAAACAGGGAAACAGATAACTATCGCTTCATGGGAGTCAACCCATCAGATTTGTTCCCTTTACTCTTATCTTTTATTTTTTTAAAAAAAATCTCCCATCTTAATTTCTACGTTGGATGACTCAATTACATTGAGGACAATGTAATGTTTAAGTGTGGGGGTGTGGCGCTTTCGTTAGGAATTTTGATTTAAAAAAAATAAAAAAATTGAATATTATGACCAGCTGTGTAGCGGGTCTAAAAAAAAAAAAAATATTATGACCAGCTGTAGAGCGGGTCTTTTTCATTCGTTTTCGTATTTTTTATTTTATGGCCAGCTGTTTAGCGGGTCTGCATAATTAAAAAAAAAAAAAAAAAAAAAAAGTTTGACTAGCTGTTGAGCGGGTCTTAAAAAAAAAAGATGACCAGCTGTTGAGCGGGTCTTGAGGTTTTGCATATGACCAGCTGTGTAGCGGGTCTTGTTTTGTTTTGCTCGAGGACTAGCAAAATATAAGTGTGGGGGTGTTGATAAGCACGTTAGTGCTACATTTTAAGCCCATATTTATATTAGCTAGGACTCGATATTTTGGCTAACGACAATATTTTAGTGCTTTTGTAGAAAGTTCAAGCAAATTTAATCAATGAAAGGATAAACGGCTAAATGATAAATTAAGTGGAGTTGGATTGGCATTTGCAACAAAATGGAACCAATATTCAAAGAGTTGATGGTTTGACATAGGAACGGGACCAACAAAGCCATCTCATGGCTCGAGAAGCAGTGCCAAGCACGTGGTGGTCATGTGAACTTATTTGTTCACGTACTGATGAAAATAAAAAAGGCGACGTGTCATCTTTCCTACCACATTTGTTTCGTGGTTATCAAACAGAGAATGCTAAACGGGGGAATGCATCATTTTTCTCCAAGCAGCTGCAGTACAACCATTCTCCATGGTGCGAGATTGAAATGAACAGAGAAGTATAAATGGCAGCAGAAGTATGATGCTCTTGACTGTTATTCTCTCTTTGCCGATGGAGTCTAGTTCTCAGTCCAGAGACATCAGTGCATCAGGTTCATAGTGAGGGGTTTGTGACAGTGAATGGTGGTTGAAATGGTGTTTATTATCGTCGACTGTTGGCTGAAATGATAGCTAATAGGAATGGAATTTCGTTGATTATCTACAACAGCAATGGATATTGGTTTGGTAGTTTGCTGGACAGAGAATGGTCGACTTGTATGGATGTTTTTGGTAGAGATTCAATTGACTGCATGCAGTGATGGCAGTGGTGGTTAGACACATGCAGTGGCCGGACTTTGGTAATGTCATGGATTCGATCGCAGATGAATCATGTGTTGTTAAACACCCAGCTGCCAGGGATGGTAGTATGAGCTGCATGTTGTGATCGGTGGATGAAGGAGAAGGAGTGTGTTGGTACGAGAACTGGAGCTGAATAAGGGAGTGAAACTCGATCGTGGTACGAGCAGCTAGTTTTGGGTTTGCTTTGCCTGTAAAATTAGTTGACTGAGATGTTTCTGCCATGATTGTGATGGTTGATGACGAGAGCTTAAGAAGTAATCGACAGAAAACAAGTGGAAGTGCAGATGCATGTTTTCTGTGGTTTGTGAAAATTGGTCTGAAGTTTGGACGTATAAAAAGAGCTCGAGATGGAGATGAAGTTGAGCTGGTGGTGTTGCCATGCTCATGGATGTGAATGAACAACAACAAGATGGGATTTTGGAGGAGGATAGAATTGAGCTGGTTGCAATCGTTGCTTGTGGTGAACGATGGATGTCGGTGCTGGTGGTTAGGGCTGAGAACACAGGGAGTGAAGACATGGGTTCCGTCATTGTTATTCGATGAGGAACTCATTGGCAGCATTGGCTGGAGGTGTAGCCAAGAAGTGAGAACTGTAGCTGTCCGGCATCTTGGGTTTTCTTGGTGTTGGCTCGAGTGTGTTACAATGGAAGGTGCTAGTGAGCTCGACCAAAGCAGGTCGTGATTCAGAAGACTTCAGGGAAATAGAGATGTGGTGCTGTGGTCGAAGTGAGGAAAGCGTCAAGTTTTGGACCGAGGTGGACTTGGAAGCTGGTGTTTGGACTGGGCCTAGGCATTTTACTAGGTCTAAATTAGTCTCGGCAGCGGACTATAAAAAAAAAAGAACGAACAGAGAGAAAGGGGGAGGTGACTGGCGGAACAGTTTGAAGGAGGCTGGTGCGGCACAGAGCCGCAACTGGGAAAAGAGGGAGTAGGGTTTGAAGATTATTTCTCCCATTTTCGTTTTTGCCTAGTTAGTTTTGTTTTGATTTTAATCTTTTTATGGCTTTTGAGAAAGCCATGGCTAGCTAGAATCATGTTAGGGTTTATGTAGAAACCAGTTTGATTGTGTGAACTCTACATTTATATGCTTAATAATGATTTGAATGACTAGTAATTTATCTTCATAAAAGCTTGTATCTAACTGTTTATGTGATTCTCTTGATTATTTATGCTTTTGAATTGATATTTCGTGCTTCGGTTAAATCCCTAGACGTGGTATGCAAGGATTGATAGGTAATGCTTTAGAATCACTAAATATGAAGCGAAGGAAATTACAGCGGAGAAACAATATTTAATAATGCATGAAATATATTTTTAAAGATTAGTAGTGTTTGCATAATTAATTGGTGGAAACCAAAACCCTAGCAACTCATTCCATCTTGTTTATTCTCACGATTATTTGTTATTTTGTTTTGTTCGAATTTCTGAAAATCTTTGAAACATCTTCTATTTGGTTACTTTGATTTTGGTATTAGTTGGTAGGGTATTTCACACTCCTCGTGGGAACGACCTGTACTTGCCATTGTCTACTAGTTAGACGCTGTGCACTTGCAGTTTTTTATTGTAGGTTTCCGAGCCTACCACTCCCTCTGGAGGAGTCATAGAAAGCAAGGAGATAGTCGGGATGACGACTTTAAACCAAGCGCTAAATGGGAGGCAACCCATCGGATGAGTATTTCTTGTCTTGTATTTATTTCTTGTCTTGTTTTTAGTTTTTCTTGTCTTGTTTTTATTTTTTCTGATTTCTTGTCATATCATGTTAGAATTTCCCACCTTGACTTACTTTGGACGATTCAATTTACATTGAGGACAATGTAAAGTTTAAGTGTGGGGGAGTGGTTAAGTATTTGCTTTGTAATTTTTTCATGAAATTTTCAATTTTTTGTAAATAGTGAATAAGAAAACTCCAACTTGTGGTTAGTTTAGAGTCACATAGTATACATGTCGCTAAGATTACATCGAGATTCTCATAAGAGTGACTAAACTTAGAGATGACAGAGAACATGATCGGGTTTCTTAATTGTATGAGAGTTAAAGTTGGATTTAACCATGCCAGTGGCAAATAAGGTGCAGACTGAATTCGGTATTAGAGTAGTGATCCCCTATAGTGGAGACTACCCATGTTACATAATGTGAGGCACCGACCTTCAATTCTTTGTACCTGTATAAATATGTGCTTTTAGAGTGTGTGTCACCGTACGAAAATTCCGGGAAGAATGGTGAGCTGCCCAACCTCCCACCCATTGAAGTACTATTTTGATCTCTTGAGTGCTATTTTTATAAACCATTATGGCGACATCGAATTGCTAACTTACATACCACTTGTAATCATGTTCGCAGTTTGCACCATCCACCTTATCTCTCTCTACACCAACAGGTCCATAGAAACACCATCATCATCAACAAGAGGAGCATCACAATTTGAAGGGAAGTTGAACACGTTCAAGGTTTACGAGTAACGGTACATAATTGAGCATATTTCAGATTCAAGTAAAGCAACAAGACAAGGAGCAGAATTTTTACAAGTTGAAGACTATTGTGCAAGAGTGAAAATTATCATGATGAGAGTTCGAGAAGTTTATGATATCAAGACATACAAGTTGTGAAGAATCATGCGGTAAAGTACTTACACCATGGCCTTTGTACTTGCATTTTTATTTTATCTTTATTTATATTTGTTTATTTGTATTTCATTTTCTCTTGTCTAAAAAAAAAACGAAAAAAAAAAGTAAAAAAAAGACTAGAGAAAATTTTGTTAGATGCATTATTAGTTTTATTATTTTGTTTTGTTTCGTTTTGTTTTCATTTTGTATTTGTTTTATTTTTCTTGTCTTATTAAAATATATATATATATATATATATATATATAGAATATAAAAAAAAAAATTCATCGTATCATATTTTGGGTTTGTATAGTTCGTTTTTAGTTTTGTATTCTTTCAATAAAGTCAATGGAAGAAGGAATATCTACAAAGAAGTTTCAAGCAACAAGGAATTAGAGGAAAGAATCACATTGTCAAGATTCTACGAAATTCAAGAGTTATCATCAAGAGTTGAAGACCGAAGACGAAGATGAAGACACCGATTGAAGACCGAAGACGTTTCTATGGATGCTGTGAGAGTGGTGCTAGCTGCACGTCGAACGGATAATGAGGTAAGTAAGCATATTCCCACCTTCGTTAAGTGGTTGATTTCCTTTCTTAGAGATCGTCAGAAAAAATGGGTTTTCAAAATATTAAAAGATGTGGGTTTTCAAAACGATTCGGAGGGTTTTTGCCTTCCTACCATTCAACGTGTCGCGGGATTCTCTCTTCATTCCAACCTGGACACATGTGACCCATAAAAAGCTGTTTATTATTGAGAGCAATATCATAAAACCCTTTCTTGTGAGGCAGAGTCGAGACTTTCGATCACTCCGAACCCGAATTTCTTTCAATAAGGGATGGTTATTTCTCTCTCAACTTTTAAGGATGAGATTGTGTTCATTTATGTGTCTAACTTCTTATGACTAGTGTTCATAATTTCTATGTCTTCTTAGCGCGTTGGATGCTATCATTACGGAGAACTAGTAAGTTGGAAAAGTAGGTTTTGTGGGTATATCTCTAGTAAACCCTCACGAGACTATAACTCGTCCACTAGGGACACCTAGGGGTTCAAAGGCTTGTTATTTATGCTAAAAGTGATTGTAGCCTCGACGACACGGAGTTGTATGTATTCTTTAGAATAAGTTTTGTTTTCTTTGATTTGCTCGAGGACTAGCAAAGTCTAAGTGTGGGGGAATCTGATAGGTGTTGTAAAACACCTAATTTTATATCTAGTATTTATGCTTTCTTTGCTATTATCCTTGTGAATTGCATCTCTTATGTTTAGTTTTGAGTTATTAGGTGCAATGGAGTCATCTGAAGCAAAAGAAGAAGAAACATTGTCTAAAAGAGTGAAAGCATCATTTCTCGTACAATTCTATTTGGAGTGGAGCTGAGCCGAACCAAGCCACCGATGAGGGACAACCAAAACAACTTAGTCTAGAAAGGGAAGACATTATTGGTGGCCATTATCTAAAGAGTGGGTGCCTATAGTCATCTGAGTACCCTCTATCTATTTCACCTAAGTGGGTATAACCATCCCCATTCCTACACCTAAACCTAAATCGAGAGAAATGTTTTCTCAATCACTGCATCTCCACCTGAAATCTAATGAGAAGCAGTGGCTCAGCTGCTGGAATTCAGAGAAGATGAACTCAAGAAGAACACCATGGGAATAGATCGAGATTGCTGCTATTTTATATGGAGGTAGTGATGGTTCAGATCAATGGGAAGAGATGAAGGAATTTTGATAAGAGGATGATTTAAGAAGACTTTCTGGTGTTGTTAGGGTTAGAATGAAGATGGGTTTGAAACAAAACTCAAATTTATGAATGTATATGGTGAATTTTGATGTCAAGAAGAATACAGGGAAGAAATGTAATTAGGGTTTCTTAATGGTGGTGATTATGGTGTCCAGAGAAGAAATTGAGAGCAGAGTTGAACTGGATATGATGGGTGATATTTATAAGCGAGTAGATCTGATGAGATATGGTGGTTGTGAAGTTGCCTTCGAATTGAAGAAAAGAAGAGGAATTGGAGATGAGGTTCATGAACTGCTGGAGATCGAGCTCATGGTGTTGGCTGTTATGGTGGTCTTGAGCTGAGGCTACAGAGAATACTATGTAGCAATATGAAATGGTGGTGGTGCTACTGATTATGGAGGCAAGGGCGAATGATTGATTTAAGAAATGGTGCTGCTGTGCAGTTGCAAGTTGTTGTTGCTGGCATTCGAAGTATGAGATTGTATGCAATTGCAGGTGCAGCTGTAATGTAAAGGTGATTCTACAGTGGTCTAGAGAGTGTTGCAGTTGCGGTCTTGTGCTGGCTGAGATGAAAGCTATAGAATAAGTTTAGATGAGTGTTTGGTTGCAGTTCAGATGGATGAATTGGTGGTGGTGTTGTGTGTTGAATAGACTGAAATGGGAATCACAGTCAAGGGAGCATTGCAGGTGGTGCAGTCAGATAGTCAGGCAATGGAATGGCAGTGATTGTCCGAGCTGGTATTGCAGGCAAATGGAAGTCTGGCAGCGAACTGGAATTGCAGCAGCAGAATGGTGATGAACAATGAAGGTTAGTGGTTTGGTGGTGCAGCTAGGAGCCATGGTTGCAGGCTAGACCTATGAGCTCAGGATGAGAAGGGGTGAAGTAGAAATTAGGGATTTGTTGTTAATCCGAGAAGTGAATGAAACTGTTGTGCGTTGGAGAGGCATTGATGTGAGAACTGAAGAGGAGAAATTGATGATGAATTGAAACTGTGAATTGAGATTGAGCTGTAGTGAACTTGGTGGTTTACTTGTGAGCTGGTGAATTCAAGTAGTGCAGAGAGGAAATAGAGTTGTAGCTGCAGTTCAACTGAGATTGTGCTGGTCTTGCAATTGAATGAGAGTTGATAATTTTGTTCTGGTGAAGGTCTGAGCTGAGCAGGAGTTGCAGTTAAGGCTAGGATGTTGGCTTGAGATGATGGGAACTTCTAATGGTTGATGGCAGGCTGAACTGATGGTGTTGCTCAAGTAGATGAATGTTTAGGTTGCAGCTGAAATGTTACAGGGAAATGACTCGAAACTTTGGTGCTGAAATATGGCAGTGCAATTGCAGGGACTGAGATGTTGCGAATATCAACTGGTTAAGTTGATATAGCTTAGTGCCAGGAACTAGTGGTGTTGGCGGAAAGACAGGTACAGCTGTGGTCATTGCAATAAGGAGCTGCTAGGATTTGAGCTCAGAGAAGAAACCAGATAAGAAGATGTTACAGGCTGAGTCTCAGGTGGCAGTGAGAGAGGTTGTATTGCTGGTGTTGTTATTGCTGAGGTGATTGTAGCTGCAACTGCAAATAAGAACAAGGAAGAACCTGGCGGTATAAGTCGGTTCTTGAGATTAGTTGTGATGGTGAACCATTTGTAAGCTTGAGCAAATGCTTGAAGTCACAGGAGAGATTGCAGTCAATTGCAGTGGGTAGTAGTGCTGAGTTCGAGAGATCAAATGGTGCAGCTGATTTGTGGAAGTGGCAAGAAGTGTGCAGGCCATTATGGCTGGAAGAGAAGCAGTGATGCACCATCCTGGTGCAACACAAAAATTTGTCCTGGCAAACCAAATAGGCTCTGACTCAGCTGAGTTGACTGACTCAGGTCTGACTTCTGAGTTGAGTCATCTGGCTCTTGTTTGACCCGGTTTGACTCAGTGACTTGACTGAGTCGACCTGGCCAATTTTATTCATTGACCGGTGACCGGGTGGACTTTTCCGGTCACCTGAGATATATTTTCCAGCCAATTTCCGGCCACAATACCAGTTTTCCGGTGACTTCTTTGGGACATATTTTCACATGGGTTTCCTCACACATGGGCTTGGTGGACTTCTATATATTGGACCTTTGGGACTTGACCTAGTTTTGGAAGAGAGGAAAAGCTATAAAAAGAAGAATTCTACGACTTTTGGGATCACGTATTATTCTTGGAACTTGGAGAGAGCCGCTTTTGTTTACGCTTCTAGGGTTTGCTTTTGTTCATCTTCTTCTATTCAATTAATATTTTTATGATGAACTCCATAGCTATGAGTAGCTAAACAATTATTATTGGTTATGGGATAAAGTTGATTTCTCAACATGTTATATGATTCAATGAATTAGTTTTGTCTCAATATTTTATTGTTTATGATTCATTATTAATATTGTCATATGATTTGATTGTTTGTTTGGTTGAGTCCGGAATCAATCCGATTTACTTTCGTCTCTATTGCTAGATTAGGGTTTTCAATACGAAATAGTTGTTTATCCCTGATTCTAAGTAGCATAGTGTGGTTATTACTTGTAGTGATACATCTTTATAATTGCATATGAATCATAACCTTGGTTAAATTGAATTAGTGCTTTTAGATGTTTGATTGCCTTGATTAGTCTTATTCCATAGAACTTATTGCTTTTAGGGAGTTAAATCTAATTGTGATTTTACACTTTAGGTTGCTTTCTAGGAAGAATTCACATATGCATCTTTTAATGTGGTTGCGATGAAATCAAGGAATTAGCGGGATATACTTGCGATCAAGGTATCCTAGGACTTTTAGTAAATGAGAGATTAAAATACCAATTCTAATCGTTGATGAAAATACATGTTTGTGAATGATATTATCCCGTGACCAATATATTCTCTCTATTGATTATTCCAATTATTTGCTTTGCTTTATTTTATTTTTACTTTAGTATTTCGCTAAAACAACAAAAATCTCCTCTTGGTTACCTTAGAAATAAGGGCAGGTGTCAAAAAATCGTTTCATAACAACAATTGCCTCATTAGTTATCTAATCTAACTAATCAAAGGAATTAGGAAACGAACTCTTCCTTACCTTGAACCCAATTTGGAACTAGGTTTCATTGAAACCCCAACAAACTTAAATTAAAACATAATAATGTACTTCATTTATATTTAGTGAGTAAGAAAGTGAAATTATTTTTGAAAATAAGGAAAACAGAATATGGGAAAATATCTCGATTTAGCGCAAAAGATGATTAAAATGCCTCTATTTGGCACTCATCAAATACCCCAAACCCGAATTTTACTTGTCCTTCTGACAACCGGTCACGATAATTTCACTCAAAAAAAACATAAATAAGTTAAGAATCTTCTAATCAAGGTTATTAACTTCATTTTAGGAAAATAAGAATTAGTAATGTGCATTTACTAATTAGATATTTTCGGTATTTAGAAGGAGTTTTCATCTTTAGAGAGATTTCTAGAAAGTTGCAAAAATTGGAAGGTTGGATCATTATTTTTGGACAGAGCATTTCCAAGAGGACTCGGGAAGACAAAGCTCGCCTAAGTTAGGCATTTTTAGAAAAGTTGGTTTTGCAATTTTGTGACAAACTACACCTAGGTTTGGTGGAGGAGAATTATGGTAAAAACACAGATCCATATCAACATCACATGCATGAATATCGGAAGAAGCATCGAATTTGTGCTTTAATGAATATCTTGAGAATATTTTCGGTTTTGGAAATTCATTTTTAGGAAAATAAGAATTAGTAATGTTTTGCATTTACATCAAGAGATGATAATTAGAGTTGGATGTTTTGAGGAGATCTCAAGAGTGAGCGGGAGATTGGGTAGCTCTAGCCCAAGTCTTCATTATTTTTTGCTTTGGATCGCTCCATAGATGTTTGATTCTTCGCTTATTTCCAGGGAAAATTATGGGGAAACCAAAGATGAGTAAAATTTGTGCTTTAATGAATATCTTGGAATATCTTGTCCAAACTTCCTTGTCTATAAATACTTGAATTTTGCCTTTCTAGCAAACTAATCCTTCGTAACAACAAACTACCTCTTGTTGTGTTGTTCTGGTGTAGCCGCCTATTCGGGAGAGGAGAGTAACCTAATTAGGCGAAATCTCTTACGGCCGCTCAGTTTAAAGTCTTCTTTGGGATTGAGAAGCTATATTAGTACCGTTGGTGGGAAACTAGATAATTGCGGTTTATCTTTTGTTTTCATTGATTTGATTGACTAACGGTGGTTGAACTTTGATTGCACCTAGTTTGTTTATGCTTGAGAATCTTCTCTTCGATATAAGATTCACTCAAACTAGTTGTAGTTTCGACAGGATCTTTAGACTGTTGTTAGTTCTAAAGACGATCTTGTGATAATCCATTGTTAACAGACTCCGTTGTGCGTGATTGATCACAAGAGATTCAAGTGATTGTGTGCAGGTGTTTATTGAAGATCTAAGAAGATTTGAAGACAAAGAAGATATTGAAGATTTCGATTTGTGGGTTCATAATCTTTGGTGTGCACAATACTTGTTTCGGTAAAAGAGGATCCAATTAATAATCGGTTTATCTTTGTGATAGATTGGATTGATTAATTGAGTAGATCGGCATCAACATAATTCTTTGGATTAATTGTGTTGTTGGCTTAATCTTAAACGATTACTTCAGTAATTGAACATAAGATAGATCTAAGGACCTGACGAAGGAGTTTATGTTAAGATAAACAGAAGAGCCTTTGTCCAACTCATATCACTTGGTGGAATAGAGTTGATACCAAACAGATTTGTTGTTCCTTTACTGTTTGGAATATGAACCAAAGGAATTGTTCCAAGTACGTGACTTATTCATAGGTCGGAGGCGTGGGAATACAGACGGAACTAGGTGAACTATAGGTTTAGTTGTTTGGTCTCAACTATACGAAGTTAGGTGTAATTTTGTGTAGCGGCTTAATCCTGAGAGAATTCAATTCTGGACAAGGTCCCGGGGTTTTTCTGCATTTGTGGTTTCCTCATTAACAAAATCTTGTTGTGTCATTTACTTTATATTTTCGCATTATAATTATTTTATTATAATTAAATTAAATCACACAAACGTTAATTCCTATTTACTTGATAAGTGAATCCTATTGTAGTATCAGAATATCGCAAGAAGGACATATTTGCGAAGTTTTCATCTACAACAAATTGCGAGTGTCGCAGGTTGATTTGAAGAATGACGTAACAAATGACAATGGCAGAAACAGGAGAAAAGCGTGACGATCCTGCGAAGTTTATAGTGTTTGCAAAGATTAACATTAAAGCTCTTGCGATATTTCCGCAAGCTAGATCCGAAAATAAGGGACAACATAGCTGTCACCCACTATGTAATATCCTATATAAAGAGGAGAGCAGTAGAAAGAAATGGAGGATAATGAGAGAGAGAGAGAAATATTATTTTCAGAGAAGAGATATTTTTAAGGAGAGAAAAACTTTATTTTCTTTATCATCTTCTCCCACAAATAAATAGATCTAGAGCTCTACAAAATATCCATTAATGGAGATTGTAAATGTAATACTAATGTAACGTCAATAATCATAGTGAAGAACCATGGATGTAGATCACATTGATCGAACCATGTAAAAAATCCTTGTGTCAATTTATATTTCTAGTACTTATATTTGAAATTTAGATGATTAATAAGATTTAGATCTACAAAATATTATAGGGGGTGTGTTGTAGGAAATCCTGCAACTACATTTGGCGCTAGAAACAGGGACCTAATCTTGTTGGTTCAAGAATTTTAGAAAAAATGGCTATTGATTAGTGATGAATTCACTAGATCTACAAAATTAAGGGACGAAAAAGGGAAGTTTACGTAAAGGATCTTCTTCTCGAGCAACAAATTTCGTTAGAAGATAATGGATCTAAGACATCGCATAAGGTACAGGAGAAGGAAATATCGTTACAGCTCAATGGAAACTCAATTAAATATTTATGGGAAATTCACAAGTCAAGAAAGTTACCAGGGGAAGAATTTGTGCATGTGCGAAGGAAAAAGGGAACAAAGTTAAGAGAAATCTATATCTCACTAAGTATTTGATCTCCAAAGGCAAAAATGGGGATTTGGATTAAGATTTACACACTCAAACATCAAAAATCAACACGTAGAGATGAGAAAACTTGGAAAAATTAATTGGAGTTCAGCGAAGTTGGAATAGAAGTTTCTCTTAGCTTTTATTTTTACAAAAAAAAAAAAAAAAAAAAAAAAACAACTGGGGCGAAAAAAACGAATTCAAGGCATATAACGGAGGATCTCGCAGAGTTTGCGAACACAAACATTTCGTCCAATATATCAGGTATTCACGAAGATAAATAGAACAAGGAAATCACTAAAGTTAAGACATCACTAAAGAGAACAAGCAATTAGCAAAAAGAAGAGAACCAGCACAGACGGTCAGGAACAAAAAGAAGGAGTTTAGTGTCGCGGGTTCGACTCCCTCGTCGCACAAATGTTTTACATAGATTTTTCGCAAGAGATATTTTGAATTTATTCCAGGCAGAGGCGTTTCATTTCGCAAACAGAAACTCGCACAGATGGTTAGAGTTGGAGTGAACAAACCTGTGGTCATGTGTTCGAATTCGCAGCCACACAGTTTTTCAAATATTTTTGAACTTTTAAATGCGAAGAAATGGAATAATATTGCGGCATTGTGTGTTTCCTTCGCAAGCAGCAAGTAGCCCAGATGGTCAAGGGAGTAATGAAAGAGATTGGAGTTACGAGATCGAACCTCACCTCACTCTTTATTTTTAACATATTTTTTACTAGGTCGCTAAGGGAGAAGATAATAATAAGAAGACAACAGTATGGTTTTCTTTCGCAAACAGAAGCTTCGACTGGATGGTTAGTAGCGAAGAGAAGAAGTTCATGACTCACTTGATTCGAATCCCTCATCAAGCTTAATTTTTCGCACATTTTTGAAATAATAAAGGTGAAGAAATGCAATAAAGTTCTGACATTGTGCGTTTCTTTCGCACACAACGAGTGGCACAGATGGTTAGAGAAGGGGCATGCAAACTAGAGGTCGCGAGTTCGAGTCTTCCCCTTCGCACAGAATTTTTTGCTTTGCAGATGTTTACTTTGCGAACATTTGCTGCACGAACATACACTTCACAAATGATTACTTCAAACAAATTTTCTTCACGTGAAGTCATTATTTCGCAAAGAGAAAGTAGGTGATTATTTCGCAGAAACACTTCGCAGAGGCAGGGCTAGCACAGTTGGTCAGGAGGCATGAATACAAGCAGAAGGTCGCATGATCAATTCTTGCTTCTCGCACATTTATTTTTGTTATGCTAAATTTCGCACAGACTTTGCCTATTTCGCAAAGAAGAAAGTTGATGATTATCTCGCAAATTAATTTCGCAAGAGAGGGTTAGAACAGTTGGTATGGTGCGAGAATATGCAAGAGGCAGGTCAAGGGTTCAAATCTCATTTCTCACACTTCTTTTTGATGCGAGATAATTATATTTTGTGCGATGTTTATACATTTCAAGGATGCTAGCTTCGCAAGCAAATCATATACTTCGCAAGAGACAACAACGGCAGCAAACCACAAAAGCTAAGTACCACTTTCCTTGAACATTTTACTTCTATAGAAAATAAAAGATTTTTGATTTGATTACAAAAAAGCGATTCAATCGCAAGATTACAAATATTACTAAGATTTCAAGATTATAAAGACTTCAAAATTACAAAGATTTCTAGATTTCAAAATTACAAAAAACCCAGAAAATTCAATTTATATATTTCTCTAGAAAATTTCTTTTATAGACAATAAAAGATTTTTGATTTGAATCACAAAACGCGATACGATCGCAGAATTATAAAGATTTCACAACTACAGAGATTTCAGGACTATAATGTATTAGAATTTCTCTTGAATATTTACTTTGCTTCAAATGATATGATATTATGAGAATGAATGAAAGAAATGACAGAAATGAAAGAATGAGTGAAGGAAGTGACAGAAATGAAGGAATGAATGAAAGGATGAATGAAAGAATGAAGACATGCGATAATTTCGAGAGATAATGGAAATGCGATAATTTCGCAAAGATAATGAGAAGAGATAATCAAAAATGAATGATTGAACGAATTGACAAAAATGAATGAATGAGTGAATGGGACGAACCTTTATGGCGTACACCCTAGTTCGCGAATGATATTTCGTAAGAGGCAAATGTAAGACCTAAAGTGCGTCATATAAGGGGGTATCTCTTGACATGGCTCAGGGGAAAAGGTTACACCGCTCCCGGAACTGAGCCATGGAGATTTGGGGCCCATGAAAGCCTATCCGGGAGAGATACCTTGGATTTCCAACTATATATATAAGGTTATACCCTGGTTGGATGCCCGAGGGTCTCTTCCAAGGAGTCAGTGTATGCTCAAGGCACCGAGGTACACGGTTGAGCCAAGAGTGCCTGGGGCATTTGAAGTGTCTCGGCCATTCTTTGCAAGTCTTGGCACATGCTGCACTCGGCCCGAAGAAAACTCCACTTAGGGTCCAGCCTCGTAACCATAAGCCCTATAGGTATAAGGGATAAGAGGTCACAAAAACAATCGGTTGTTGTTAAGACCGGATGGGAGGAGCTATCCTTGTATGGCCGATGTTCGCCTCCTTGAAGGGGCAACCAGGGAGATGATAATGGCGGCACCCTCCATTAGGGAGCTGATAAGTGTCTTAAGACGCAAATGTCATGAGGCTTTATTTTCGCAAGAAAATTTAAGCTTGTCATATTTGTGCGATGATCCTGAAGAGGCAATAATACAAAAGACAAAGATAAGACGAGATCAGTGGGTCTTTACATGAAAGTGTAAAGACGTCCTGCGATTTCGTCGCAAGACGGCAATGTCATGGGGCTTTATGTTCGCAAGAATATTTAGGCCTGTCATATTGTCGCAATAATGAGGGGTGGCAAAATAAGACCTTTAACTAGGAAGGCGAAATAAGACCACACAAGAAAAATGATAAGGCAAGACCAATGGGTCATTACATGAAAATGTAAAGACGTCCTGCGATCTTGTCGCAATGAAAAAATTCAACATAAACATTTTGAATGTAGGTAACAGAGATCTTTCATCGCAAAAAAGATTACATGATAAGCTTGCGAGCTTGACAAAATCAGAGAAATGGAGAATGGAAGCGATTTAAAGCTACATCAATTTTAGAACGGCAAAATGAGCTAAGTAACACAAACATTAGCTATACATTGCAGTAGATAAGCATTCTCATCATACAAGCATCATACTCACATCATGAAAGCATCGCATAAGCATTTCATGGCATAAACATCGCATACACATTTCATAACATAATCATTACATAAGCATTATATTCGCACAAGTATTTTACAAAACTTCGCAGAATTATTCAGAATTTCGCAGAATGTGATTATTTCGCAAGATGTGATTATTTCGCTCAATTATTTCGCACAATTATAAGCAACTTGAAGAGATTATACTATCGCATGAGCACAAAACATGAGACAGAGGCAAAATAAGAACGCAAAAACAATTTGCCCATTCAACATTTTCTCAAGGATTTTACCCTCATAGATAAAGAACAGAGGCAACTATGGATTACCAGGAAAACATTTTATGTTCTTTATCTTCTCGGCAAGAATCATTTCCAAAATGGATGTTCACTAATGAACAACAATAATCCTCACCAAAAATGGAATAATAATTTCGCATGAATAGAATAGAGGCAACTACTTATTACTCGCATTCAAGGATGGATACTTCTTATATTTAGAGGATTAAGTACTTCTTATACTTCTTCAAGGATACTTCATACTTCTTATACTTCTTCAAGGATACTTCATACTTCGCATACTTCAAGAAACGATACTTCATATATACTTCTCAAAGCTTCGGAACTTCGCAAAAGAATAGAGGCAAGTATGTACTTTTCAAGTCCAGTATTCTTTCGCTCGTTCCTTCATCAACAAAGATCAAAGGTTATTACGACAACGGATTTTTTCTTAAAGATCGCTCTTCAAGCAATATTCAAGAAAAAAGAGGCAAGATGTAGTATCAGAATATCGCAAGAAGGACATATTTGCGAAGTTTTCATCTACAACACATTGCGAGTGTCGCAGGTTGATTTGAAGAATGACGTAACAGATGACAATGACAGAAACAGGAGAAAAGCGTGACGATCCTACGAAGTTTAGAGTGTTTGCGAAGATTAACATTAAAGCTCTTGCGATATTGCCGCAAGCTAGATCCGAAAATAAGGGACAACATAGCTGTCACCCACTATGTAATATCCTATATAAAGAGGAGAGCAGGAGAGAGAAAGGGAGGATAATGAGAGAGAGAGAGAGATATTATTTTCAGAGAAGAGATATTTTTAAGGAGAGAAAAACTTTATTTTCTTTATCATCTTCTCCCACAAATAATTAGATCTAGAGCTCTACAAAATATCCATTAATGGAGATTGTAAATGTAATACTAATGTAACCTCAATAATCATAGTGAAGAACCATGGATGTAGATCACATTGATCGAACCATGTAAAAAAATCCTTGTGTCAATTTATATTTCTAGTACTTATATTTGAAATTTAGATGATTAATAAGATTTAGATCTACAAAATATTATAGGGGGTGTGTTGTAGGAAATCCTGCAACTACACCTATTGTGTTTGGTTAAGTCCGAACAAGTAACATACTTCGTTGTTGTATTGTCTCGATCTCGTATCCATAGACGATCACACGAAGTGTGAACTGATTAGTTGTATTGTCTAGACTCAGTCCATAGACAATCACTTTCGGAGAAAGGACTTATAGGTAGGAAAAGTTTTAGCTTGAGGTATATTTGGGTACCCTCGCCTTTTCAATTGGTATCAGAAGCGGGCAAACACGAAAAGATCTAATAACTGTGTTTGGTGCGATCCAACCTATAAGAATGAACTCGAGTTCTCATGAATCGACTTCAATTAACGTATCGCCAAGATTTGTGGAACAAACTATCTATGGTGGAAATATGCTATGAGATCTTTTCTTCAATCACAAGTCTTTAATACTTGGCTATTAGTCGTCGATGGTTATATTCGTCCAAAGATAGAAAATTCAGAAACTGAGTTTAAACGCTTAGTAGAGTTTTTGAACGAAGAAAAGGCTCTTGCAAAGCAGAATTCAGATGCTTTGGATGCTATAATACATGCTGTAATCCGTGATCTACAACATCATGTATCAACATGTCAAACTTCGAAAGAAGCTTGGGATAATCTTCAGATCGTATTCGAAGGAAATTCATCATAGAAAGAAGCTAGACTTCAAACTCTCACTACCTATTGGGAAAACCTTTGAATGGATGACAACGACACTTTTGAAGAGTTTCTTATTAAACTCTCTGAGATAATTAATGCTTCTTTCTCGTTAGGAAAGACTATTTCTTAAAAGGATATAGTATGCAGGATTCTCATATCGTTGCCATCTAGATTGATTCTAAGAAGCATGCAATAATAGAAACAAACGATCTTTCAACTCTCTCACGAAGCACACTCGTTGGAAAGTTAAAGATCTTTGATCATGAATCACATTCTATTCAAGGTAAAGGAATCTCTTTTAAAGCTGCAAGAATTCCGAAAGCTCTAATAGAAAGGAATAGACAGATGAACAGATTGCAGAAAATTCTGATGATGAAATTGAACAATCATTATCATTGATTACTAGACAGTTTCGAGATCTCTTAAAGAAAAGAAATAATAGATTCGTTAAGGATACCTATCGATCTTCTCGCCCACATGATCGAGTTCCTGTCAAAAAGGATCATGAAGAAGATGATGAATATCAGCCGCAGTGCTTCAAGTGTAAATGGTTTGGTCATATTGCTAAAGATTGTCCCAATCTTAAGAAATACACTGGAAGCAAGGCATTGGCTGTAACTCTAGACGAGACCTCTGATTCATACGATTATGAAGAAGAGGAAACAGCTAATATTGCATTAGTTGTCAATCTTATTTCTTCCTCCTCCATTAGTGATTTATCCATCTTAAGAATGGACATGTCTTCCGATGTTATTAAGTCACCTAATGGTAAAGGGAAAAATAAGACAAGATGCAAAAACTGTCTCAAAAACAGAAATGCTAAGAGTTGCATATGCAATTCCAGTTAATCTCAAGATACTTCATTAGTTTGGGGTAACAAAGGGAGATCTTTTCATATTATACTAGATCAAGAACACTCTGGTTGTTCAAAATTCCATAATGAGATAAAATCTCATACTAATGCCACTTGATCGGTAATAGAATGCTTCCCACACCTTGTGTGCCAAATCTTTGAGTGAGGAAGAAGAAAAATCAAGGCACTTTTGTGTAGATTATGGAAATACTATCTAGTATTTGAAGATATTTGATATATTCGTATTTTTAGGAATATTATATTTTCGATAGTATGAAAATTATGAAAAGATCTTTCTCCTATTTTGGTCATTCCTTGTCCGAACTATGGGTCTGGATCAAATGGTTTCTCTGGAGAAGATGCTAGATCAGAAAGATCATCTTAAAACTAAGTCTGGATCGTCTCTTGATATCAAGGGTAAAATCAGAAAGGGAGATTGGCTTAGCAAGAAGGAAAGAGAGAATACTCTGAAGAAAGATCAGTGTATTGAGGCATTGACATACTTTTGTGTTCAATCAAAGACAAAATTACATGTTCTTTCAGAATCCTTCAAGAAAATTTATCATCTGCAAGAAATTCTGGTCAAGCAACAAGGTTTTCTACTTGAAGAAATTCAAAAGCTGAAGAGTAGTAATCCGCCTTCATTCAGCTCTGATATGAAGGACTAAGTTGCAAGAGAAAAATAAACATCAATTTTGATTTCTTTCATTGATTGTATTGGTCTATTATGAATAAAACTATTATGAATAAAGTTATTTGATTTATAATTTTTCTTGTGATAGTTTTCGGTTTACATAGCCTGTGCTTGAATGCTTTTATCTTATTGCTATGTATGTTTATGGGATGTTTGATTTCGGTTTTATTACCATAATATTCGATCTCATATGTTGTGAACCCTTGTGGTTTGGGTGACTTTTTGATTTAGCAGGATTAAGTTCTATCCCATGTTGGTAGGCTTTATCAAAGAATCATAAGGGGTTCTGGTAGAAACAATATGTGAAAAAGTCACAATATGTTGAATCGATTTTAGTTTAGCATAAAGGCATATGTGTTTCGACGGTTTTCAACTTTTGCTTGCAATTGTTAAAACCGATTTTCAACCTTTCTCTGGTAAAGGTTGGTTGTTGTTATTCTTTTGTTTTTGCATAAGGATGACAACATGATGATATTTCGATATCAATTCTCCCTGGAAGAAGATGCAATCATATTGGAGAAGTGGATGCGAAATTTGAGGTAACAATCTTGTTAGTTAATTGTTTTCCTGTTTAAGAAAAGCCTGAGTTTATTTCATATATATTTATTGCTTTTGCTTAACAAAATTTCGGTACAATTGATGTTTATTCCATGATGTGTGTGTGGATGTGTGTGATTCAATTGGTTCCGGTTAAGAAAAACTATTGTTATCTTGTTTTATTGTGTGGTATCAATTGTTTAGGCTTACAAAATTTCGGTGCAATTGCGGTGTTTTAATGTCTATGTTGTTTCAATTGCTTCCGGTTGAGGTGAATAATTATGCAAGTTGAGTTATTTGGTTTGTATGAATTATTTATGGCTTAACGAAATAAAAGGTTTACGGGATGAGTTGTTTAGTCCAATTCGATTCTAGACAAGAGAAACTAAGTTAATTCTGATCTTAGTTAGACTTATCGAAGTGAGGTTTCTGTTATTCAAGTCTAATCGAATGCCTTAACAAGAAATGCTAGTTAACTAACCTAGTACTTGTCTTGTTTAAAATTGAAAGGTCTAAGTTTATGGATAATTAGAACCTGATGAGAAAAATAGAGTTATCTTTATTTTGGTCTTATCGAATTAAGCGATTGTTTTTGTACAATCGGTTTAGCAAAGGGACTAAGGTGCTTAGTTGATTTTTGGTTTGGTAAACCAAAATGGAAAAATTGTTTCGGACAATTGTTTCCTTGGTAACATATCAAAATAAAACTACTTGTAGTTTCGGTTTTGATATTGGTTATCAGAACACGGTGTGTGAAACCCTCATGCCTAACTCTACAGGTTGCAAGTCTATTTTGAGATTTGTAAGATTCTTTTCGTGTTGTCCTTTATTTTTTCGTTTCTTTGTCATTTTGTGAAAAAAAGGGGGAGAAATATATGGAGTAAACAAGTGATACTGGCATTGATTTTATATTGATTGGTATCGCTAAGGAAAAGAACATTGGTGCTTAAACGTTTTATCTAAACGAAAGAGTGACATCACAGACTAAGGGGGAGTAACATATCATATGAAGTGGTATAACAAAGACGTGCGGATTGAATATCTACCTATCTTCCTTAGGGGGAGTATTTTATTTGTTATTATAATGTCAACAACGGCATTTTCAAGGATCGAATGTAACCAGTTTACTGTGTTGTTGAATTCGGGAATCAAGCGTATGTGTAATGAATTATTGTAATTTATTTATCCATATGATGTAAGAGTTTTGTCACTAAAATTGACAAAGGGGGAGATTGTTAGAGCATAGCTCGGTTGAACCCACCAAGCGTTGGTATGTCAAGTTTGGTTTTCATATTTTAGCGAATCAAAACTCATGTTAAGAGTCGCTTGATTATGTACTAGATTCAACTTCGTATAGGTTAGCTTGAAAGTATTAGGATAATGAGACTTTACAAGTAGTGCGAATACTTGAAGATGTGAAGAAGCAAGGAGCTACAACGACAACAATCATCCTTCCACTTGAGGTTAGTGATATTTGACTTGAACTGTTTCATTCCCTAACGTATCTTTCAAGTTGTGCATATTAAAAACAAAACTGCGAAGCATATTTGAACTCTAGATAGACATAGTATTAAGGAATACAATACGAGGTTTATTGCTTAACCATTAAACTTTGTAGATAAGTGTTGATGGTGGTTTTTAGCTTAGGATTAAAATCGTAAAACCTTGCATCAGATGTGACGTCACTCTGCAAGGAAGCGGTGCTGCGAGTACTAACCTATCCACCGACACACTTATTGAGCCGCTCAATATACTTCTATCCATAACCCTCTGTAAATTCTGTCACCTCGCCAATACTAGACTCACTGAGTACTTTCCTGTGCTATGTTCCCAGTGCCAGAACCCTTAAATCGGTATGGCATGACGGATTTATGTTCACTCGCAATGAGTAGCATGAACCTCCAAGTACCAAAGTTAAGGCCATTGCATGAAATACTCGACATGTAAAGCACACTGCATTCTGTAGATAAAGATTTTATGTGGCAGTATACAAAATCCAGCCAATTATTGTGATGACTCACAAAGAACTCATAAACCCGACTATTTTGCAAAATTAGGTTTTCGCGCCTCGCGCAGTATACTAGACCCCGTTGGTCGAAACCGTGCTTAACCAAGCTAGGCAACCAAATCCGCCACAGCGCACTAAAAGTGCGGCTGCGCCCTAGCATGCCGGCCCTCTTTCCATCGTCCAATCAGGTCGCTTCAAATCCTCCACCGCGCGTTGGAAGTGTGGTCGTACCCTAGCATGCTGTCCCCACTTCCCGTCGACCAATCAGGTTGCTCCAAACCTGCCACGGCCTCAAAAGAGGTCGCTAAACACGCTAGCTTCCCAAAACACGATGGCTTCCCAAAAACGCGCCAACTTCCAAAACGCGCCAAACATGTCGCATGCATACTACACGCACTAATTAGGGTTTCAACACGCCAAACCTTAATTTGGGCAAGTTGCTACCAAATCCGTCCACGGTGCCAATTTTAGTTTTTGGCCACGCCGCAACTGTCATACCGCTATGCCGCGGCTACTAGCATGGCACCATGCCACGGCTATGCCATTAGCATGCCGCTATGCCATGGATACACCACTGGCATACCACTAGCATGTTGCCAATACCGCTATGCAAACAAGATGTGGCCATGATCAATGGCCATCTTTTCTCCTGAGATGCAAATCTCAGCCGTCCAAATTCGCCACCAAACCACAAGACTTGTGGCAACTTTGGCCACAACGCCAAATCCCTTGGTTTGTGCCGCCAAACCCTAAATTGGCTACGATGCCAATTCTTTGGTCATCGTGCCAAAAAGCATGCGCAAGCCATGCCAGTCACGCTACCACGCCTCTGACCACCAACGAAAGGTAGCCACGATCAACGGCTACCCTTCCTCCTGAGATGCAGATCTCAGCCGTACAAGTTTGCCACCAAACTTGTGGCAACTTTTGGTCGCAATGCCAAATTCCATGGTTTATGCCAAAACCCTAATTTGGCCGCGCCTAAAATATGCACGAGCATACTGGCCATGCCACCATGCCGCTGGCCGCTAAACGGAAGGTAGCCGCGATCAACGGCTACCCTTCCTCCTGAGATGCAGATCTCAACCGTACAAGCTTGCCACCAAACCAAACGACTTGTGGCAACCTTTTGGCCGCAATACCGAAATTCCACGGTTTGTGCCAAACCCTAATTTGGCCGCACCAAAGGCATGCGCAATCCATGCCAACACCACGGCCACGCCACTGGCTACCAACGGAAAGTATCCATAATTAACGGCCACCCTTCCTCCCAAGATGCAAAATCTCGGCTGTCACTGAACCGGCAAGCCTCTCTATTTTAACTTGCCACACATATCAACATGCTACACGTTTTCCAATGAAAACACTCGAGACATCAAAACATGTCACAAACTGCAGACATATGGGGGATGCTCATCAGTGGTATCGTTTGTTTTGATGTTGTCGCGGTTCCACTGGCGATTTATAGCATGCGGCGTGCAATACGCACGTTACAAGAAAGTGTCATAAAGGTGAGGCGGTTAGTAATGGCAAGAAATAAGTGGTGAAACGCATCTTCATTATGGAAACATCGATTACAGGCGTTACCCGTTAGCACTTTTCCACCGCTCAACCGCTTCCACTTCTTACGAGGCCAAGGTACATTTTATTACGACTTGTATAAATAGGTTTCACCTACTTCCACCAAAGGATAAGTTTTGGTCAGGAGAACAATACACATCCAAAAATCACCTGGTAGCTTTCCATTCAGCTCGCCAGTTCAACTTTCGGATAACCATTCTCCTTCACTTTGTGACCGAAGCAAGCCTGGAACGGCCATTTCTTGGTTTAGGCCAGGATTGTACAGATTGATCTCTCGAATCAAAATTACTCCCGTGCAGTACATTGTTTTGGGTTTAGATTCGTTTCTCATCCTCACTCACACGAAATTACCGAAATCAGCAGAAACGATTTTCACCCACAAACAATAAGACATCGCCATAATCATTTGAATGCTATTGTGATTATGTATGGGTATGAGGTGAGGATTTCATCCTAGGGAACAATGTTTTACATGTTGTTTATGGGTGAAAATTGTTTCTAATGGTCTTAAATTTGGGTGTGTGTGGATGAGAAACGAATCTAAACCCTAAAAAAATGCACTGCATGGGAGTGCTTTTGATTCGAGAAATCAATCTATACAATTCTGGCCTAAACCAAGAAATGGCCATTCCAGACTTGCTTCGGTCACAAAGTGAAGGAGATGGGGTTGATCTTAGGGAGGGAAGCAAAGAAGGTGTTGAGATTGTGAAGTTGTTGGCTATTTATGACTTATATCAGAATGTTGAACTGGCTTGCACAATGTAAGCTATCAGTTCAGGGTGTTTTCTGGATACGTGACAACACTTGGTTTTTTCTAGTGTTCGTCTATGTTGTTTGGAAATAGGCAAAGGACCTATTTATACAAGTCATTGAGCGCAAACCCTCATCTCCTAGGAAGTGGAGGAAGTTGAGTGATGGAGTAGTGGGGTCATGTGGGTGATTGCATGATCACGTCTTAGCCCACTTCCCTCACCATCTTAACTGTTCATACCTCCTGACACGTTCTTGTGATGGCGCGTTGCGGTGCATCTTTGTAAACCGCCGGACCAATACTGAGTAAGTATCCCTAGTTTGTGACATGCTTGATGTCTCGAATGAGTGGATCGTGGGACCCACAAGAAGTAGCATACGATGCTAGATTAAATAATTGAGTTATTTAGGAAGTCGATATTCATGAAATATCGTGTATACTTTATGCATCGAATACAATCAATATGTATGAAGCATTGCTGTTTTTAGAGCTTAACGGAGTAAGTCGCGGATTAAGCGTCTTAAAATGGTTGCATGCCCAACCATCTTCGAGTGATTGTTTGGAGGCCTCATGGGCGGGCCATCTCTTGGCCGATCACTCCTTGTGGTAGAGTGACAGGCGGTGATCACCAAGGTACCTCATTGGCTGTTTAACTCTTAGCCTAGGCTGCCTGACCAAGTTGGCAAAGTTGGACGGAAAAGATGATCTACGGCACATATTTGCGACTGTTGATGATTTGTAGGGTTTTAAAGAGGTGCGCAAGCATCACTCTTCAGCTTGACCGAAATCAAGCACGGACGATGTTTTTGGTGGGACCGACCGGGCATGCGTGTAGACGGCTTGCCGGTGTACATGTCCATACCATTCTATCTCGCGGCAAAGGTGAGTGGTCGTGATCGATTTGCGATAAAAATCCTTTGCCGCAAAGGATTTGGGAACCGCGTGACATGCCTCCTTTGGGCACGCATTTCGAGGTGCTCGTCCATGGTTGGCCTAGGCCGGTCGGTCACTCGCATAGGTGGGCCCACGATGATCATGTTGATACTCTTGGTACCTCTTAAGTCTATATCTACACCTTCTGTTTAGGCTGGCGAAGATGGATGGTCATGATCAAACTGCGACATATATGTAATGCTACAAACCCTAATTAGGGTTTTGGATCAGTCACACGTGCGCAACTTTGGCCAAACGGTTTGGCAGGCTATGCTCCTCCTTTGGGGAGACCGACCGTATGGGGCCCACGTTGGGCTGACGTTGAACATATGTGTACATGTCTGATGGTCCTAGGCGCGATCTAAGCCATCCAATTATGCCGGCTAAGTTGGATGGTTGTGATCGATTTAAGACACTAGTGGAGCTTCCGCGACCCTTTAAAGCATCACGCCAGCCATGTTTCGAGAAAACGTTCATTGCTCTAGGGAATTGCTGTGAGAAGGCCGATCGGGTAGGTGATAAGTGGGCCCAGCAACGTGTGCGTTGGCGCTTCCCTGATATTCACAGGATGATCTAGGCCGTCCAACCAGGCTGGTGAAGTTGGACGGTCGTGATGATTTTAAGACTGCCTTGAACAGTCTAAGCTCGTCGAGCTTCTTCCAAAGCAACGCAACCACCCTATTTTAGGGATGACGTTTGACGTGCTGGGAGGAGTTCGTGTGATGTTCGAACGACTAGGGCATAAACGGGCCCGCCGGTGGTCATCACGATGATGGCCTACTCTTTCCAGGGTTTGGCTAGGCTTGTTAAATTGCGCGGCCAACTTGTGTGACCGTGATCGTTTCTGAGACTGATTTGGACAGTCTAGATTTTCCTTAAGGAAATTAAGCATGCTCGATCGGCTAACCAAAGCGTGTCGATGCGAGACTCTCTGTCAGAGAGTGATGTAGCCTGTGTGGGTATTTCATGCATGTCTCAATATTGGCACAGAGATTGATGCTACTCTGCTGAGAGTGAGCACTAAGTCGTCATATCATGTCAATGATGAGAGTTCGGCTGAGAACACAACACATGGAAAATACCAGGCAAATCATGCATTAATTGTTAATGCTAGTAAAATTCACGAGAATATTTGGGATTGCTGTTGCACGCACCATTCTGGGTGAATTTTGTGTATTTATTGAATTGATTCAAATAAATAAAGTGAAGAGGTTTTTGCACTCATCACTTCTTAATCAGCTTTCCCTTTGCAGGGTGACAGCACGTAAAAATAATGGTTTACAATTTTAGACCTGAACTAAAATCCACCATCAACACATGTGTTCTAAGGAAGTAAGTTCATAAACTTGTTTGTGAATCGAAAAGGAAATCGACAGGCGTTATTGGGATTGTTATTCATTGCATATCTTGTGAACATCCAATATGTGTGATTTAGTGTAACCGTTCATAACTTGTTGTGTTCTTGGTAAAACTATTCACAAAGGCCTGAATTATGTATTGGTATGACTTTTATTAGTGAAACCGATCTTAAGTAATCACCTGAGATGGTATGATCGGGTTTGTGATTTTATGTCTGACCAAATATGGGAAAGGGGAACCGATCCTAGTAAGAGGTGCAAGACATCACAAAGGGGAACCGATCCTTGTATGAGGTGCGGCAAGGTTTATAGCAGAAAGGGGAACCGATCCTATGGACATGTACAACACATTTTTAGGCAAAGGGGAACCGATCCTATGGACATGTGCAACACATATAAGTTAGATACAATATATATGTGGGGAACCGATCCTAGTACCTACCTAGTCAACCGAATTTTGGAAAGCTAGTGTGACTATGCACAATACTCACATGAAAGGTAGAACCGAAACTTGTTTTGGTAGAACCGTTAAACCCATGATTTGTGATTGAATGTTATTTGATCAATCGCATAGTTCTTGAAAGTCAGATGAACCAATTCTAAACTTGTTTGGAAGTGTGGAAAATCGGTTTCAAGGTTGTAAGTGTGAAAGATAACTTATAAAGTTAAGATGTCGACATACTTTGAACACGTGCTGTGAATGTTTATAATTTAATTTTTCAAAGTTATTCCTTAATAGCCACGGGAAGAGAATCCCAGGATCGAAACATAAATAAGTTAAGAATCTTTTAATTAAGGTTATTAACTTCATTTTTAGGAAAATAAGAATTAGTAATGTCCATTTACTAATTAGAGATTTTCTGAGAGATTTCGATCATTATTTTTGGACAGAGAATTTCCAGGAATTATGGAAACCGAATTTGTGCTTTAATGAATATCTTGAGAATATTTTCGGTTTTGGAAATTCCTTGGTGTCCAAACTTCCTTGTCTATAAATACTTGAATTTTGCCTTTCTAGCAAACTAATCCTTCGTAACAACAAACTACCTCTTGTTGTGTTGTTACTGGTGTAGCCTCCTATTCGGAGAGGAGAGTAACCTAATTAGGCGAAATCTCTTATGGCCGCTCAGTTTAAAGTCTTCTTTGGGATTGAGAAGCTATATTATTACCGTTGGTGGGAAACTAGATAATTGCGGTTTATCTTTTGTTTTCATTGATTTGATTGACTAACGGTGGTTGAACTTTGAATGTACCTTGTTTGTTTATGCTTGAGAATCTTCTCTTCTGATATAAGATTCACTCAAACTAGTTCAGAGTTTCGACAGGGATCTTTAGACTGTTGTTAGTTCTAAAGACGATCTTGTGATAATCCATTGTTAACAGACTCCGTTCTGTGCGTGATTGATCACAAGAGATTCAAGTGATTGTGTGCAGGTGTTTATTGAAGATCTAAGAAGATTTGAAGACAAAGAAGATATTGAAGATTTCTGATTTGTGGGTTCATAATCTTTGGTGTGCACAATACTTGTTTCGGTAAAAATATGATCCAATTAATAATCGGTTTATCTTTGTGATAGATTGGATTGATTAATTGAGTAGATCGGCATCAACACAATTCTTTGTATTAATAGTATTGTTGGCTTAATCTTAAACGATTACTTCGATAATTGAACATAAGATAGATCTAAGGACCTGACGAAGGAGTTTATGTTAAGATAAACAGAAGAGCCTTTGTCCAACTCATATCACTTGGTTGAATAGAGTTGATACCAAACAGATTTGTTGTTCCTTTACTGTTTGGAATACGAACCAAAGGAATTGTTCAAAGTATGTGACTTATTCATAGGTCGGAGGCATGGGAATACAGATGAAACTAGGTGAACTATAGGTTTAGTTGCTTGGTCTCAACTATACGAAGTTAGGTGTAATTTTGTGTAGCGTCTTAATTCTGAGAGTATTCAATTCTGGACAAGGTCCCGGGGTTTTTTTGCATTTATGGTTTCCTCGTTAACAAAATTTTGTTGTGTCATTTACTTTATATTTTCGCATTATAATTGTTTTATTATAATTAAAGTAAATCACACAAACGTTAATTCCTATTTACTTGATAAGTGAATCCTATTGTGTTTGGTTAAGTCTGAACCTTTTTATCAAGTAACATACTTATGTTGATGGTGGATTTTCAACAAAGGTCAAAACCGTAAAATCATGATACTGCATGTTTCTGATACGGCTTCAGGCATGTGACGATTCATATTTTACGAAGCCATGATGAACATGTCTTTCAAAAAGCCTCCACTAGCTGAGCGTTCGATCCCTGGCATTTCATTGTGCCCTCTATGTATAATAATAGAATTGGGCGGTCCTCCTACATAATTGTTTGTTGAGAGGGCTTAGCGCCTTCATGACGTCGGTGATACTCATTGTTCCCTGACTACATGAGAGCGACCCCCCCTCTACATAAAAGAACGATTGGGCGGTTCTCCGTAAGATTGAGAGCAACAACGCCTTCAGGACAGTGACACTCACTGATCCTGATTATGTGGGGCGACCGTGTATAGACTCGGGCGTTCTTGTAAGATTTGAGAACGCCTTCGGGATATTAGACGTCTCCTGACTATGCACATAGATTAATTCTGCCGTGACATTCACCACTGAATTCCCAAAATGATCTATTATTGCTCCTATTCCATGGTCGAATCCACGGCCTGATCCCATGGAATGGCAATAAAAATTGCTCCTATTCCATGGTCGAATCCACGGCATGATCCCATGGAATGGCAATAATAATTTATATTATCATTATTCCAATTTCATGATCGGATTCACTGCTAATCTCATGGAATGGTAATAGATAATTTTATTACTCTGATTTTATGGTCGAATCCACGATCCCATGGAATGGTAATGGTTGTTTTATTATTCCGAGTTCATGGTCGAATCCACAGCTGATCCTATGAATTGATAATAAATAACTACTCGTTTTATTGTTTTGTTTCATGAATTATTCTACACTGAATTTCATGAATTAGAAATAAATACTCAAACATCGGGCATCTGGATCATCACTGAGTAAGCCCCAAAAAACTAGTGTAAGTGTACTCGACAATGATGCACGACTGAGCACCCGGATGCACGAACGAGCATCCAAAAATATGGATGATGAGGAATCCTACGCAAAACAGGAGAAAACAACAAATATTAATAAAATAATGAGCGCTCAGGGGTCAGGCCCACCGGCCGGCCGGCCATGCCCTAGTCGTGGCCGGTCCCCATGCTTCTTCAATTATTTTGCCATATTTTGTTATTTTCATGAACTCATGAAAAACTCCTTGATTTTAGCAACTTTCCTTGTTTTGCAAAATACATGAATTCCCCATAACTTCACGGATTCATGAAAAATAAAAATATTATAAAATAAGGAAAGTTGTACGGGACTGGGCATTATAGCTGGCCGGCCATGCCCTAGCCGGGCCTGTCCCACACCTCACAATAGCTTTTTATAATTATTATTCCCTAAACTCATGAAACTCCTCCGTTTCAACAAAAACTCATGGATTCTCCATAACATCATGGTTTCATGAAAAATAATAATATAAAATTAGGAAAGTGTTGTGGGACCGGGCAACATAGCCGGCCGGCCATGCCCTATCCATGGCCGGTCCCACACTTGCAATCCTAAGTCTTTTATAATTATTATTTTCCTAAATTCATGAAACTCCTTGGTTTGAGCAAAAATCATGATTTCGTCATAACTTCTCAAATTTTGCTCACATCACGAAAAACCAAAAGCCAACAGGGTCACACGACCGGCTAGCCTCTCACGGCAATTTTAAAAGTTAAAATACTCTTATTTTAATATTTACAAAATATTGATCAATTGAGCATACATGCTCATTCCAACAAAAATCAAGAATTTCAGTCAAGATGAAACTCTTCTGAAAATTCACAATGTTGCTCGAACGCACATCAGAAAATACTGAAACTCTCAGTACGGAGACACGGACACCACGACAACGCGTGCATGCCTTCATGACCGACCAGAGTCATTCCTAGGGCTTGCACAAAGACGGTCCCACATGTTTTCATAATTCTGACCTAATTTGCTCAATTGCTCATACTGGGCCCAAACTCTCCAATCAACTGGAGAATTCTTCAAATGACCGACAACTAGTCCCGTGACCACCAAGAGCCGGTCCCATGCTCTCTTGGTCGGTCCCATCTCTCATACTTAGGTTTTATCACCTAATGCTGAACCCAGCAATATTTCAGAAAATGATGAAACCAACATTTAATCATCATTCCTTCACCAATCCTCAAACTGAGAACCCTGGTGCATGCTCACTCGAGCACCGGGCACCACATGGAAGCCCATCATCCCATGTGGTCGGTCCCTCTATCACTCATGACCTATTTTCAGCGATTCATCAACTATGATCTGAAATTAGGTTTTTGAATAAATGCTCCACGAATCATCACTCTGAGCACGATTCAAACACTAATAAATTTATGATGGATTCAGCAACCAACATCTGAATTAATCATATAATATTTGGTAGCTTACCAATATTTTAATATTTTATTGGGTCATGTCACCAATAAATGTTTCGTCGAATCGACACTACACCATTTTTAGGAATTCGCAACGGCGCCTGGTCGTTGCTGACCGAGCTCGCAACGGCAAAGTGACGTTTTAAAACACGGTGTTGCATTTTTTCGCAACGGCATAAGCTCCGTTGCGACTCTTGGTCAGCAACGGGGATTCGCAACGTACTTTGCCGTTGCGACCCTTTTTATTCGCAACCAAGGCATGCCGTTGCTAAGCTGTTTCTAATTACAGGAATACCCCTACCCGGAACTAAAATATTATTGGTTCTGGTTCTAATTTACTGGTTCTGGTTCTAACTTAGCAACATATTATAGACGTTGCTAATATTTTGCAACATAAAAAAAAAGGTCAAGTCTTCATTGACCTGGTCAAAATCCATTTCCCCCACATTTCCCCCAGTTACCGGTTCCCACATTCATCATTTCCATGAGATATACATACATTCATTCATTCATTCCACAAATATCAAATTATGAAAAATGGATTCTTCAATTGATGTTAACAAAAAATATGAGTATTTGATACAAATGTATTCTAAGTATCACAACAAACTAGTGTACACATTAGAAACATACTTGGTTCCTAAGTTCAGTTCATGGAAAATTACGAAATTCCTAAGTTCTTCTAACTTAAATCACTATAAGGAGATACTACATAAAATTACAAATCTTGCAGGTTGCTCCTACATAAACTTACAAATCCAAAAAGATGCTTCAACTGTGTTGTTATTTCATCTTCAAACTTTGAACTGCATAAAGTTATAAAGATTGAGTCAAAGACTAATAACGAAATAATAGGCTATATAAGCAAATCAAAAGAACCCAAATACTTCTCACTAACATGTAGCTCATGCAAGAGATTGATAGTATCAAACTACACTCAAATTTACATCTGCACTCATCGTGGAAACGGCTACTAGTTTACGTCAAAAAAAAAAAAAACCACCTCCTTGGTTTCTCTTCATTACATGGCAAAACTACAATGCTACAAAAACAACCCTAATACATCTTACAGGAAAATTAGCGGGTATACATTTTGAGGAGAAACTAAAACTCAAGGTTTATATAAGGAAAAGAAAAGGTAGGCAAGAAAGGGAAGTATATAGTACTTTCCCCAGGATACTGAGATTACAATTTTCATCAAACTAAACTGGTTTTTCCTAAACCATGATCTTACAAATAAAGGGAGTTCGCAAACATAATACCTCGGCGTAGGCTCTCACTGCTAGCACCGAACTTTGCCTCCAGATCCACCTCTCCCACGGCTTAGCAGAAGCTTTCAACTGATGCACAAAATTTGATGAATCCACCAGTAATCTGATAAAGGAAATATATTGATAGGTGAGATGATAAAAATAGGGATTCATTTCTCAAATTGTTTGGTGTAGCAGGTTTTAGGAATTACCTGATTCAAAAACTCGTCAAGTCTTCTTGCAATCCGAATGATACTTCCCTCAAAGATATCAGTCATTTCTATAACCTCAGCAAAAGTTGCACCCTGGAAGCCAGCATCAAGGTGAATCAAAAGTTGCAAGCCAGAAAATTAAGAGAGTTGCATAAACTATTAACTAAAATCTGAATTTTGTATCTGAAAGATATCAAAGTGTTTTAAGCCTCATTCACTTACTTAAATAAATAATCAACAAACAGTTATACCAAAACTTAATGAGACCTACTGCGATTCTTCGCGCACTGTCTTGAGTTGCTGTAATGGCTTCCCAAGTTCGGTTCTTAAAATGTATTTGTTCATTTGAACGATCTCCGGGAACAAAATAGCTCGCAAGAGCTGCAACTTGATGTGATCAAGATCATTAAACGTACCTAATCATGTTTGTTCAGTAAGGATTAGTATACATAGGTGAAGTACTCCTTATGGAAGTTGATCCAGTGACTATTACAAAAGTGAGAAGACAGAATAATGAATTCACCATTGAACATCAATTCAGTAATAAGAAGTTCATCTCCTGTGTCTATCAGACAAGCAACCCGTCCCTTCAACTGCACAACACCATCAACATCAATATGGCCAAGCTTTTTTAAGACCCGAGATCGATTTTTCAGCTCGTCGCGGAATTGCAGGAAAAAAGGAAACAAAGTTAAATTAAAACTACAAAATTAGCATTACAGACCTTATGTATTGGATGATCAAATAACTTCTTCTCAAGTTCCTCAATTTGACTTATCACATCAACAAATTCTTGGTCCTCAATGGCCATATCCTACAAGAAGGTCAAAAAAAAGTTGAAAGTACAGAAGAAACATAAAGCATGTTTGATTTGAGTGCTAGACACTGAAGGAATAGACCAGATAAACAAAAATAACAAATCCCAGTGAAGCAAGTCCAAATTTGACCACCATTTAGACTCCAAAAGAAAAGAAAAAAAAACTAGGAGATAATTTTTTTATGTTTTCTTAAAAAAGTAAAGAGTGATGATATAGATACTTGAGTACATGATAGATAGAGGAAAGAGTTAATCTAGGCTAACAATAAAGTGCTATCACCTGGATTATGTGCATTTCCAAGGATAACCATGTTGCGAGATGATATAATATAAAATATGTAACTTAAGAAAATAAAGATAACTTCACAGGGTTGAGCTTTGGAAGACCTTGAGGAAACCTAGTACCCAACTCCTACAGTGCAAAGAATATACTTTGCCTAGCTTCCAATGGTCTGGAGGTCGAAGGAACAAATATTCTGATTTTGCTAAGAGCAGAAATGAGTGGCATCTGAACATGAACCTGCAATTGATGAAATGGACATATATGATATTTGCCCATTCATGTAATGATAACCATTATGTTATTCGGGTTTTCTTGGTGACAAGATCAGTGAATCGACCCTTAGTAAAAATTATTGCTTCACATGAGCTTCAACTCACCACGTGCATTTCACCCTTCTCCCCGGTGACGAGGTGGGGATGGCTTGGAGTGAGTCCCATTTTCACTTGATCCAGGAGAACAATGGAGCAACGTATCCACTATTTAATCACTACCTCGTGAAGAAGACGCTGGCAAAGTGCTCGAGGCTGATGAAGGCTTTCTCACCACAATAACCACCACTCCCCAACCCTAATCAGCTTGCACCATCTTGTACTTTAACCTGTATCAATGATCATCGGCATTAAGTAATTAAGCTCCCAATATAATATTCTAGAACGTAAGCCTTATTTCCTACTTTCGGTACATCCATTTTATCATAATGTGCAGATGGAGAAAGATCACTAATCATAAGTCATGACTTGTAATATAATTTATATAACCAACAATCGATAAGTAGAACAGTAAAGGAAGAGCGAAAATTAGTTCAAATATATAAGAAATTAAAAAATAATGATTAAGAATACAATAACAATTGCCATTAATGACAGTTAAAAGTATATAGGTAGAGTCATGAAAGATACTAAATGAAGAGAACTAGTTATTTATTAGTTCCACTAACAAATATCAGCAGTTTTTTTAATGGTTACTTCAACAGTCAGAAATGCTTAGGCTTGTACATACCAGCCTACCAGGAAGAAGAAAAAAGAGAACTCTTTCGGGTCGGGTTATTTCTGACATCATCTTCCACTCAAGCATAGCAATATCAAGTCTTAGCTTATGATATTCAGCAACTTCTGCCTGTAAAACAAGAAGTTGAAGCTTAAGATGCAAGTCAAAGTGGTTAAGAGTGAAGAAATTCAACTTTCTCGAAAAGAAAAGCACCTCCCCAGAAGCATCAAGCATCTCAACTTCTTTTTCCAGTTTTGAAACCTTATCCCCAATATCAGGTAAAGCCTGAACAACCAAAGATGGTTAGTATCGCCACACAATTTGAACTTAGTGAAGTAACAGATGATAATAGTGAGGAAGGATGATATATAAACCTTCTCATACTGAAACTGATGAAACGAGTTCTTGATAACATACTCAGCTGCAAAATGCAATATGCAGTAAGAAAATTAAAACCAAAATAAATGCAAATATTTACTAAAAAAAGTGGATAACTGAGATTAAGAGTTACATCTATCACTAAGATGCAAGGCTATAATTCTAAGACAAGATATGTGAAAAACAACTACAGACTCTTTAACCTAAATCAAGATTATGCCGACACAATAAAAAAGAACAAGTTATGCAACACCTAATAGTACCTTAAATTAAGATGATATGAAAATTACAGGGTTACAAAGTAACTAAAATCTACAAAGCAAGGAATGACAAACATCTTTTAACAGGATGCGGGCATGTAAAAGAAAATGACCAACTAAGTTATACTACAACAGAAATTTACAGATGAACCACAAACTAAAAACAAAAACTATAACTAACATTCACATTTACAACAGGAACATGATGCAGATTATATAACAAATGGGTTACTGAGTTACACTACAATTGTTGAAGACAATAATCATTAGGGGTTAAACAATATAACAAGGTCGGACCCCCAATTCATATTTTACTTCAATAAGACCAAATCAATTCATAGTTTACTGCAATAAGACCAAATCTAAACCAATTCATCATATTTTACTGCAATAAGACCAAATCTAAACCAATTTATACAACTCCCACATTCCAATGAAACCCTAGGGTTCGATAAAACATAAACTTAAATCAATAAAATCGAAAAATAGAATCATCTGAAACCCTAAAAATAGAGTTGAAACCCTATAATCGATTAGATTCACATATGAATATCTAAAACCGAAAGAAAAAGAAGAAATTGAAAAAAGTGAAATCGAGAAAAACATATTCACAAATGAAATCCAAAAACCGAAATCACAACTGAAACCCTAGATATCAAAATCTGTAAACCCTAAAAATTAAGTGAAAGATTATACCTCATGAGAGAGTTCTATACGATGATAGATTTCTGATATTGAGAAGAGAATAAGGAGCTCAGCTGAGTAGATCGAGATGGAGATGGAGATGGAGATGGAGAGGAGAGGTGACGAGAGGAGAGACCGAGTCTGTGGTTCGTGGTGGAGAGAAAATGAAGATGAAATCGACTAACGGGAAGGATATAGGCTAGATTGAGATTGAGGGTGGAAAAAAAAGAAGACTCTTGACCAAAGTTTGATTGGGGCGTGTTTATCAGCTCTAGTGTTCCGACCAAGCAAGTGGTTCACACTTGAACTGAGCACGGTTGCAATTGCAACCTTGCCCGTGAGGTTGCAAAATTTAACGACACCCACCTCGTTGCGAAAAAATTAGCAACTAAGATTTGCGCAACCGACCTAATGCCGTTGAGAATTTTTGTTGCGAATTCCTAAAAATGGTGTAGTATCTAACAATGAAGATTCTTATGGGGGCGAGGGGGAGGCTTCCACTGTTAAGTCCAGGGTTAAAGTCCTTGCTTCCAAAGCTCATTCGAAGAATATTAACAAGAAGAATAATTTCAACAAGAAGAGAAAGATTACTTTCTACTACCTCTTCTCCTACTCCTTCAGTTCCTTGCTCTCAAGGAAATGAGTTTCCTTCCCCCGATGCATCTTCTTCGACTTCTCCCATGACTCACTGCCTCTGAGCATCTTCAAAGACTCCTCGCAGCCTATTGGTGATGACAACCTAGTCCGCACCGTTAAATGATTTCTAACATATGCAATGCCCTCATTATGAGTCATGAATCTTGCGAGGAGATGCCTATGACATATCCCCCGAGTTTCTACTTTCCCTAGGTTCCATGGTATGTATTGTCTTTCTTTTGTAAACCGAGATTAATTAATATCCCTCTTTCACACCTCGTCAATTTTTAATTCCTCCGTTCTTCTATTCTTGTAGGCGGCGCGAGCTTCTCATGCAACTGCTTGCCTCGAATCGCATAGGAAAACCAATCTTTGGAGGGTGAGTGTGTGAATCTTAAGAAGGAACTTTTAAGCAAGACGCGAGAGGTGTAAAACCCTTCTCAACGAAATGATCAATTAGTAGGTGTGTTTCTTTGCGCTCTCTCATACCTTGTGAAATTTTGTTATGTTTTCATATATTTTTATGTTATTTAAATCAGAACTTTATAACTTAACCGATGAGGCTCTCCTTATCGATGAGAGCGATGCTCTTTTTGAGCTTCTTAACGCATCTTTGGATAACTTCCCCATGCGTAGTTTAGAAAGTCTTAGTCATAAAGAATCGAGGTCGAAATATGAAGGCTTTATTTGTGACCATAGACCTTTGCTAGCTTGTGTGAGATCCTTCCAACGTCGTTTTCGTGAGGATAAAGAAAAATTAAAACCTTAGAAGCCAAAAGGAACACCCTCATTACCGACAAAGACCAAGTAATTGCTAATGTGTAAAGGCTTTGAAGCAATTTCATGAAGCTCAACTCAAGATTCAAGTTGAAAGTGACCGTGGCATAAGTGAGAAGGATGTTCTTCTCGCTCGCGAGAATGAAGTTCGCTCTCGTCTTCTAATAAAGAATGATATTGAGTTCGCATGGGCTGCTAGAGTCCTTGATAATGCTAGATTGGAGTTGGCTACGAGTGTTAGTTTAAAATCTAGCCATGATTCCCTCGGGGTTGAAACCATCATTTCCGAAAAACAAGGTTTCCCATCTCGCTTTATGTCTCGCTTGCGCTTTATTTTTTAAGTGATGTGCGATTGTAACTTTTGTCACATCACTATTTGTGACACTCTATTTTTGACATTAAAAAAAACGTTGTATAAATTATATATGCAACGTTCGTCGTGTCACAAAAGTACTATGTGGATTGTATCCTGATAAGTGTCAAAAATGTTTATTGCAGCACTTGTATTGGTGTCGTGAATAAAGGTTGAATTTAGAAAAGTTAAAAGAAAATAATAAATGATTTTTTCAACGTGCTTAAGTGTGAAAAAAATATATTTTAAAATATTTAAATCATTTTTACTTATGTGTAGCGCCTTTAACTCGTCACAAAATTAGGCAAATCACTATGTCACGCATTAACCGTTCGCCAAAATCTCCATATATAACTTTTCAAAATAACTTGGTGATTTAATTGTTTACACGTATGTTAACTGTTTCCATAATTTAATGCTTCAAAAAAAAAAAAAAAAAAAAACTGTTTCCATAATTACTTGAAAAAAGAAAATTGTTTCCATAAACAGTTACACGTTAACCTTTTCTAATTCAATATCCGCCTTTAATGTCCATTATCTTCTTCCCTAAAATTATCTTCTTCTCTGTTTTTCTTTCTTCTAAAAACCCCATTGATATGTCTGTCGTCAAGATCAGCCGCCGCCGCAACCAATCTCGTTTAACTCCTCTAATTGATTCTCGATTCAAAAACACCATCCAGTAGAAAGTAACTCGGCTCTCCATTTTTTTGTGATTTAATATTACTTGTCCAGGTTTTCTTATTCATGGTGTGACTAAGAAATTTTTTGATGGATGAACTGGACCCAATCATACTTCTAAAAGGTAAGTTATGAGATAATCATAAAAACGTTTTATTTATGTGGATGTTCTTGTGTTATTTTATTAGTCTCTGTTACTCTCATGGCATGAAGTTGAAGGTTCAAATTGGTGTTCTTTTTATATGTTACTTCCGATCTATCAAAATCATGGATCGATTATTTTTTTACATGTCACTTTATTCTATTTTACAGGTAAGATCATCCTTCAAGAGAAAGAGGAATATATGTAGTCTCCTTGTCCAAGATCCAACTGCACGGTCTGCACCTCAAAAGACTAATTCCATATCCAGAGCAACAATAATTAGGATGAGGATTGGAATCCAAATTTGGTTTCAGAAGCAAATATGCTTTAGTGATTAAAGAAAATATTTTAGATCTAAAATGTATGTAAATTCGATTCAACAACATTTGAATCCCAATTCTTGTACAAGGTTTACTGTTGTTTGTTTTTTAATTATTGATCAAATTGTAACATTTGTTTAGTGGAAAATATATGATCATTAATTTTCTCATCGTGTTAAACTTATTTTTAAGTTATTGCACAAATTCTTATCTACCCTCACAAGAAAGCAACAGATTTTTATGAATATTATCACTTTTATTTTTCCTAAGCAAAGTGAGTAATTAAAAGAGAAAAAACGATATAATAATATGTATGTATATATTAAATAAAATGGCAGAATATATAATTTATTAATAATTTAGAAAATAATTTAACAAGAAATGGAAAAAATTATTTGTGACGTAGAAAATATAATTATGATAGAAATTTGTGCTACAAAAGACCCATTGCATAAGTGACGTTTTTAGCGTTGGAACGATTATTTACGACACCTCCTTTTATAACGCATAGACCGACATCCAAAAATGTCACAAAAATACATTTGTGACAGAAAATCAAATATTTTTGACGTTATTTTTCGTTGCAAAAACCATGTTTTGTTGGAGTGAGCTTTTCTCTTCGCAGCTTCTAAGAAGGAATTACTCGAAAAGGAGAAAAAGTATCTGCGAGATATTGAAAGTCCTGCAAGTGAAGTCCCATGCTTGAAATTCAAAGGATGGAAGAAAATTATGAAGCTCGTGATACCAAGTGCCGCCTGTCTCAAGAAAAAGCTCAAAGTCACTGTTTCCAGCTTTGACCAAGGATGTCATAGAATACGTGATGAGGATATAAAAGGAGAAGTGGGTGATCTTTGTGATGAACATGACATTCCCTTTCCATCACATTATGAATTTAAGGCTCCTTCGGATAATGAAGAAACTTCTGAAATCTCCGATAGTGACTTTAAATATGAGGATTCAGTGAAGAAGATCGTGATTCAAGTTGATGAAGATAATGAAGAGGATCATGACTCGAAGTTGATAGAAATAATGTTGGGAAGAATTAGTTGTTCACTTTTTTTCCTTCTTTCATGCTCTTTGTATGATTTTTTATTCTTTGTACATATACTTTGAATATTTTCCACCTTTTTTTTATGCTTCTCCCTCCTTCTTCTGGCCGTTGGTCAAAGAACGATGCTTTTCTTTCTAATAATTTGTGTCAGTTTCAGGGTAACTTATAGACTCAGATATAATAACATATGTGCGCGAGTCCATCATACATACGAATATGACAATACATGTATATGTGTCTATCACGTGTGCGAATGTAATAATACATGTTATGATCCTGTCATGTGTGCGAATATAATAATACATGTGTAGGAGCTTATCATATGTGCGAATATAATAATATATGTGCAGGAGCCTATCATATATGCGAATATGCAATTGCTATCATGTTTGACACGAGGAAATTATGCTAGTGCGAATATCATATTCTTATTGTGTTTATAATCCCCTTTTTGCCTCTGATATTCGCAGCAGTGTAATTGATTCTGTTAAATCCTTAGTTTTTCAAGTTACCTTTGTAATTACCCGTGCATTGTTGTATTTCACGTTTTGATCGTCCCTTTGCCTCCGCTTTATGCCCGCAAAAATAATGTTAGTGCGGTCTCTGTTGTGTTTGTTCGTGAGGTCTTATTGAGCCTCCCTAATTAGAGGTCTTAATCAGCCTACCCTGTTAATATGACTTATTTTTTGCCTCGTGGTACTCATTTGGGTCGTGCGACGAAATCATAGAGGTCTTTACGCTTTCGCGTATTGACCCATTGATATCGCCCTATTTTCTTTGTATTATTGCCTCGCATGATATATTTACGCGCCAATACGACAGTCTATACTCTTGTTTGAGTTATAGTCCCATGATATTGACGTCTTTTGACATAATTCAGCTCTCTAATGGAGGGTGTCGTCCTTATCTCCCCCTGATTTCCCCTCCAAGGAGACGTACCTCTACCGGGTTAGGGTGTGCTCCTCCCATCCAGTGAGGCAACAACCAGTTGTTTTCGCAGACTCATTCGAGTATGCTCCCTAAGTGGGGTTTCTTGAGGACCGAGTGTATCATAGCCAGGACTTGCCAAGAGCGGCGAGGCACGCTCCGACGCCTCGCGCCCTTGGCTCAACCGTGTAACGCGGCGCCCTGGTCGAGTTTCTACACTCCATGATAGAGAACGTAGTACCTTAGCCTTTCGATTAAGGAGTCTCTATCGGATGTGCTTTTATTTCGCCCCCACCTTCCATGACGTAAGATCCCAGGGATGGTATGGCTTTCGCCTGAGCCACTCATTGCCAGGTTATCTCCAATTATGACGCGCGTTAGGGATTATTTATATTGCCTCTTGCACAAGTACGAACTAGGGTGCACGCCATAATTGGTTACCCAAACCTCCCTAGTTAGAGGTTTTAATTTTATTGCCCTATTGAGGTCTTACTTTGAGGTCTTGTTTTTTCTCGATCTCTTTTTGTATATTAAAAATACGCATTGTAGAAGAAATATAATTTTTTCTTTTAATAATTGTTGCTCGTACACATCCGATTTTTCTTTTTGTTCTTCATTCGCACACATATAAATATCCTACTAGTACTTAATAATTTACTCATTTGTTTCACCCCTTTTGTCCCTTCACTCACTTCGCATGTATATAATACCTTATCCATAACACTGCTTCAGATACTTCTTGTTGTAAAGTCTACTCTCCATTTTCTCCATATTTCTTCCCTCTCTTTCCATTAGCTGGTACATCCCATCACCAACATATTTCTTCACCACATATGGTACATCCCATATTATTTTTCCTTTCTTCATTCTTCCTTGTTTATGTTAAGGTAGTACTTCGCTCGTGACTAACTCTCCTGGTTGAAAGTCTTCCCTTTTTAGATCGCTTCGCATATTTAAGCCCCTTTGTTCCTTAAACTCCATTTTGAGTTAGATCACTGCTACTCCCTTCTTCCTGTGAGGATTTTCCACTCTTATCATCTTTTCCTTGTTTTGTTATGAAATTAACCATCAATCTTTCGCACCTCTTGCTCTCTTCTACATCTATTTTCCAAACGTTTATTCTTTTGATCGCACGTGTTTTACTTTTCTCCACATCGATTTTATTACATGTCTTTGTTTTATTTGCGTCTCCTCTGATGATTCCAATACCTTGGGGTAATGGGAACTTAATGCACTGATGATATGTTAAAGCTACACCTAGGATGCTATGTAACTAACGACCTTCCAATCAATGCATTGTATGGAGATTAGACATCTACGACATAAAATGTTATTTCTCAGAGATTGTCTTAAGGGGTATTCACATGGTGACTTCTCCTTTTGGCTTATTTGTCGTTCCATTGAAGACGTATATTTTATATGTTGACGGGATCAAATCTTCATCTTCTCCTCCCATTGTCTTATATGTATGATAGAATAGAATATCCACCGAACTACCCGAATCAATTAGTATCCTATTTATCGCCCATCCGACGTCCTCATCGTCTTATCCTTTGTCCAATTTTTATTTTGGTATTATCTCCACTTGACCACTAATGGACTCTCATGAAGTTCGCCTCCTCCCGGTACTTCATCTCGCGCTAAATGTTATTGGTCGCTTCGCCATTCCATGAGCTTTGGTATCTTTGCTAAATTCAGTATTTCTTTTCCTTCAGCATCTCTCGCGTATACACGACTCAACACATTGTCGTAGAAGTCTTCTATGCTTTTGAACGAGTGTATTATTGAATTGCATTGTAGATTTTTGGGTTTCGCTCTTACTTCTATTAAAAAGGTGTTTTTTCATTTATCTGCTCCTGACGATTTCCCTTCTGTTATTGGTTGCGCTGGTGGTCGTGGAGGTAGTGGCGTAGCTAGGAAGTGATTAAGCTTTCCTTGTCCAATCATTCTTAATATTATTCTTTGAATATTCTTGCAGTTATTTGTTGTGTGGCCGTGGAAACGATGATAAGCACAAAACTCTTTACTTCTTCTTCCCGATGGTGGTTCTTGTCCAAGATTAGATGGTGGTGTTATCTCCTCCATTAATATAACAAGCTTCCCAAACTTTCTCCATCGTTGTGTTAAGAGGTGGCATCCTGACCTCTCCATGGACTCTGTAGTTCGCACCCTGATTGTAATACCTCATATTCCCTCCATATCCGTCTCCATGATTATCATATCTTTCCACTTTGATGTTTCCTCCATGGTTGTTGTATTGCCTCTCTCGTATTCTTGCTCGTACATTTCTTGGTCTCTCACGCTCATAACAACCTTCCTTTCTTGACCATCTACGATTAATTTTTCTTTGCTTCCTCGCGAAATACTCGCAACGGCATTTGCCATTCTTTGTAATAGACTTGCATTCACTGTCTTTTTGCTCGTTACTCGCGATCGGGTAAGACTCCATATCTCTCGCTTTTCTTCAAACGCTATATACTCCCCTTGGTACTGCGTAGCTCACCCATCGTTATCCCCGTCTTTCATTCTAAAGATCCGTGTAAATAACAAGTAAGTTGGTAACAACGCGTTGATAAAGGACAAGATGAGATTTGTTTCATCCACTCGTCCTGCCATTTCACTACTCATTGTTCTCCATCTCGTTGGTTATATCTCGTGCAGATTTCGTTCGTTCTCCTTCGTGATCGATTTCTTTTTAATTCCTAGTCTTAGCATACTACTACCGATGTATTGCCCCAAGAACAGACTCGTTAGTGCTCGAATGATTTTATTGTTCCTACTGAAACCCATCGTGCCACTTCAAGGCTTCTCTCGCGAGGCCGGATGGAAAAATTTGCATAAGATCGCCTCATTATCCTCATATTGTAACAAACATAAGTTGTATGTCTTTATATGATGAATCGCGCATGTAGTTCCATCAAAGATGCTAGGAAACGTGAGTAGTGCATATATTCTTGGTATTGTTACCGATTGTATCCTCCGTGCGAAGGGTGTCCTTGCTGCTTCTCCTATTGCATCCTCTAGTTGTCTTCTTCCTCTATCTTTCCCTTTAGTTACTAACTCTCTTAACTCTGCTATTTCTTTTCGAATTTCAGCGTCTGGGAATATGACTTCTTCTTGTTTTTTCCTTGGTCTTCTCAAACGGTCTTGCCCCATTCTGTTTTCATGTCTGCTTTGTCGTATGGCTTCTTCTAGTTGTTGTCGCTCTTCATCGACTCTTCTTTCTCTTCGTCTTTCCCTTTCATTTCTCGCATGCTCTTGTGCTGCTGTATCTCTCTCATTCTGCTGTCTCAACATCTCACTTCCATGGAGTATCATCCTTGCTTGTTCTGCATCATTCTCTTGCTTCTCGTCATCCTGCGAGTTTTCGTTTACTTGAAAAGTATTATCTAAAAATTGTCCTTGTGTATTATCCCCATGCTTAGATCTACTCCTCCTAGTGGTACTCCTGCTTGTCCTTGATCTCGAACTCGCATGTGTTTTTCTGGATCTTGACTGTGACCTTTGCTCTTGTAAATAAATAAGATTCGTTAACATTTTGATTTATACATGAACGACTTGTCATTTAATGGAAGAATAAATAAGATTCGTTAACATTTAGATGTATACATGAACAATTCCTTATCATTTTTGTCATTTAGTGGACAAATAAGAAAGAGTCGTTAACATTTTTCTTTATACATGAACGACTCAACCAAATAGTCGTTATCATTAGTGATGATTCTTTGGAATTAAGATGACGACCCTTCCATTTATTTGGTCAGAGAGGTAGTTTTTAGTCATATAGAGTCGTTAGTGTATAAAAAGGGGTCGTCATAGTAGGATCGTCAATTGGTTCTATAATATATTGACGACTCTATTATGGGAAAAAAAATCTTTAATTCAGATAAAAGGTCCTTATCTCTTACACCTTAGACATCAACGATTTTTCATACAGAAATAACATGTAGATAAAAAATCGTTAGGGTATATAACTATAGAGGTTGACGACCCTTATTCTCAGAATCGCTATTTTTCAGTTTAAAACCGAATTTTGCAAACAAAACATTAAATAAAATGTAAATAGGAAGTAGATTCGTAAGTTTTAGTTCTCCTATTTTTTAATTGGGGCCATATCTTCTTCCGATTCGTATTGAGTCGTTAATGGAGTTATGATGGAGAGTCGAGAGAGAGGGGAGGAGAACACTGATTATTCCTCTGGGTTTAAAAATGAAAATGAGTTTAAAGTTAAGGGTTAATAGAATTTTAAGTTTTAGGTTTAGTGAAGGGTAAAACACTATTTTCACTATATTTTGGGTGGGAATAAAATGGAAGATATGAATTACTTCCCCCAACCCATGGTGTATGCTAAGGGGTGACTTTTTGGGGCTTAAAAGTCAAAAACTTAAAATCAAAAACAAAATCATATCCCCATTTCCATCTCCACTTCTTATCAAAAATATTAATCTTATTTAGAGGTGGAGCTTTGAAACCCAAATATTTCCCATTCCCTTTCAAATTCTAAACTCTCCCCACTCTATATCAAATTCTCGTCTCCTCACTTTGGAAACCAATTTTTTTTTTATTCGAAAGTGATGAAGATCATGCTGAAAGTGATGATGACCTTTCAAATTCTAAACTCTCCCCACTCTATATCAAATTCTCTTCTCCTCACTTTGGAAACCATTTTTTTTTTATTCGGAAGTGATGAAGATCATGTTGAAAGTGATGAAGACCATGCCAGAATTGATGAAGACCATGCCGGTATCATGATACCGGCATGGTCTTCATCAATTCCGGCATGGTCTTCATCACTTCCGTTTTGAATTTTTTCTGGTATTAATCAGTCCACTGCCGGCATGGTCAGTTGATATGAAGACATGCCGGTATTGTTTTCCGGCATGGTCTTCATATCAACCGACCATGCCGGCAAGGGACTCGATTAATACCGTAAAACATTCAAAAAGGAAGTGATGAAGACCATGCCGGAATTGATGAAGACTACACTACAAAAACAGGTCCTATTAGTGAGGGTTTTTTTGTTAGGGCGTCACAAATAGTGACTATTTGTGAGGGTTTTTGACCAACCGTGGGAAATAGTAGGTTTAGTCAAAGGAACAATTTTCTTTTGTCAGTCTCGTGTTTCCGACAGTGTAAAAAATGGCTCCACTTTCTATATATCGCAGATGAGAGAGAGAAAAAAAAGAATAAACCTAAATCTATCTTCTTCTTCGCTCTCCCTTACCCTCTCTTCTTATCTTTCCATGAAATTACACAGAGATCTGAAGAAATATTAAGGTAATACAACCTAATTCGTGTTGCCGTTCTTCTTGAAAAAAGCTACAAGTAACAATATGTAGATTCCTGTGGATTTTTAATTCGTTAGGTATTACTTATTAGGTTTTTTGATTCATCTCCAGATTTGTTCTTGTAAATCTGTTGATATTTTGTGAAATTAAAAGTATTGATTCGATGTCTGTGTAAACTAGTGGTTCGTTTTGCATTCCTGTTTTGTAATTTGTATGATTTGTTTTGTAATTTTTGTTTTGAAAATCTAGGGTTTTATTTAGATTGGGGGGTTTGGTGAATTTGTGTTTGTATGATATATTTTCATCTGTGTTAGGTTTATTTTCCTAATTTTGATTGATTTTTTACTACCGAGAAAGACCAAATTGTTGAGCTAAAGCTTGATTTATGCTTTTTGAATGTAGAATTTGCTTAGTTTTGTGGGTTTTGACTTGATTCATTGTTGAACTCTCTCGATCTAAAAGAAATTAAAGATAAGTGTGTTTCTCTGTAGTTTGTTCTTTTATTTTGTTCCTCCTTTAATTTTCTGTATCACTAGTTTTTGAGCTCTGGGTTTCTTTCTTATTTTTTTTTACTTTCTCTAAAAGAAAATTTGGATCATATCTAAGTTCAGCTCTGTGTTTTCTTAAAACCCCAATCTTTGTTGAATCTCCCGATCTGAAATTAGGAAAAAGAAAGAAAAGGCGAAATTGGTACAAGATTTCACTATCTAGAACTCCTTGTTTTTGTTATATTTTCTCTATAGCTTATTGTTATTTGTGGATTCTTTTGATTTCCTTTTATATTTTTAACTGGATTTTTCCTTCTTCTTTGTAGGATCCGAAAGAAAAGGCGAAATCGGAGACTAGGGAATGGTTAAACATTGTGGTATGAGACATTGCCCTATATTTTTTTAAATGACGTATTGTGCTTGTCTTGAATAGTTCATTGGTTTAAATTGATGTCAAACTTCGAAGGATGTTGACAGTATTCGAGGCACAGCAAAACAATTCATTATATTTGCTTGTGGTATCAAACTTTGTTTTTATATTTGACCATCTATTATGGAATATGTGTTTCTTTCATTTATGTTGACATCATCTTTGGAGGCTTATGTGGTGTGCTTCTTTCCAATTGTATATGTTCATGACAGGTAGGGAGAGCCGGAGTCCGATTGATAGTTTCGAGGCTGATATTGAGGGTCTCTCAGGTACAAAATGGAAAAGCAAGACCTCCAATACTGGTAAATGGGAGGAAATCCACGTCACCTTGTTAATCTCGTAGCCATATATGTAAATATGGTTCGTTTTAGATATCATAGACCTGATTTTTTGGTATCATTTTGTAGACACATTTGGAGACATCAATTGTTCGGAATAAAGCTCACATAATGAAGTTAGAGTTGATACTCTGAGACTTCTTGACAATGATGAATTGAGTCCAGAGGATGTTAATGATGTGAGAGATTTCATAGAAGACTACGTGGAACGCAATCAGGTAAGTGGTGCCGAGCGTATATATCTAGTTCTCTTTTACGAACCCAAGCTGTTTAAAATTAATTTCTGGTTTGTTTTCTCTTTTTAAGGATTGATGATTAATTCACTTTGTTATCCATTTTTATGACAGGATGATTTTGAAGAATTCAGCGAAGTTGATGACCTTTACAACTCTTTAGACTTTAGACAAGGTGGAATTGCTTGAAGACCTGGTTACAATACCTCCTGATCTTGTTAAGGTACACTCTCATGCTTGGTAATAATTGTTTAATTGATAATTTTGTACGAATCCTTGTTGTCCAAAAGATTCTAAGGATAAACAGTTCTTATCTTTGTGGTTGTAGATATGTTGTGGCTTCTTACTTTACATATATAGTTGATAACTTGGTTAGCATATTAGATGATTCTTCAGTTTGCTTTTGTTTATTAAAGATTAGTAGTGTGGTCGATATGTTTGTAAATGCATGGTATCTTATATGATCATATGCTTCATAATTTCTCTTAGATCACTGCATTAAACACTAGGCTTGTGTATCTTTTCCATTTAGAGATACTACCAGCCTATACTGGCATGTTCTCATCTGTTTCATTTTTTATCTGGCTGAGTGTTTCGTGCATTAGTTTTTTGCGAGATCTGTGTCTAGAATGCACGTTTTAACAGTTTCTAGACTCTTTTTGGGTTAGACCTTAGAGATGCATCTTACCCCTGTTGTTAGGGTTAGACCTTACATGTGTACCTTGCGTACAGTGTTTGTTGTGTCATCCTCTACCATGCATTATACACTAAGTGCTTGAGAACTTAGTTTCATCCCCTTTTTAACGGAATGTAGTTTTTTTTCTTTTTCCTTTTCTTTTTTGTGTTACATGTTGCATCAGTAAGTCCTTGTGTAAGACCTTAGAGATCTCCTTTGTACATGAAGTGCTTTGGCAATTACATAAAAAATGAACTTGTATTTTTGTTACAGAAGGCTTCAAACTTAATAATGCACTTGCGCGCGGTACCGACACCCTAACAAAAATATCGGTATGTCTTCTTTCCAATGTAGTATGGAGTCAGAATAGTATGGACATAGACTCATTTGTCAGTGTCTTCAGGGGTTGTAGGTGGTAGGCGAAGCCTGCAAGCAATATATATATATATAAATGTGTTCACTTTATCACATATATGCTGGTCGTTTAATATGTTAGAATACCTTTGTCGCATCATTTAGCATTTCGTCCGACAAGATTAACTTTTGGGAAATCTGGTGTTTGCAACATAACTTCTCTGAGTGTTAGAAGAAGAGTAAGAACAAACCTTAAGTGTGGACTATTACTTTGTGACAGTTTCTGGGGGTAGAAACCTTTTGTCCATATCTTGATTGTGACTCCTTTGTCCTGCAAATTTTAGATGAAGTAAGAATAAATGATTGGTAAATACATATTACTGTATTTTCATTACATACAAGAATGAGCATGGAGAAAATTGTTTCATTAGCATAGAAATTTTCAATTAGAAGAGATCCCTAAAGTTCATAAGATGGATAGAGTTTTACTTCATAAAGCTGATAACATGCATTAGTTCTCGTTTGTTTTTTTATGCTGAGATGGTAGCTATGTCCTCTCCTAATTTTTTTAAATGTTTCGCTGAATTTTTCTGCACTATTGAGGTAACTGAGTTGCTTCATTAAGTTATTTCCTCCTTAAAACCTTGTACCTGACATGAAATTGTCTGCGATGATAATACTTGTTGGAATGGTTTTCATGTTACAGGACTGATGCGGAGATCAGGAACAGTCCATGAATGGAAGATGTTGGTGTATGGATGGGTGACTGATATAGGTGCTCTTTTTTTTGAATATAAGAGAATGGGATGATTCTTTTTTTGTTTTCATGCCATCAGTTGTGTTGGCAGTTTGTCCCAAACATTACACATGCGTATTTCTGATGTTTTTAAAACAATAAAATATGCTTTTTATTTGCATATATGTAAGTTTCCAAGCTTTGTAAAACTTTGTTGTATATGAATATAAGTTCAATGGAGAACTTTCTAAAACTTTGTTATACATGAATGCAAGTTTCTATCTAAGATTTGTGTTCTGAGAATTCTGTCTCTAAAATCCAACTCCGGTGACCGATTAACGTTAACGGACGACGGCCAGAAAATATTACTGAGGGTTTGTAAACCGTCACAAATGCGAAACCGGACTTGGGAGCCGTTGCCGGAAAAAATTTAGCCGGCGGTGGTCGTATAATTGGTGACGGCAAAATAACCGTCACAAATAGAGAATTTATTAGTGAGGGATGACCAACCGTCACAAAAAGAGAAAAACCGTCACAAATAACATTTGTGACGCTACTAGTCATGACGGTCGGTTGGCCGTCACAAATGTTTATTTGTGACGGTTTTTGTACTTTTTGTGACGGTTTATTCCTATTTGTGACGGTTTATGGACCCTCACTAATGGGACCTGTTTTTGTAGTGCTATATGCCGGAACATGATACCGGCATGCTCGAGAATTTCCTCTCAATGCCGGTAGTCAAGTGAAAAAAAAAATCAACATTCTGGATACTTTTCATCCTGTTAAGCATAGAAATTTAAGCAAAATACTATCTTAGGAACATGTACCCAAGATGCTCGAAAACTAGATTACCATGCCGGTACCTGTTCAAAACCAGAAAAAAATCAACTTTTGAACACCATTTCCAACAATTGCCCGCATGGGTTTTTGGTTGAATACCATGCCGGCACCACGTTTTTTCAGCTGCAACAATGGTGGATTCAAAGAAGAAAATCAATTTTTCAACCTCTTATTAGCGGTAATTCTCTCATCACAATCATCTTCAAATTTCAAAAAAAAAATTCCACTCAATTGTGAGTTGTTATCATTAATCGAAGATTGAAGATATGATTGTTGTTGTAATTGAGTTAAAGATTCAGCAGCTGCAAGTCTCTCATCACAATCATCTTCCATTTTCAAAAAAAAAAAAATTCTACTCAAAATTTTTTTCCCTCATTCTACTCTCAACTAACCCACACAAATTCAAATAAACATAAATACACAAATTATATCCCCCAAATCATTAATATTTTACTAATCAGGATTAATAACTAATTATGATTAGGGAGGGTTAGATTAGGAATTAATAATTTAATTATATAAGGGGTAACCCAGCTAGGATATTTGGATCCCTATTTTGTCATTTAGCTATATCCCCAATTAGTTTTCATATCCCCAATTACGCGTTCATAAAATGGTCGAGGCCCTAATTATTTCTTGAGGCCCAATTAAGCCCTGTTAACTAACCAGGGTTAACTTAGCCCATCTAAAAATATGAAAATTTAAATCTAATCTACAACTACTGTTTTAATCGCATATCTTATATAAATATACCAATTTAATGATGGATTTATAGGAGAAAGAAGATTCAAACTTGGATTTCTGAGAAATTTCCACTTATATAAACTTGAAATATGTCAGTTTTGGAGTTATAGATGGAGCATTTTATTAAATGCAAATTGACCCAATTTGACACAATTCAAAGTGATTTTGGACCCACTTGCCCACCTATATATATATAGTACTAATGCACGCAAAACTTTCACTACAAATGGCACCACAACCAAAACACACTCCAGGTCATTCCCATAATTCATTAAGGCTGATTTCGTCTTAAACCATCTATATCTTTCGAGTTTCGAGAGACTCTTCTTCGGTGGGTCTTCATTGCCTTTTGGGTCCATCTGTCTGTCCGTCTTTCCGAGTTCTACTCTTCTTCTTCCTTAGCGGTACACTTCTTTGATCAGTCGATGTTCTTCAAAATTAGGATTTTCAAATTCAGGGTTTGTCGAAAATTAAGCAAATGACAGGCGAAGAAAAGTACGAAGGTATACATTTCCTTGATTTCTTCTATTTACTCTTGTTTCATTTTCAAGGGTTTTCTGTTTATCCTTGGCTTCAATTTTGTGTTTTTTTTCTAGGGTTTATGATTGATACTGTAGAATTTTATTCTAGAAAAATTAATAAAAACTCGATAGTACTTCGGCGATATAAAGCATAGTAGTGTTGCCCGTACAGAGCTCCTAAAGCTCTAAAAATATTAGTGAATTGGAGCAAGATTTATTCTCTGTAAACTTAAAATTTTTTATTGACTTTCTTGCTCCATTACGAACGATACTAGTACATGGGTATTTAATTGATTGTGTAGACTTGTCTAGGTTCAATATAGATCTGTCTAGGGTTTCCAACTTGTCTCCCCAAGTAATTAATTGATTGTGTAGACTTGGATATTTCTGGACTCTCCAGATTTTTCTTATAACTTTTTATACTTTCTTTGCTTAGCATAGACAATGATATATGTATTTATTTTTATTGCAGATTTGACAACAATGGTAGAAGATTTATGGAGTAGTGATGATAATAATCAAGTACTAGCAACAAATGTTGATGAAATGGAAGTAGATCTAAGTTCATTACTTGATTCACCAAAAAAAGTAGATGTATTCTCTTCTCTTAAAACATCTAACAATGGAGACGTTCCCAAACAAGAATATGCATCTACCTCTTGTACTTTCACTGATGAACCAATACATTTGAGTGAAGAGATTCTGAATAAGTTTTGTAAAGATGTTTCTGTATCTTTTTTCGAACAATATGGTCTGATAAACCATCAAATAGAATCTTACAATCATTTCGTTAAGCATGGAATTCAGAAACTATTTGATTCCATACCTGTGATTGAAGTACAGCCAGATTATGATCCATCGAAGAAGGGCCAAGGGGAATGGAAATATGCTAATGTTTCGTTTGGGAAAGTGATGTTGGATAAACCCATGTTTTGGACTGGGGAGACGTTTAGTAAAGATGATAACAAGGAGCAGTATTTGAAGCTGTTACCTAAACATGCACGCGTTCAGAATATGACTTACTCGGCAAGAATGAAAGTTTCTGTTAAACTGGAGGTATTTTTGTATAGATTTTTTACATATTCGCTTGTTTGTGTTACATTTTGTGAAAGGTGTATGTATAGATTATGTATTAGGTCCGGTGATTAGCCAATCAACTACGCTGAATGAATAACTTCTTTTGTTATATTTGAATGTTGAACTGCTTTCGTAGTAGTACACAAATGTTTTCACTTCCTAGTGGACATTTGTTTGGAGTACTAAATTACATTGCTGGTCCTAGGGGAATGCTTTTTGTCTCTTTTAGTTCTATTGTTAGCATGTTGTCTATCGTTCCACATTCTTTTTAAATCATTTGTCTGATATTTATTATATAATTTTTATCTTCAGGTTTACACAAAAACTCCTATGAAGACTGATAAATTCAAATCTGGTGAGGAACAAGTTGTTCAAAAACAAGTCATTAGTGAAGAAGAAAGGGATGTTGTAATTGGTAGGATTCCGGTGATGGTGAAGTCTAATCTCTGTTGGTTGAATGGCCTTGAGAAAAAGGATTGTGATTTCGACCAGGGAGGTTATTTTGTGGTCAAAGGTGCCGAAAAGGTAATTTCACAGTTATGCTACTTTTCTACTATATGATGTTCCTCTGAGATATCGCACTATCCAAGAATTCTTAAATGGATCTTTTATTCATGCCAAATAGTTCTGCGCTTTATATTTCACGTATTCACACTAAGTATCTGATTTGTTTTAAAAGAGGTGCATTTGAATGCACTAGATAAACTAAACTCCATTTGATATACATGCATGATTCTTTTAGTTCTTTTATCCCTTTGCTTAGTTCCCAAGGATTTTTCGAAGAAAATTATAAGTGTCCAGTTTTATCATCGATTATTTGCTAGTATTTCAAGGTTGGTGTTTCATGAAATCCCTGTTCATTTAGTCCAATTAGTTCTACTTGTCAGGGTACCATGTTCGTCAAGTGTTGGCATTCATCATATATCACTGTTCTTCTATAAGAATCCTAGTAATTTTAGTACATGTAATCTTTGTGAATCAGGGTAGTGTCCTAAAACTTTAAGTATTTGTTTATATTAGAACTTGGTAACCGAATAAGAAATATTGTTTCAATCCAAGACGATTTAAATGATTCCTTGGGGTGTTAAACGGTGATGCTAACCCTCTGATGTTCCTTGAATGTTGAAGAGGCTTGTGAACTATTATGACCTTTATATTTCTTAGACATTAATAATGGTAATGCATTGATTGTGTTCCCCTTTGATGAGGTTTCTATAATGTTTGTCACAGGCATTTATCGCTCAAGAACAGATGTGCTTGAATCGACTATGGGTTGCGTCCGTTGTGCCCCAAAACAAAGAAAAGAACAAAAGACTAGGGGTTTATAGAGATATAACCTGGCAGGTTCAATATAGATCTGGCACTGAAGTGAATAAGAGTCGAAGGGTTTTTATTGAAATAGTTAATGCACCAACTGGAGAGAGCCAATTTACTCATGGAGGGAAGGTCCTTACCATGTACTTCATGAATTGCATGATTCCTCTTTGGATAGTCTTTTTTGCACTTGGAATGTCAAGTGATAAAGAAATCGTGGATACGATTGAGGTTGATATTAGCGATGCTCGCACCGTAAATATTCTCCTTGCCACTATCAATGATGCTGAAAAGACATGTCAAGCTTTCAGTAAGGAGGGTGAAGCCCTCAAGTATATGGCGAAGCTGGTTAAAAGCTCAAAATTCCCACCTGCGGATAGTATTGAGGAAGTCATCAATAAAATCTTATTTCCCCATCTAAATGGCCCAAAACAGAAGGCTGTATTTCTTGGTTATATGGTAAAATGTCTTCTGTTATCTTACACGGGGAGAAGGAAATGTGAAAACAGGGATGATTTTCGTAACAAAAGGTTACAATTAGCTGGTGAGTTGCTTGAACGGGAGATGCGAGCACTTATCAATCATGCAAAGAATAAAATGATCACACATGTGCAGAAAGATTTGAATGGAGACCGTCCTATGAAGCCAATTGATTATTATCTCGATGCTTCAATAATCACAAACGGTCTCAGCAGAGCTTTTTCTACTGGACAGTGGTCCCATCCATATAAGTATAAGGAAAAAATTTCTGGTGTGGTTGCGAACCTTAGACGCTTAAATCCGCTACAAATGACATCAGATTTGAGAAAAACACGTCAGCAGGTCAAATATGACGGGAAGGGAGGAGATGCCAGATTTCCGTAAGTTAAAATTCGTCTGATTTAAAGAAAGTATAGTTCTACAAATGCATATTGTGGTATGTCTGAAAGCCTTCTCTGATAGTGTGTAGTCTGAAATTAACTATTTTACTGACTGCAGAAATCCTTCTCACTGGGGAAAGTTGTGTTTTCTTTCTACTCCTGATGGGGAGAAATGTGGGCTTGTAAAGAATATGGCGATTACTGGACTTGTCTCCACAAATCTGATGGAGCCATTGAAGGATAAGCTTCATAAATGTGGAATGAAGAAGCTTGTAGATGAGGCCTTTTCTGCCTCATGGAAAGGAAAGGATAAAGTTTTTGTGAATGGAGATTGGGTTGGAATGTGTGATGATTCATTATCATTTGTGACAAACCTCAAAAACAGTCGCCGCAGTAAGGGAATCCCACCACAGGTACTCAATGATTCTCCAAACTTTTTTCAGGAAGTAGTCACTGATTTTTATGAAGCTTTTATTCTCTATTACTATCTGGATATTTGTGCGCTAACTTTTTTGTCAGAAATTATAATATTTGCTTGGTGGTTGTCAGTTGTCATGTTTAAGCGTATGCTGAAACATGATGCTCAAGAATTTCCTGTCCAAATTGGGCCATGTTTGTGATTCATCTGCTCATTTTATCTGTTATTGTTTTTAAACTTTTTCTTTACATGTGGTTACTCCTTCAGGTGGAAATTAAATGGGATCGCAAGCATGGAGAAGTTCGTATATTTTCCGATGCTGGGAGAATCCTTAGACCACTTCTCATTGTCGAGAATATAAAGAAGATCAAATTGGTGAAAGGGGATTACACTTTCCAGTCTCTTTTGGATGAAGGAATTGTAGAACTGATAGGGGTCGAGGAAGAAGAGGACTGTCAAACTGCATGGGGCATCAAATATCTTTTTCTTGGAGAAAAAGAACAGCCACCTATACATTATACGCACTGTGAGCTTGACCTTTCATTCCTGTTGGGTTTAAGCTGTGGCATCATTCCATTTGCAAACCATGACCATTCTAAGAGGGTCCTCTTCCAATCTGAGAAGCACTCCCAGCAGGCACTTGGGTTCTCGACTACAAATCCTAATTTTAGAGTAGACACACTGTCGCAGAATCTTTATTATCCACAGAGACCACTATTTAGGACCATGATCTCAGATTGTCTTGGAATTCCAGCATTTCCTCAGGGTCAAAATGGGGCTCTCGCTAAGCCAGAGTATTTTAATGGACAGAATGCCATTGTGGCAGTTAATGTTCACCATGGATACAATCAAGAAGATTCATTGGTGATGAATCGAGCTTCTCTGGAGCGTGGGATGTTCCGAACGGAGCACGTTAGAAGTTACAAAGCTGTAGTTGATAACAAGGAGTTATTTGAGACGAGAAGGCTCAAAGCAAAAGATAGAGTTGATTTTGGTAAAACACAAAGTAAATTTGGTCGAGTTGACAGCTTGGATGATGATGGGTTTCCAAATATTGGTGCAAACTTGACAAGTGGAGATATTATCATAGGTATGCGTGCTGAATCAGGGAAAGATGAGAGCATCAAGCTGAGGCACACGGAGAAAGGGACTGTACGAAAAGTTGTGCTGACTGCAAATGACGAGGGGGAGAACTCTGCTGTCGTTTCTCTGTGTCAGGTTAATACCTCTTTCTCTCTTGTTTTTCAGTTGGAGATAGATCTTTCATTAGGTGTTCAGTTCTGGTTTGCAGAAAAGTACCAAAAAAATAATAATTCTAGTTTGTGAATCCTGTCTTGCAAGGTTTGCTGCTTTATACCCTGTAACATTTGTCATGTTTAGCAATATGTTATGTCTGATCATGCTCCAACTGCCAAACTGAATTTTTGGTTGCAGACTCGGTCACCAGTTCTTGGAGACAAGTTCTCTAGTATGCATGGTCAGAAGGGAGTTGTTGGTCTTTTAGAATCTCAGGAGAATTTCCCATTCACACATCAAGGGATAGTTCCAGATATTGTGATTAATCCACATGCTTTTCCTACTCGACAAACTCCTGGCCAGCTACTTGAGGCAGCTTTAGGAAAGGGAATTGCTCTTGGAGGTTCAGTTAGATATGCTACCCCTTTCAGTACTCCTTCTATCGATGAGATAACAGATCAGTTGCACAGGTAATTAAATATCGTGGTTCCCTCAATCGTATTCATTTTCTTCGAAGATTTTCTTTATCTGTCATGCTTTATTAAGCATTTCGTACTTGCTTTATATATATGTATATGTGTTCTTGATTGATGTTGCAGGGCTGGGTTTTCAAGATGGGGAAGTGAGAGGGTCTATAATGGCCAGAGCGGAGAAATGATGCGTTCTATGATATTCATGGGACCCACATTCTACCAGAGGTTGAATCACATGGCAGAAGATAAAGTAAAATTTCGGAACACTGGCCCTGTGCATCCTCTCACTCATCAACCTGTAACGGATAGGAAACGTTTTGGTGGGGTGAGGTTTGGAGAGATGGAGAGAGATTGCCTTCTTGCCCATGGTGCTTCTGCTAACCTGCATGAACGTCTTTTCACACTCAGTGATTTCTCGCATATGCATGTCTGCAACCAATGTGAAAACTTTGTGAATGTGATACAGCGATCTGTTCAAGGAGCTCGTTCTAGGATCAAGGGTCCTTATTGTCGCTTTTGTGATTCTGCAGAAAATATAGTTAGGGTAAACGTACCATATGGAGTTAAGTTACTTTATCAGGAGCTTTTTAGCATTGGAATTTGCCTCAAGTTTGGCACTGAGCAATGCTGACTTAGAGGGAAGGCCTTTGTTCCTTGAAGTTTAATAAGGCCTTATTTCAGCATATCTTGCGGATTTTGTATTTAGGGGTTTCGGAAAATGCTACTGCAGTAGAAAACTAGTTATGCGATGTTGATATGTAATACGTATACCCTAAACTCTTTTCTGGTAAAACAACACTATATATTAGACTTCTGATTTGTAGTTCAATGTAGTCGTTATAGTAATACCTGCTCGTGATTTTATAGCTTTGTATCTTAGCATTGCTGGGAGGGAAAACAAAAACAGATTGAAGACAACCCATGATTTTTAGGTAACTAATTTCTTTGATTATTTTACAACTTAAAACAAAGACATTCAAAAATAGGATTCAGATACACCTTAAAGGTTTCTGGTGGAGCATATGCATGATGGTCATACCCTGATGCCGTATGACTCCGACTTCATTTGGAAGAAGGAAATGTATAAAAGTGTATGTTAGAGATATGTAAAAAGTATTATATCAACTAACAAGTCAACAAATTCTTTACTAATCTTTCTCTCAATAAACAATCTCATACTTTTATGTATTTTTTTTGGAGGGTAACAAGTATTTTTCATTGCCCGAAGTGATTGAAACTCCTGAGAAAACAAGATAAGTATCAATCTTAAGAAGAAATAAACACTGAAGAAGCTCGTGACGTAGTTGTTTCAAAAGGTTCATATGAGCTTCATGATACTTCAATTGGGCATCTGCATGGTCCTTCATTGCCTGGCCGAAGCCATCTTCTATTTCAGTAGCCGCCCTCTTTTGAGATTCCTTGTATATTGCTCGCTTTGTGTGGTAATTTTCTTCAGCTTGTGACAGCAGTTTTTTAAGACGATCCACCTCGTCTGATATTTGTACAGGTGGCTTCTTTGGTTCTATACACTCAATACAGACAGTAGTCTCACTAAAACCACCTTCTTCATCAGTCCTCTTGTTTGCGACTACTGAGGTGTTTTTGGCCACATGGTGTGATGTTTGTTCCGGTGACTTCTTATGATTTTTAGACGAATGATAGACAGATGTCTCACTGCCAGTACCTTCTTCAGCAGTCGTCCTGTCTGTATTAGACAGTAAAACTAGTCTTTTACAGTTCTCATTATTACCGTTAGGTTTGTCTCTTTCTTTAAGGAATATCCTAGCTAGGTTTATCCCTTTAGGGTTTCTCTATGTCTGGTCCTTATCATTGAACTATAACTATCAATGATGTAACCTCTCTTTGAGGTATCTCTGAATACAAGAACCTTTTATCTTATCTGTTCTTACATCATTAATATCTCTGAACTATTGATACCTCTATCATTTATTATTTCTGTTACATCATTGATGCATCAACATCAACACTGATATTAACTTCATAAATCTCACATAGTATCAGAAGGAAATTAAAACAACTCTCCTGGGATCTGTGTTTCACGTTTCCGCCGTCACTATCATTATCTCATCACAGATTTCATGATGTCTACAACACCTGATCCTAACTCTTCTGAGACTCATTCACATGAAACTGATAACAGTGAACAAACCCCACCCTCAACCTTTGACTTCAACATCTCTACTCTACCCTTTACTACCATCACCACCTTCGTTACAAATAAACTAGATGATTCAAACTACCTTATCTGGAAGAATTAGATGGAATCAATCTTAATATGCACAAATCTATTTGGTTTCATTGATGGCAGCATAGCACCACCGCCTCCTTCTATAATGGTTGGATCTACAGAAGTTCTGAATCCTGAGTACTTGAAGTGGAGAAAATGGGACAGATTTGTCATGAGTTGTTTAAACGCTACCTTCACTCCTTCAGTTTCTTCTGCTATTATTGGTCTCTCTACATCCAAGTAGGTATGGTTTTCCCTAGCAAAAACCTTTTCAGATCAATATGTTGCTAAGAAAACTATGCTTAGAAGTCAGTTACATACTATAAAAAGGGGCTCTTCATCTATGTCTGAATATCTACTTCGTATTAAAGAGATTGTTGATTCACTGGCTTCCATTAATGAACGTGTACCTGAGTCGGATCTAGTGATGTATACCCTGAATGGTGTTGGTAGGGAGTATGACAACTTTGTCATCTCTTCACAAAACAGAGATGTTCCATTTAACTTTGATGAGCTCAGATCTAGACTCATCAACCATGAACAGTGGCTATATACTCAAGATTCTGAGATTACCAAAAGCCTTGACTCAGCTATGAACTCAGCTTTCTTTACCAAAAACACTTTTCAACCCTCTACCTCTAAAGATACATCTCAAAAACCCCATAAAGATACCTCTTTTAACCCTTCTTTCAGACCACCCAAAGATACTTCCCAACCCTTCAAAATGACTGACTTCAGCAATATTACCTGCCAGATCTGTAAAAAGACTGGTCATACAGCTAACAAATGCTTTTATAGATACACCACTTCTAAATCCAACAACAGTCCCAACACAAACAATCCTCCTCAGGAAAATATGTGCCTTCAAGTTCATACAGCCTCCATTTCTGAAGATACTACTTATCCTGCAGCTATTGATTGGATGCCTGACTCAGGTGCAACGGCGCACATGACAAATGATCTCACTGTTCTAAACAACCTATTACCTTATACTGGATCAGACAGTGTCTTAATTGGAAATGGTCAGCATCTACCAATCACAATGATTCATACCTCTGCTTTGCATACTGATACCGCAACATTTCTCCTACCAAATGTGTTGTATGTACCCACTTTACATAGAAACTTGATTTCTGTGGGCAAGTTTACCGATGAGAACTCATGCTCTTTACAGTTTCTACCTTGGGGTTTTCACATTCATGATCTGGCTACTCAACAACTTCTAGATGAAGGGAAGATAAATAGAAGCTTGTATCCAATTACTGCTCAAGTGGTCTCTACAACTCAGACCAATATATCTCTTCAAGCCCCCGCTTCTATCTGGCACAAAAGAATGGGCCACCCATCTCAACAGATCATTCACAAGATGTGTCATTCATCTCAGATTCAAGTCACCAATGATGATGCTACCACCTTATGTCATCCTTGTCAAATGGCTAAGAGCAAAAGATTACCATTCTCTCCTTCTATAAGAGTTACTACTTCTCCATTGGAACTTATCCATTGTGATATTTGGGGACCTGCACCTACCTTGTCCAATCTTGGATATAGGTACTATATATTGTTCATTGATGACTTCAGTAAATTTCATTGGATTTATCCAATGACAACCAGGGATGAGAGTACTGTCTGTTTTAAACACTTCAAGCAGCTGGATGAAAACCTTCTCTCACTGAAGATTAAGACCTTTCAAGCTGATGGAGCTTTTGAGTTGGTTAAAGGTCCACTAAGGAAGTTCTTGGATGAATCAGGCATTACAGTATGCGCTTCCTGTCCACACACACCACAACAGAATGGGGTAGCAGAAAGGAAGCACAGGCACATCACAGAAATGGGGAATACCATGGCATTTCAAGCTTGCACTCCAAGATCATTATGGTATGACTCTTACTTGACTGCCACCTTTGTCATCAACAGAACACCCTCCAAGTTGCTTAGTTATAAAACCCCTTATGAAGTGCTATTTCATAAGAAACCTGACCTTTCAATTCTCAAGGTCTTTGGTTGTACCTGCTATCCTTTCTTAGGTCCTTATACGAAGGATAAACTGAGCCCAAAATCAGCTAAATGCACATTCATTGGTTACAGCTCAATGCACAAGGGATATAAGTGTTATGACAACAATACCAAAAAGATCTTCATTTCAAGGCATGTTGTCTTTGAGGAGTCATCATTCCCTTTTTGTAATTGCATCTCAACACCATCTGAGCCTGACAACACTACCATCACTTTACCCATATCCCTTTCACCAGAATCATTACCTACACCTGATACACCTACTAATACCTCTTGATTTGATAATTCTGGCTCACTTGACAGCACCTCTCCACCTCAATCACCTCCAGATGAGTCATCATCATCACCAGAACCCTCAACTGATATCATTGTGCATCCTCATCCCATGAACACAAGGTCCAAGATGGGTATCTCTAAACCAAAGTTACTGCCTGACTTTGTTACTCATCATTCAGTAGCTCATCCCCTTCATTCAACCTTCATTGGTGAGCTTCAACAAATTAAAGAACCTAAGTCATTCAAAACTGCCTTTCAAAGCCTTGTCGGGAGGCCTTCAATGGATAAAGAGTATAATGCTCTTCAACAAAACAATACTTTGACTTTGGTGGAGTACAATCCTTCGATGAATGTTTTAGGGTGCAAATGGGTATATAAAGTGAAGCTCAACTCAGATGGCACTGTGGAAAGATGCAAATCCAGATTGGTTGCTAAGGGATTTCATCAAGTTGATGGGGTAGATTTCAATGAGACCTTGATCCAGGTGGTAAAAGCAAGCACCATCAGAGTTCTTCTGACTCTTGCTGTCTCTAATGGTTGGCACATGAAACAACTTGATGTCTCCAATGCATTCCTGCATGGAGATTTGAATGAGACAGTTTACATGCATCAACCCCCTGGATATGTTGATCCTACTAAACCCAAACATGTTTGCAAGCTCAATAAGTCCATTTATGGGCTCAAACAAGCTCCCAGAGCTTGGTTTGAGAAATTTAGTAGCTTTCTCATAAATGCTGGGTTCATCATGAGTGATTCTAATCACTATTTATTTCTGTATTTCTCTGGTTTGGAAGTTCTTCTCCTTCTACTTTATGTGGATGATATTATTCTCATTGGAAGCTCTACTGAACTGCTGTCAAGATTTGTTTCTACACTCAACACTTCATTTGCTATGAAGGACCTTGGAGAATTTTACTACTTCTTAGGGATGGAGGTTACTAAGTCCAACCGCAGCAACAATCTACTTCTCACACAAAGAAAATACACTCTTGAACTGCTTGCAAAGACTGCCATGCTCGACTGCAAGCCTTCCCCCACACCTGTTTTAAGTGGCACAAGAGTATATCTTCATGCTGGTGAGTTACTTCCAAATCCATCTGACTATAGAAGCATTGTTGGTGCTCTTCAGTACTTAACACTTACCAGGCCAGATATCACTTTTGCCGTTAACTATGCATCCCCGTTCCTTCATGCACCTACCTTTGAACATATGCTTCTAGTCAAGCGGATCTTGAGATATCTCAAATCTTCACTAGGATCTGGTATTACCATAAGCTCAGGTGACATTACCACTATCTCTGGTTACTCAGATTCGGATCGGGCTGGTTGTCCTGATTCGCGAAGATCAACATCTGGCTACTGTGTCTTTGTCGGCTCTACTCTTGTTTCTTGGCAGTCTAAGAAACAACCAACAGTTTCTCAATCCTCCACAGAAGCAGAATACAAAGCACTCACCTGCCTGGCATCTGAAGTTATGTGGATTGCAACGTTGCTTGAGAAGCTACATGTCTCAGTCTCTACACCATACCATTTGTTCAGTGATAACATTGGACCTCGAGCCTTGGCCATGAATCCAGTCTTTCACGCTCGCACCAAACATATTGAACTGACTTACCACTACATCAGAGACCTTGTTCAATCCGGCATTGTGGATGTTGAATATATCTCTACAGCTCTCCAGATTGTAGACGTTTTCACTAAGGGCTTACCTCTTCCAATCCTTGATGGTCTTAGGGACAAACTGATGCATTTCTGTAACTCTCCTGCCTCAGTTTGAGAGGGAGTATTAGACAGTAAAACTAGTCTTTTACAGTTCTCATTATTACCGTTAGGTTTGTCTCTTTCTTTAAGGAATATCCTAGGTTTATCCCTTTAGGGTTTCTCTATGTCTGGTCCTTATCATTGAACTATAACTATCAATGATGTAACCTCTCTTTGAGGTATCTCTGAATACAAGAACCTTTTATCTTATCTGTTCTTACATCATTAATATCTCTGAACTATTGATACCTCTATCATTTATTATTTCTGTTACATCATTGATGCATCAACATCAACACTGATATTAACTTCATAAATCTCACAGTCTGCAACTTGTGAGGTGTTTGTGTCCTTCATTTGAGATGCTGATTTTTTCTGAATAGTCCTTATGTTCCCTTTTGTCTTATACTAGATTCGTCGTCATATTAACAAACATGGAGTAGTTAGAGAAGATAAAAAGTGTTCCAACGATAATGTGAAGTCACCAAATTTTTTAGAGTAAAACTCATAATAATAATAATAATAATAAAAAAGAAAAAGGGAAAAGATTTTAGATGCACAACTGTTAAATTACAAATTTACAACTTGAATACGAAGATCTAATTAAGGGTAAAATTTACATCATGTAGGGATGAGGCTTTCAAATAAGCCTTCGAAACCATTATTTTCAATGGGAACATATGCATAAAAATGGCAAAGTTAACCACCGAGAAGCATATGTATAAACTTAGGGGTTAGGTCAAAACAAGAACAGCATACATAGGATTGAATCAGAACTGAAACTTGGATTGATTTATGAAACTACATATACCAAAACGTACAAAATTGATTTCAAATGTATTTAAATTCATCTGAAACAAGAAGAAAATACCTTTCTAAAGCCGCAAATTTTTTCACTCTTGGTATGGTATATTCAAGATTGGTAGTCAAGATCCGGCGAGAAATCCCATATATTATATGGGCGAGTAACTTTAGCAGGCTATGTCGGTTGTGTGCAGGCCCAACTTTGTCATTGTATAATTAAACATTGAGATGCACAAGCGAATTTCACTTCCAATCTTTAAACCCTAGGTTCCCTACTGTTTACGAAGAAGAAGCAACAATGCAGAGCATTCCCCAAGAGATTGAAGAAGATATATTAGTAAGGTTACCAGTGAAATCCATCTTACGTTTCAAGTCGGTATGCAAGAGTTGGTATACATTACTTTGTAGTCCTAAATTTGTCAATCATCACCTTACTTTTACCAGCAAAAACCCTAGACTCATGATCAGAAATACTAGCTGCTTGCTCGAAAAAGATATATTTTATTCCGTAGATTATTCATCGATATTTTCAGCATCGTCATCATCGACTACATGCAAGCGTGAAGGAACTGTTCTAATGAAAGATCCAGACGTTGTAAGTACACGTTACATTCAATTTTTTGGATCTTGTAATGGCTTGCTTTGTTTAGGTGTGAATGAGAATCGTAAAATGATTCTTTGGAATCCAAATACTAGAGGAATATATAAGAAAATTATACTGCCGAGCTATTCTTTGGTATGTATGGCAGACAATGTAGTTTGTGTAAGCACGGTGGAATCATTTTATATATGGAGAAGAGTCGGTACTGCCCCTTGTAAGTATTTTAATGCATCAGCAGGTTTGCTTCTGAATGGTGTTCTTGTCATATCCCTTCTTAGCCATAGTCAGGGGTGCCCTTAGTAATTCTGGGGTTGTCTTTAGTTGAAGTCTTATTAGAGTATCTGGCACGTGTGAGCCAAAATCACTCTCTCTCTTTTATTGGTCTGTATTCACCCTTGGACGGGTGTGAAGATTTTATTCAGAAAATTGTTTTTCTTGCCTCTTTGAGGTTCTTCTCAATATCACAGTGTAGATCCTGTGATTTGAATCTCTAATTAGAGCTGTTTGTAGTGTAGATCACTACAAGTGGTATCAGAGCGGGTTTATCCTTGGCAATTATCATGGCAGATGGTACTAGGTTACAGAAATTGGACGAATCTCAGAGAAATATGAGTTTGGAATTGAAGGAAATCCGTGATGAGATGCAGTCGCTTCGCTCTGATAACGCCGAGGTGAAGGCTACTCTTAAGGATCAAGCTGACGCTCTTCAATTGATTCTCCAGCAACTGAAAACTTCTCCGGGTAACTCCTCTGATGCAAATCTTAATCATACGTGGGAAGAAGGCGAACCTGTTACTCCCAACAATTCTACGGGTCGTCAACGAACTCCTCAACAACGTCTACTTCTTAATCCTCGTGTGGGTGAAGGTCAGTTTTCTAGTTACAGACCTAAAATCGATTTTCCTCGTTTTGATGGCACGAACCCGAGAGCTTGGGTCCGTAAATGCAAGAAATACTTCTTTCTCCACCAAATGAATGATGAGGAGAAGGTGAATCTAGCAACCCTGTACTTGGAAGGAAAAGCAGATGTGTGGTTCCAGGATTATCAGATTGGCAAAGGTATTTTATATTGGGAGGATTTCATTATTGATGTTTGCACTAGATTTCAAGAAATAGGCCATGATAATGTTGTAGGTGAATTCAATAAATTAGACCAAACTCATTCAGTTTTGGACTATCAAGAAAAATTTGAAGAACTCAAAGCTTTAATGTTAGCTAAGAACCCTTCCTTAAACGACGATTACTTCATTCATAGTTTTATCAGTGGTCTAAAGGAGGATATCAAACTAGTGGTAGAAATGTTTTCTCCGACTTCTCTACAACAGACTATTTTTTTAGCCAGAAGGCAAGAATGTATCTTAGAGAAAACATCTAAGACTCCACCCAAATACTTCAGTAAGTTTTCGTCTGGTAGCAAACCCTTACTTACCCCTATCAAACCTCCTAATCTAAACCCTCTAGTTACTAATCCCATTGTTACTAGTCCAATAACAAGTCCAAAATTACAGATCGTGAAGAAACTCACATATGCGTAAATGCGTGCCAAGCGAGAAAAAGGCTCGTGTTATGACCGCGATGAGCCTTTTCTAGAGGACATAAGTGTAACAAACAAAGCAATTGTATATGATTATAGCGGATGATGATGATACTTCATGACCTGCAGAAACAAGTTTTTACAGATCCACTCCAACTATCGAAGAATTACAAGAAGACATGGAGATCTCGGTACATGCCTTGGCTGGGTCGATTTCACATACAACCATTAAAATCAAGGGCTTCGTCAAGCAACAAGAGCTCACCATTTTAATTGACAGTGGAAGCACTCATAGCTTCTTAGATACCAAGGTCGCAAGTAAAAGTGGATGTAGGATCGTTCTACACAACCCTTGCAAGTGGCGTAGAATGATGGCAACAAATTGTTAAGCCAAGCACAATGTTCAAAGCATTCACTTGGAGTATGCAAGGTCATCCATTTTCTCATGACTTGCACATTCTAGACCTCTGGGGTATGACATGGTATCGGGTGTGGATTGGATGCGAGAACTCAGTCCTATGGTCTTCGACTTCAAGAAATTATTGATTAAGTTTCAGCACCAGGGTCAGGAAATTGAGCTGATAGGCCTACCAGAAGCAGCCACATTATCTCCTATGTTGGGTTCCTTGCTGAAGAGACTACTGCAAAAAGGCACACAAGGTTTGATTGGTCAATTTTTTTCTCTTCAAGCCAACACTCAACCTGAAATCATAGCACCACCCATTGCTGCAGTTCTGGAGCAATTTCCTACCATTTTTCAGACACCTACAACACTACCTCCTGAAAGAACTCATGACCACCACATCAATCTGATTCCCAATGCTACCCCTCCAAATCTTCTCCCTTACAGAGTTCCATATGTTCAAAAGGGAGTGATTGAGCAACCGGGTGCAAGAAATGCCGGATTCCTAGTAAACAATGTCTACCATAGCCCTTTCGCCTCACCAGTCATCTTAGTCAAGAAGAAAGACGGCGGCTGGCGGTTCTGTGTCGACTATCGTAAGCTGAATGCTATCACTATTAAAGATAAGTACCCCATCCCAGTTATAGAAGAACTATTAGCTGAATTGGCAGGCGCTACTATATTCACCAAACTTGATCTTCTAGCGGGTTATCATCGATTAGGTTTACTTAAATGACATAGCTAAAATCGCTTTTCGTACTCACCACGGTCATTTCGAATTTCGAGTGATGCCTTTTGGTCTTACAAATGGTCCTGCTACTTTTCAGTCCTTCATGAATGATATCTTTAGCCCATACCTTAGAAAGTTCATCTTGGTGTTTTTTCGATGATATACTCATTTATAGTCCAGACATGGCTACTCACTGTGAACATTTGCATATCGTTTTGTCTATTTTGCACAAACATTCCTTGTTTGTTAAGCGCAGCAAGTGTTCCTTCTGCCAACCACAAATGGAGTATCTAGGCCACATAATTAGCAGCAAGGGGGTAGCAGCTGACAGGAAAAATCGCATGTATGTTAAATTGGCCTAGACCAACTACACTTAAAACCTTACGAGGTTTTTCTGGTCCGACAGGTTACTATCGCAGATTTATTAAGGGTTACGGTTTAATTTGTAAACCACTTACCGAGCTCCTCAAAAAGGGCAACTTTGCTTGGACGGATGCTGCCGAGTTAGCTTTTGCACAACTAAAGAAAGTAGTTACTTCTACACCTGTGCTCACTCTGCCAGATTTCACTAAAGAGTTTGAACTGGAAACGGATGCTAGTAATCTAGGAGTGGGAGCCGTATTAATGCAGAGTGGCAGACCAATTGCCTTCTTCAAAGAAAGGTATGGGAGTCCAATATCAGGCCTTATCCACTTATGAAAAGGAGTTGCTGGCAATTGTCTTATCTGTCACCAAATGGAGATCGTATTTATTAGGGTCTCATTTTACGATATTTACGGATCATCAAAGCCTCAGATTTTTTCTGGATCAACAACTGCACACAGTTCTTCAACAGAAATGGATGACTAAATTATTGGGGTATGACTACACTCTTGCTTACAAGAAGGGTTCGGACAACAGGGTAGCTAATGCTCTTTCTAGAGCTAATTGTTCTTCTCTCTCGGCAACAACACCAAAATGGCTTGATGACATCCTCACTAGCTATATAGATGACCCCGTAGCAGCTTGATTTTATTGATTCCTAAACTGACTATCTCTTCCATGCAGATACAGTGATATACCCTTACTAATGGCATATTGAGGTTTCGTGGACGAATTTACATTGGTAAAGTGGGGCTGCTAGACAACAAGTTATGGCAGCTGTCCACTCATCCGCCATTGAGGTCACTCAGGCATGCAAGCCAGCCTACCAACGTGCCAAGACTTACTTTCATTGGCTGGGTATGAAGCGTGATTTAATCCAATTTGTCCAACACCGTGATGTCCGCCAACAACATAAGGTGGAGCACAAGTTACCCGCGGGTCTTCTTCAGCCCCGCGCCCATTCCCGATCAAGCCTCGGAAGCATATAAAGCATGGATTTCATCTCAGGGTTGCCTAAATCGAAGGTCGCGATGTCATTATGGTAATCGTTGACCGTTTCACTAAATACTCTCATTTCATTGCTTTAAGTCATCCCTACACAAAGACAAACCGTAGCAAAACTTTTCATCGATACTGATCCTTAAGCCGCATGGTACTCCCGCCACCATTGTCTCCGATAGAGATCTTTGTTTTCCTTAGTGGGTTTTGGCAAGCCTTGTTCCAGGCTATTGGTACTTCTCTTCACATGAGCACGTCATACCATCCGCAAAACAGACGGCCAAACGGAGCGTGTCAATGCTTGCCCGGAATCGTATTTACGTTGTATGTGTAGCTACAGGCCAACCAAGTGGGTTTCTTGGCTATCTTTGGCGAGTGGTGGTTCAACACCTCTTACCACACTAGTTTGAAACTCACACCGTTTCAAGCTCTATACGGCTACTCTCCTCCACAGTTTGGACTCCATCGACGGGTGGCATTCGTCACTCGTGGTCGATGATTATCTACACCAACGGGGAATAATGACAATGATCCTGCGCCAGAATCTTCTCCATTCTCAACACCGCATTAAACAACAGCCGATAAGCGTAGAACGGAGAGGGTTTTGCAGGTTGGGGATTGGGTTTACTTACGCCCGCAGCCGTATCGTCAAGTGTCTCGTCCAATTACGCAAGACTCTCAAGCCGGGCAAAAGAAATTTTTTGGTCCTTACAAGGTTTTAGAGAAAATTGGAGCGGTGGCCTATCGACTTCAACCGCCCGCTTCTTCCCGCATCCACCCCATTTTTCACGTTTCACGCCTTAAGCAAAAGCTTGGACAAGGGTTATTACCATGATACATCATTACCCAACATTGACAAGGAGGGTTTCTTTAGGGTGAAGCCTCGTCAAGATTCTCAACTCTCGCACCATTTTCAAAGGCCGTCGACCTATTCCATGTGGAGATACAATGGTCTCATACGGCGGAAGGAGATACATCCCGGGAGGACGTAGCCGCCATCAAATCCTCTTTTCCCAAGTTCATCCTTGAGGACAAGGATGCTCTGTAGGAGCTTTGGGCATTTGTCATATCCCTTCTTAGCCATAGTCGGGGTGCCCTTAGTAATTTCGGGGGTTGTCTTTAGTTGAAGTCTTATTAGAGTATCCGGCACGTGTGAGCCAAAATCACTCTCTCTCTTTTATTGGTCTGTATTCACCCTTGGACGGGTGTGAAGATTTTATTCAGAAAATTGTTTTTCTTGCCTCTTTGAGGTTCTTCTCAATATCACAGTGTAGATCCTGTGATTTGAATCCCTAATTAGAGCTGTTTGTAGTGTAGATCACTACAAGTGGTGTCGAGCAGGTTTATCCTTGGCAATTATCATGGCAGATGGTACTAGGTTACAGAAATTGGACGAATCTCAGAGAAATATGAGTTTGGAATTGAAGGAAATCCGTGATGAGATGCAGTCGCTTCGCTCTGATAACGCCGAGGTGAAGGCTACTCTTAAGGATCAAGCTGACGCTCTTCAATTGATTCTCCAGCAACTGAAAACTTCTCCGGGTAACTCCTCTGATGCAAATCTTAATCATACGTGGGAAGAAGGCGAACCTGTTACTCCCAACAATTCTACGGGTCGTCAACGAACTCCTCAACAACGTCTACTTCTTAATCCTCGTGTGGGTGAAGGTCAGTTTTCTAGTTACAGACCTAAAATCGATTTTCCTCGTTTTGATGGCACGAACCCGAGAGCTTGGGTCCGTAAATGCAAGAAATACTTCTTTCTCCACCAAATGAATGATGAGGAGAAGGTGAATCTAGCAACCCTGTACTTGGAAGGAAAAGCAGATGTGTGGTTCCAGGATTATCAGATTGGCAAAGGTATTTTATATTGGGAGGATTTCATTATTGATGTTTGCACTAGATTTCAAGAAATAGGCCATGATAATGTTGTAGGTGAATTCAATAAATTAGACCAAACTCATTCAGTTTTGGACTATCAAGAAAAATTTGAAGAACTCAAAGCTTTAATGTTAGCTAAGAACCCTTCCTTAAACGACGATTACTTCATTCATAGTTTTATCAGTGGTCTAAAGGAGGATATCAAACTAGTGGTAGAAATGTTTTCTCCGACTTCTCTACAACAGACTATTTTTTTAGCCAGAAGGCAAGAATGTATCTTAGAGAAAACATCTAAGACTCCACCCAAATACTTCAGTAAGTTTTCGTCTGGTAGCAAACCCTTACTTACCCCTATCAAACCTCCTAATCTAAACCCTCTAGTTACTAATCCCATTGTTACTAGTCCAATAACAAGTCCAAAATTACAGTCTGTGAAGAAACTCACATATGCAGAAATGCGTGCCAAGCGAGAAAAAGGCCTGTGTTATGACTGCGATGAGCCTTTTTCTAGAGGACATAAGTGTAACAAACAGCAATTGTATATGATTATAGCGGATGATGATGATACTTCACAGCCTGCAGAAACAAGCGACAGATCCACTCCAACTATCGAAGAATTACAAGAAGACATGGAGATCTCGGTACATGCCTTGGCTGGGTCGATTTCACATACAACCATTAAAATCAAGGGCTTCGTCAAGCAACAAGAGCTCACCATTTTAATTGACAGTGGAAGCACTCATAGCTTCTTAGATACCAAGGCTGCAAGTAAAAGTGGATGTAGGATCAGTTCTACACAACCCTTGCAAGTGGCAGTAGCTGATGGCAACAAATTGTTAAGCCAAGCACAATGTTCAGCATTCACTTGGAGTATGCAAGGTCATCCATTTTCTCATGACTTGCACATTCTAGACCTCGGGGGGTATGACATGGTACTGGGTGTGGATTGGATGCGAGAACTGCGGTCCTATGGTCTTCGACTTCAAGAAATTATTGATTAAGTTTCAGCACCAGGGTCAGGAAATTGAGCTGATAGGCCTACCAGAAGCAGCCACATTATCTCCTATGTTGGGTTCCTTGCTGAAGAGACTACTGCAAAAAGGCACACAAGGTTTGATTGGTCAATTTTTTTCTCTTCAAGCCAACACTCAACCTGAAATCATAGCACCACCCATTTTGCAGCTTGGAGCAATTTCCTACCATTTTTCAGACACCTACAACACTACCTCCTGAAAGAACTCATGACCACCACATCAATCTGATTCCCAATGCTACCCCTCCAAATCTTCGCCCTTACAGAGTTCCATATGTTCAAAAGGGAGTGATTGAGCAACTGGTGCAAGAAATGCTGGATTCCGAAGTAATACTTTTGACCATAGCCCTTTCGCCTCACCACATCATCTTAGTCAAGAAGAAAGACGGCGGGCCCGCGTTACGTGTCGACTATCGTAAGTGAATGCTATCACTATTAAAGATAAGTACCCCATCCCAGTTATAGAAGAACTATTAGCTGAATTGGCAGGCGCTACTATATTCACCAAACTTGATCTTCTAGCGGGTTATCATCAGATTAGGGTTTAATTAAATGACATAGCTAAAACTGCTTTTCGTACTCACCACGGTCATTTCGAATTTCGAGTGATGCCTTTTGGTCTTACAAATGGTCCTGCTACTTTTCAGTCCTTCATGAATGATATCTTTAGCCCATACCTTAGAAAGTTCATCTTGGTGTTTTTCGATGATATACTCATTTATAGTCCAGACATGGCTACTCACTGTGAACATTTGCATATCGTTTTGTCTATTTTGCACAAACATTCCTTGTTTGTTAAGCGCAGCAAGTGTTCCTTCGGCCAACCACAAATGCAGTATCTAGGCCACATAATTAGCAGACAAGGGGTAGCAGTGACCGGAAAAAAATCGCATGTATGTTAAATTGGCCTAGACCAACTACACTTAAAACCTTACGAGGTTTTCTGGGTCTGACAGGTTACTATCGCAGATTTATTAAGGGTTACGGTTTAATTTGTAAACCACTTACCGAGCTCCTCAAAAAGGGCAACTTTGCTTGGACGGATGCTGCCGAGTTAGCTTTTGCACAACTAAAGAAAGTAGTTACTTCTACACCTGTGCTCACTCTGCCAGATTTCACTAAAGAGTTTGAACTGGAAACTGATGCTAGTAATCTAGGAGTGGGAGCCGTATTAATGCAGAGTGGCAGACCAATTGCCTTCTTCAGCAAAGGTATGGGAGTCCAATATCAGGCCTTATCCACTTATGAAAAGGAGTTGCTGGCAATTGTCTTATCTGTCACCAAATGGAGATCGTATTTATTAGGGTCTCATTTTACGATATTTACGGATCATCAAAGCCTCCGATTCTTTCTGGATCAACAACTGAACACAGTTCTTCAACAGAAATGGATGACTAAATTATTGGGGTATGACTACACTCTTGCTTACAAGAAGGGTTCGGACAACAGGGTAGCTAATGCTCTTTCTAGAGCTAATTGTTCTTCTCTCTCGGCAACAACACCAAAATGGCTTGATGACATCCTCACTAGCTATATAGATGACCCTGTAGCAGTTTATTGGATTCCTAAACTGACTATCTCTTCCATGCAGGATACAGGATATACCCTTACTAATGGCATATTGAGGTTTCAGGGACGAATTTACATTGGTAAAGCTGGGGCTGCTAGACAACAAGTTATGGCAGCTGTCCACTCATCCGCCATTGGAGGTCACTCAGGCATGCAAGCCAGCTACCAACGTGCCAAGACTTACTTTCATTGGCTGGGTATGAAGCGTGATTTAATCCAATTTGTCCAACACTGTGATGTCTGCCAACAACATAAGGTGGAGCACAAGTTACCTGCGGGTCTTCTTCAGCCCCTGCCCATTCCTGATCAAGCCTGGAAGCATATCAGCATGGATTTCATCTCCGGGTTGCCTAAATCTGAAGGTCGCGATGTCATTATGGTAATCGTTGACCGTTTCACTAAATACTCTCATTTCATTGCTTTAAGTCATCCCTACACACAGCAAAGACTGTAGTAGCAAAACTTTTCATCGATACAGTCCTTAAGCTGCATGGTACTCCTGCCACCATTGTCTCCGATAGAGATGTTGTTTTCCTTAGTGGGTTTTGGCAAGCCTTGTTCCAGGCTATTGGTACTTCTCTTCACATGAGCACGTCATACCATCCGCAAACAGACGGCCAAACGGAGCGTGTCAATGCTTGCCTGGAATCGTATTTACGTTGTATGTGTAGCTACAGGCCAACCAAGTGGGTTTCTTGGCTATCTTTGGCAGAGTGGTGGTTCAACACCTCTTACCACACTAGTTTGAAACTCACACCGTTTCAAGCTCTATACGGCTACTCTCCTCCACAGTTTGGACTCCATCAGACGGGTGGCATTCGTCACTCTGTGGTCGATGATTATCTACACCAACGGGGAATAATGACAACAGTCCTGCGCCAGAATCTTCTCAACTCTCAACACCGCATTAAACAACAGGCTGATAAGCGTAGAACGGAGAGGGTTTTTGCAGTTGGGGATTGGGTTTACTTACGCCTGCAGCCGTATCGTCAAGTGTCTGTCCAACTACGCAAGACTCTCAAGCTGGCAGCAAAATTTTTTGGTCCTTACAAGGTTTTAGAGAAAATTGGAGCGGTGGCCTATCGACTTCAACTGCCTGCTTCTTCCCGCATCCACCCCATTTTTCACGTTTCACAGCTTAAGCAAAAGCTTGGACAAGGGTTATTACCACAGACATCATTACCCAACATTGACAAGGAGGGTTTATTTAGGGTGAAGCCTGTCAAGATTCTCAACTCTCGCACCATTTTCAAAGGCCGTCGACCTATTCCACAGGTGGAGATACAATGGTCTCATACAGCGGAAGGAGATACCTCCTGGGAGGACGTAGCTGCCATCAAATCCTCTTTTCCCAAGTTCATCCTTGAGGACAAGGATGCTCTGTAGGAGCCGGCATTTGTCATATCCCTTCTTAGCCATAGTCAGGGGTGCCCTTAGTAATTCTGGGGTTGTCTTTAGTTGAAGTCTTATTAGAGTATCTGGCACGTGTGAGCCAAAATCACTCTCTCTCTTTTATTGGTCTGTATTCACCCTTGGACGGGTGTGAAGATTTTTACCCAGAAAATTGTTTTTCTTGCCTCTTTGAGGTTCTTCTCAATATCACAGTGTAGATCCTGTGATTTGAATCTCTAATTAGAGCTGTTTGTAGTGTAGATCACTACAGTTCTTCATTGGTTGGGCACCATCTTCGAGCACGAATCCTCCAAGGCCATAGCTGCTTTTAATATTAGCAGTGAGAAGTTTGTGAATATGCATTTTCCAGAAGAAACTATAATGTTACATCCAGATGGTAGTTGTAATCTCAAAGTGTTGGGAGATTCCCTTTGCTTAGTTTGTGGTGTTCCTAATGTTCGACTTGATGTATGGGTCCTGCAGAACTATGGAGTAACAGAATCTTGGGTTAAGAAATTCACCACTACCCAAGTACAAATTACTTCACTTCCTTCTTTTTTGAAGTTCTTTTGCATTTTTGAAAATGGTGAGATTCTAGTACACACTTACGAAGGTTTCATTTTATACGACCAAGAAAAGGACAGATTTAGGTTGCTGAATATCAATGGTACCAATGATAGATTGAATTCTATTAATTCAGAGAGTTATGTAGAGAGCTTAGTTTCACCAACTTGTAATCGTAATTTATGCATTTAGCTTCAATGAATTTTTGTATAGTATTCTTCTCTGGCATAATCCTTTGGAAAGATGTTTTCAGGTAGTCTGGGGTTGTAAATGCTCAAGAGGACTACATTATGTACCTTTTATTTTAAATGTTCGAATGTCAGATATTTTCTACTTGTTTGATTTAGATAATTTAGCATGAATTCTCTCCATATTTGATCACAAAATTTTTTCACCGAATGGGCAACATGTATTTGATTTTAAGGTCGAAGCTTCATTTTTTCGATACATTAACCTGTGCTTCTTTTCCTCTCCCGATGATTTACAGATCACAACAATTCAAGAAAAAAAACAACATTCCTCTACATGTATCTATAGAAGATCAAAAGGCTAGCTATACAATTTCCAAACTTATAGGAGTTTCATCCAAATATTTATACACTGGTGAACATACTAACAACATTTAACCCATCCCTAAATCTTTCTTCTCGTTTTTCTCTAAACCTACTTTTGTTCTTGATTTCTTACAAATTTCTTCAATGTTTTCTTTTTCCTACTTGTGACTAACAACAACTTCTCCGTATCTTATACTCTTAGCGTAGTCATCAGAGTAGACTATCTTTCAGATCAACCCTTTGGTGTTGGCTCCCACTTGGAATGAACCAGCAACATCTCAGTGTCTTCTAATTTTGTTCTCAGACTGATTCTGATTTAATATTTATTTATTTTTTGGCAATGGACTTTGCAGCATGAGTTTTGCGTCTCCATGGCATATACCACTCAGTTAACTCACATAATGTCACACAAGATTTTCGTAAGCAGACTGGAATATTTCCAAAAAATACAGCTACCCTGCAATTGAAGGGGGTCTAAAATAGAAGGGAATCATAATACATGATTTTCCTTACTTTTCAGTGGCTCATATGAAAATCGTGTGGCCCGAAATCTGCTTCATGGCTCACATGACTAAAAATCTACAACACACCCCTGAATTTACTAGAGTGATCCAAAATCTTCCATTTCATTTGAAAATCTGCAGGAGCCAAAAACTTCTATTGTAATGCAAACTCTATCAAGTGACCTAAGTATCCCAATGTAACTTGAAAGGTCTGTAAGACTCTAACTGTTACCCAATATTTTTACCACGTAATTCAATATTTACCTCTACTTGTAATTCAAAAAACAACTTCTCAGTATCTTCTGATTGTGTGAAATGTAAGTACTTGTTTGCAGAATGGGGGTTGGTGTGATGAATCAAAACTTACATGGTCGGATTCAGAAACAAAATACAATGGCCTCATAAGATTAACTCCGTTGAATTCTATCCGGTACAAAAAGTGCGTAATCTTATATCATATGGGCGAGTAATTTGGGATAAACCCGTGGAATTTCCTCCATCTTCTGATGAGAAAATTTTTGATGGGGGCGTTTTGGGGCATGGGGGACCAATGATATGGTGACACATGCACTTGATATCAATGGATTTTGTTTCCAAAAACACCGACACCAATTAAGAAAACAAATTTTCTCTCCACAAATAAACTTCTTTTATATTTTTGGAAACAAAATCCATTGATATCAAGTGCATGTGTCACCATATCATTGGTCCCCCATGCCCCCTTCAAAAAATGCCCCCATCAAGCGTTAGGCTTTCTACATTCCAAGAGATAATTTCTCACATTACAACAAAAAAAATAGACCCAAAATAAAAACAGGAAAACCATCAAACAGATGAATGAAGATCCCTGCATTCAGAATTGAAAGCATGTGGATTTCTTGCCGCAGTTTTCATTAGTTGTCTGATAAGTTCATTTTCACCAGTACCTTTTGCCGTTAAGGACAACTGAGTTTTAGAATTTAAACAAACAACTTGCTGATGCTCTTGAAAAACTTGTTACCTCTACCATAACTTCTTTTTCACTTTTGGCATTTACTAAGCGTAAATCGAATCATAATGAACAGTCATCATCTGCAAAGCATCTGCATTCTTTAAAATCAGTTCCACCCACCTCATCTCCCTTGGATTACCAGCAAATTGCTGGAAGCAAACTGATCTTAGGTGTGTAAACAAACATCCAGAAGTCGAAACTATATACTTTTTAGGTTAGAAGAGAAGATAGAAGAGACTTTAACGTGTTTTATTATGAACTGAATTGTACAAAACTTATCAAAGAAATACAAAGTATTTATACACAAACTTCCTTGATCTGCAAGGAAAGTGTGTTTCCTAACTAAGTCTAAATTCCTAAAAATACAATGTTACTGGAACACAGGACACCGTGTGTTATTTTACACACGGAACATATGATACGTTAACACCCTCCCGCAAGCGCAACGGGTTATCCTGAACCGTTAGCTTGAACCGTAAAAGAGAAAACCGATCTTTAGAGAGTGGTTTTGTAAATATATCTGCGATTTGATCTTTAGAGGATATAAAACGAACATCAAGAAGTTTGGAAGCCACTTGATCACGAACAAAATGATAATCGATTTCTATATGCTTCGTCCGAGCATGAAATATAGGATTAACTGTGAGATAAGTTGCACCAAGATTGTCACACCATAATATTGGAGGAGAGCGTGTAGAAATTCGAAGCTCCGAAATGAGTGATTGAATCCACATAATTTCAGCAGTAGCAATAGCAAGTCCCCGATATTCAGCTTCAGTACTAGAACGAGAAACTGTTTTCTGTTTACGAGCACTCCAGAGATAATATTTCCACCTAAATAGACACAATATCCACTAGTAGAACGACGATCATCAAGAGAACCAGCTCAATCCGAATCAAGTATATGCACTGAAAGATAATTGTAAAGAAGGGGATGGCCGAAGAAGGATACCAAAGGTACTTGTATGCTTGAGATAACGAAGAATACGCTTAACTAAACCCCAGTGAAACTCGGTAGGAGCATGCATAAATTGACAAACTTTATTGACAGCAAATGCAAGATCTGGACGAGTAAATGTTAAATATTGCAATGCTCCAACAATACTACGATATTCAAAAGAAGATCGTTAATAAAGTACTACGATCAAGAAATATCACGTAAGTACTCAATGGAGTGGTAATTGGTTTGACTCCATCCATTTTTGCTCGAATAAGAAGATCATGAGCATAACGTTGTTGAGAAAGAAATAAACCCGAAGAAGTACGAATTGCCTCGATACCGAGAAAATAAGACAATTGACCAAGATCTTTAATTGCAAATTCTTGTTGTAAACGAGTGAGAATAGAGGCAATACACCTGTAGGATTGGAGCCAAGTGACAATAATGTCATCCACATAGACCAACAAATGAATAACACCATGAGTCCCATTGTAAACAAACAACGACGAGTCACACTTGGAAGTAACAAACCCAATTTGTAGCAAAAAGGTACTAAGTCTATGGTACCATGCACGAGGAGCCTGTTTAAGCCCATAAAGGGAACGATGTAACTTGCAAACATGTGTAGGAAAACGAGAGTCAACATAACCTCGGAGGTTGTTTCATGTACACCTCTTCTTGAAGTTCTCCATGTAAGAAAGCGTTTTGTACATCAAGTTGATGAATAGGCCAATTGGAAGATAAAGCCAATGTAAGGATAATACGTATAGTACACGGTTTGACAACCGGACTAAACGCCTCGAGTAATCAATTCCTCTTGTTGATTGTAACCCTTTGCAACCAAAGCGAGATTTGCGACGTGCAATTGTACCATCAGATTACGTTTGATTCGAAAAACCCATTTACATCCAATAACATTCATAGAAGGATCATATGGAACTAATGACCACGTACCATTTCAAGTAATGCATTGATCTCGCCATCTGGAGGATGTACGCCATTGTGGATCTTTATGAGCTTGAGAAATACAAGTAGGTTCAAGAGTTGAATCACACACGAGAGCATATTTTGAATTTGGTTTAAAAATACCATCTCTAGCCCTTGTAACCATTGGGTGTGTGGTAAGAGCAGGTATTGTCATAGACGTGGAAGTATTAGCAAGTGGACACTGTTGCAGGAGGAGACATTGTGATGATTGCTGGTGCTGTGGCCGAAGTAGATGTGGTGACAGATGACGAAAACTGTAGCTGATCGTTAGCAGAATGATGGACAGGTGCTGTCAGCGCATTATTAACAAAAGCAGGAGGCGGCTGTAGCTGATGATTGACAGAATTAATTGTCGGCTCATCATTAACAAAGGCAGGTAGCGGCTCATTACGAACAATAGTAGGTGCTGTCGACTCATTATTAACAAAAGCAGGTGCTGTCAGCTGCTGTGAACACTGACGAACTATAGGTTGTCTAATGAAAGTTGATGCCGGCTGTAGCTGCTGTGACAGCATCGGAGAGACAGAGGAACAAGTAGAAGAAACCAGAGGTGAAGAAACCGATAAGGAAGAGGGTGGAGTTACTCGTGAAGCGCCGATGCCTGGCGAAGGTGATGATGCGGACGCAAAGGGAAAGGTAGTCTCATCAAAGACAACATGACGACTAACGTATATTCGACCGTAGGAATATGAAAACACTTGTAACCTTTGTGAGAAGGACTATAGCCAATAAAAACACAAGGAGAGGAGAGAGGATCCATTTTATGAGATCTATATGGACGCAAGTGAGGATAACATAGGCAACCAAATACACGAAGAGAAGTGTAATCGTGTGGAGACCAAAAAGAGCTTCATATGGAGAAAAATTATTAACGGAAGTCGAAGGGACACGATTCATCAAATAGCAAGCAGTGTAAAACGAATCATACCAATAAGAGGACTAAGCATTTAAGCCATATTTAGGATAGTAAGACCAGTTTCACGAATATGACGATGACGACGTTCAACCAACCCATTTTGCTCGAGAAGTATGTGGGCATGAAAAACGATGAAAAATTCCAAGTTTCGGAGATGCGGAGTGAGTTTACGATACTCAGCAAGAAGATTATCGATTGAAATATTTTTATCTTTCGATGAAAAAGATTTTCAACATGCTTTTGGAACAAAAAGAATATAGAAAAAACTTCAGATTTTTTGAGACATTGGAAACATCCAAGTAAAACGACTATATGCATCAATAAATATGACATAATATTTGTATCCTTCATTAGATAAAATATGAGAGGGTCCCCATACATCGGAGATAATTAAATCTAATGGATTCAAATAAATAGTTGTACCGGATTTAAATGGTAACTTATGACTCCTATGCTCATGACAAGAAGAACAAAAACTAATTGTTTGGTTTGAAACTGGAAGAGAAAACCGAGAAATGACTTTGCGAATCGTGCGCATCATTGGATGACCCATTCTAGCATGCCAGGGCTTGTAAACTAGCACGTTCTCCAATACAAGCTTGAGGAGATTGAGATGAAGCATCAAGTTGATAGAGACCACCCTTCCTACTCGCGAAGAAGAACCTTCCCGGTACATCGATCTTTCACAAGAAAAAAATTTGGATGAAATTCAAATAATACATTATTATCAGTTGTAAGACGAGAAATGATAATAGATTGTGAGAGATTTTTGGCGCAAAGAGAACATTACGAAGTTGCAACTTAAGATTGGGTGTTCCTAAAATAGAGGAACCAACAGTAGAAATTGGTATAGAAGAACCATTACCCATCTGTATTTGATCAGGACCAGTATACTCAGTAGGAAATTGACGACGAGAAAAATCATTGGTGATGTGATCCGTAGCACCGCTGTCAGGCGTCCACGAAGGTGATGGTAGAAGTCCGGGTCCATAAGCAGCATAAGCCCGTGGTACAGAGGATGGTGGTTGACGCTTGGGAGGACGGAAACTTCTGTCATATCGATTCCAACAATTGGGGGCTTCATGATTTTTACGTCCACACAGCTGACACTTAATAGGTGACGCTTCAAAACTAGGAGGCCCAAAACCGGGAGGCCCATGTTGGTGTTCAAAACGAACAGGCCCATTCTGATTGTCACGTTGGGTTTGGGCTTTGTTACTCGTACTTCCAGAAACGCGAGACTGGGAAAAATTTGCAGGGGATGTATACGAACCAGCTGTTGAAGAAGACCGCGATGGATGTTGTCGGAACTGTGAAGCTATATTAGCAACTGGCTGAGAGTTCATCGTCTTTGTTTGCTGATCGATACGTAGTTCAAAAGTCATGAGAAAAGTGAGAAAATCTTCCACAGTCAACGAGCTCATTGTGGTAGTTAACGACGTAACAATAGCATCATAGGAGCTATCCAAGCCAGCAAGAAGACAATGGCGAAATTCCTTGTCTGTAACGGTGGTGTTGGCAGCAGCAAGACTGTCAACCAAGTCGCGAGCATGATCAATGTAGGCACGCATAGTTTGAGACCCTTTCTTGAGTGCACGCAGTTCACAGTGAAGGTGATGGATTTGAGCATCGGATTTAGAAGCATACAAAGATTCAAGAGAGGTCCAGATTTCTTTTGCTGTAGTAAGACGATGAACATGACGGAAAACAGAAGGTGTAAGAGAAGAGAACAACCAACTTACTAGGATTTTATCCTGTTTTATCCAAGACAGAAACGCCGGTGTAGGGACTGCACCATCAACGGGAGAAGGAGGACAAGGTGTTGTACCAGTAATATGACCATCAAGATCATAACCTTGGAGATACGGCAGGAATTGAGCGCGCCATAATGAGTAATTAGTTTCATCTAGTTTGACCGTGATGATGTGATGAGGTTGCGAAAACTGGATTGATGACATAACAGAAGATTGTAGAGAAGATATAGTTGACGATTCGGTAGATATAATAGAAGAGGATCGGCTAACCTAATGATACCAAGTCGAAACTATATACTTTTTAGGTTAGAAGAGAAGATAGAAGAGACTTTAACGTGTTTTATTATGAACTGAATTGTACAAAACTTATCAAAGAAATACAAAGTATTTATACACAAACTTCCTTGATCTGCAAGGAAAGTGTGTTTCCTAACTAAGTCTAAATTCCTAAAAATACAATGTTACTTGGAACACAGGACACCGTGTGTTATTTTACACACGGAACATATGATACGTTAACACCAGAAGTCACAGTATCAAGCGCCAAACTATCATCTTGATCGTCATAGGCGTTTTCCCCAACGTCAGACACATCTCCTTCGTCTTCATCGCCGTGGTTGTTTTCTCCCTCATCGGTTGAGTCGCTATTATTGTCATCATCCCCATCATCCTCGGCATCGTCACTGCCATTCTCATTGTCCTCATCACTGTCTTCTTGCTCGTCATTAATAAACTGGAATCCAGATTGATATTGAAATAACAAAAAGATGTTAAATGAAATGATAAAATTACTACAGATTCATCCAATGACAATGACTAATAAATGTAAGCCCAAAACTTATATGTTCTTATCTATCCAATGAAAAGATGCAGTATCATTAGTTCTGAATACTTGCCTCATCAAATACGAGCGACTCCAGATTAGGTACTGCTGCGAGCAATGCAATTAGTCCTTGATCAGTGGTCAGATTATCAGATATTCTTAACATTTTGACATTATGAAACGTTACCAAACTGTTAAACAGGTCGGATTCAGTTTAGATAGCTTAAATATAACAAGGAGATAGCAACAAAAAAGTCAATCACAAGGAGGGAGATTAAACCATATAAGTAGAGAGACACTATGAAACTAATATCAGCAAGTAAGAATACCTGTAGGGTTAGATCACTGACACAAAGACATTTTACATGTGCAATGGCTAGAAGTAACCGACTTATTTCTGCACCGTCTTTTTCAGACTTAAAGTTAACAACTGCTTCGACCAGTGATGGAAAGCTAGACAACACATATTCTTTTGCAACATTAGCCAAGTAGGTGAATGTCACAAGACTTGGTGTATGAATTTTGAGAGCACAGTCTCGTAAAGCATCATCCCTTATGCGATTCCAACTTTCAATTTTCAAGAGCTTCAGTGTAGGAATCGATATACAGAAATTATATATACCAAATTTGCAGAATTCGAGAATCAGGTCTTCAAGGACAGGAGAATTTGAAAAGAATTCCGTATTCCAGCACTCATCGCTGAACTCAAATCCACAAAGTTTAAGGCGCTTGAGTCTTGGAATAGAGATATATTTAGGGAAGGTGATATTAGGGTGTAATCTTAACTCCAATGATGTCAGTGATTTACAAGTAAAAAGAGATGGAGGAATAAATAAGGGCTGTGTTTGGTGTAAGTATAGCTTGAGCTCTGTAACGTTACCCCTTATAACAGTAGAGATCCAAGAATGAAGCCGAGATTGATTCAAGTGTTCATACCAGCAGAGAACGAACTTGTCTATATTGGAGGAATTATGGCGATGCAATGTTCCGTCAACAAAATCCATGAATTTCTCTGTCTCGGAAAAAGTGGGGGTGTAATTTGTACTCTGAAGATGAAGGATGGGGACAGTGGTCCAGATGGTGTTCCATCTTTTAGATATTACACTAGTACGAGCAACATCCTTGATGCGAAGAAAAGAAAGGATATGGTGAAGAAGAGAGTCTGGTAGATTACTGATCCTATCTGCCGCTGCCTCCCTCATATTTATACCTCCCTTCCCCGTTCAGTCTTAAGTAGACTCTTAAAGAATCACACAAAGAAAAGTAAAACAAGAAAAAGAAAAACAATTAGTTAAAATCTTCATTCCACACTTAATGAAATCTCCAATTATGATTTACATCTACAAATTATTCTCATTTAAAGTAATACTCCAGACTATTTTGTTATTTGATTTATAAACCCTAAAGTATCTAGAATTAATGAATCTGATAACTGGGGATTGGAGATACAAAGACATGATAATAATACAGCTAAAACCAGGTACAGAAATTTCAACCACATCCAAATGCAAAAACCCCTGTTAATCTTCTTCTCCTAGGGGTCATCTCAATTGACTCCAATAAAATCGAATCAAAATATCAATTGAAAAACAATGTAAAGTGTTTCTGGTATCACCAGTCATCATCTCGAATTAGAAGTTAGAACAAAGAAATGTTAAAAAACAATGTAAAATGTTATCTAGGACTAGAATCATCATCTCTATTCAAATACCAAGATTTCATTTGAAAATTTTAAACTAATAATTAGAACAAAGAAATAAAAAACTGGATTCATAAGTTATTAGAAAAATACCATAAATCGTCCGTAATAACAACGCTGATTCCGGTGTGATTTCCCTTCAATCAATAGACTTGAGAGTGCACTCAAGAAAGTGGAAAGTGAATTGGAAAGAAAAGAAGAGGACGTCGTTTGTGTTTTACTCTTCTTTTCTCTTAATGGGCCTTCTCATTAACTCCATATCCATTAGCTTCTATGCGGGGCTGGCCCCGGCTTGTTTGTTTGGTGAGTGTTTGTAGCTGCAAAATTGCTTTTTCTTATATGGAAATCCGTACCCTCCATAATAAACTGGTATACCCATTAGCAGCCATGCAAAATGCACTCTATTTCAAAAAACTACGACATCCAGATCGATTCACTGGCTTTACGAGTCTACATTTGCTTCGATGGGAGTTATTAACATGGATTGTACTTTTGCGATTGTTCTTTCTTCTTGGAGTCTTTGGTGGTCCTTCTGGCTGTCGTATCTCCTTTTTGCAGTTCATACTTCATGCATTGTGGTTCCTATTTAAATTAAAGAGGGAGGATTCCTTCAAGTTTTTATTCTCACATTTTGGACGTATTTTCCGTGAATAAAAACTAAAACGTTGTGCATTTGAATCTAATATTTTGGAAATATTAATTTCATCTTACAAAGTTATAGGCTCGCACCAAAAATAAGTACATTCTGAAAATGCTTTATGAAATGTTTTATTTATCAATAAAAAAAAAAGAGTATGCTCTTCTAGACTCTTGATTAATCCGACACTATTTTACCAAGTCTTCTACGCTTAGCGTAGTCATCAAAATAAAGTATCTTCTGCATCAACGGACAAAACTTCTCAACCTTTTAGTGTTGGCTCCCACTTCGAACGAACCAAAATTAAAACAATTATCGTCAGGGATATCTATTGGCAATGACAATAATAACATGTATACAATATTGAAGCTGGGTTAGCTCCATTTCCAAAACACAGAAAAAAAAACAACACTTCTCCCTTATATTTTCCTTCTTCTCTATTGTTCTTTTCGAAACCTATGTAGCCGCAGGATAACCTACAACCACCTCCTTATGATAATTCCTAGATTTAAACATATTAATTTCATCCAAAATTTTAAAATTTCATAGTAAAATAGACACAAGGATTTTATGTTGTTCGATCCATAATGGGATCTACATCCACGGGTTGTTTCCACATTTCGCCCCTTTTTTATGGAATATTGCTTGAAGAGCGATCTTTAAAAAAAAAATCTTTCTTAGTGTAGTTCTTGGAGCGAGATGCGTCGTGCTTGAATGAATGGTTGCGAGCTTTCTGAACTTTGACCTTTGTTGTTGAAGGAACTGTGAGAAAGAATACTTTTTGCTTCAAAAGTATATACTCGTCCTTATTCTTTTGTGAAGTTCCAAGCTTTTAAGTAATAATAAGTGTCATTCGAAGTATACGAAGTATGATGTATGTGTGAAGCATGAAGTATGAAGTATGAATTATTGAATTATAAGAAGTATCGATCCTTGAAATATAAGAAGTATCCGCGATTAACAATCTTCAAGAAGTATGAATAATAAGAAATCCGAAGCATATAAAGTATTATCTATTGACTTATGTGATATAATAATCCATTCCCGAAGTATAACATGAGAAATATCGGATGCGAAGTATAAATAATAAGAAGTATCGATCTTCGAATGCCTATATTATAGTATTACGAACAAATCATAAAAAACTACTACTCCTTGTTCACTTCCCATGTTGTGATGCATTAATAAGAATTTAAATTAGTATTCAAAATTTCAAGGGTCAAAAGGTTTCATTTATGTGCAAGTTCAAATCATTTCGTTTGTTTGATTTTCGTTGTATGACTTGTTTCGTCTCATTTGATAGATACTCCCATGGAAATGGTTCTTAATGAGGTCTTATGTTTGCCTTTTTCTTCTACTAGTATGTATGGTGTCTTATCAGCCTGTTGAAGAGGTCATAGAGTGTCCTTTTCTTCTACTTGCATTTTATTTAGCCTCCTAGTACTTTCCATGTGAAATACCATATCATTTGAAGCAAATAAACTATTTTAGAGAAATATTAATAATTGATATATGCGAGATTTTTCTCGGATTTTTGTAATTGTATCGCATGTAGTGAACCAAATCAAATTTTTTTTTGTATGTTGTAAGTAAAAATAAATGTTCAAGGAAAGTGGTACTTAGCTTATAAAACAGTAAGATCTTGTTTCAAGGAAAGTGGTACTAATACCGTATTGTTCAGAAGAAACTTTTTTCTTTTTCTTTTTGTTTTTCTAAATATATAAATAGGCCAGCAGAGGCATTTATTAAAAATAAACATAAATGTTTTTACAAAGAGTTAGTTAGTAGCCGAGCTACTAGCTGGTAGGCATTTATTTATTAAAAATAGACATAAATGTTTTTAATCAATAATTCTTTTTTTTTTTAATTATTATTGTTGTTTAAGAAAAATGTGTAGGATAAGAAAAGAAAATCCAAAAAAAAAAAAGAAAAGGAAAAGGTCACCGCCATGTCATTAGTAGGATTGGCCGTGGGATATAGGGTAGGCTAAACATAATTATTGAAGTCTCTTAGTATTTTTGTTTTTAATACTAATAAAATTTATTGACTAAAAATAACTGGCAGTTACATAGTCTTCCTCAATCCATTTGGTAATGTCAGGAGAATAATGATCAACATAACAATAAGACCTTGTTTTAATTCTAGCTTTTTTGGCTAGATTGTGAGCGACACTATTGCCTGTTCTATGAACTTGCTTAGAAAACCAAAGTTTTTTATTTAGAGACTTTTCTTTAACTAAAAGAATTAAGTTCTGATTGAACCAATGAACTTGTAGATCATCACTGTGAAGTGATTTCATCACAGTTTCACAATCCATTTCAAAAACAACTTGTGAATTTCCTAAAGACTCCATCCATTCCACTGCCATCCCTAGAGCTCTGCATTCAAAGTGTTATGCTCCATATTCAGCATCCACAACATCCTTTATTGCCATACATTTAACACCTAGACATTGCCTGCAAAATTTCGAATAATTAGTCCAATCGATCCTTTCCCTGTAGCAGAAATATAAGATGCATCCATATTAATTTTCAAATAATCTTTGTCAGGGGGAGTACATTCCTTCAATTGCAGAATAGGATTATATCTAGTACCAAGAGATGCTTCAGACACTAGTGGAAATCAGCAGTTTCGTGACCGACAAAGCAAGTCATTTAACTTGTATCTATGACTTCCTTTGTCGGTTGAAGAAAGGGTCGTTGTTTTAGCGTCTTTTTCAACTATGATGTGTCTCTGGGGGTCGTTGAAAATCTTATATCAACGACCGATTTTAACGGTCAAAACTTTATGATTTCCTTATGTTAGAGCATAGCTTGGTTGAACTCACCAAGCGTTGGTATGTCAAGTTTGGTTGTCATATTTTAGTGAATCAAAACTCATTTTAAGAGTCGCTTGATTATGTACAGGAGTCAACTTCGTATATGTTAGCTTGAAAGTATTAGGATATGAGACATTACAAGTATTGCGAAGACTTGAAGAAGACTTGAAGAAGTGAAGAAGTAAGAAGCTACAACGACAACATCATCCTTCCACTTGAGGTTAGTGATATTTGACTTGAGCTGTTCCATTCGCTAACGTATCTTTCAAGTCGTGCATATTGAAAACAAAACTTCGAAGCATGAACACTCTAGTTAGACATAGTATTAAGGAATACAATACGAGGTTTATTGTTTAACCATTAAATTTTGTAGATAAGACATCGACATAATCGTTTAAATGCTGTTGTGATTATGTATGGGTATGAGGTGAGTATTTCATCCTAGGAAACAATGTTTTACATGTGTTTTAAGGAAGTAAATTCATGAGCTTGTTTTGTGAATCGAAAAGGAAATTGCTAGGCATTATTGCTATTTTTATTCATTTCATATCTTGTGAACAACGAATATGTGTGATTAGTATAACTGTTCATGACTTGTTTGTGTTCTTGGTAAAACTATTCACAAAGGACTGACTTTTGTATTAGTGAAACCGATCTTAAGTAATCACCTGAGATGGTATAATCGATTTTGTGTTACTGGTAAGACCGATTCTGGGTAAAGGGGAACCGATCCTAGTAAGAGGTGCAACCTTTCACAAAGGGGAATCGATCCTTGTATGAGGTGCGACATGTTTTAGCAGAAAGGGGAACCGATCCTATGGACATGTGCAACACGTTTTTAGGCAAAGGGGAACCGATCCTATGGACATGTGCAACACATTCAAGTTAGATACCATATATATGTGGGGGACCGATCCTAGTACCTAGTCAACCGAAGTTTTGGAAAGCTGGTGTGACTATGCACATTACTCACATGGAGGTAGAACCGAAACTTGTTTTGGTAGAACCGTTAAACCCATGATTGGTGATTGAGTGTTCTTGATCAATCACATAGTTCTTGAAAGTCAGATGAACAAATTCTAAACTTGTTTGGAAGTGTGGCAAATCGGTTTCAAGATTGTAAGTATAAAAGAGGACTTACAAAGTAAGAATGTCGACATACTTTGAACATGTGCAGTAACCCTTATCTTTAATTGTTCAAAGTTATTCCTTAATAGCTAAAGGAAGAGAATCCCAGGATCGAAACATAAATAAGTTAAGAATCTTTTATTTAAGGTTTTTAATTTTATTTTACGAAAATTAGAATTAATAATGTGCACTTACTAGTTTGAGATTTCCAAAGAGATTTTCTGTCTATATTTTGGACAGAGCATTTCCAGGAATTATGGAAACCGAATTTTGGAATATATTGCACATCTTGAGAATATTTTCGGTTTTGGAAATTCCTCAGTGTCCAAACTTCCTTGTCTATAAATACTTGAAGTTTGCATTTCTAGCAAACTAATCCTTCGTGACATCAAACTTCCTCGGTTGTGTAGTTACTGGTGAAGCCGCCTATTCGGATATGAGAGCAGCCTAATTAGGCGAAATCTCTTACGGCCGCTCAGTTTAAAGTCTTCTTTGGGATTGAGAAGCTCTATTAGTACCGTTGGTGGGAAACTAGAAAATTGTGGTTTATCTTTTATTTTCGATTGATTTGATTGACTAACGGTGGTTGAACTTTGAGTGCACCTAGTTTGTTTATGCTTGATAATCCCCTCTTCTGATATAAGATTTACTCAAACTGGATCGAAGTTTCGACATAGATCTTTAGACTGTTTTTAGATGTAAAGATGTCTTGTGATAATCCATTGTTAACAGATTCCGTTCTGTGCGTGATTGATCACAAGAGATTCAAGTTGTTCTGTGCAGGCGTTTATTGAAGATCTAAGTGGATTTGAATACAAAGAAGATATTAAAGATTTCTGATTTGGGGTTCATAGTCTCTGGTGTGCACAATACTTGTTTCGGTAAAGTGGATCCAACTATAATCAGTTTATCCTTGTGGTAGATTAGATTGATTAGTTGTGTAGATCGGCATCAATACAATTCTTTGTGATTAAAAGTATTGATTGCCAAATCTTAACAATTACCTTTTGGTAGTTGAACATAAGATTGATCTAAGAACCTGACGAAGGAGTTTAACCGATCCTATTTAAGACTATAATCCAATTATCTAACCAAATATTTATTTTTGTAGCACATTTAACAGACCACATAGTATATTTTTGAACTACCTCTAGACCAACATGCATACTTCTCCAAAGCCAAGAACAATCATCTTTCATCTTATCCAAATGAAGAAGACTACCACTGTTACCACACTTTGCTCTAACAATTTGCATACATAGAGAATTATTATCAATACAAGCTTTCCAAGTAAGCTTAGTAAGCCAATTAAGCAGTATTAAAATTTTCCAGATTTCTAAAACCTAGTCCTCCTAAAGCTTTTGTAATACTAAGTTTAGCCCAACTAATCAAACAGAGACCTCTACTATGTTGGTCATACCACTAGAACTGCCTCTGAGTTGAGCCAATTTGATCAATTATAGTCGTCTTAGGAATCTTGAAACTACCCATTTGGTGGGTTGGTAGCATTCATGACATGCTTAACCATTATGGATCTACCTGATTGGTTCATGGTTTTACCTTTCCAAGTTTTAAGCCTAGAACCAAAAGATTGCATTATAAGACTAGAAGCTTTGGTCTTATTTCTACCAATCAAGAGAGTTACTCCAATATACTTATAAGAATCCTGCATTTCAGTCATTTTAAGTTCAGTAGCTAGAGAGTGTTTGGCAGTTGGACTTAAAATATGGCTAAAATAGACACTAGATTTTTCAACATTAAGCATTTGACCAGAGATCTTACCAAAAGTATTTATCACATTCATAATACCGCAATGTTATGCATATCTCGCTTTTGCAAAAATAAGGATGTCATATGCAAACATTAGATGAATAATACCCGGAGAATTCCTAGAGGCTTTAACACCCGAAATCAAATGATTAGATTCAAAGATGTAAAATATTTCTCTTAGTATTTATTCCTTCAATCAAAATTACAACCTCTTTGTTTTCTTACTTAACAACCCGGGTATATGTCTTTTTTTTTTTACTTAAAAACCCTTCAGATTGGAGAGTTGTTGAACTTTGTTTTGATAAATCAAAGGTTCGACTCATATCCTCATAGTTTTAGTTCCCTTTTAGTCATCAAGCATTCAACCCTCCCGATCTACTCTCACTTGAACCGCATTATGATTTCTCCTCTCTTCGGTAAGTACTAATCCCTTCCTTTAGTTGCTTTACACACTCTTATTAATTCATGGTTGTTTGATTCTGTTTATGGGGCTTTGGAGTTAACCATAAATATGTTTGGTGTAATTCATATAGGGTTTACCTTTCTTCGTAGTCAACGCAGGTCAACATTAAATCAAGGATCCTAAAAGTAATGGGTCCGGCCAAGTAGAATACCCGGCTCGATATACTAGCTAGCTAGATACTTATATATACGGAGCTAGGGTTCGACTATGCAACATATAACTTCTACGGTCAATTCATAGGGTTAACCTTCCTTTGTTATTTTGCTGTATTCTAGTTATGCAGCAACAACCAGGCTTCTTTGATAATCTACTAGTTATTTTGCTGTATTAGCCGCGCCATGCCAAACGCACTCTGCCTTGGCCCTAGCTATGCTAGTCACACCAAACGCGCCAAAGCATGCCAACCATGTTGGCCGCACCTCCGTGCCAATGGCAAATCATGCCAGCCACATCTATCCTAAGCTAGCCGCACCTCTATGCCAATGGCAAATCATGCCAGCCATACCAAACGCGCCGAAGCATGCCAACCATGCTAGCCGCACCTCTATGCCAATGGCAAATCATGCCAGCCATACCAAACGCGCCGAAGCATGCCAACCATGCTAGCCACACCTCCGTGCCAATGACAAATCATGCCGCCCACACCAAACGCGCCAAGCATGCCAACCATGCTAGCCGCACCTCCGTGCCAATGGAAAATCATGCCAGCAACACCTAGCCTAAGCTAGCCACACCTCTATGCCAATGGCAAATCATGCCATCCATACCAAACGCGCCGAAGCATGCCAACCATGCTAGTCGCACCTCCGTGCCAATGGCAAATCATGCCAGCCACACCAAACGCGCCTAAGCATGCCAACCATGCTAGCCTCACCTCCGTGCCAATGGCAAATCATGCCAGCCACACCTTGCCCAAGCTAGCCCCGCCATGCCAAACACACTCTGCCTTGGCCCTCGCTACGTTGGTCACGCCACGCCAAGTCAAACACCCTTACCTTGGCCCTAGCCGCGCCATGCCAAAGTAGCGCCCGCACCTAGGCTTGCAAACCGTGCAACCTAGGCCAAATTGGCCACGCATGCCATTGGCACATGCCAACACGCTCGCTGGTAGGTTTTCTTACTAGGGCGTGGCCCTAATGGCCGAGCACGCCATTGGCACATGCCAACACGCTCGCTGGTAGCTTTTTTCACCAGGGCGTGGCCTTAATGGCCGAGCATGCCATTGGCACATGCCAACACGCTCGTTGGTAGCTTTGCTCACCAGGGCGTAGCCCTAATGGCCGAGCACGCCATTGGCACATGCCAACACGCTCGGTGGTAGCTTTTCTCACCAGGGCGTGGCCCTAATGGCCGAGCATGCCATTGGCACATGCCAACACGCTCGCTGGTAGCTTTTCTCACAAGGGCGTGGCCCTAATGGCCGAGCACGCCATTGGCACATGCCAACACGCTCGTTGGTAGCTTTTCTCACCAGGGCGTGGCCCTAATGGCCGAGCATACCATTGGCACATGCCAACACGCTCGCTGGTAGCTTTTCTCACCAGGGCGTGGCCCTAATGGCCGAGCATACCATTGGCACATGCCAACACGCTCGTTGGTAGCTTTTCCTACGAGGTCGTGACCCAAATTGGCCATGCATGCCATTGGCACATGCCAACACGCTCGCTGGTAGCTTTTCCTACCAGGGCGTGGCCCAAATTGGCTACACATGCCATTGGCACATGCCAATACGCTCGCTGGTAGTTTTTCCTACCAGGTCGTGACCCAAATTGGCCACGCATGCCATTGGCACATGCAAACACGCTCGCTGGTAGCTTTTCTTACCAGGTCGTGACCCAAATTGGCCACGCATGCCATTGGCACATGCCAACATGCATCGATGGTAGATTTTCTTTCCAGGACGTATCCCTAATGGCCATGCGTGACATTGACACATGCCAAACACGCACGCTGGTAGCCTAACCCGCAAGCCGTGCAACCTAGGCCAACTTGGCCGCACGTGCCATTGACACATGCCAAAACCCACGCTGGTATCCTAACTTGCAAACCGTGCACCCTACCACCAAGGAATTTCGCACACGCCATTGGCACATGCCAAACACGCCACTAGCAGCTCTGGCATTGCCACTAACACTCAACGTACAACCTACCACCAAGGCATTCCGGACATGCCATTGGCACATGCCACACACGCCACTAGAAGCTCTGGCATTGTCACTTGCACTCAAGGTGCAACCCGCAACAAAGGCATTCCGCACATGCCATTGGAACATGCCACACGCGCCCCTAGCAGCGCCACTTGCACTCAAGGTGCAACCAGCACTCGAGACATCAACAAAAACTGGGGGATGCTTTCCAGGGTCTTGGTTCGGCGGTCACAGCTTATAAGCAGACACTACGCTCACATTAAGAAAGCGTGAATAGGAATAAAGCGGTCAAATAAATGAGGAAATAATGGTGAAAACGTTTTCACCCATAAACACCTTGCGGTTACCACCTCCTCCCATTATTTCACCCTTTACTCTCTTCCTTCATGAGGCCAGTGGTACGTTTCAATCTCGACTTGTATAAATAGGTCTTACCTATTTCCACCGGACAACAAGTCTCGGTCAGAGAGAAAAATACAACACTCTCGTAAAAGGCAACTTTGCAAGCTCTCCAAAAGCTTTCATCTCTTGCAAGCTTCCTAAGCTTTCACTTTCTCGATACAAGTCGAGACACTACTCGCCCTGCACTATTCCGGTCTCAACACCTTTCTTTGCTTCCTCCCCAAATCAACCCTTCTCCTCCACTTTGTGACCGAAGCAAGTCCGGGAACGACCATTTCTTTGTTTAGGCCGTACTTGTACATATTGATCTCTCGAATCTATAAAGTGCTCACGTGCAGCACATTTGTTTAGGGTTTAAACCAGTTTCTCACTCACCTACCGAATTTACCGAAATCGGCGGAAATGATTTTCACCTATAAACACAAGGCAATAAAATGTGCGTATTTGGACAATCTATCTACCACTACTAAAATAGAAGTTTTTCGTTGAGATGGTGGAAAACCGTCTATAAAGTCCATTGATATATCTAACCAGATATCTGTTGGAATAGGCAATGGTTGTAATAATCCAGGGGGTGAAATTGCTTTAGATTTACTTCTTTGACAAACATCGCATTGTGAGATGAATTGCTTGACTGCTTGTTTCATCCCTTTCCAGTAAAAATTTTGCTAAACACGCTTATAAGTGCGAAGAAACCCTGAGTGTCCACCAATTGGACTGGAATGAAATTCTTGAAGAAGTATGGAACACCACTGTGAAGAAGAAGCTACTACAATTCTGCCTTTGTAGCGTAGAATCTTATCATTATAAGAATAATGTGCATGATAACTAGGGTCACGCTGTAAGTGATCAATGAGAGCACTAAATTCTGGAGCAGTTCTACTTTCTTGAATTATTTCATCTACTCCTGAGAATCTAGGCGTAGAGAGAGCAGTAAGACACATTCCCGGATTACGTGATAATGCATCAGCTGCAACATTCTCATTTTCTTTACGAAATATGATCTCATAATCGTAACCCAACAATTTAGAAACCCATTTTTGTTGCTCAATCGAAGATATGCGTTGATCATGGAAGTACTTCCAACTATTATTATCTGTGTAAATCTTAAAATGCTTCCCAAGCAAGTATGGCCTCCATTTTTGCACAGCGGAAACTATTGCAAGCATTTCCTTATCATAAATTGAAAGATTTACGTTTTTACCTGACAATGCTTTGCTGTAATAAGCAATCGGACGTCCAGATTGCATAAGAACAGCACCAAGTCCATTCCCAGATGCATCGCACTCTAAATAAAAATCTTTTGTAAAATCAGGAAGTATGAGAACTGGTGTAGTTGTCAATGCTTTTTGTAAAGAACGAAAGGCAATGGTGGCTTCTTCACTTCATGAAAAAGCATCCTTTTTGAGAAGTTGTGTTAAAGGTGCACATATTTTACCAAAGTTCTTCACAAACTTCCGATAATAGCCGATCAATCCTAAAAATCCCCTTAGACTCTTAACTGTGGTAGGTATAGGCCAAGAGAGAACACTGTCGATTTTATCCTGCTCAACTGCAACCCCATTAGAAGATATAACGTGGCCAAGATAACTGACTGAAGGCTGAGCAAAAGTGCACTTTGACTCTTTGACATACAACTGATGTTGTCGTAACAATTCAAATACTATAGATAAGTGTTGAATGTGATCGACATGCACTTATCAGTAAACTAGTATATCGTCAAAGAAAACTAAGATTTAATTTCCTCAAGTATGTAATGTAATAAGTGGTTCATCAATCCTTGGAAAGTAGCTGGTGCATTAGATAGCCCAAAAGGCATTACAAGGAACTCATAGTGACCATCATGAGTTCGAAATGCTGTCTTGGAAATATCTGGTTCATATAGACGAATTTGATAATAGCCTGAACGTAAATCAAGATTGGTGAAGACAATGGCACCATGTAACTCATCTAATAGTTCATCCACCATAGGTATGGGGAATCGATCTTTGATTGTTAACTTGTTGAGAGCCCTGTAATCAACGCACATCCTCCATGATCCGTCTTTCTTTATAACCATTAAAATGGGTGAAGAAAATGGACTAGAACTTGGTCGTATAAACCCTGCATGTTTGAGTTCAGAGATGATCTTCTCGATTTCGTCTTTCTGGAAGTGAGGGTATCTATAAGGACGTACATTGACAGGAGTTGAGTCAGGTACCAATGTGATACGATGGTCATGTAATCTAGATGGAGGCAGAGAAGTTGGGGTATTAAATACATCCATAAATGTAGATAACAAGTCTTTAATCTCAGGTGCCACAACTGATGAAGCAGTGAACTCTGAAGTATTTACTGCTACCAACTGAAAACATACACCATAAATTTCTTTGCGCAGCAACTTCTGCATGGGAGCAATATCCAAGACCAATAAGGCTGCAGAATTATTACCAACTAATTGAATGTGTGCACTATTCCATTTAAACTTCATTAAGAGTTTCTCAAAATCCCATTCAATAGGTCCTAAAGTACGCAACCACTGAACCCCTAAAACAACATCGCAACCAGTAACATCCAGGACATGAAAATCAATTTGAAACATGTGATCTTGCAGCTGAACTGGTATGTTTAAGCAGGTTCCTTGAGTGTGTATATGGCTACCATCACCCACTGTAACACGAAGAGAAGTATATTTGGATTGAATGTGATAACCACATTGTTTAGCGAATGATGGGCTGAGAAAATTGTGAGTAAAACCAGAGTCTAGTAGAACGGTAATGGGTTGAGCTTTAGAGGAACCTGTAATACGCATTGTCGTAGGAAAGGGAGAACCCATGAGTGAATTCAAAGAAATAGTAGGGGAAGCCTCAACCGTAGAATCATCTTCCAATGAGTTATCAATATCATACGCAGAAGTAGAATCCATAGCTTGTATGGGAAGTTGTTTTGTAGTGTCCTCAATATCCAAGATAGTTAATTGAGGATTAACACATACATGATTTGGTCTGTATGGTTGATCACATTTAAAGCACATACCTTTAGCTCTTCTTTCTCTTTGTTCTACTGGTGACAATCTCCTATAACCAGATGGTAAAATTTGTTGTTGTTGAGTTTGTGGAAGAGTAATTGGTTGTCTAAAAGGACGTGGTCGATATGGTTGTTTTGGTATAATCCGGGTAGCTGCGTAGGCCTCCTCCTGATGTATTACCTTAGTATATGCCTCATCCAAAGTGTGAGGTACAAGAAGTTTTACTACCGACCCAATATGTGGTTTAAGGGAACGAATAAAACAACTGATCAAGTAGTCTTCTGGAAATTCAACAAAGTTTAGTAATTTTTCAAACTCAGAGATATGTTGATGAACTGTACCTTTTTGCTCAATGGTGCTAATGGCTAAGTGAGCATCAACAAACTTTTCAGGATTAAAGCGTGCACGAATTAAGTTGCAGAATTCTAGCCATGTTGTCATAACAACTCTGGTTCTCTTCCATCTATACCAAATATTAGCCTCTCCTTTAAGATGTGCACAAGAAACAATAATTTTGATAGCATCAGAGTTGTTATATATACTAAAGTACTGATCAGCATTGAAGATCCAACCATCAGGGTCCTCACCATTGAAAGTAGGAAACTTGATGCTATTATGAGGTGGACGGGGATGTTCACCAGCAGGAGGAGGTGGGGGTGGAGGTGGTGGAGGAGGTGGTGGTGGCGCAGCACCATTATCTTGACGATGTTGATTAAAAATTTCTGTGAATATAGTACGAAAGGAGGTACTCAAAGATTTAGTAAGCGTGGTAGCAAGAGCAGTATTCGCTTGTTCTCTTTGCAAAAGATTTTCTTCTAACTTCTTATTCTTCGTATCTTCATCAAGAACATAAAAGTTGGTGATAGTTTCAGTAAGAACATCCAACTTGTCAGTCACGCCAATAATACTCTCCTTTAGAGCGGATAAATCCTCGGTATATGTCATCTTTAGAAAGAAAAAAATGGTGTATTTTTTTAGGTTTTCCGATCGAAACCGGCTCTGATCCAGATGTTAGGGTACAAGACCTTTAACAATGGAGGATAAGCAAGAAACATGCAAAAGAACTAGATAAAACCCTTTTTCTTTGGGGTGAGCAACCAATAATGAAAGAAAACGATTAATTAAACCGACTTTCAATAGATAACCCTCTTACAATCGATTCAATTGAGTATTTATAACTCATGGATCGTGCAAACCAAATAATGCAAAACTAGGAAACAAAACTAATAAAAGAAGTCTATCAAAACAGGGAAACTATCAACTAATTACGGTAAGAGATAAATAAGGAAAGCAGGTAAAGTGTTGGTGTCGTAACACAATTTTGATCTTAAACAAAACAACAACAATATGACATAGTAAGAAAGTCTATGCAAGGGTAAGATACTCGAGTATCCAGACTCACTCCCATAGAGTTGAACAAAAATTTAAATACCATCATACAATTTGAGGAAAGGTTACGAATGTTTAAGATACTCACATCAACTTCGCTTTCTTCTTTTTGTTCTCCATATCCTCTTCTTCTTTGCCATCATCGACACCATCAATGCTCCTGTAAGAAATCCTACGCTTTTCTTCGATCTGATTAGCACGCATTTGCCACCACTTTAACTGTGAAGCATTCATCTTTGTTGTGTCCATACTCATATGCCGATTTTCTTCAACACGAATTTCGAAATCAAATTTTCTTGTTTCCAAATCTAGTTTTCTTCTTTCAAGATTTATTGATTCTTGCAAATAACGGCTATAGCTATCCAATAGCTCAGAGCTATTTACATGACCGGTATCTCTAGCTTCATTTCCTGATTTGAGACTAATGGGAAATCCTGCAACATGAGTACCTGAATTAAGCCTATCCAGATCTATAGCTCTTGAGCTACCTGCATGGAGTGCATAATTCATGAGAAGTTGATAAAAAAGAATGACAACATAGGAGGGATTTGTGTGTGAGAAGATTAACATGGTCAATTTGTCTATGGATGGAATAATTCCCACTGGACATACTAAGGTTAAGGAAAACCCACACAAATTTCACAAATAAACGTAAAATAGTCACTAGTATCATAACCTATTGACTTACATACCAATACAGAACTGAATTCTTCACTGACACCAATCCTGGAAATGCTAATTTGAGTAATGTTAAACACAATCGCATATCGTTTGAAAGGTAAAGTAAAGGGAACTTGCTACTTGACCAGCTAGTTAACAGCTCTTTGACAGCTGATACTACGTGGATGGTACGGTTGGGGGATGAAGTGTCTGTTCTCTAATTCCACGCCATCAAAGAAAAAATGTTATCTTACTGCTAAGTTTAGAATTACTTTGTGTGTCTCCGCTTCTTCTCCTGCAACAAAATGTTACGCCTCTGAAGAAAATCATCTTCCCAACCGAATTTCTGAAGACAATCAGAAGATCTTCAAATTTTCTAAATTAATAAAGCCATAATGTGCAAAAATATTCTAAATACAGGAGTAGTTTAGATTATTGTGATGATTATAAAGAATGGATCTCTAAATTTCTCTGAATTTATTCAACCCAGATCCTCTCTTTACGTTTTTTTTACGATCTTTAAACTAGAAATTATAACTGCGAATTAATTGACCTAGGTTTACTAATTAATATAATCTCTCAATTCCATTTTAATTCACGAAAGAATAATAGATATCCATGTACACAAAACAATTGACCAACATACAATAGAAGGTTTGTAAAGGGAAGATAATCTTTACAGTGCCTTATCTGATTTCATGGTTTAAACACCCTTAAGATTAAGGAGAAAGATACATTGTCAAACATTTCCACTTCAAATTGATCAAGGAACAATCTATATTTAGGGTCTGAAAAAACCCAGAAGAATAAAGTGAAGAGACTTATACTATTTGAAGAAGAAAGGATTTTGTAGACATGCGATTCATAGAGTTTTTCGTGGTGCTGTGTTTTGAACTAGAGAGAGAAAATGGTAGAGTATAACCAGTTACGTATGATGTGGTTGAAGGGAAAATACACTTCTTCCGGCCACTATGGATGCCTCGTATGATCAGCTGTCAAAGAGCTGTTACTTTGATGTTCATATAGCAATTTCGTAAAGGATATAACATCGCATTACTAAGTTGTAAGCCTACTGTAAAATTGGTTCAGAGTCTACATTTTTTTTTTTGAAGCTAGGGATATAAAGTCCTAGAAACTTAGCAAAACAACAATAGTATATGTAGGATCAAAATATCACACAACACATTTGTTAGTGTGCGAGATGCATTCATAACCTAAGCTTGCGAAAAAGGTAGCAGAGTCTGCGAGAATATAGCAGAGCCTGAGAGAAGGTAGCAGAGCCTGAGAGAACATAGCGGGAGCATGAGACAATATGAGCTGTACTCCACTATAAGTGAGCTTGCATCCACTATGTAAACACCTATATAAAGAGAAAGGCATGAGAGAGAAAAAGGGGGGAGACATTTTTGTAAAGAGAGACACATTTTAGAGAGAGAGATTTATTTTCTTTATCATCTTCTTCCCCAAAAAACTAGATCTAGAGTTCTACAAAATATATATCCATTAATGGAGATTCTAAATGTGATACTTATGTAATTTCAACAATCATAGTGAAGAACCATGGATGTAAATCACATTGATCGAACCATGTAAAAAATCCTCGTGTCCATTTTACAATTTTAGCACTTTAATCTTTATTTTGAATATGAAATAGATTTAAACAATACCGACTGTTAACGACTACTGAAATTCAAATTTGATTTTTTTATTTAAATATAATTTCGATTATTTTTTTTTGATAACCTAGATGGATAGTTTTGATTCAAATCATTTTGATTATCATAATTTATGTCGCTACTCAAAATGATTTTTTTTTATAACCTAATTCAAAAATCATTCATTATGATTTGTGTGATTTTTTTGATGGTGAAGAAAAGTGAAGGGGATACTAAAACAAATTGGTTTTTAGTTTAACTTTTTAATTTTTATTAGGTAAGGATAATATGGTTATTTTACACCTAAAAAAAAGGACCCCTTAACCAAAATACAACCCCATTTAACTTTGAGTATCCCTTAATTTTTGGAGGTATCCTTATATAAAAGATATCTCGAGCTTGTGCCTCCACACTAGGGACCTAGCCTGCCAAATTCCTACGTTTTTTTTAACGGCCATTGGTATCTTGGCCTTTTATAACACCTGACCTGACTAATTTCTGGAGCATGTTAATGAGCAACCATGGGCGACTAAGAAAAAGGTTTATAAATAGCAACTAAATGCCGTATATGTTGAAAATTTTAGGAGACAAATGGCTGGAGACTTTCTTCCGGAGCATCTCTAAATCAATTATTTTTAGAGTAATTATCAGGTTTGTTTCCTTTAAGCAATACTATTTGTTAGCATGTTTTGATAGCCATGCAAGCCATGAGTACGTACGTGGGTTTGTTTCCATAGACTATCTTGTTGTTCATTTGAGGCATGGACCCATGGTGACTAACCCAAGTTGTTGTGTCATGTGTGACACCATTTGCAAGTTAAACGAGGTTCCGTGCAAACCGTATACGTATTTATCGGAGTTTGTCTCCATGAGCCTTATTAAGAGATTTTGAATACCGGGTAAAACCGATATTCCTTTTAGGGTTTAAGATCTTTGTTAAGATTTCGTTTGATTTAAACTGTACTTTATTGGCTTTGTTCTAATCATTTTTTTTTTTGGTTTGATTTCTGAGAAACGATTTTTCTATTGGTAAACCCGAAACCTTTTCTTCTGTCTCTTTGTTTATCCAAATGAATAAACCCTAACCCTTTTATTCTCTTTTGCATGTATTTTCTTTACTCTCGATAAACAACTAAATGTCGTATATGTTGAAAATTTTAGGAGACAAATGGCTGGAGACTTTCTTCCGGAGCATCTCTAAATCAATTATTTTTAGAGTAATTATCATGTTTGTTTCCTTTAAGCAATACTATTTGTTAGCATGTTTTGATAGCCATGCAAGCCATGAGTACGTACTGTGGTTTGTTTCCATAGACTATACTTGTTGTTCATTTGAGGCATGGACCCATGGTGACTAACCCAAGTTGTTGTGTCATGTGTGACACCATTTGCAAGTTAAAAGAGGTTCCCGTGCAAACCGTATACAGTATTTATCAGGTTTGTCTCCATGAGCCTTATTATGATTTATGTATAACTAGTTATGAATCAGAACGTCTCATTTTCCTTCTTGAATTTAAGCATTTACAATAATAGTTTATTACTTATTGTGGCATCATATTCTTTGGTGGTAATAAGTTATAATGAGAACGTAATGTGTGGATATCCAATTTTCAGCTATTGGAGTTTAGTATTACTAAATTTGGAGCGTCGGGTTTATGTTGAATGGAAGCTATTTTTCTTGCTTCAAATACATTTGCTAGGCTAGAGAGCATAATAGTGATGGTTTAACTTAATGACAATGGAATCATAATATGGGAATCCATGATTATGGAGCATCATGGGAAGGTCATATAGACTTGAAGTATTTTTTTGTCCTCTATAAATAACTTAATGCAACCAATGTGCCGTAAAGAGAAAATTAGAGTTTATCATGAATTTTCTCGTCAATGAAAATGCCACACGAAAATCTGTTTCAGAATTGATTTCATCAGGTGCTTATAATAATAAAACACAACCGTAGATGTTTGATTTTGATCGATGCCTTTTAAAATGTTGTCGGATTTGTTTGTTTTAAGCAAAATAATCTGTTCACCTAATACTATTGTGATCCAAGGTAATGTCTTTGATCCGATTCTTAGATAAAATGATAGTATGTACGAGTAAGGTTGAAATAATTTGTTCTTATGATGTACTTAAAAGATGATTTATTTCATAGATAGGTGATATTTTTTTTCTTTATGGAACTGATGGTCGCGGCAAAGCAATTGGTTATGTAGAATTTCAGGAGAATGCTACCGATGCCTTGGAACTTCGGGTTCTGGGCATCTTATCGTGGTCAAACTCTAGATAGGACAACTTATATAGTTCTATCTATTTTCTAAAATGTTTAAGGGATCTTCAGTGCTTCGTATATTTTACTTGCATCAACAAAGTATTTATGATTGTGTTTGGCCATTTCTGTATACGGTTGCAGGACATACGTACTCAATAAAAGGCCATGATGCAAAGGCATCTTGAAAGGAGAAGACTTGAGGTAACGGAAATGAATTGGTTGAACTTCTCTTTTTTAGAAGTAATTGAAAAACATCTCATTTCGCAACTAAAAGTCAAACTTACGATAGGAGTGACCGAGTTTGTTGTTGTTGTCGTCCAAAGCAAATAAGCAAAGGAAGACCGAGTTGTGCCTTTCGTACTTGACAGATGAAGGTTAAATCTTGAAACAATAGCTTGCTTTTATTTTACTGTTAATGTGAAATGGATTGGTATTTATAAACATGGAACTAACTGGATACATTTAATTCCCTCTCTTTGATATTACAATATGCCGTATACCACTTTTGTTCATGGATGGTTGTACTTCTCCGGTATCATATGTCAAAGATTATTTGTATTAAATACCAAAGATTGCTTATAAATATCAATCCATTTCACAGATAAAAGCAAGCTATTGTTTTTGCAATACATTTCACAGATAAAAGCTTGCTTTTGTTCAAAGATTGCTTATAAATACCAATCCATTTCACATTAACAGTAAAATAAAAGCAAGCTATTGTTTCAAGATTTAACCTTCGCTGTCAAGTACAGAAAGGCACAACTCGGTCTTCCTTTGCTTATTTGCTGGACGACAACAACAACAAACTCACTCACCCTGGGTCAGTAAGTTTGCCTTTTAGTTGCGAAATGAGATGTTTTTCAATTACTTCTAAAAAAGAGAAGTTCAACCAATTCATTTCCGTTACCTCAAGTCTTCTCCTTTCAAGATGGCTTTGCATCATGGCCTTTTATTGAGTACGTATGTCCTGCAACCGTATACAGAAATGGCCAAACACAATCATAAATACTTTGTTGATGCAAGTACAATATACGAAGCACTGAAGATCCCTTAAACATTTTAGAAAATAGATAGAACTATATAAGTTGTCCTATCTATAGTTTGACCACGATAAGATACCCAGAACCCGAAGTTCCAAGGCATCGGTAGCATTCTCCTGAAATTCTACATAACCAATTGCTTTGCCGCGACCATCAGTTCCATTAAGAAAAAAAAATATCACCTATCTATGAAATAAATCATCTTTTAAGTACATCATAAGAACAAATTATTTCAACCTTACTCGTACATACCATCATTTTATCTAAGAATCAGATCAAAGACATTACCTTGGATCACAATAGTATTAGGTGAACAGATTATTTTGCCGAAAAACAAACAAATCCGACAACATTTTAAAAGGCATCAGATCAAAATCTGAAACATCTACAGTTTGTGTTTTATTATTATAAGCACTGATGAAATCAATTTCAAACAGATTTTCGTGTGGCATTTTCATTGACAGAAAATTCATGATAAACTCTAGTTTTCTCTTTCTGGCACATTGGTTGCATTAAGTTATTTATAGAGGACAAAAAATACTTCAAGTCTATATGACCTTCCCATGATGCTCCATAATCATGGATTCCCATATTATGATTCCATTGTCATTAAGTTAAACCATCACTATTATGCTCTCTAGCCTAGCAATGGTATTTGGAGCAGCAAAATAGCTTCCATTCAACATAAACTGACGCTCCAAATTTAGTAATACTAAACTCCAATAGCTGAAAATTGGATATCCACACATTACGTTCTCATTATAACTTATTACCACCAAAGAATATGATGCCACAATAAGTAATAAACTATTATTGTAAATGCTTAAATTCAAGAAGGAAAATGAGACGTTCTGATTCATAGCTAGTTATACATAAATCATAATAAGGCTCATGGAGACAAACCTGATAAATACTGTATACGGTTTGCACGGGAACCTCTTTTAACTTGCAAATGGTGTCACACATGACACAACAACTTGGGTTAGTCACCATGGGTCCATGCCTCAAATGAACAACAGTATAGTCTATGGAAACAAACCTGGTACGTACTCTATGGCTTGCATGGCTATCAAAACATGCTAACAAATAGTATTGCTTAAAGGAAACAAACCTGATAATTACTCTAAAAATAATTGATTTAGAGATGCTCCGGAAGAAAGTCTCCAGCCATTTGTCTCCTAAAATTTTCAACATATATGGCATTTAGTTGTTTATCGAGAGTAAAGAAAATACATGCAAAAGAGAATAAAAGGGTTAGGGTTTATTCATTCGGATAAACAAAGAGACAAAAAGAAAAGGTTTCAGGTTTACCAATAGAAAAAATCGTTTCTGCGAAATCAAACCAAAAAAAAAATGATTAGAACAAAGCCAATAAAGTACAGTTTAAATCAAACGAAATCTTAACAAAGATCTTAAACCCTAAAAGGAATATCGTTTTTACCCGGTATTCAAAATCTCTTAATAAGGCTCATGGAGACAAACCTGATAAATATTGTATACGGTTTGCACGGGAACCTCGTTTAACTTGCAAATGGTGTCACACATGACACAACAACTTGGGTTAGTCACCTTGGGTCCATGCCTCAAATGAACAACAATATAGTCTATGGAAACAAACCTGGTACGTACTCTATGGCTTGCATGGCTATCAAAACATGCTAACAAATAGTATTGCTTAAAGGAAACAAACCTGATAATTACTCTAAAAATAATTGATTTAGAGATGCTCCGGAAGAAAGTCTCCAGCCATTTGTCTCCTAAAATTTTCAACATATACGGCATTTAGTTGTTTATCGAGAGTAAAGAAAATACATGCAAAAGAGAATAAAAGGGTTAGGGTTTATTCATTCGGATAAACAAAGAGACAGAAAGAAAAGGTTTCAGGTTTACCAATAGCAAAAAGCCAAAAATCGTTTATGCGAAATCAAACCAAAAAAAAAAATGATTAGAACAAAGCCAATAAAGTACAGTTTAAATCAAACGAAATCTTAACAAAGATCTTAAACCCTAAAAGGAATATCGTTTTTACCCGGTATTCAAAATTACAGTTTACACTATCGGCTGATATCGAAACAGGAAACTTGTAAATTAATGAAACAATTTCTAAAAAGAAACAATGAAGAGAATAAACGAAAGAAGAAGCTGCAGAAAAATAAGAATAAAGGGGAAGAAGAATTGGTAGGGTTTTTGTTTTCTGCAGGGCAAGCATATCATCTCCTGTTTGAAGTCTGAAAGATCTCAACTCCACATAGAATCTCTTGTATAGCACGAAATCTGTTGCCTGATTATTCTAACAGAGATTAAATTCTCACGGAATATTTGATAGAATCTCTTGTATAGAAAAAGAGATTTTTTTGCGTGAAACTCCTCTTGATCTCAACTCTCCTTCTTGATACCTGAAGATTAATCAACCAAGAAAAGAAGAGAGGTGAATAGATTAGGATGAGACATAGGGTTTGGTATTTGCGCATATTGCGAAACAGAAAACTTGTTCTTAGGGTTTGGTATGTGTTTTTTTGGTTTTATGTTTTGCGTCCAAAATTAGTGTGGGAATTCCTCCTTTTTCTCTCCTTTAAGGAAAAGTGAAACGGAGCAATTCTGTGTGAGGGTGAGGGTCACCGTTCAACGTGGAACCTAATGACCTTAGGCTTTTAAATGAGTTAGATAAATTTGGCATATGTCAATGTGTAAAATATCCTGGCTAAATTGGGGCTTATGCCCATTAATTTGGGCCTACGACTACATGACAAAAAGGTCATTGAAAACTAAAAAAAACTACCCTTATCCAATTATTTTGAAAAATGACTAATTTACCCCTTGATTAATTAGTGTTAATCGGGTGATTAATTGATGTTTAATCAAATTAAACTAAAAGTTAACTAATCTTGATTCTTCATCAAAACGTGAATTTATTTTTTTTTATTTGAAAAAAATCAAACTAGAATCGATATATGTTCGTGCTCTCATAAACCGATTCTGGGTTGATTTTTTCAATTCACAAAAAAAAAAAAAATCAGAATTGGTTTTTACAAATGTACACAAAAAACCGATTATGGGAAAGAAAAAAAATCAAACATAATTTAAACCATACTCGATCTAAAAATGAGTATGATTTCATACTCAATTTCAGTTCGCGTATAAAATTATATACTCATTTTGAGATCGAGTATGAAATCATACTCATACTCATTTTCAATTTGGGTATAACCAGAATCGGTTTACATGATACACAAATAAAAACCGATTATTGACATTGCACAACAGGAATCAGTTTATAAAAGTGCTCATGTAATCCGATTCTTACAAAAAAAAAAAAAAAAAGATACAGAAAATTGGGAATTTTTTCTTACAACAATCGTTTTACTCGACACACATATAAAATCCTATTCTAGCATTATACATCAATAATGGGTTTGTATAAGTGCTAATGTAATCCGATTATGGGCTAAGCAGTTATGAATTCAAATGGTAGACAATCGGGCTATGTGGACATTAACATTAACCGATTCTGGTTCAAATTTCTCGAACCACAAAACATATCCAGGACAATCGGTCTTTTTGGGCATGAACATAAACCGTTTCTATTTGCAATCGGATCACATGTACATTAACGTTAACCGATTCTGGTAAACCCGGAAAAGTTTGATTTCAAAATTTTCAATTTTTGAGCGATTGCATATTACTAAAACCTAGTTTAGATTGAGAAGAAGAATCAGTTGAGGTGGAGATGAAAATAATTTTGATTTTGATTTTAGTTTTTAATTTTATGATTTTAGGTTTATGATTTTGATTTTGGTTTTTAATTTTATGATTTGAGTTTTATGATTTTGATTTTAATTTTTAATTTTATGATTAGGATTTAATGGGGACACATTTGTAGTCTTAGTATTTGATAAAGGGTAAGTTGGTACTTTCATCTCTTAATAAAAAAAAATTGTCCTGTAGTGTAGGCCCAAATTAATGGGCATAGGCCTCAATTTAGCCAGGTAAAATATATATCATTTTTAACAGAATCTTAGTTTTAGTTACTATGATCTAATGACTTCAATGAGCTACATTGGTATATTCATGACCATTGGTCCTAAATCTTTCGATATTCACATTCTAAAATAGTTAGATGCTAAGAGATTAAAATACGGTAGAAAACGATGATGCTATATGAAAATGGTAGTTGTTATCTCAGAGTTTTGGGAGATTCCCTTTGCTTAGTTTGTGGTGTCCCTGATGTTCAAGTTGATGTATGGGTCATGCAGAATTATGGAGTGACAGAATCTTGGACCAAGAAATTCACCACTACCCGAGAAGATATTACTTTACATACTTCTTTGTCAAAGTTCCATTGGTGTTTTGAAAATGGTGAGATTCTAATACAGACTTTCAATGGTTTCGGTTTATATGACCAAGAGAATGACTGTGTTAGGTTGCTGGAGATCAATGGTACATGTGATGGTTTATTGCTGTGACATCGGAGAGAGCTTAGTTTCACTAACTTGTAACCATAATTTACTCAGTTAGCTTCATTGAATTTTGGTAAACTATTCTTCTCTGGTATAACCTTGTGAAAAGATGTTTCAGGTAGTATGGGGATGCAAATGTTCAAGAGGACTACATTCCCTTTTATTTTGTTCAAGGAGTGGGCAACATGTATTCGAATCTGCTTCCCATTAGCAATACGAGATTATTAAGGCAGCATAATCATGGAAATTACTTAAAGTCTTCCCTTTTAAATATGAATCAAAATACATTCTCGAGTTTGAGATCTTGGATTAAGCATTACACTTGCCCCAAATTCACATTAACTGAATCTTTGTTAACCTCTTCTTTTAAAGTACCGAAAGAAAGAAAAGAAGGAAAAACGCCTACAAGTAACATGAAAAACTTCAACTGATTTGTTCAATTTGATAGAGACCTACAATACAATCACTTGGTGACAAAATTGCCATTTCAATTCGTCATTTGCCTATAATTCTTATTATCTTCGTCACGAGCTACCTGCATCGGGTTCATAAAGAATAGAGTGAAAAAAATAGACTAATCCGTTCCAAAAATAGCAGTTTGAATTCATGTAACAGCAGCACCAGCAGATAAAGGCTAACAGGCTAGCATCACAATCAACCTCCACTGGTGTAATTTACGTATTGATTATTGAAATCTGCTTTTAACATATGAATCAGAAAAACATTCCCAAGTTTGAAATCATTTTAAGCATTACCATCAATGGGCGACCTGGTTCTGACCCCCAAAGTCACATTTCATCCACACATTAACTAAATCTTTGTTAACCTCTTCCGAAGTGCAAAAAAAAAAAAAAAAAAAAAAAACTCACAAGAAAAAAAAAACACCTTCAAATAACTTGAAAACATCAACTGGTTCATTCACTAAGACGGAGACCTACATTACTAATAACTTTTATAAACATTGCCAACTGAGTTCTTCATTTGCCTTTTAAGTGTGTAATCTTCAAGAGCTACCTGCATGGGGTGGATAATTGATGAGAACTTGCTAGAATATTAGTCACAAAAAAAAATGATATTGTAATGAAGAAGAAGAAGAAGATTGATCTAGCAAACATATAACTGAGATCTTGACTGATGTCAAATTTGAAACTGCTAATTTAAGAACTACCGAGAGAACACAGTGAACATTGATGCCATCATATGATTAAGTTGCAACGGTGCAACCTACTTTTAAACCTAAATTGATTGTATAGGTAAGACGTTGGCTTCTATATGATAAACTTAGGCAGACATATGAGATACTATGTGACAAAAGATTAAGAATGTATAAGATACTCACATCATCTTTGTTTTCTTCTTTCTGTTCTCCATACCCTCTTCTTGCTCTACATCATTGCGATCTTCGTCTTTGTCATCATCGACATCACCAATGCTCATGTGAGAAATCCTATGCTTTTCTTCAATCTGATTAGCACGCATTTGCCACCACTTCAACTGTAAAGCATTCATCTTTGTTGTGTCCATACTCATATGCCGATTTTCTTCCACACGAATTTCGAAATCAAATTTTCTTGTTTCCAAATCTAGTTTTCTTCTTTTGAGATTTATTGATTCTTGCAAATAACGGCCATAGCTATCCAATAGCTCACAGCTATTTAGATGACCTATATCTTTAGCTTCATTTCCTGAATTGAGACTAATGGGCAATCCTGTTCTAGTCTCTTCCTCTTCTGAGTCATCATCATCATCTTCTAAGTCTTTAATTTCGGAGTTTCCTCTTTCTACTACCCCAACATGAGTACCTGAATTAAGCCTATCCAGATTTACTGCTCTTGAGCTACCTGCATGAAGTGCATAATTTATGAGAAGTCGTTAAAAAAGAATGACAACAAAGGAGGGGTTTGAATGTGAGAAGGTTAAAAGTTTCAATTTGTACGAGGATGGAATAATTCCTATTTAATTCTGTAAACAGATCACTGGACAGACTAAGGATCAGGAAAACACATACAAATGTTACAAATAAGCGCAAGATATATAGTCACCAGTATCACAATGTAAAGGTTAGAAAAAAAATTACTTTGAAATTGATTCCTAGAAGTCTACATTTTTTCTCAGTAATGGAAAATGCAAAGTCTCAAAACTAAGCAAAACAGCAGTAGTATACGCAGTTGTGGAAGCGGCAAACGATAATGTACACAGCAAAAATATGAGATTCCAGGTGACATATAAGTGTTAAACTAAGCATAACAGCAACAAATACTCACCCCATCCTGGTAGTCTTTCCCTTTTCGTCTCAATATCTTCTTCTTCCTGCAACTCTTCATCTGAGTCATCATCATCATCATCTTCCTGCTCATCTTCTTCTGAGTCATCATCATCTTTAGAGTCTTCGTCTTCTGAGTCATTATAATCTTCTGATTCTTCGTCTTCCGAGTCATCATCATCTTGCCCAACAAAAGTACCAGAATTAAGCGATACAAGGCTCTCCACATAAACAGAGATAGTAGAAGAGTACGAATCAAAGTCATCATGAGCCTTGAGATTTACGGAAGCTCCACGCTTAATGTCATACAAATCCAGACGAAAATCGAGACCCGTGTCATATCCCAATAAAACCTCACCATTCTTGACAAACTGAAGTGGAATCAAGTGTCCAAAGAACTCACAGAGTGTTGCTTGCTCAACAGTGAAAAGTTTAGCCCAAGATTCAGTTACTCCATAGTCCTTCATCTGCCATACATCAACACGACCTCGGTGCATTGAACCAAGTAAGCATAGGGACCCTCCCAACGAACACAAATTTGCTTCAGAGTATCCATCACAAAAGCTGGGTAGGAGTATCTCATTGAATCTGTCATCTTTAAAATCAAAAGAGAGTATCACTTTGTAGGTCTCAGATGCCTTAGGGTCTTTTTTTACAATCCAATGCATAGCTCCATTAACACTCACTCGAGCCATATCCGGTTCATCAAAACCAAATTCATAAGCTATGTCGTCAATTCTTCTCCATGAATCAGATGCTAATGTATATACCTGAACTTCACAGTGACTTTCATCCTCAAAACCCGCAATGGATACCACCTTAAAGTCATCAAGTTCACCATCATATCCAAATCCATATTTGAAGAAACTAATAATCTTATCCGGGCACGACTCAGTTTCTGCAATTGGTACTTTTTTATACTCTCTGGTAGCTGGATTCCAGAGGACAACAGCATCCTCCCCACGAGGACTCAAACACACCAAGCCATTACAAGTTCCCCGGAATAGAATTCCCTCACTTTTATGTCTCGAAGGATAATTGACATTAACAAGGTCATTCAAGGTAGATGTTGCTGGATCATAAGCTAAAGTGTATGTGCTTTTATGAAGACCGTAACCAGAGTGCATCATCACACTGAACATGTTCTTTTTAATTGAATGGTTAAGGTGTTTTTTCACAAAGTATGGGTCTTTCAGTAACTTGCACCAGGCTTTCGATACACACCTGGACCGTAAGATTGACTTTACAGGCAACCTAACAATGATGTTTGCAACGATATCCTGATGTAGGTTTGCCAGTGCTGCATTTCCAGTAGAAAAAATAATTCAAATATCTCAAATTAACAACTAGTGCACATTGTAATTTCAGATACTTTGATATCAACAAAAAGCATAATTCAACACAACAAAAGCCCATGAATTTATATTTCCAAATCTATTGTCTTCGAGCTAACTGCGTACAGTACATTATTCATCAAAATTCGATAAATCAGAGTGACAATGAAATAACACTGTATGGCAATTAAGTTCTAAACCTAAAACTAAGGGAAACAGCTGCAGTACACACAAATTTTGGTACTGGCATAAGGAAATCTATACATTTAAAACTCACATTAGAATGGGCAAATATATGACAATATGAGATCCTATGTGACATAAGTTAACAAGGGCATAAGATACTTACCCCATCTTTCTGTTTGTGCAACATAAGTACCGGAATTAAGCGGTAGAAGGCTCTCCACATAGACAAAAGTAGCAGCAGAGTACCAAGTCCAGTTAGTATGAGCCTTAACCTTTATGGATGTTCCACGCTTTAGGTCACACAAACCCAGATGAATACCTTTCCCGAAGTCATATCCTAATAAAACCTCGCCAGTGTTGACAATCTGAAGTGGAACCAACTGTCTGATGAACTGACAGGTAATTGCTTGGTTAATGGTATCTGGGCTAAAGGTGAGGAGTTTAACCCAAGATTCAGTCACTCCATACTCCTTCATCTCCCATACATCAATGCGACCATAAACAAAACCGTGCAAGCAAAGGGACCCTCCCAAAGGAAACAAATTTGCGTCAGCATATTCATCGTAAAAGCTGGGTAGGGGCATCTCATCGAATCTGTCATCCTTTAAATTGAAAGAGACTATGACTGTGTTGGAGTCAGAGTTAGTTAATGCTAACCAATGCAGAGCTCCATGAACACTTACTTGCACCATGTCCATTTCTCCAAGAAAAATAAAATAAGGTATATCATCAAGCCTTCTCCATGAATTAGATTTAAGTGTATATACTTGAACTTCACAAGAGTGAACATCCTCAGACCCCATAAAACTTACAACCTTAAAATCATCAATCTTATCATCATAGCCAAATCCATGTTTAAGGTAACTAAACTCATCCACTGACTTAATTGGTCCAGTTGGTAATTCTTTAAACTCCATAGTAGTTGGATTCCAAAGGACAATGTCATCTTTAATAGTGGTTAAGCAAATCACACCATTACTAGTTCCGCAAAATGCTCTCGCCGAAGGATATTTTGGACCAACAAGGCCACTCAATGTAGATGAAGATGGATCATAAGCTAAAGTGTAGGTTTCTGGAAGCATCCTAAAATATGGGTGCATCATTACACTGAATTTATTCATTTCAATTGCTTCCCTAAGGCGCTTTTGCACAAACTTAGGGTCTTTCGATAACTTGCACCAGGCTTTCGAAACACACCTGAACCGTAGAATGGACTTCAGAGGCAGCCTAGAAATGATGTTTAAAACAATATCCTGATGCTGTAGTTCTGTCATTCCTGCAAATCAAAGATCTTAAATTAAACATCCATTGCCCAAATATAAATAAATATATGCAGAAATCAAGTTTGAACTCAAAACCAAATAAGAACTGCCCAAACTAGTAGAGTGGTACAGTTATTCAGAGGTCAAACTATGAATTTTTGGTTAATTCGGTCTTAATTGGCTAATTCGATCTTTGATTTATAGCTCTAGATCTTATAGAAACAACCAAATTGGCTAATTCGATCCTAGGAAACAAAAGATCAATAATGAAAACCATGATTTATAGTTCTAGATCTTAGCATTGAAGAAAAATAAACACAAATTGAAAACAACAACCCATGATTCTTAGGTAATTAGAACTTTGACTACACAAGAAATCAAAACCAAAAACATGATCTTTCAAGTAATAAATTCTTCAATTATTACAACCTAAATAAAACAGACCATCATTTCTCAATTCTAGTTCTTTGATTCCAACACCTCCAAAATAATGTTCAATAATGAAAGAAACCCATAATTCCATAAGTCTAGATCTTTGCTTTGAACAAAGAAACCCATAATTCTAAGAAACAACCCATGACTTTTATTAAGTAAAAACAAAAAACATGAAAACAGAGACAATAAAAAAAAAAAAAAAAGTAAGTCAGAGATGGGAAGAGTTTGTACCAGCGAAAGCAGAGGTAGGATGAATCTGAACAAACTTTACAGATCTAAGGATTTCTAGGGTTCTTCTATCGAGTTCACTCTCTCAATTTCTCTCTCTTTCCAAGGGGAAAGAACAAATTTTTATTAAGGGTACTGAAAATATCCACAGAGGATGGGATATCTTGTTTAATCTGAACCGTCGATGATTAAATCAACTTTTCCGCATTTACGGTGAGTTATTTGACTAGAGTGATGCTTTGACTAGACAATACGAAACTTGGCGGGAGTTTCGAGATTTTACCGCCTTGTTAAAGTTGAAGGCATGGGCATGGCATGATATGTGGCCTTATGGGCCGCATGCCTTCGCAGTCTTGTAAACTCCGGATATTTAAGGGTGGGCAACAAGTAAAATCCGTACGGGAAAAAAACGGTTCAGTCCAAAACCCTACTAAATAGAACAGTTTAGTCCAGACCTAGTTGACTAGGTACAGTTTAATCCAAAAATTGTGTAAAGACGTTGCTGACCTCCACACATGTTTCATAAAGCACACGTGCAGCGAGTGGAAACTGTTTTTTAACGGACAAATTCAACGTGGACATGACACGTCGGCAATTTTAAAAAATATAAAAAATAATTAAAAACCATTTATCTTTTAAACCTTTCATTCAAATTTTACAAACTTTATATATTTGGAAAGCATTTTCCGAGAGCTACAAAAAGAGTACCCATATGACTATATAATTTTCATTTTTAAAATTTTTTAATTTACATTTGTGTGTATATTTATGTACACCGATGCAAAGATCCAAAAAAAATCCAAAATCCATAATAGCCAGACTGCCACCGTAGTACGCACATACTGAGAAAAATATCAGCCATGCCAAGCTCCAGTTGGATAACATCCATAATAGCCGGACTGCATCGAGGACAAAACAATGAACATAAGAAATCACAACTTGAAAAGAAAGTGATTATCCTTTCACTAACATCCACATAAGAAAACAAAGCAAAAAAAAAACGATCAAATAAAAAGTTAGTTTATGGTCAGAGGCACAATCCATGTGGGCATTACTACACAAACTTAGTATGCTAATATCCGAGTACAATGATTCATTGCACTTTACTGAAAAGGAGATTACTAACATGCATAATGATCAATCATACTCATACCTGCATCTACTTTTTTCATGAGAAGTATATTGGTGCATCAATGTATTCATCCATGTGAAACATTCCTAAAACCAATCCTTCATAGCCACAAACAAACCTACTTTTTCATTGAAAATACACTGGTGCACCAATGTGTACACCCCTGCAAAACATGCATAAAATTGATCATTCATATTCACACTGGGCACACTTTTTCATGGGAATTATACAGTGCAAGCAATGTGTACATCCCCGCAAAACATGCATAAAATTGATCATTCATAACCACACACAAACCTACTTTTACATGGGAATAACAGAGGTGCACCAAAACGTACACCGCTTCAAAACATGCATAAAAATGATCATTCACAACCATACAAAAACCTATTTTTTCATGGGAATTACTTCCTATAGGTTCACCAATATGTACACCGTTGTAAAACAAGGGAATCCTACTTTTTCATACGATTTACACAGGTGCACCAATATGTACACCCCTGTAAAACATGCACAACACCAATCATTCATATTAACAATCAACAAGTGTACAACTATATACACGTTAACTATCTACATGTGTATAATTATGTACACATTAAGAATCAATGTGTTATTTCATTAAACGAAGGTTGTACTTATCAAATTCAACTAAGAAAGCCTAAAGCACACAATCATGTTATCAGTTAGGACCAATATTAAGGTAGGAATCATCAAGGGAATCAAAGTTTACAACTAGAACAAATACCTTGCACCGTGTTGCATCATCTTGGGCTGCAAGCATAACAACATTAGTTGGGAACTCATTTTGTACAATTATATACACGCCTACAAAATGATCCGGTCTTTCCATGTCTCCCCCTGAGTTAACATCACAAATCATATTAGAGAGGTAAACAGAAAATAATAATTAAATCTAAAATAAAAGATTCTTGTATAATAAAAGCATGTTTACAACTATGTACACATTAACAATTAACATGTGTACGATTATGTACACATTTGTGTCGGTTTGTACCCATAGTTATTTACCCAAATATAGTGGTTTTTTCTACGTGCAAAGCAACTTGTAGACATAGTCCAAGTGTATAAAAAATCCTATTTTTGATTAGTGCACCAAAAAGTACACGTGCATAAAATAATCTTCTTTAAACAGGTACACAAAAAATTATAAGAAAACAAAAATTAACAAATAGTGCATAAATAAAGAATAACCAAAGAACAAATAATGCTGGAGCACAAAAAAAAAAAAAAATCATACATAACATAGATTGCATGAATCGGATTGGCAATGTTATGCTTAAGTCTCATACTGCACATAGTTTCCACTTCTCTTGGAATATTATGTACACATCAATAAGTGTACAATTATGTACACATTAAGAATCAACTGTCTAATTTGTGGAACTCACGATCCTACAAAGAATAGAAGATGAACACACTAGATATTAACCATCAAGAGTTATACAAGATAAGATTCAAAAAAAAAAAAAAACCTAAACATATATGCATTAACCCTAAGAATACCATTCAGAAGTAAAACTAGTACATGGACAAGAACAGCAAAAAAGCTATGCATGAAAAGATGCATGGTAAAACATGAGAACATATATTTCATCCAAGATTTCAAATTACCACTATGAAAAATAAAGTACCAGTTGGGTATTGGGATCAACATCAAAAAATTTGGTGGGGCTAATTTCAACCTAACTTTGTTTTCTTCAAGAGTTAAGGTTGCCATCACATCCTCGTTAATGTGGACGTCTGGTTCATATATACATGAATGTAATATTAGTTTTTTTGCGATCTAAATGATATCTCCTAGAAGTTTTTTTGCGATCTAAATGACTATTTTTCGGTATAGTTACATACCATTAATAATAAGTTTGTGTACAATTATGTACACATTAACAATCCATAGGTGTACAACTATGTACACATTGTATAATTTTGTACACATTAATAATCTAATGTGTAAAACTATGGGAACATTAGCAAAAAAAAAAACGTGAATGCTTTAAAAATGATCTTTAGCACGGGAGGTTAGACTACTAAAATGTTTCATCATTTCATTTCATAATATAATCAACTAGCTAGATGAAAAGTTGTACATGTGCAAAGATATATAACATTGGAGAAAAAAAAATAGATCAATGCTAACCATATATCACCTTGTTTAAGAATCTTAGTACGTTTGACAATTGCATCTAATGTGCTATCGCCAATTCAATTAGAACATTTTCCAAAAACTAAAACAGATATTTAAAAAGAGTTGGTGTACCCAATCCTTTAAAATATTTGATTCAGGATTCCTAGCAGTTCCAGGTACCCATTGATCAGTTTTCTGCATTGTAGCCAAAATAATTAGGGACAGTATTAGTACTAGAAAATCAAGTCACATTTGCTAACCTAATACGATTATACAAACAAGTGCATATAACCATCATTATCTTGAAGAGAGACACAGAACATAAAATGAGGATACAAATTTAGTGGATATACATTGCTTGCCTAGCAGTATAAATCATAAATTTTATATTGATAAATACAACTACAGTATCACTATGGGATCCAACTACAGTATCATAAATTTTACATCGTTAAATTTTACCATATCACCGAACCAACCACCAAATTATCATTGACGTAACCTTTTTATTAATCTTGTCCCACTATTAATATATTTACTTATTAATGATAGTGGTCAAGTGACGTATTGCAATAAAATGAGCGACAAGCAACATCAACACTTGCTTGTCCATGTGTTAACACTATCAACATTTCCCATAAGATTTATGTAACAATTATACAAACAAATGCATACATTAGCATACAACAAAACTACGTTTTTTAATCTCTGAAATCAAAACTTTAACAAAATCCAATGGACTAACTTACTTATTCATGATTAGAACCTAGTGTATTTTATTGATTAAGAGTAGTAATTTCTCGAAATTGTCATGAGTGTAGAATTGATTCATAGCTGAAATCATAGATGACCTAGAAACTAGATTCCTTTGAGACATTTCATCCAACACTTAGAGTGCATTATAAATGAACCTATATAAAAAGCAGATGTTGTTATTGAATTGCATCAGATTGAGACGATGATTCAGATGCGAGTGATTCTCCATGAATAAATGGTTTTAGTTTACCAAAAAATCTAAAGAGAATAAATTTTGGAAATCCAAAGGAACCACACAGAGGAAACATCTAATGCACAAAACTTTGAACAACGGGAAAAAAGAATCAGAACCATAACAATTTTCGATCCAATGCACAGAAATCAAACCAAAAATCAATTAAAGTGAGATCTGATATCAAAACTAGGTTATTATTTCTACTACTTACATATTTGAATTGAAGGAGTCCAATATCTCATAAATAAGAAACGGATATATGAGCAGACTCGATGGGAAAGATAAGCTGAACAAATGACATCTTCTCCGAACATATTAGATCCGTGCTCCGTAATCTGTCTGTGACCTCCTTTTTCCATTAACCAAAACAAAAATTATTTCTCTAAATCTTCAGATCTGATGAAAAAGAAAAAGAGTTTAAAGAGTTTCTCTCTTTGTTTTTCTATGGGAGGGAGGGAGATTAACTCAAATTAAATGATAAGAACATCTTCTCATCTTTCTAATCGCTTCCAAATGATGAAATCTGCAAATTGATTTGCTAAAACTTATTGGTTTTGAGTTAATCTCCAAGAAAAGGAACCGATGACGACGATTTAGGCTTCTCAAAGATGAATCCATTTTTGTTCGATTATCATAATTAGGTTTGAAGATCGAAATTTCATTGAAACGGCGAGATTCGGTTTTATGATTTTTCTCTTCTCCCGGGAGCTGTTCCATGAAATGAAAATGAAAAAAAAAAAAGAAAATGAATTACGAAGAACAGTTAGCTGTGGGGTATTTTTGCCCACGGGATAATTGGTTTTGGACTGAATCGTTCAAGAAAGGACTAACCCGTATGAAATTTGGAAATTTTGGATCCCCTAGTACTAGGCTTGAGATGGCAGGACTAGATTGTCTAAAGCCCAATAACTTTGGGACTAAACGTCAATTTCTACAATCCGTACTTTGTTGTCACCCGTGTCCTGTTCATCTAAATGGCGGGTGGTATATTTCCATCTGCATCCAGTCTATCACCTGCGGCTTTAGCATCTTCAAGTGGACGCTTGGACGTGTTGAACATTTGTGGATCCACAGACTTGTATTAAGTTGCAAGCAAGGAGAAAATGTAATTTGATTAATGATTCATAACATCTTCAATAAATGTTGAATAAAAATACCATATTAATTTTGGAAATTTAAACTATAGAGTTTTAAGCTGGTAGCCGAGCAACAAGCTGAGTACCAACTCCTTTTTGAATAGCGACATCCAAATAAATATGCTTACATATTTAACTAAATTTTGTGTGCCTTTCTACGAGTAACAACTTTTTTATATGAAGAAGATATACAACCGGGTATAAATTAAAAAAATTACTTTCAGTTTCATATCCTGCATAATTCGAAAAATTTTGTTAGCCTTGCGGGTGTAGGGGTATATAGATTTCTAGACATATGCACCCGCGACAGATCCAATATTTAATGGATTTCCAAGGATGAACTCATGTCAAATCCACCAATGGCGGGTTGAGTGTCTTGCGGGTGGATTGGGTCAGATCGGGGGTTAGACTACCCATGCTCACCCCTAGTATGGATATTGAGAGGGCTATAATGAAGTTTTACAATGAATAAATAAAATCAAAAAAAAAAAAAAAAAAAAGTAAGTCAGAGATGGGAAGAGTTTGTACCAGCGAAAGCAGAGGTAGGATGAATCTGAACAAACTTTACAGATCTAAGGATTTCTAGGGTTCTTCTATCGAGTTCACTCTCTCAATTTCTCTCTCTTTCCAAGGGGAAAGAACAAATTTTTATGAAGGGTAGTGAAAATATCTACAGAGGATATACACAATGGGATATTTGGTTTAATCTGAGCTGTCGATGATTAAATCAACGGTTCTGGATTTGTGTGCTTTTATGGTCAGTTATTTGACTAGAGTAATGATTTGACTAGATTATACCAAACTTGGCGGGAGTTTCGAGATTTCATTTTACCGCCTTATGTTAAAGTGGAGGAGGGCTTGAAGAAAAATGTTATTTGATTAATAATTTATAATCTGGAAATTTCTAAGGAATCCAAGTTTGGTTCATCTTTTTCACAAACCCATCATTAAAATTATATATATTTGTAACCCAAAATATAAAGAACATGAAATTCGGGATATAAAAAGGAATTGGGGGATACAAGAAAAGGACAAAAACTGGATCCAGATATCAATTCGGGGTCACCCCTTATCTAAGTATTTTTTTAAATTCTAATCTACCCCTCACTAATCAGGTTTAGTGGTTAATAATAATTAGTAAAAATCTTAAGATTTTTTATAAATGATTAGTATGTGTTTTATTTGTTTTTGGTTTTAATCAGTCTACTTCCAAGACAGATTATCTCGATTTTCGAGCATGTTTTAACTACTTCCGGCATGGTTTTTGCTTAAATTTCTATGCCGGCACATGATGAAAAGTATCCAGGAAACTTCAATTTTTTTTCACTTGACTACCGGCATTGATAGATTTCTATCGAGCATGCCGGCACCATTTTCCGGCGTGGTTCTTCACCAATTCCTATGATGGTCTTCATCACTTCCGGCGATGTAAAAAATATTCCGTTTTGAATTTTTTCCGGTTTTAATCGGCCTACTTCCTAAGACAAGTAGTTAATTCTCGAGCATCTAAGACACGGTTTCCGGATAGTATGTTGCTTAAATTTCTATCTTAGGCACATGATGAAAAGTATCCAGAAACTTCAATTTTTTTTTCACTTGACTACCGGCATTGATAAATTTCTATTGAGCATGCCTCTAGCATTTAGTTACGGTGATTGAATGTTAGTTACCAACCATGCCTACACTGGCTTCCGCATGGTCTTCATCAATTCCGCATGGTCTTCATCACTTGCAAAGATGATCTTCATCACTTCCGAATTAAAAAAAAAAAAATTCGTTTCCAAAGTGAGGAGAATTTGAAAGAGAGTGGGGAGAGTTTAGAATTTGAAAGGGAATGGGGAATATTTGGGTTTCAAAGTTCTAACCCTGAAAGTGATTAATAAGAAGTGGGGATGGAAATGGGGATATGATTTTGTTTTTTGATTTTAAGTTTTTTAATTTTTATTTTGAGGGAAGGGTTTTTTAGTATTTTCATACCCAAAAGTCACCCCTTAGCAGACACCATGGGTTGGGAGAAGTAATCAATATCCCCCAATTCCTTTTGTATTCCCCAATTTCGTGTTCAATATAAAATCTACGGTTAAAATAATAGTTCTATATTTGATTTAGATTTTCACATTTTCGCCTTGACTAAATTAACCTTTTTCAATTATGTATTATTAAAAAAAAAACTTTTAAATACCATTCCATTAATAATGGGCCATTGGGCGTCTTTTGTGGGCGAAATTATTGGCATGGGATAATAACTACTCCCTCTGTTTCAAAAATACCGTCCTCTATTCCATTTTGGTCTGTTTCAGAATTATGTCCAGCTTCTGTTTATAATCATATTTTTCCAATGCTTTAATATACTCTTAAGTTTTTATATTTGGAAAATCCTTTTTAATATGATTCAATCTAAAATATTAATGAAATTTGTGTAATTAAGAAAACAAATATATCTTTCGTTCCTTTTTGTATTTCCTATTTACATTCCCATAATAATTTTTGGTAGTTTTTATTACTAACAGTTTTATTGAAATAAATTAGGCAAGTAATTAAGGGTAGATATGTAAACTATTATGATCTCCTTAATATCTTGACAAAGTCAAAGCGGACTGTCTTTTTGAAATGGAGGGAGTATATTATGGCAGATGGTAAGATGCTGAATAAGATTCAAATATTCAGGATCTTAATTGAATGCTTATTCAAATTTACACTAATTATCGGTGGGATGATAATTTAGCATATTAGGGTTCTTGCATCTCAAATCTCCTCCTTAAATTGCATCCATGGTTCTGAAAATTAAAGTCGCAACAGAGAAATCAAAGATTCATGATCATGCTAAATAAAATCAGTGCAGTTGGTTGTGATGCTACGATGCTTTTATTAGGTCTTATTTCTCTCATCTCCCGAACACTATCTAGACAAATCCTAGAAGAAGAAGAAAATCAGAAGCTAATGATTGTTCATCTTTTATGAACGAAGGAAAATGATACTAAACAGTTCTCGACATGCTTGATATGCATAGATAATTAATCTAAATGATCAGGTAAGAGTATTTGAAACGGGAATGGTCCAAAAATTATCCTCAGTTTAGTTGTCCCTCTATCTATAGGATTCGGCCTCTGTATATATACTACTCCCTCCGTCTCTAAAAGATAGACAGGGTTGTGTGTAAATTTTACATACAAACCTGCCAATCTTTTAGACACGGAGGGAGTAGTAGACTACTGTGTATTACCTATAAGTCCTTTCTCCGAAAGTGATTGTCTATGGACTGAGTCGAGACAATACAACTAATCGGTTCACACTTCGTGTGATCGTCTATGGATACGAGATCGAGACAATACAACAACGAAGTATGTTTACTTGATACAAAGGTTCGGACTTAACCAAACAAAATAGGATTGCTTATTAAGTAAATAGGAATTAACGTTTGTGTAATTTACTTTAATTATAATAAAACAATAATAATGCGGAAATATAAAGTAAATGACACATCAAGATTTTGTTAACGAGGAAACCGCAAATGCAGAAAAACCCCGGGACCTTGTCCAGAATTAAATACTCTCAGGATTAAGCCGCTACACAAAATTAAACCTAACTTCGTATAGTTGAGACCAAGCAACTAAACCTATAGTTCACCTAGTTCCGTCTGTATTCCTATGGCTCCGACCTCCAAACAGTAAAGGAACAACAAATCTATTTGGTATTAACTCTCATCAACCAAGTTATATGAGTTAGACAAAGGCTCTTCTGTTTATCTTAACATAAACTCCTTCGTCGGGTTCTTAGATCTATATTACTCGCAATTACCGAAGTAATTGTTAAGATTTTGCAATCAATACTTTTAATCACAAAGAATTGTATTGATGCCGATCTACAAAACTAATCAATCCAATCTACCACAAGGATAAACCGATTATAGTTGGATCCTCTTATACCGAAACAAGTATTGTGCACACCAAAGATTATGAACCCCAAATTAGAAATCTTCAATATCTTCTTTGTCTTCAAATCTTTGTAGATCTTCAATAAACACCTGCACACACAATCACTTGAATCTCTTGTGATCAATCACGCACAGAACGGAGTCTGTTAACAATGGATTATCACAAGATCGTCTTTAGCACTAACAACAGTCTAAAGATCCATGTCGAAACTTAGATCTAGTTTGAGTGAATCGTATATCAGAAGAGAAGATTCTCAAGCATAAACAAACTAGATGCAATCAAAGTTCAACCACCGTTAGTCAATCAAATCAATCGAAAACAAAAGATAAACCGCAATTATCTAGTTTCCCACCAACGGTACTCGTAGAGCTTCTCAATCCCAAAGAATACTTTAAACTGAGCGGCCGTAAGAGATTTCGCCTAGTTGAGTTACCCTCCTCTCCGAATAGGCGGCTACACCAGTAACAACACAACCGAGGAAGTTTGCTGTCACGAAGGATTAGTTTGCTAGAAATGCAAACTTCAAGTATTTATAGACAAGGAAGTTCGGACACCAAGGAATTTCCAAAACCGAAAATATTCTTAAAGATATTCAATATATTCCAAATTCGGTTTCTATAATTCCTGGAAATGCTCTGTTCAAAATAATGATCGAAAATCTCTCTGGAAAATCTCAACTAGTAAATGCACATTACCAATTCTCATTTTCCTAAAATAAAATTAACAACCTTAAATAAAAGATTCTTAACTTATTTATTTCGATCCTGAGATTTTCTTCCCGTAGCTATTAAGGAATAACTTTGAACAATAAAATATAAACATTACTGCACGTGTTCAAAGTATGCCAACATCCTTACTTTGTAAGTCCTCTTTCATACTTACAACCTTGAAACCGATTTGCCACACTTGCAAACAAGTTTAGAATTGGTTCATTTGAATTTCAAGAACTATGCGATGATTAAGAAACACTCAATCACAAATCATGGATTTCACGGTTCTACCAAAACAAGTTTCGAGTTTCTACCTCCATGTGAGTACTGTGCTTGGTCCACATTAGCTTCCCAAAATTCGGTTGACAAGGTACTAGGAGCGGTTCCCCACATATATATGGTATCTAACTTATATATGTTGCACATGTCCATATGATCGGTTCCCCTTTGCCTAAAAACGTGTTGCACATGTTCATAGGATCAGTTACCCTTTCTGCTATAAACCTTGTTGCACCCCATACAAGGATCGATTCCCCTTTGTGATGTGTTGCACCTCTTCATAGGATCGGTCCCCTTTACCCAGATTTGGTTCAACAAACACAAACTCGATCATACCATCTCAGGTGATTACTTAAGATTGGTTTCACTAATAAAAGTCATACCAATACATAAGTCAGGCCTTTGTGAATAGTTTACCAAGAACAAACAAGTCGTGAGCGATTATACTAAATCACACGTATTGGATGTTCACAAGATATGCAATGAATAACAATCCCAATAACTCCTGGAGATTTCCTTTTCGATTCATAAACAAGTTTATGAATTTACTTCCTTAAAACACATGTAAAACATTGTTTCATAGGATGAAATCCTCACCTCATACCCATACATAATCACAATAGCATTCAAACGATTATGTCGATGACTTATCTACAAAGTTTAATGGTTAAGCAATAAACTTCATATTGTATTCCTTAATATTATGCACGACTTATCTACAAAGTTTAATGGTTAGAGTGTTCATGCTTCGTAGTTTTGTTTTCAATATGCATGACTTGAAAGATACGTTAGGGAATGGAATAGTTCAAGTCAAATATCACTAACCTCAAGTGGAAGGATGATGTTGTCGTTGTAGCTTCTTACTTCTTCACATACAACTTTTGCATTATGCACATTTGAAATTTTCATTTGAGATTATCTCGTTTATATATTTCTCCAAATACGTGTTGGAAGATTTTTAGCTTTAGCTTAAACTTCATCATCTACTTGACGAGTTTAATCACTTGAAAATTACTTGAAATTTCGTATTGATCGATTAATCAGTTGAAAATTACTTGAAGCTAGTGGTATGTGTAAGATTACCATTGTTGTCTTCTAAGGATGTTTCAATGATTAAATGAGAGTTCTTAGAATTACTACCAATGTCTGGATATAACATAGTATGCGTACATTGTATGCGAACTGTGATGTTCTAGTTCATGCAGAACTCTTGTTTGCGAACGGGTTTACCTGTGAAAGGTCCGGAACTGTGGTTTGCGAACAATGTTTACGAACTACTAGAATAGGCTAGGTCCGGAATTGTGGTTCGAGTACTTTGTTTGCGAACACAGTGGTTAAATTCTAAAATCAGTAAGTATGATAATTCATACTCATGAACTCATGTTCGTTTGCAAACTAAAGTCCCTAGAACTTTAATGAAATAAGGTATGTGAACTTGTTTTGAAAACCGTGGCATCATGTTCATGAATTGGTTCTTGTATAAGTACTTTGTATAATTACAAACCAAACCGAATATGTTTCAAATTGTTCATGGATCTTTATATGAGATAGTGAACATTTGAACAACTCTCTCAAAGCACATTTAGATTCATTAGATTATCTATCATGATTGATTGATCATCATATTTGATTTAGAAGTGTTAGATGAATATGGCTAAACTAAATTCTGTTAACTGTTATTGAGCCAATTGTTATACACGTTTAGGTACGGTTCATCCATATCTAAATATAGGTATATTTCATTTGTGTGTATCAAGCTAATATCATCTAACGGTGGACATTGATTGCTTATTTTCCAAGCAGACTTAGCTTGAATCTTAAATCCGAAGTTCATCTAACGATGAATATCAATTGCTTTTTGTTAATAAGTTGTCTTAGCTTTTATTGTAAGCAACCCTGATTTGAAAAACTATATAACGGAGAACTTTAGCATCTAGGAAACCTATCCTGAAACTCTTGTGTGTCCTAGTTGCTAACTATGGTTTATTCTCTATTAACCTAGGGTTTTCCAAAACCATTATTAGGTTAACGACTTGAAGACTTCATTTGGGATTCGTGAAGCCAGATCCAACTATTTTCTTTGTAGTTGCGTACGTATTTTGATCTTACTTTTTCTATCGAGTTGAGTTTAAAAAGTAATCACAACATTTCTTCGTCTCAGATTTTTGTGATTCCGCAATAACTTCTTCAGTTAATCAGTTAGGTTATTGTGAGGTGACCAATATTTCTAGGTTGCTCTTCGGGAGTATAAGACCGGATTATTAGTTGAGTTTCCTGTACACCTTTATCTTTATCTTAAGACAAAAACAATAATCAGAATAGACTTATCTATGAGAGACAGATTTCTTTATAAGTCTTCGACTTTGGGTCGTAGCAAGTCTTAGTTGTGGGTGAGATCAGCTAGGGGAATCAAGTGTGCATAGTCCTGATGGGATTCAAGAGGCGTAAGGAACGCGGTTGTACCTTAATCGGTGCAAGACTTAATTAGGGCTCAACTACATTACAGTCCGAAGTTAACTTGTAGTAGGCTAGAGTCTGTAACGGCATACATTGTGGTGTTCAAATATGGACTAGGTCCCGGGGTTTTTCTACATTTGCGGTTTCCTCGTTAACAAAATTTCTGATGTCTGTTTTATTTATTTTCCGTATTATATTTGTTTATATAATTGAAATATCACAGGTTGTGCGTAGTTCAATCATAGTTGATAATTCCAACCTTGTTTGTTGGATATGACTTGATTGACTCTCAGACATTGGTCTTTGGAGCCATCCGAGTTATTCTCATAACAATTATTCTCACAAATTTCTATCTAGTTGATTTACTGATTATATTGAGAAAGAGATAAATCTCTTTTATACCTTTCTTGATTGAGTCTCACTTTTAAGTTGGTGCTCTCAAATTATATTGGAGTTTAGTCCATACACATTGCCGAATGAAATAGTTGGGTGTGATTGTTATATCCCCGCGTTTTCAATCTTATCTAGTCATTTCCTTGTGTTCTGACACATATTAGTTTTGTTTCCAAAATCAGTACCCCTAGTTGTTTCCTGCTCTCCTTTCCGAGAGAGAAGAAGGTCATATGAAATTGTTCTTATATCTGAAAGAATAGAATTGACATGCAAGATCTGGTGGAGGAACTATTACTCCTGTCTGATTTTTAAAAATTTCCGTAAGGTTTTCAATTTCTAAAGCGACTTCATCTTTTTATTTTCTTTTTTTTATCAATATGTCTAGTGAGGATTAACCTATTTTCCGATTTTTTTGTTTTTTTTTCCTTGAAGCTCTCCTCGGAGTCTCAGGCCTTCAAGATTATACTATGTAGGATATGATTATGGGTGTCCTATTATATGAAAAATGTCAAAGTTTCCATTTGAAAATTAATTACCATAATATCCTTCAGTTTATTCACTTTTTATATTTCTATTAATTATGGTTTTTTATATTTTATTAAAATTATTAAAATATCTTTTTTAATATACTTATTTGCGCTTTCAAACCAATCTACATCTTGTTCGTATCTGATTCTCCTAGCCTAAAACACCTCTCCAACTAGAAAATGATGAACTTCCCGCCTTGAGTGAGTTTTCAAAACGAATTATTCATCACAAAAACCCTAGACGTAGATGATTATTCATAATCGTGGTGGTGTTTGCGGTTAAGAATCAATATCTTCCATCTAGTTGTAGATGACTCTATAATTTCAAAAAATAAATACACGTACTTTTACAGCTAGGATTTCATCTTTTCCTGGTACAAAGATCGAAAGATATTTAACTTACGACTAGAAATTCATAATTTTCTAGTCGTAAAATAAATGCGGCTAGAAAACTAAAAAAACTATCCAGTCATATGAGGGTATGTATGGGAAACCAAAAAGGAAAAAAGAGAGAGAAAACTAAATAATAAGATGGAGGGTTAATGGATTCTCACCTTACAAATTACAAATTACAGGTCAAGATTCGATTTTCTCGACCGTCGCTCACTTTCTCGATAAATATTTTGTTTTAACCCTAGTCATTGCTCATTAACATGCTCCAGACATTATTTTAAGTACTCAGGGGTGAGCATTCGTTCCGTAATCTGCGGATTTAACCGGGACCAACCGTATTTTTGCAGATGGATGCCCGGACCGTTCGCTAATGGGTTGGACGAGGATGGAATTTTTGAAATCCAATGGGTGACGGATTAGGTACGGATACAACCTTGAAAATCCGTTGGGCATCCATATACGTTAAATTAAGGGTACTTATATAGTTTTAGAAAATACTATAGATAAATTAGGAATTTTTAATACGTTTGCTTGGGTTGTTGTACATGACACTTGTATATTTGTATTTATGCTTACAAGACAGTAGGGTTTTTTGTTTCACACAATGGCTAGAATACGTTCGTTTTTCCTAACTAGCGGTCGTGATCTTTCTTCTAATCCCAGTGTACCTTAGACGTCTAACCGAAAATTACGGAGGTGCGAAAACTAGGGTTTTTCGAGTGAAAATTTTTTCCTGCCGCGACGAAGAAGAAAGATTGGAAGATGATGATGATCTAATGTCTGCATTAGATCAATCGAAGCGCACATCTCCTCCAACACCTCCCTCTCGGGATTTGGAGTTGAATAAGGGAGAACAACCTGTAAACTCTCAATCAGCAGGCGCAGAAACTGATGGCTCGATTATGTGTTAGGGTTCTAGACCAAAACACAAGGTTTACGTAACTGAAATAGGTATAGAACCCCGATAATAAGAAGAATTAAGAGAATAAGAAGATTGAGAAGAAGAAAAGAAGACTAGAAGAGATTGAAGAAGAGTTATTTGTATTAATTCTTAAGTCTTTTACAAGGCTCAGGTGTAGTATTTATAACTACGAATACTTGTGACACAAGTAATGCTAACTATAGAGTTCAAACTAAACAAGGAAACTAAACAAGCTAAATATAAAGAAACTAAATAAGTAAACTAATATGAATAGGTGTTGGTATCACAACATCCCACCCTTCGAAAAAATGGCTTGTCCTCAAGCTCGAAATTCGGAAATACATCACGACACAACGAATGCCCGGTTTGTATTCTCCATATAATTCTCTTAATCTACTGGTGCGGCTTACCACGATCAAACACAAAAGTCATAGCCTTGGATATTATAAAACGAAATAGCCACAAAATGTTGTTCCACGCGTCATAAGATAGGCATTTAAATTTTCCGCGATCAAACACCAGAGTCACCTCATTAGTGAGTGTAATGGAGTTGACCATCCGAGCAAACGATCACATGTATACAAAATGTATCTCCCAATTCTTGAAGTACACTTTTGAATTCAAATCCAATTGATTCGTTCCTCTCCGGTTCAAGACATGGATTAGCTTCTCAAATTTCAAAATTAATCGCATGGGGCTAAGAGTATCAAACTCGGTGTATTCCCAACAAAGCCGAGGAAAAATACAACACCCCGATATGGAGTTCGGAAATAATTAACCCCATCTCCTCATGAGAATAGTAATCAGGAAAACCAATGTGAACATTACTACTTGGACAAGCATTCGATTGGTGCATCTTTATTAACCATGTCTCCGAGAGAGTCACAAAATTGGTCAAGAGCATGAATCACCACCTTTACGTATGTAACGGACCCTTTACTCGGTAAATTGTGGCCGAAGTTTCGCACCCAATCTATACCGACCGAACTCATCCTTCGTAAAAATTGTTAATTCCAAATGATTATGCAGATTTGCTCCAACTATCGTGCCCAAGTTTAGTGTTTGCACGTCTACCTCCTTGTAAATGCTTATGAGAGCGAAAATCATGAGTCCGTACTTGCCAAAAATGTCAAAACCAAGAAAGTTGCAACCTTTGAACATACTCTTAATCAAGCAAAGTTGCTACCCACATTAACACATTTAGATGAATGTTAATCTTTAGCAGTGAAAACAGTCATCAACCTTCATAAAACTTCTCGGGAAAAAATGAATCCACATATGATAGTCACGACAACACGTGACGAAGAAAGCTAAGATTCTCGGTGAACCGCTTTACAGTACTGGGTTTCAAATTCATGGCTAGCCGTGAGTACAAAACTCCTTAATTGGACCTAGACCTTTACCAACTTCTTCATTGCACCACTTCAAGTTTAACCTTTGGTGGACGTGAAAAAATATCATTTGTATAGTAGAGATCGAAGTCGGACCGTGAACTCGAAACCTTTCGTCATCACGTTTCCGGTGTAGCATACGTTCGATAGAGACTACGAGCATCGTATTCCAAGACCGAAATATAGTTTTTCTTTGTCTTAGCTAGAATGTTGAATTCCAAAGAAACAAATCCACTTGAAATATTGAAGTCGTTAATAGGATCGTCCCATCCAAATTAAATTTATAAGTTTGCAATATGAAAATACTTCCATCCGGCACACCTAGGCACGATCTCTCCACGAACTAAAGTGATGGTTGAAATCCATTGCGAAGAAGTTCCATCATTCAAAACCGATTCCTCCTCCTTCAGCCCAAAATGATATTTCCACTTAGTTGAGGATAGTCCTTGAAATAATTCATTTTTCAATTCTTTAAACATGACTGGATCATTGTTATCCAGGCTTATTGTCACTACGTTATGACTTCCTGTTACAATACTTGCAGGCTTCTCTTTGATGAAATTATTAAGGGAATAACAAAGTGATTTGTGATGAAGAATGATTGATTATCTCCTTGAAGAAACGAATATTAAGCAATCGTGATTTCGCATTTATTTGTTCTATCAAGCTTGGTTTTGCGAAAGCAACAACCTTTGGTGAAATTACCTGGTTCAACAAAGTAACTTTCTGACCAACACTCTTCTCTAAGTGGTAGCTTAGTTAATGCTAAATATTCTCCATTCAAAAAAACAAATTTACTTGGCAGCAAACGGTCTAGTTCCGTAACAGATGATAAGATGGCAACACCATTACTAGTCGAACCAACAGAACAAAGTGCAGTAGGAGTAGAGTATAATTCATAGTTTCTTATAGAATTAATTCCACCGAAGCATAATGGACTAACTTCTGAAACTTGAAAAAGTAAGCATTCACCGTCACACTTGTTGAAAACATCATCTGTACTACACTGAAATTTGTAAAACAAAATCTGCAGAGCAAAAGGGATACTGTCTCCTGAAAGAAAAACATTGTCAGTTGTCTTCATGTTATCTCTTAGCTTAACTACAAACTCTTGTGCCAATGATACTCTTTTGGCGTTTGAGAAAATTCGACCACGAATTCGTCCGGTATAATTTTCCATAGTTATATCCTCGAGAGATTGAAAATAAAACACATCAACAGGCATATAATTCTCCTGGGCTAACTCTACATGTCGTGAACAGACTTGACCAAGAAATACTTCATAGCCATACTTGATGAAAACATCATCTCATCCTTACACATAGTAATACATCGTGATATCCATTGACACCGATTCCAGGATCAAAGAGAGCAAAGTAACTCACGTCCCATGAAAGAAACCTTTGAACAAAGACAACTTATTTAGACGAGAGAAATTGATGAGATCAAGAGTGAAGTATTCCCGCTATCACACATGTTCCCGTCACCTAAGAGATGCTCTCTGTCTTCTTCTCGGAAAATTTAGAAGTTTCAACATTAACTCCAGGAAGACGTATATTTTCACTCTACCAAAAAGATCAATAATCTCGTAGAGATAGCTTGTCGAACCCAACTTGGAGCCTGAACCATATCCCAATAGTTCCGACTTGGACAAAGATGATTGAATTTCATAAGCAACATCCGATGTACGATGTGCAACTGTCCCTCTTATTCCTCTTGGTGTAGAGAATTGCACAAGAGGTTTCTTCTTGCGAGTAAACTTGTCTACAAGATCTTCTGTTAAAATTATCTTCTCAGAGAGAACTCTACCACGGATTCTCCCGTTGTAATTCTCTATACTTATGTCTTCTTGAGATAGGTAAGCAAGCTCATAAACAGGATTATGAAACAATGGTTTAGAGATTATTGCTTTAGTCGGATAGAAAGGAATATCAGGAGTTAACTCAACAAGCTGATCCTTGTTAGGGTTAACATAAGAGACGATTTGTGTTTCTTCATGAATGACAACTTGAGTATTCTCTTCACAGATAACAATAAATCAAAATCATGAACTAATAAATCATTAGGTTTATGATTTAATAACTCACCATTCATCTTTTGAACCTCTTTAGGAATATGATCTTCCTCGATTGGTTCTCAGACGGACGGCTTGTACTTTGTGATTTCTAAATGTTCGAACTTTAGCAATCCCTTCCGATTCTCAAAACCAATATCGCATCATCCTTGTTTGTGGTAGCTATTATATATTCATCATTAACTAATGCAAGAATATCCCGTGAATCATGCTAACCTCCGTATGAGTTTCTTCGCTCTTTTGAGAAGTAATCGCACACAATGCTCTATCAATCGATGCATTAAACTCTTGCGAAACATATGGAACCTCGTTTGGGCCTCTGCTTTTTTACTTCTTCCCGTTGAGAAGTAGTTTTAGTTTCTTCGCACTAACTTTTGTTGCGGAAATCATATCAACAAATCTCTCAAGACCAAAACGAGCACGAACTAAGGAACAAATTTCTTCCCATGTAGGATTTAGGATTGTAGTTCTCTTCCAACGAAACCATTCTTTAGCATCTCCTTTAAGGTGAGCGGAAGCAATAGTGATTTTTTGATTGTCACCACCGTGTATAAACTAAAATATTGATCACTGAAAAATCCAACCAAGCAGGATCCATTCCTTCAAAAGTAGGGAACTTCAAGTTATTAGGTATTGGAGAACCTAGAATACCACCGCTACCAGGAATACCATGATTGCCATGAACACCAAGTAGTGCCACCATTATTGCCGCTTGCACCTTCAAAACTGTGGAGGAGTTGTAGTAAGAGGAAAACGCGCAAGCAACAATGCTCCCATATTACGAGTAATAGTATCAGCAAGAACTGCAAAGATCTTGTTTGTTTTGTTGCATTATTCGATTCATCTTTCTTCCATGAGTGTCCAAAATAGATTCCAAACTTGTATCATGTAGAGGTTGTGTTTTTTTCATAACTTCATCAATAACAAATTCGCGAGATCGTTCCACATGTTGAGAGTTTTTGATAACAGTATCTATAAACTCAGTAACCGAAGTATCCAAGGTTTTGATTGCACTCAAAAGCCGATTAACCTCATCATGAGAGTCATGATGCGGAAGCGGAAGCTAGAAGAAAAAAATTTAGGGTGTTTTTGAGAAAGACCTAACCTGCTCTGATGACAGATGTTAGGGTACCGACCCTAAACTCGTCATAAGCCCATGGGTAGAACTCAACTCGAAAACCGGTTGACTAGATGAGGAAACCCATTGACTTATAAACTACCAACTAAGCCCCATCTAACCAATGTGGGATGTTAGGGTACCGACCCTAAACTCGTCATAAACCCATGGGTAGAACTCAACTCGAAAACCGGTTGACTAGATGAGGGAACCCATTGACTTATAAACTACCAACTAAGCCCCATCTAACCAATGTGGGACTAGGATCCCAACATCCCACCACGCTTGCACCCAACGTCCCGTTGGCCCACTCTATCGACACCGACCCGAAGGTAGCCCTTTCTCTTATGGCGCTTTACTCCCTATCGCATTCAACGTGTGACAACTACGCCCATACATAGGTGCCCCAACACTTTAATCTAGCCTATAGGTCACCCCTTCAGTGGAGCGGGCATGGGTTGTGGTAGTTGGCTCTGATACCAGATGTTAGGGTTCTAGACCAAAACACAAGGTTTACGTAACTGAAATAGGTATAGAACCCCGATAATAAGAAGAATTAAGAGAATAAGAAGATTGAGAAGAAGAAAAGAAGACTAGAAGAGATTGAAGAAGAGTTTCTTGTATTAATTCTTAAGTCTTTTACAAGGCTCAGGTGTAGTATTTATAACTACTAATACTTGTGACACAAGTAATGCTAACTATAGAGTTCAAACTAAACAAGGAAACTAAACAAGCTAAATATAAAGAAACTAAATAAGTAAACTAATATGAATAGGTGTTGGTATCACAACATTATGAATAACAATCAGTCTAACCAAGGTTTTTCATCTGGTAATAGGGTTCAAAGTCATGGTCGTCACTTATGTATGGATCCAAACAAGTTTCAAAATCCGTTGATTTATTTTACAAAACTCCATCAACTGTTAATGGAGAGAATGTCATTAACACTCCCCAGAATTCAAAGCAGAAATCCAAGTGTGGAAATTTCTTATTGGGTACTTTCGTAGGTCGCAGATTACCGTACACAATGGTGAAGGATGCTCTCACAAAAACATGGGGCTTGAAGGGTGATTTTCATATGACAATCCATGGTGACGATGTTTTCGTTTTGGAATTTCTGAATGACGACGATAGACAGACGGCTCTTGAATTTGGCCACATGTTTATTGCGAACAGATTATTTATCATCAGGCCATGGAAACTTTTTCTTGAGTCTGACTTGCAAGAGATTAAGACTTTTCCCATTTGGGCTAAAATAAGAAACATTCCATTACATCTATGGGATGCTGAAGGAATCAGTCTTGTTGCTAGTTTTATTGGAACTCCAATTCTTATGGACAACCTTACTGCTACAGGGCAGAGGCGTTCTTTCGCACGGGTGTGTATCGAAATTGATGTGGAAACCGAATTAAAGGAGAGCATTAACATTAAAATTGATGGTAAACCAGTGGTGATAGAAGTTGAATATGCATGGAAGCCACCACGATGCACGGTCTGCAATGTATTTGGGCACACAAATAAGAACTGCAAGAAAGCTCCAAAGAAGGTAATTCCAACTTGGGTTCCAAAAAAAACCAACAATAATGATCCAGGAAGAGGAAAGAAATCTGTTGACAGTGAGGGTTGGACAATGGTTGGTAGTAAGAATAGACCTGTCCAAGAAACTACTGAACCTGGCGTTAATTCGAGATCTCGCTTTAACGTTCTTCAGGACAACGTTGCAGATGATACGTTTGACGATACAATGAGTGAGAACTCCTGTGCTATACCGGATCAAGCCACCTTGGGGACACTCAAAATCGATAGTTCTACAAATACGGATCTCAGCAGTAAGGGAAACGACGAAACTGGGCACCAAACAATTATTGCTGAGAAACCACTTCACAGTGTTGTTAACTCAAAGGTTGGTGCATCTAGTGCGGCTACTGACAATGCTGCTGTTAACCCAGAGGTTAGTGCATCGAGTGTGGCTACAAAGGAGAGTGCAATTTCTGATCAGTCAGAATCTGTACTTACGAACACAGTGATAAACATAGATGTATCACAAAGTTCCGTTCAAAATTCTAAGAGCAATACAGATAAAACCATGGAAAGCACAAATGGTGTAAACAAGGCAATGATGAGTAGGTCCAATTTAGACTCTAACCAAGAACGTAAGTCAACAAGAATAAGAAGCGCAAATCAGCGCTTGGATGGTTATGTCTTACCTTCTAATACTTCTCAATGATTAAAGTCGCATGCTGGAACATACGTGGTCTTAACGACCCGATCAAACAGAAAGAAGTTTGTTCTCTGATTACTCGGAATAATATTTCCATCCTTGGTATAGTGGAAACAAGAGTTCGCGACGTTAATATTAGTAAAGTTAGAAATAATTTAATGCCTGGCTGGTGCTATTTTGACAATTACTCTGCTCATGATGGTGGTAGGATTTGGCTCCTGTGGAACCCCAATGATGTGCATCTTACGCTTATTTCGACAAGTAGTCAAGAAATTTTCGCTGAGGTTCAGTTCTCGGTCACAAAAAGTTCATTGTTACAATGGTTTATGGATTTAATACTTCAACTGAACGGGAAAGCTTATGGAATGAAATCAGATCCTTTGATACTAATGAAGCGTGGACTTTAATGGGCGATTTTAATTCTATTATTTATGCCCAAGAGAAAGTCGGTGGAGATGTAGTGCCGACACGAGATTTTGAGGATTTTCTCCAATGTGTTCAGGATGTGAATCTTTTAGATTGTGCATATACAGGTGCTTATCTCACGTGGACGAACAAACAAGGGGGCTCAACTCGGATTGCATCTAAGCTTGATAGGGTCATGATAAATTTATCTTGGCTCAACACTTTTCCAGAAAGCAAAACTGATTTCAAGGAACCGGGCGTTTCGGATCATTCTCCCATGGTTTTATATATGTCTAACGAAATATCATTTGGTCCAAAACCTTTCAAGTTTTTCAATAGTTGCACTGACGAACTTGGCTTCTTAGATATGGTCAAACAGGCTTGGTCTATACCAGTTCGCGGAACTCCAATGTATAAAGTGACGGCCAGACTAAAGAATGTGAAGAACTATATAAAGGCTCGGAGAAGGAATACAGATCAATCAATGCACGTCTATGTTAATCAAGCAAGGCAGCATATGATACATATTCAGAACCAACTCCAACAAAGTCCCACTTGTCCAATTACTATAGAAAATGAGAGAGAAGCGGTTCAGACTTATGCTCGTCTAGCAAAAGCTGAAGAATCTGCTCTTAGACAGAAGTCTAGAGTACAGTGGTTGACTTTGGGTGATGATAACACAAACTTCTTTCATAACTCTATCAAGGAACGCCGAGCTAGAAACAGGATTATGTACCTTTATAATTCCGACGGAAATATTATTGACACTGTTGATGATATTTCATCAGAATGTGTTAACTTCTTTCAAAACATGTTCGGACCCAATGAACCTGATTTGATTGATGTTACCCTTTTAGATGATCTTGATTTCATGGATGTTATTTCTGAGACGCACTCTCGGAAGCTAGTCAGGGAAGTCACTAGAGACGGAGTGGTATATGCATTGTCCACAATAGGCTCTGAAAGAGCCCCCGGACCAGACGGGTTCTCTTCCCACTTCTTCAAAGTGTGCTGGTCTATTGTAGGCGATGACTTCACAAAAGCGGTCCAAAGCTTCTTTTGTTCTTCCAAGCTTCTTACTCAGGTAAATGCAACTTTTGTGACTTTAGTGCCAAAAATTACTAATGCTTCCTCGATGAATGATTACAGGCCAATATCCTGTTGTAATGTGCTTTATAAGTGCATTACAAAAATAATAACTCTTCGCATCAAGGAAGTAATTAAGCCTCTCGTTCATCACTGCCAGTCTGCATTCATACAAGGCCGCCTTATTCAAGATAATATAATGCTTGCTCATGAGCTGGTTCGAGATTATCATCGAGATCAAGGGCCTCCCAGATGTACAGCTAAGGTTGATTTAAGGAAAGCTTTTGATACAGTTAGTTGGCAGTCTATCCTTACGGTTCTTGGGAAGATGAGGTTTCCTATTAAATTTGTAGAATGGATTCGAGTATGCATTACTTCTGCTACCTTCTCAGTGATAGTCAATGGCTCCCCAAAAGGATACTTCAAAGCTACTCGAGGAATTAGACAAGGATGCCCTATGTCTCCGTATCTCTTTGTGATTCTCATGGAGGTACTTAACAAAATTCTTCTACGTAAGGTTCAGTTAAGGTCTCTTCTACTATACCCCAAGTGTAAGGATCCAGTAATCACCCATCTTTGTTTTGCTGACGATCTTTTAGCTTTCTTTAACGGAGATGTTTCTTCTGCGACGGCTATTTCGGATGCTCTAACAGACTTTAAGAATTGCACAGGATTAGAAGTAAATTTTTCTAAAATCTCCTTATTCTGTTCGGGGCTAGATGATGGCACTAAAATAGAGATCAACAATATTTTAAAGTTTGAGGTTGCTTCCTTACCAGTTCGATATCTTGGTATGCCTGTTATTTCATCTAACTTGTCTTACAATGATTGTCTTCCAATTCTCTCCAAAGTTACGATTCGAACACTTTCTTGGAAAGGAAGAAATTTATCATATGCCGGCCGTCTCTGTCTAATAAGAGTCATTTTAAGCAGTATGACAGTATATATGACTTCTTGTTTCGTGCTTACTAAGAGGTTTTACAAAGAGCTGAACCATTTGGTCAACACCTTTTTATGGTCTGGAACTGATCTTAACCCGATGAAGAACAAAGTTAAATTGCTCGACCTTTGCTTTCCTTTTTCTGAAGGAGGATTATCTATAAGGAATTCAGAGATCAATGGTAAGGCTTCGAATCTGAGACACATTTGGAATATAGTAAGCAATCAACAGAGCTTATGGGTTATTTGGGTTAAGGAAAACTTGATCAAAAACAAGGATTTTTGGACAATTAGTATACCTCGGAACTGTTCGTGGTGTTGGAAGAACATCCTCAAACATCGAGAAGATGCACGGCCATTTGTTTTTACGGTAATAGGAAACCGAAAATCAACAAATTTCTGGACAGATTGTTGGCATCCGTTGGGGGTCTTGTCGGCTAAATTTCCCATTGTGTTCGGTATGATTCGATTCTTCACTATGGTGCCAAGGTCGGTTCATGTATTACTTCGATGGATGGTACTTCCCGCATCACTTAGCTGTTCATATACCGAAATTACGAGTTCAGTGTTGATAATGTCTCGACTGATTTGAATGATGACGTTGTTGTTTGGAAGCCAAATTCAAAAGGATTTTTGACTCTCAAAGACACCTATTCAGCTCTTCGACCCAAAAAGATAAAGGTACCTTGGAGCAGTTTGTGTTGGTTTCCAAAGCGTGTCCCGCGACATAGCTTTATCTCCTGGCTTATACTTTGTGGGTCTATCAACACAAAGGTAAAGCTATATAGCTTGGGTCTTATTTCGGACTCAAAATGTGTCTTGTGTGGTGGTTGGGATGAAACTTCTGCCCATTTATTATTTGAGTGTGATTACTCCTCTTTCATATGGAAGCATATTCTCATCCGTCTTGGATACAGTAGAAACATTTTACCAATGGAGCAGGAGATTCGATGGTGTGTTACTCACTTTATCGGGCGAGACATCATAGGAGACATTAAAAGGCTATGCTTTAATGCTTTTTTGTATCATATTTGGTGTGAAAGAAACAAGAGGATATTTCAGTCAACAACAAGAAGTGCTACTCAAATCTTACATACTATTCAGGTGGAGGTACGTATTAAAGTTTCGTCTTTAAATACTTCAGTCCTAGACTCTGCATACAACAGGGATTTTATGAATAGATGGAACCTTAATATTTCTTATAGTGTCCCGAGTACTATAACATGTTGTTGGGAGAAACCACAAACGAATTACGTCATTATTAATTCAGATGGTTCTCTTAGAAATCACACTGCTGGCTATGGAGCTATCATCCGTAACACCGAGGGAGAAGTGATATCTGCCGCCACGGGTAGTACAATACCATCTACAATCACCATACATGAGCTACAAGGTTTAGACTTAGGTCTAAGTTTAGCCTTAAACTCTAATCTCGAGAAGAATAGAGTGTGGAACCGACTCAAGACGGTTGTGGACATCATCAACCACCGGACTGAACCGCCATGGACAAGTCTTCATATTGTTAGAGCTATAAGATCGAAGATCTCTCAATTGGATTCTTTCTACATCAAGCATATTTACCGTGAAACAAACAGAGCTGCTGATTACCTTGCAAATCTACATCCTACTGTAGAGTTTTTTGAGATCATTTCCAGTTCCTTCGCCGAAGACCTGAAGAAAATCATTTTCGAAGATAGAACAGGAAAAGCATACGTGAGACATATTGCATAATTTTTTTGTACAGTAAAAACTCCATATATTGATACTCTATATATTAATAAACTCTATATATTAATAAAAAATCATGGTCCCAATTTGGGCCAGTTACAAATAATAATAAACTCCACATTTTAATATTAATAGATTTTTCTAGTCTCACCTTAATGAATTTACCTCCATATATTAATATAATCAACATAATAGGAAAATTATAGATCTTGTTACATCAAAATTCAAAATTTAAGATGAAAGAAAATATTTATCTATAATTGTTTGAGAAAGGGATGTAATTTTTTGGATTGTTATGGCATCTTTTGATTTGCGTAAGCGTAAGACCTCGTTGCTATGTGCACCATCTTGTTGAAGCCAAAACATTTCCAACTTGTCGAGCATGTTTAAAGCTTCTTGGCATGAAAATTTTGGTATCTCCGTACTATCGTCATCGGTATTATATCCCTCCGCTTCTTGTCTAATTCCATCGATTATTTCTTCTTCGGTTGAAGCATATAAGACTTGCTGCTCATTGGGATGATTAAGGAAGACGTCCATATCCATTTAATTAGTGTAGTGCAACTGTTCAATTTCCTTAACAATTCTTTGATTTTCCTCACATACTTCATTTGCAGCCGACGATTCATCGACATTAGTGGTTCGAATTTTGCAGTGTTTAAAGCAATTTTCAATTGTGCGTGGCTTCACAATCAATTGACCATAAAGCAACTGCATTTACAATTCCATCAAGGATGGATATCTTTGATGGTTCCAAAACATGCTCTTCAATTCGTCTCAAAGGAAGACGATTAAACCGTTGCCGATAATAACCTTTAAATTTCTAATGATGCCTGCGTCACATGGATGGATTTTAGAAGTGCTATTCGGTGGTAAGAACACAACAGTTGTATGACGAAGAGGAGGGAGATTCTCCTTTTTGCCATGTGTTGTACAATTGTCCATTAAAAGCAAGACATTTCTCTGCAGACTACTATCAAACCACTTTGAATTTAGCAAAAAAATTATTTTTTTTGGTATACCTGCCTATATTAATAAACTCCATATATTAATAATTTTGTAAAGTCCCAAGGTTATTAATATATGGAGTTTTTACTGTATTTGTTTCCGTATGTATTAGTTCTCTGTAGTGGTTTTGGGATCCCTTTTAAAACCCAAGCTAAATCGCCAAAAAAAAAAACTGTCATCCACCTTCCTGTTCCACGTTAGCGTCATATATACATACCTCTTCATGTACGTCTTTATTCCTTTTTTTCTTACCCTTACTCTTCCAATCTGTAACGGTGAAATCCAGCTCTTCAATTTAAAGATTTCTCTTCTAATAGTTAGGGAAAAAATATTCATACTCCATGCTTCTCATATTCATCTTACCGATTGGCAATAAAACCCTTAAAAAAATATCAACTTTCAATTGATTTTTCCCAATAAATTGTCTGATCCTGTTCGGACTTCGGATGGAGTGTCGATTCAACCCCCACAACACGTAAGTTCTTCCTCTCTGCATATTCAGTCTTTCCCCCAAAACAATTTGAGAATTTCTGCTTTGCCTGATTCGAGTTTTGTTGATGTAGCAGTTTTAATTTATCATTAACCCTATTTATTTATTTTTAATAATTTTTTTAATTAGCTTAATCTGATAACGTTTGCTTCATATAACTAATTACCAGTAATCCTTAAATTTTTGTTGGTTTAACCTGATAGTATTTGATTATTTGGGTTTGATGGAAATTTTCAACCTTTTGTTGTGTTTTTAGTTTGTTGATTTGGTTAAACAAATACCGGACATTAGCTATGCAACAGAAGTTATAGGAATGATGTTCTGAACATGGTAAAGTTATAATTTTGCTCACCTCATGTTGATTATTTCAGGTTGCTTTAGTTAGCAATTATGTTTGTTTCTAATGAAATTTATGTGGCAAGGATTCCTAACTGATTTCAGCCGAAATCCAACTTCTCACTTTAGATGTTTGTTTTAAACTGGATTTGCTTTACCTAATGTAACTTTTGTATTGTGATTGTGTAAGTACTGAATGTGTTTTTGTTGGCATATATTTTTAAATCCACATCAAAATGGCATCGCAGGTCAAATTCAACCCACCAAAGGTAGGCTTCTCGGCCACACAGTACAATTTCAAGTGTTTGCGATTACTAGAATAAGGAAAGTCAAATGTCATCACAGTTTGATTGATTAGGAAATGGGAAAGAATTGGACTTTATGTCCACCAACAAAGTTACCAGTATGGATATGGTTATCGTTGACAAGGAGGTTGTTTGTACCCCATTAAAAAGGTGCACGTGTGTACGACATAAGCTATTGCATAATGGTGAAAAACGATTTATTGGAGAAGCCCGTATGGTTTATTATAGAAACCCGTCGGTTTATTAAGGAAACCCATCGGTTTATCTAAGAAAACCATGGGCTTATCGTAGAAGCCCATTCAAGTCCAGCTTATTATAGAAGCCCAGAAGACTTATTTTGGAATTCATTTTGAGATAGACACAAATCTTGGGAAGATATACAAGAATATTCCTAGATATACTCAAATCCTGTGAAGATAGACAAGGATCTTACATGATAAATTCAATCTTATCAAGATATACAAGGATCTTTCAAGATATATTCAAATCATGTGAAGATACATAAGGATCTTTCAAGATCCGTGGAAGCTAGACATGGATCTTCAAGGATAAGTACAAATCTAGGGTTAACTACAACTAGATTTGGTTTTTGCCTATAAATAGAGGCAACAATCCAACTCAAAGGGGAGGAATTCTAGGTTTGCTAACTTTTCAACAATTATTGTAATCATCATATCAATAAAATCTCTCCCTATGGGATTCCATCCGTGGACGTAGGCATCAATCGCCGAACCACGTTAAATTTGTTGTCTCCGTTTACTTTTCTTCAAATTGTTTTCTAACCATAATTTCACAACATCATCATCAATCATCGTGTTTTGTGCCTAAAAGCAATTTAGGGTACTAACATTGGCACCGACTAAGGGGACTACGAGTAAAGGATCGTGGTCCCCCACAGAGAAAAATTGTTTTCAAAGCATTTTTGAAAATTAGGGTTTCAAAAACGTTGTGAAAAAAGGTTGCAGAAAGTTGTGAAAGTTATGATCTAGAGAGTTGCTAATAGAGTTGCAGAAAGTTTACAACTTTTTCGGAGAAAGTTTCAGAAAGTTATCAGAAAAGTTGTGATCCAGAAAGTTGCGAACAGAAAGTTGCAGAAAGTTTTCAGAAAAAGTTGCGATACAGAAAGTTGTGAAAAGAGTTGCAGAAAGTTTATAAGTTTTTCGGAGAAAGTTGCAGAAAGCTTTCAGGAAGTTGTGATCCAGAACGTTGCGATATGGAAAAGTTGCAGAACTTTTCTAGAAAGGTTGCAGAAAGTTTTAGGAATGTTGTGATCCAGAACGTTGCGATCAAGAAAATTTGCAGAAAGGTTCCAGAAACTGTTGCGAAAGGGGTGAAGAAACCGTGACGAACTGTTGCGAAAAAAGCGTTGCGAAAACCTAATCTTCATCCAGCCTCCAGTACACCAGCGATCCGGTGCTTCTCATGCGCTGACTAATCAGTGCCACGTGTGTCCACATCAAAGAACTAACGCGGTCCATTCAATAGCCGACACTTGCCAGATCCGGTCCATTCAAAGACGTCCGCCACGTCCGACCCTTCTTCTTGTTGATCGTGACCGCCACATAAGCAAAGAATTGTCCGATCGGTGATCGACACATCAACATGACTTGTACCACGCCGCCAGCGGTGCCGCGTCATCTCAGAATAAGTCAAGACGTTTCCGCAACGTCGGCCGCATGTTCCGCACAGCAGCAAAGACGTCGCCATGTCAGACACTATTCGCCACGCGCTAAGACGCGTCCACCACGCCAACACAGACTTCCACTGCAATAAAGTGACATGTTAGCGGTGGCTGCCATGTCAACAACGTTGGTCTAATCACAGATTGCCACGTCAGACGTTCTGGTCCAGTCAGCACATGGCCACATAAGCTTTTTGGCACATCATCACTTCACTCTGTTGTTACAGATGGATTGGTGACACATTGCCACGCCAGCGAGTACGGTGTCACGTTAGCACATTAATCCAGTCAGCCACTGCCATGTCATCATAGAAGGTGACACGTCAGCAACGGTTATCCAGTCAGCGACGACCACATCAACATAGGCAATCCAGTAAGCGATGACACGTCAGGGCTACCCTGCCACGTCAACAGAAGCGGTCCAGTCATAGGACGCCATGTCAGCATTTGGATCCAGTCAGCATTCCACGTCAGCATAGTGTGCCACGTCTGCGACAACATGCGCGCTTTGTGCAAAACTTGTTTCGACAATAACTTCTTCGTTTTAAGTCCGAATTGAGTGATTTTTTGCTCGTTGGAATCGTCCTTCAATTTCCTACAACATGGAATCAAAATTCCAGTGTTCAAGAAACTTTTGTATGCACATTGAACAACAACATGATCGAGTTTAAGGTTCGTTGACAGCATCATGCATGATCGAATTCAAAGTTTATTTGATTCGTTGCTTGGGGTTCAGCAGCAACATGATCAATTGAAGATAAGCGAAGGAAGCAATAATGTCATGTAGGACGAAAGGGTCCAGAACCGAAGGACATGCCACACTAAGAAAACATTTTGAGGGCGATTCCATAAACAAAAATAATGATGACCCAGAAATAGATATGGAAATAGAAAAGATACCTGATTTTAAGTCTAGAGACATCTAGAAAGTGAGGAACGGATATAATAGATTTATTTCCTACTTCATCTGGGGGCGTCTTTGCTATTAAATATCTCTACAGATGATGGGGGCGGCTAAAGTGTCGTTGAGCATGAAATCAAAAGCAACTTGTTTAAAGAAGTCGAACAATTGAATACATCTTTTTCAGTAACACGCAAGTAATGAGGGTGGATAAGGTTGAAGAAACGAACGCCTGGGGAGACAAAAACAAAAACGAAGTGTTTTGACAGAAGTACTTCAAAAATAAGAGTAAAATGTTTCAATAAAATATGAAGCAAAAGGAAATATATGACAAAAAGCTATATCCGGTCAACATGTACACCGGAGATTGTCGTACATTCATTATTCGCAGGCACAAGAGCTTTGAGTCAGCAAATTCTACGCCAGTATGAGAACATGTTGGCAATCAATGTGCCTAACAAGTTATGGGAGCCTGCATTCGAGTGAGTTCTGGCAATATCTTACCAATGAAATGAAGCAAAATGTTCCAAAGTAAGACCGAACTAGCTGGGCAATTAACGTGCCTGGTTAGCTACTGGTGGCACATGCATTCGAACAAGTGGAAAATAGATAAATAAAATGCTATTCTATGAACGAGAAAAAAATAAAGTGGATGGTCACTAACTCCAGGTCAAAACAAGGAAGTGCTAACAGAGAGCACATCTAAATGTCAAGCCTCACATGGAAGTACGTGCGTAAATTTATATAAAAATTTTTTTAGTACATTATTGGTACATTGAACGTGTTTCCAGTGTGGTAGGCACCTGCAGTATGAGGGTGCATGGAAATTTTAAGTATAATTTCTATACTTAGAAATGTTGACATAAACCCGGACGCACTCCGAAAAGTTATCTACGCTAAATTCACGGCAAGATGATCGTAAAAGAATGGGCTCATCATAGGCACACTGCGACAGACAATCGGGAAGTCCGGTGGTTAATTGAGGAAACTCACATGGCTTATTGAGGAAGCCCAACCAGACTTATTAAGGAAGTCCGGAGGTTTATTGAAACCAACCCGTGGGTTTATTGAGGAAACCCACATGGCTTATTGAGGAAGCCCAACCGGACTTATTAAGGAAGTCCGAAGGTTTATTGAGGAAACCCACATGGCTTATTGAGGAAGACCAATCAGACTTATTAAGGAAGTCTGGAGGTTTATTGAGGAAACCAACCCGTGGGTTTATTGAGGAAACCCACATGGCTTATTGAGGAAGCCCAACAAGACTTATTAAGGAAGTCTGAAGGTTTATTGTGGAAACCAACCCGTGGGTTTATTGAGGAAACCCATATGGCTTATTGGGGAAGCCCAACCGGACTTATTAAGGAAATCTGATGGTTTATTGAGGAAACTAACCAATTGGTTTATTGTGGAAACCCACATGGCTTATAATGGAATCCCAATTTGGTTTATCAAAGAAACATGATCGTGGATCGCGAAATGATCAAGTTCGAGATGAGGATTGCATAAACCCTTCAATGTTTATCCTTGCATCACTTCCCAAGCATCTAAAACCTCACCTTGTAGGTGAGCACATAAGTCTTGCTCTTATCGTAAGCATAAAACCGCGCCTTGCACGCGAGTATAAAGACTTGCACCTTGGGAAGCACAAAGTCTTGACCACGATCCCACACCCGATTTGGTCCGCAAAAAGTATCGACAATGAGCCCATGTCCGATATTGGTTCAAAGACTCGTACTCTACACAAGCAACAGCCAGCTTGCCGGAGCAGCTAGCGCTTCAGCCTTGTTACGTTGCGAGCAAAAAGCCTTTCCCGGCCAAAGACACTACATTCCTATCAAGACTCGACTAGCTCTCGAGCATAAATTCCACCACGTGGAAAAAAGTCTCTCCTTGCACGTGAACAAATTTTATTGCAGGTTATTACAGTTGGTGGCGTCTTTGTAATGTCTCTACTCACACTTGGGGGCAAGTTACGTCATCAACGATCGACACGGAGGAAAAACTAACTTCTTAATTCTTCACAAAGTTGAGAATTAAGAGGGGGCGATGTTTGTACCCCATTATAATGGTGCACGTGTGTACGACACAAGCTATTGCATACGGTAAAATACAGTTTATTGGAGAAGCCCGTATGGTTTATCATAGAAGCCCGTCGGTTTATTAAGGAAACCCGTCGGTTTATTTAAGAAAAACATGGGCTTACCGTAGAAGCTCATTTAAGTCTAGCTTAATATAGAAGCCCAGAAGAATTATTTTGGAATTCATTTTGAAATAGACGCAAATCTTGGGAAGATATACAAGATTATTCTAAGATATACTCAAATCCTGAAGATAGACAAGGATCTTACAGGATAAATTCAATCTTATCAAGATATACAAGGATCTTCAAGATATATTCAAATCATGTGAAGATACACAAGGATCTTTCAAGATAAACATGAATCTGTGGAAGATAGACATGGATCTTCAAGGATAAGTACAAATCTAGGTAGTTATTTTGGATAACTACAAATCTAGGGTTAACTACAACTAGATTTGTTTTTTTTTTCCCCTATAAATAGAAGCAAAAATCCAACTCAAAGGAGAGGAATTCTAGGTTTGCTGACCTTTCAACAATTATTGTAATCATCATATAAATAAAATCTCTCCCCATGGGATTCCATCCGTGGACGTAGGCATCAATCGCCGAACCAGGTTAAATTTGTTGTCTCCGTTTACTTTTCTTCAAATTATTTTCTAACCCTAATTTCGCAACATCATCATCAATCATCGTGTTTTGTGCCGTACAAACGGTTTCCATTTAGTTTAATTCACTATATTTAGTCAATTATGTTTTAAGATTTGTGTTAAAATACCCCTAAGAGGAGATCAAATACACTGTTGATGTAAACAATTGATTCCACATGGAGACCAAATTTTAGCTCTGCTACTGCCAAGACTAACTCATGAATCTAACAATGTAAGTTAAAAGAAATTTCGTAACCCAACTTTGTTATTGCCACAAGGTGTTCCAGAAAAGATCATATCTTTAGTGTTTCTTCTTGCGGACGATGTTTGTTTGTTTTTGGAATAATTGCAGGATGTAATCGATTTTTACAATAACCTTTGATCAAGGGACCAAACATTACGGGTAAAGAGTTTTAAAGCTTTAAAGCGACTGGTATACTTGGTGATGGTTGAAAAATCAATAAAAAGGTTCATCTTCTTCTCCTTATCTTGCACCTCAACTATGTGATAAGAAATTTGAATGAAAATAAATCTCAGAATAATAGTTATATGTCATTGTTAATCAATTGTATAGATAGAAATCAAGGGTGTTGACATTCTAAGCAAACTATTTGTTTTTTTAAAAAGGACGAAGACAGTATGTGTGACCACTAAAATAAATCATTGTCGGGGTGCAAAAGAGTAGTCAATTTACTGTGAATGTATATGTTAATTAGGTTTTTTGGCCCGTTGATTCTTTGCCATATATCTTTCGATTTGAGTTTATTTTACAGTAGGATTTATAAGCTCTTGAATTAAAGTTAATATGAATTTTTTGGTTGTAGTTTCATGTTTGTTACAACGATCCTTGAATACTGTAATTCTTTGTGTTCATCTGGCCCTTATAAAGTTGTAAAATTTGACATAATAAAAAGGACTTTTAATTTTGTGGATCATATTTTAGTTCTTAGTTTGGTGGAAGCTGTTTGTTTTCAAAATCCTGGTGCTAAAGTGTAATTTTGTCCTATGATGCAGAATGAAGAGGAGGTACAAGGTGATAATTTTGTTCATCAAGTCCTATACTATATAATCTATAATATTTTCTTTGTTTTGTCATTTGTATCCTTTTGGCAATGAATAAGGGAGATCTAAAGTTCGACTGCTGTGTTAGAATTCCTAGTACATATATAAGATCCGTAGGTTTTATAAGAAATCACTTATATGTAGGCTTTATTTCTTTTTTTATAAATTTTAACTAAAATAAATCTATTGGATTATCCGTATCCAATCCGCACATCCGTGTATCCATTAAATACGAATCCGCTAGATGTTGGATTGGGTGCGGATGCTAATTTTGAAATCCGTAATGTATTGGATTTGATGCGGATGAGGTGAAAACCGGTCCAAACCAGCCTATGCTCACCCCTTTTAACCTAGCCATTGCTCATTAACATGCTCTTAGTCCTGAACACCATGGCCCGTTATGTAACGTTGGACTTTGGCAGGCAAAGTCGTTAGTGTGCAGGCCCAACTTTTTAAAAGTAAACCTAGAGATACTTTTTTTTTTTTTTTGCCTTTCTGAAGCAAGATATCTTCTTTTTAAGGAGTGTTTACAGAAGTAAAGTAAATTTCTCGTATAATCTTTATCCATAAATCCTAGTTCCGTACTTGCAAGCAACAATGTCAAGCCTTCCACAAGAGATTGAAGAAGATATTTTATTAAGGTTACCAGTGAAACCTATCTTACGTTTCAAGTCCGTATGCAAGAGTTGGTATTCATTACTTTGTAGTCCTAAATTTGTCAATCATCACCTTACTCTTACCAGAAAAAACCCTAGACTTATGGTCAGATATGCTAATCTATTAGCCGATAAATATATATTTCATTCTGTAGATTATTCATCCATATTATCAGCATCATCATCGACAACATGCAAGTGTGAAGGGGTTGATTTGATGGATGATCCAGTGAACGGAGAAGCTGTAAGTGTGAGTAGTCCTTACATTCAAATTTTGGGATCTTGTAATGGGTTGCTTTGTGTAGGTGTCAGAGCCAATGAGAATTGTACACTGATTATTTGGAACCCATCTACTAAAGAATCTAAGAATATTGTAGTACCAGTTCATAGGCCTGGTACTACTTATGGGTTTGGTTACGATACCAATATAAGTAAGTACAAGTTGGTATGTATAGCACGGAGTGAAATTTATGTATGCACGTTGATATCAAATTATACATGGAGAAGAGTCACTAAAATCCCTTATAAAAGTTTAAATGAATCAGGAGGTTTGCTTCTGAATGGTGTTCTTCATTGGTTGGTCACCCGGGGATTATCCAAAGCCATAGTAATTGCTTTTGATATTAGCAGTGAGAAGTTCATGAATATGCATTTTCCAGAAGACACTCAAATACCATATGGAAATGGTCGTCGTTATCTTAGAGTGTTGGGAGTTTCCCTTTGCTTAGTTTGTGGTGTCCCTAATGTTCGAGTTGATGTATGGGTCATGCAGAATTATGGAGTGCCAGAATCTTGGACCAAGCAATTCACCACTAACCATGTAGAAATTACTGAACGTCCTTCTTCTTTAAAGTTGTATTGGTCTTTCGAAAATGGCGAGATTCTAATACAGACTCCGCATGGTTTCGGTTTGTACAACCAAGAGAACGATAGTGTTAGGTTGCTGAAGGTCAATGGTCCGGTTGATAGTTTTTATTCTGTGACATCAGAGAGTTACGTGGAGAGCTTAGTTTCACTGACTTGTAATTGATGCACTTAGCTTCATCGAATTTCGGTATATTTATTTTTATTCTCTGGCATAATCCTGTGAAAATGTTAAAGAGGACTATATTCCCTTTTATTTTGCTCACCTATTTTTCTTGTTTTGTTTTTGGGTTTGTCATGCATGAATTCTCCATTTTTCGACGTTTATTCTTTATATGTTGATTTCAAAAATATCTCTAGCCCACTTCAGGAATACTGTTGAGTCCACGGAGTGGGCAACATGTATTTGAGTCTACTTCCCATTAGCAATACGAGATTATTAAGGCAGCATAATCATAGCGGTTAGAGATCTTGAAGAGCAGTTATTAAGCTTTAAACAGAGCAATTATTAAGCTTTAAAATAGAGCAATATGCCTTCAATAATCATAATGGTTTGATTGAGGTGTGAATGATTTCAAAGTATATTCATCTGAAAATATAGAAGATTCGTGGCAGACATACCTTCATGGTCACTTTCGGAAGAACCTACCTATAACTAGTATACCAAATCAGTGGGTTAATTGGTGTGCTTGCTTGTAGTTGTAGAGGCTAACACCAACAGGCTAGCACAACAATCAATCATTGTTAACCGAAAGAAAGAAAAGAAGGAAAAACGCCTACAAGTAACATGAAAAACTTCAACTGATTCGTTCAATGTGATAGAGACCTACAATACAAAAATTGCCAATTGAATTCTTCATTTGCCTATAATTCTTATTATCTTCATCACGAGCTACCTGCATCGGGTTCATAATTGATAGAATAGAGTGGAAAAAATAGACTAATCCGTACAAAAAATAACAGTTTAAACTCATCTGTAAATTGATCTATCACTATTTTGTTCTGCACTGATAGTCAGCTAGACTAAAGTTGAAAACATACATATCTTCTAGGGTTGGGACTTGGGTTGGTTGGTCGGGTTGGAATGCTTGGCCGAGGCAGACCCGAGGTAGAAATTCTTTGCCCGGATTGCCCATGGAACCCGTGGAACCCGTGGAGGTGCTGCCCAAGTCCCGCCCAAGTTATATTCCTCGGGTTCCCCAGGTTCTTCGGGTTGACCCATGCTAATACTTTACAACATAAAAATTGTGGACATAGAATGGGGTTAGTTAGTAGACTCATATATATATATACACACACACATAGAAACCCTAATGACCTTAATTTATTAATGTGATAATAACAAATTTAGTAATTATAAGATTTAATTATTGTATTTAGCTTAAATTTCCAAATAACTTATGATTATTGACAATAATATAATTTTTTTTTTTCATATTTTATAATCATTTATAAAATTAAAAAAACCTTTTACATAGAAGGCAAGCGAGCAACAAAAGTTTGCGCCAAGCCCTTTTTCATATTTAATTAATAATGAGATAGATATATATTTTCATTATTAGGTTTGAAGATAATGGCTAAAATTGCTTTTAATAGATAATACTACCAATTATAAAAATAGTTTATATAATTATATTATTATAGTTCCTCGGGTTGGGTGGGTTGTTCGGGTTAGAAATATTTGTGTCCATGCTTGCCCAAGTTTAACTCGGGTTTATTAAAATTGTACCCGAGCTTGCCCAAACTTTTAAAATACATTGCCCATGCCCGCCCAACGTTCGGGTTGGGCATGGGTTGGGTGGGTTGACCCAACCCAAGTCCCACCCCTAATATCTTCATACAAACGGTATAAACAAGCTTCAGAGTTCAGACTACATGCATCGAATGATCAAAGTATAACACATTATCATCACGAATTGGTCGATTATTATCTTTGGATTATGGTGAATTCGATAAGAGAAGACGTAACGGTGTCGTCGGCAATGTTAAGCGGTAACTATTATTTTCTTCTCTAATTTCTCTCTGCTTTATTTCCATTAAATATGGTTCTTCTTATTATTTTCTTTTTGAGTAGGATATCATAACGGACTCACACACTACAGATCACAATTTAAGAACACTTGTGGTCTTTGTAGGGCTAAAACTTAAGACCTTGTCTTTCTTTAGATCTCAACTTTTAAAACTTTGAGTTCTTTACATAGGGTAGGATCACACATTTCATGCAGAAAAGTTGTGATCTATGGATCACCCTTTAGATTATACTGGCAAAGATCACAGACAGCTAGTACTTACATCACAACTTTTAAGAATGATCCATGTATGTTTTTGTTGTAGTGATAGGTAAGGTGAGAATCGAAATTCCGCAAACTTTGATAATTTTATTTACCATTTATTTTTTGGTAATGGTACTAACGGTTCCAATACCAGAAAAGCGAGATTTTTGCATCCATGAAGGATGGCGTAAATTTGATTCCTCTTGCTTTGATAATCTCCAAAAAATTTGAAACTATTCCTCCAGAAGTTAAAATTTTGTGTGACACAATATGGGTACAAGGCGCGCGCCGCTAGCTGGTCGGTCCCAGAAGTGATTCGTTATGAAGTGCTAGCTGGTTTCGATCAGTGCACACTGCATGACCTGTAATTGATATTGAGGCAATTTTTTCCATAAACAATTTGCCCATGTACATATTCGTAAAAAAAACCCAATTTTTAAGAAGGGGAATTGAAAAAATAGTACAAACCCGCACAAACCCCTGTTAAATTTCTGAGCAAGGGTTGAAGAATTGAAGAAAACAAATTTGAATCTTTCCTTCGAACGACGAAACCCTCGGCTAGCACTTACAAACCCCAGTAACAATTTTCGAACAAAAACCTAATTGAAATTGCAAAAACAAGAAACAACAAAAACCACCCAAACGCTGAGAAGGAGATGAAGAATTGAAGAAACAGAACAAACCTTCCTTCAAAATCTTTAAAAATTTCTCATGGAAACCCCTAAAACTGTTTCCTCAATCACCCAGAAGAAACCCTAATCCTGAAATTCTTTAACAGAGAAATTGAGTACGAAAAGAATAAACCATACCATGAAAAACTATAAAAACGAATTACAACAACACAAATCCTGAATTTCCAAACACATACTATCTAGCCCGTATGCTTTAGTACAAACACAAATAATATAATATTTTTATTTACTTTTTTAATATACTTACTTGCACTTTAAATATTTATTATTTCTTGGTCGTATATGATTTTCCTAGTCGTAAAAACCTTTATAACTAGAAAATGATGAACTTCCAGCAGTGACTAGTGACTGAGTTTTCAAAATCAATTCTTCATCGCAAAAATCCTAGTCGCCGGTGATTACTCCTAATCGTAGAGGTGTTTATCAATCTAGTCGTAAGCGACTCTTGAATTTCAAAAAAAAAATACACGTACTTTTATGGCTAGGGGTTCACCCTTTCGTAGTGTTCATGGGTAAAAATCGTTTCTGCCGATTTCGGTAAATTCGGTAGGTGAGTGAGAAACTGGTTCAAACCCTAAACAAATGTGCTGCACGTGAGCACTTTATAGATTCGAGAGATCAATCTGTACAAGTCCGCCCTAAACCAAGAAATGACCGTTCGGACTTGCTTCGGTCACGAAGTGGAGGAGAAGGGTTGATTTGGGGAGGAAGCCAAGAAAGGTGTTGAGACCGAGAATAATTCTAGGAGAGTAGTGTCTCGACTTGTATCGAAAGTGGAAGCTTCTAAGCTTTCAAGAGATGAAAGCTTTTTTGGAGAGCTTGCAAAGTTGCCTTTTACGAGAGTGTAGTATTTTCTCTGGACCGAGACTTGTTGTCCGGTAGAAATAGGTAAGACCTATTTATACAAGTCGAGATTGAAACGTACTCGGCCTCATGAAGGAAGAGAGTAAAGGGTGAAATAATGGGAGGAGGTGGTAACCGCAAGGTGTTTATGGGTGAAAACGTTTTCACCATTATTTCCTCATTTATTTGACCGCTTTATTCCTTTTCACGCTTTCTTAATGTGAGCGTAGTGTACGCCGTGCAAGTTGTGACCAGCCAAACCAAAACCCCGGAAAGCATCCCCGGTTGTGTTGATATCTCGAGTGTTGGTTGCACCTTGAGTGCAAGTGGCAATGCAGCCGCTGCTAGTGGCGTGCGTGGCATGTGCCAATGGCATGTGCGGAATGCCTTGGTGGTAGGTTGTACGTTGAGTGTAAGTGGCAATGCCAGAGCTGCTAGTGGCGTGTGTGGCGTGTGCCAATGGCATGTGCGGAATGCCTTGGTGGTAGGTTGCATGGTTTGCAAATTAGGCTACCAGCGTGGGTTTTGGCGTGTGCCAGTGGCACGTACGGTCGAATTGGCCTAGGTTGCACGGCTTGCAAGTTAGGCTACCAGTAGCGCATTAGGCCACCGGCTGGTGATGAAGGTACCAAATGAGCGTGTTGGCATGTGCCAATGGCATGCGTGGCCCGTTAGGGTCGTGGCCTTAGTAGGAAAAGCTACCGATGGCATGTTGGCATGTGCCAATGGCATGCGTGGCGTTAGTGGCCGTGGCCTTGGTAAGAAAAGCTACCCAATGAGCATGTTGGCATGTGCCAATGGCATGCGTGGCCTTTAGGGACGTGGCCTTGGTAGGAAAAGCTACCGGTGAGCATGTTGGCATGTGCCAATAGCATGCGTGGCCGTAAGGGCCGTGGCCTTGGTAGGAAAAGCTACCAATGAGCATGTTGGCATGTGCCAATGGCATGCGTGGCCGTTAGGGCCGTGGCCTTGGTAAGAAAAGCTACCAGCGAGCACGTTGGCATGTGCCAATGGCATGCGTGGCCGACTTGGCCTAGGTTGCATGGTTTTTAAGCCTAGGGCGCTATATTTGGCATGCGCCAATGGCATAGCGGCTTGGAAATATGGCTTGTGGTACGTGTTGGCATGTGCCAATGGCACGTCGGCCATGTTGACCTAGTTGCACGTTTTGCAAGCCTAGCGCTATATTTGGCATGCGTCAATGGCATAGCGGCTTGGAAATATGTCTGTGGTACGTGTTGGCATGTGCAATGGCACGTCTGGCTATGTTGACCTAGTTGCACGTTTTGCAAGCCTAAGGCGCTATATTTGGCATGTGCCAATGGCATAGCGGCTTAGTTTGGCATGGTTGCCAATGAGTGCGATATGTAGTTTGGTTTTGGCGTCGCTGCCATGGTGCGCAGTGGCGGCTTGGTTTTGGCGTTGTTGCCATGGTGCGCGATGTGCGGCTTGGTTTGGCATTGTTGCCATGGTGCGCGGTGTGCGGCTTGGTTTGGCATTGTTGCCATGGCGCGTAGTGTGCGGCTTGGTTTGGCGTTGTTGCCATGGTGCATGATGTGCGGCTTGGTTTGGCATTGTTGCCATGGCGCTATGATGTGCGGCTTGGTTTAGCGTTGTTGCCATGGTGCGCGTGTGCGGCTTGGTTTGGCATTGTTGCCATGGTGCGAGTGTGCGGCTTGGTTTGGCATTATTGCCATGGTGCGCAGTGTGCGGCTTGGTTTGGCATTGTTGCCATGGTGCGCATGTGTGCGGCTTGGTTTGGCATTGTTGCCATGGTGCGCGGTGTGCGGATTGGTTTTGGAATTAGGGTTACGTGTCGAAAAACCCTAATCTGGTATTTTGAAAAATACCCCTATTAATTATTTACACACGAGTTAAATGCTCTTAGTTAATGTGTTGCGGGTAACACTAGGTCATGGGGTTTTACGATTTTACCCTTGTTTAAAAACCGCCATCAACATTAAGTCCCCCGCTAGCTCTAGCCAAGGGCTTTGTTGCGAGGTAAGCATAAGATGGTGACAAACTATCAACAAAAAACCGTAAAGAGAATTGAGGAGGCTTGTCTGACCTTTTATAAATAGGATTTTGGAATCCTTTCCTCTGGTAGTTTTGCACAAATTGGGAGGCTGGCACAATTGGTGGGGCCGGTGCAGCTTGGGCGACGTTGGGAAGTTGACGTGAGTTGGGAAATTGAGTGTGCTAGCTGGTGGGACCGGTGCAAGGTGTGGAAGTTGTGCGTGCTTGCAGGCGTGACTTGGGCGGCCATTGGGAAGTCGGCGCAATTGGTGGGGCGGTGCAACTTGGGCGATGTTGGTAAGTTGGCGTGAGTTGGGAAGCGATTGTGCTAGTCTGGTGGGACCGGGCGCAAGGTATGGAGGCTGTGCGTGCTTGCGGCGTGACTTGGGAAAGCGGCGTGCTAGGCCTGGTGGGACCGGCGCAAGGTGTGGAAGCTGCGCTTGCTTGCAGGCGTTACTTGCGCGACTGAGCGTGCTAGCTGGCGAGGCCGGTGCAAGGTGGGAAGGCGATTGTCTGGTATTTGGGCGAGACCGGTATAAACAAGGAGGGAATAGGTGTTTCTACAGATAGTAAAGTTTCCTTGCTTTGCCTTCCTTCACGCGCGCGGCTTCAATCAGGGGATTATCCATGCTAAAATCTGGAAGTGTTATGTCCCTCATTGCTTCCTTTCCTTTTTTTAAGGTTCCGTATTCATACCCAACGTAATTGCATCATCTCCCTCGTTTGAGAAAGGGTTCTTCTTGTCGAGTTTATCTCTTTGTCATGTCGCACGGAGACGAACCATCTTCTAACCAGCCAGGTTCTCCAGGTGAAGGCGCGAGGTCTGACTCGCTTGTTTGATGAATGGAAAATTTTCCTTTTGTGCAGAGATATCCCGTTGGGGCATGCGTTACTGTTATCGACGAGGATGACCTAGTCGTCCCCCTCCTTCAAATCCAACCTTGTTGGATTGCGGAACTGGATAACGATGATTTAGGGATCTCTTATCATGAATACCCTTATGCGGGTTCGTCGTTTGGGACTCGTATGAGGTGTCTCTCCTCCAATTATCGGAATGTTTGGTTTCACAGTGCGGAAAGAATTCGTGGTCCTTTATACGAGGATATGGAAGACATGCGGCCATATCGCTACCGGGAGCACGGTGAAGTGATGTTCGTCCGCCTTGGTTTCCGTAGTGGACTATATTTTGCCAATGATTGCTGAGATGGAGAATATGTCCATGCGTCTTTCTTGCAGAGTTAGCCATTCAAAGGTGGGAGAACATGGTGTCCACAGCCGTGAACCCTTGGAGTTTAATATCGGATGGTTATGCATCATCTCAATATTGTGAAGGTCGACGGAGCTGGTATTATTTATGGTGTGATTCTCGCCACGGAATCCATTTGGAAGAGGAGAAAGCTTTGGCCTTGGAGTCTCGGAGGATTGAAATTTTGACTCGAGACTTGAAGAGTAGGAATTTTGATGTAGCATGTTGCAGGGAAGTGATTAGGCATAGTATGCCTTAAGCCACTTTCCGTTGATGACTGCCTCTAGCTTTCCCATCTTCTTTGATAATCTTGTAGTAACCACTATCATACGCTTTAGTGATTATGTACGGACCTTCCCATTTGGGAGAAAACTTCGCTGCCGATGCATCTTGCTGGATGTGTTTGGCGGTTTTTAGCACCAGATCTCCTTCCTTGAAAACCCTGGATTTTACATGGTTGTTTACGCCCGGAAATCCTATTTACGTATCTTGTGCATGTTCCTCACTTAGGGATCTTGGAGTCTATAGTATCTAGTTCTGCGGTTGGTTGAGGGGAGTGAAAGCATCTCACGCCTGGTAGTCCCCATGCATAACCTACTTTCATTACATCTCCTTGAATCCCCCCTCCACGGGATTTGATATAAGCCTATCGTAATCTTGGATGTGACACTGGGATGGTCAGAAATTACATGCTGACATATTCTGGATAGTGCAGGCTCGGGATCCTCCGCGGCCTCGTAAAGTGTTTAAGGCATCTTCTAGACAGAGAGGTGATGATATTCTTGCGTTGCACCCTTGAAGAGTAGAGGACCTCGTCGTGGGTACGACTTTTTGGTGGGCGAGTCTTCGGAGCTTTGACAAAGTGAAGGGATCCGTGTATATCTTAGTCCTCAAGTATGGTTTACGTGTTTCCATCTTTGTAGTAATTCTCGCTGCGGTGAGGCGGGATTGGTGGATGCGTAAAGCGAGTTAACTGCGGGAAGGAGTGGCGTTGAGCGAACGTTGAAAGCGAAGCGGCCGAGAACGCTGATGTGTAGCTACTACGGAGAGAATGTTGGAACGACGTCTTGCAACTTTCAGAGCCTTGACGGTTACCATTTTGAAGTCGGAGGCCGCTTCACGTTCTGTCAAACTCGACATCCCTCAAGAGAACAGAGGTTAGGAGTCCCCAGTTTCATCTATCGATCGTACTTTCTAGGAGAGGTTGGGGTTTGGGAACGACTTCCCTGGCTGGAAGCGCCTTCTTTCCTGATGCAGTGCGGTTGAGGGGTGCAAATATGTCTTGGCCTACGCCTTGGAGAAACATAGAATCTCACATAAGCTGTTTCATCACGGTATGCGACTTTGTGGGTGAAGTTCCCATTGTACGGGTCCTGACGGGAGAAGGGTCTCCGTGAACTCAGAAGAGTTGTTGATTTCCCTTGCTTTCGATTTTTGAGAAGTCTTTCCTGATCTTCATGTGTGACAAAATTGGATTGCTAATCCCCTTCTACCGGGCGTCCAAGAGCAACGCGAGCCTCTTCATCTATAAACGTACGTCCTGCTGAAGTATCTTTTGTCTTTTCATCAAATCAACGAGTAAAAAAAGAAGGTCGGCTTCTTAGGATCTTCCAAGTATCTTGCCACGATGGTGGAGTAGCGTCTCTGGTGACGGTTGAAGCTGCCATGCTTGAAGAACCGTTGGGGTGGCGGAAGCGGCTGCAGTTACGGTGATCGTAAGTATATCGTGCGAGAGATGACACTTTGTTTTGATCACGAAGTCTTTGGAGCCATGGCGTTTGTTTGAAGGGTAAGGATGGTCTTTGGAAGGGCGCAAGATGTTAGCGCTGGAAGGATGCAACTTGTTAGCACGAGTGTGGTATCGCGGCTGGCATGCGCGTGCGGCATGTGTGCTCCTGGCATGTGCGTCCGGGTAGCGTGTGCGGTAGCGCGTCGGCAAGCGCCCGGCATGTGCGTCGGCAAGCGCATCGGGTAAGTGCATCCGGGAAGCGCGCACTGGTGGATCGTCTTGGAATGGCGATGACTTGGTGTGGACCCTGGTTAGGCATGGAAGAAGACCCTCTGCGAGTCGTGATGCCGGGTGCGGGTGCCATTTTTGATCCCCCGTACTTGGTTCCTTATCCGGGTCATGTCTTTGGTTGGCGGCTTCGGCGTGCCTGGCTAAGCATGAGGCGTTGTACACCGAGAATCCAGGAGAAGTACGGACATATGGCCACAACCAAGAAAGTCACTAGTCGATTTGCGGCTGGTTAAGCGTGTGGAAGAGGCTTTATCTTCCATCGAGGATATGCGTGGTATTTGGTCACACACCGTTTACGAAGACATTATTCTTAGAATGGGAACACCATCGTGACATGTGCGTAGAAAAGGAGTTCAACACTTCGTGGTTTGTCGAAGGCCTTGCTTGAGATCCAAAAGTTGAAAGATGCGACAATCGAAAGCCTTTCCGCCGAGGAGATTGCACGACGGAGATGGAACTTGAAAAGCTTGCCAAGATGTTGACTATGAAAGAGCGGCTCTTGAAGATGCAAAGTTGACTTTCTCCAAGAAGAGCATACTTATTGGATGATTTTCCTTGAACGTTTCTCTGTTAAACTTTCATTTAGGTTTTTTTTTTTTATTTTTTTGAAAGACATATTGGATGTCCGGGGTTCAAAACTTGACCTTTGATAGGCATTTGGTAGCTTTTTAGGGTATTGGATTATTTAAGGATAAATGGTTTTGATAATATGACTACGATTATGTTTTGGGAAAGGAATATTGCTTTTATGAAAGTGTGTGCTAGCAATAGGCACAAGACTTCAAGTAGTATGACGGTTTTACTAAGAACCTAAAATTAGATTGTATATCTTGCCCGGTCCGAATTTACTCACTTCATAGGTTTTGCGAACACGCCCCTCTCCATGTAAAAGGCGGTTTTTTGGCGGTTTTCTTTGGTAGCATCGCCGATAAGTCCCCCAATCGGCGGTAGCATCTTCGGCGAGTCCAGGGATTGAGTAATAGCATCTTGACAAGTCCCTAGTTTTCTTGTGTAGTTTTTACAACTAGTAACAGGGTCGTCTGGTAGTTGAGTCGGATTGAGTCGCCTTCCCCTACAATCTTGACATCTGGGTCAAAGAACGAGATCGACAGTCTGATATTGTAGCCGATAGATCAATCCTCCATATGTGGTCGCCAATTGTTTATGGGTAAAAATCATTTCTGCCGATTTCGGTAAATTCGGTAGGTGAGTGAGAAGCTGGTTCAAACCCTAAACAAATGTGCTTTGCACGTGAGCACTTTATAGATTCGAGAGATCAATGTACAAGTCCGGCCCTAAACCAAGAAATGGCCGTTCGGACTTGCTTCGGTCACAAAGTGGAGGAGAAGGGTTGATTTGGGGAGGAAGCCAAGAAAGGTGTTGAGACCGGGAGAATAGTGCAGGAGAGTGGTGTCTCGACTTGTATCGAAAGTGGAAGCTTCGGAAGCTTGCAAGAGATGAAAGCTTTTTGGAGAGCTTGCAAAGTTGCCTTTTCTAAGAGTGTAGTATTTTTCTCGTACCGAGACTTGTTGTCGGTGGAAATAGGTAAGACCTATTTATACAAGTCTAGATTGAAACGTACCCGGCCTCATAAAGGAAGAGAGTAAAGGGTGAAATAATGGGAGGAGGTGGTAACTTGCAAGGTGTTTATTGGTGAAAACGTTTTCACCATTATTTCCTCATTTATTTGACCGCTTTATTCCTTTTCACGCTTTCTTAATGTGAGCGTAGTAATCTGGCAAGTTGTGACCGCCAAACCAAAACCCCGGGAAAGCATCCCCCGGTTTGTTGATATCTCGAGTGTTTGTTGCACCTTGAGTGCAAGTGGCAATGCGGTAGCTGCTAGTGGCGTGCGTGGCATGTGCCAATGGCATGTGCGGAATGCCTTGGTGGTAGGTTGTACGTTGAGTGTAAGTGGCAATGCAGGTAGCTGCTAGTGGCGTGTGTAGCGTGTGCCAATGGCATGTGCGGAATGCCTTGGTGGTAGGTTGCATGGTTTGCAAATTAGGCTACCAGCGTGGGTTTTGGCATGTGCCAGTGGCGCGTACGGTCGAATTGGCCTAGGTTGCACGGCTTCCAAGTTAGGCTACCAGCGCGCATTAGGGCCACGTCTAGGTGATGAAGGCTACTAGCGAGCGTGTTGGCATGTGCCAATGGCATGCGTGGCCGTTAGGGCCGTGGCCTTAGTAGGAAAAGCTACCAGCGAGCATGTTGGCATTTGCCAATGGCATGCGTGGCCGTTAGGCCGTGACCTTGGTAAGAAAAGCTACCGAGCATGTTGGCATGTTCCAATGGCATGCGTGGCCGTTAGGGCCGTGGCCTTGGTAGGAAAAGCTACCCGGCGAGCATGTTGGCATGTGCCAATGGCATGCGTGGCCGTTAGGCCGTGGCCTTGGTAGGAAAAGCTACCAGCGAGCATGTTGGCATGTGCCAATGGCATGCGTGGCCGTTAGGGCCGTGGCCTTGGTAAGAAAAAGCTACCGGCGAGCATGTTGGCATGTTCCAATGGCATGCATGGCCGACTTGGCCTAGGTTGCATGGTTTGTAAGCCTAGGGCGCTATATTTGGCATGCGTCAATGGCATAACGGCTTGGAAATATGGCTTGTGGTACGTGTTGGCATGTGCAAATGGCACGTGCGGCCATGTTGACCTAGTTGCACGTTTTGCAAGCCTAGGGCGCTATATTTGGCATGCGCTAATGGCATAGCGGCTTGGAAATATGGCACGTGGTACGTGTTGGCATATGCCAATGGCACGTGCGGCTATGTTGACCTAGTTGCACGTTTTGCAAGCCTAGGGGCGCTATATTTGGCATGTGCCAATGGCATAGCCGGTTAGTTTGGCATGGTTGCCAATGAGTGCGATATGTAGTTTGGTTTTGGCGTCATTGCCATGGTTCGCGGTCGCGGCTTGGTTTTAAGCGTTGTTGCCATGGTGCGCTTGATGTGCGGCCCAGTTTGGCATTGTTGCCATGGCCGCGCAATGTGCGGCTTGGTTTGGCGTTGTTGCCATGGCGCGTGGTGTGCGGCTTGGTTTGGCATTGTTGCCATGATGCGCGGTGTGCGGCTTGGTTTGGCATTGTTGCCATGGTGGGCGGTGTGCGGCTTGGTTTGGCATTGTTGCCATGGTGCGCGGTGTGCGGCTTGGTTTGGCATTGTTGCCATGATGCGCGATGTGCGGCTTGGGTTTGGAATTAGGGTTAAGTGTCGAAAAACCTAATCGGTATTTTGAAAAAATACCCCTATTAATTATTTACACCTGAGCTAAATGCTCTTAGTTAATGTGTCGCGGGTAACACTAGGTCATGGTGTTTTACGATTTTACCCCTTGTCTAAAAACCACCATCAACACCTAGGTAAAAAGATCAAAAGATATTTAACTTACAACTAGAAGATCATCATTTTCTACTTGTAGAAGTAGTTACAGCTGGGAAATTAGAAAACTATCTAGTCACATCAGGGTACGTACGAGAAAACCAAAAAAAAATGAAGAGAAAACAATAAGTTCGGTTACGTCGCAAAAAAGTTCGATTCCGTCGCAAAAAAAAATTCGGTTTCGTCGTAAAAAAGTTCGGTTACGCTGCAATTTTTTTATCCTAACCGAACTTTTCTCTGGAATACCTATATATTGAGTTATGTTACGTCGCAAATTTTTTTCCTATCCGAACTCCTAGTTCGGTTACGTCGCAATTTTTTTCTCTTAACCGAACTTTTCTCTGAAAGAAAAAACTCCATTAAAGCTAGTTCGGCTACCTGTGTTTTCAGAAACGTTAGCCGAACTACAGTTTCACATGAGTTCGGCTACCTGTTCTTCAGATGTCGTAGCCGAACTTTTTTAACCAAACCAAAATCAATTTGTAAATTGTTCATTTTTAGGATGTATTGGTCAATTCAAGCACCATTAACTAAATTTGAAGTATCCGTAAGTACCCAATACATCATACTCTTGTTGTGGCTCTTAAAGAAAAAGATCTAACTTTTTTTCTTCCAAAACCCTTATCTTCATTTTCATCTTTATATTCTTCTTCTCCCTCTCAATAATTCTTCTTTTCAAAAAAATCAACTTATTAATTAACTCACTAATCATCACACTAACTTAATTAGAAAGGGTAATTTTGGTACTAAAATAAATATATGGATAAGGGGTGACTCAATATTACTTCTAATATCCACATAAAAAAATGAAGAGTAGTCCCCCTCCATTTTTGAGTAGTCCCAAAAAAAAACGATTCTTGTAAAAGGCCTGGACACCATGGCCCGTTGTAAAACGTTGGACTTTGGCAGGCGAAGTCGCTAGTGTGCAGGCCCAACTCTGTCTTTAAAAGTAAACATAACTAGGGTTTTTTTTCTTTCCTCTTTTGGAAGCAAGATATCTAGTTACAGAAGAGAAGTAAAATTCTCGTATAACCTTTATCCTTAAACCCTAGTTCCGTACTTGGAAGCAACAATGTCAAGCCTTCCCCAAGAGATTGAAGAAGAGATTTTATTAAGGTTACCAGTGAAACCCCTCTTACGTTTCAAGTCCGTATGCAAGAGTTGGTATTCATTACTTTGTAGTCCTAAATTTGTCAACCATCACCTTAATCTTACCAGAAAAAATCCTAGACTCATGGTCATATATGGTAACCTATGGGACGATAAATATATATTTCATTCCGTAGATTATTCATCCATATTATCATCATCGACAACATGCAAGTGTAACGGACTTGTTTTGATGGATCATCCCGTGAACGGAGAAGCTATAAGTTTAAGTAGTCTTTACATTCAAGTTTTGGGATCTTGTAATGGTTTGCTTTTTATACGTGTCAATGCCAATGAAATTCGTACACTAAATATTTGGAATCCATCTACTAAAGAATCTCAGAAAATTGTATTACCAGTTTATTGGCGTGATACTAAAGCTTATGGGTTTGGTTACGATACCAAAATAAGTAAATACAAGTTGGTACATATAGCACGGGATGAAGTTTATGCATGCACAATGGAACCAAATTATACTTGGAGAAGAGTCACTAAAATCCCTTATATGTATTTTAATGCATGGGCAGGTTTGCTTTTGAATGGTGTTCTTCATTGGTTGGTCACCCAGGGATCATCCAAAGCCATAGTTACTGCTTTTGATATTAGCAGTGAGAAGTTCTTGAATATGCATTTGCCAGAAGACACTCAAATACCATATGGAAATGGTCGTTGGGAGATTCCCTTTGCTTAGTTTGTGGTGTCCCTAATGTTCAAGTTGATGTATGGGTCATGCAAAATTACGGGGTGACAGAATCTTGGACCAAGCAATTCACCACTACTCAAGTAGAGATTACAATACATCCTTCTTCTTTAAAGTTCTATTGGTCTTTCGAAAATGGTGAGATTCTAATACAGACTCTCGATGGTTTCGGTTTATACAACCAAGAGAACGATAGTGTTAGGTTGCTGAATGTCAATGGTCCGGCTGATATTTGTTATTCTATGACATCGGAGAGTTACGTGGAGAGCTTAGTTTCACCGACTTGTAATTGATGCACTTAGCTTCCTCGAATTTTGGTATATTTTTATTCTCTGGCATAATCCTGTGAAAATGTTAAAGAGGACTATATTCCCTTTTATTTTGTTCCACTGCAGCTCTGTAGGCAACGTATCAGCTTTACTCGCCTATTTTTCTTGTTTGGTTTTTGGGTTTGTCATGCATGAATTCTCCATTTTTCGACGTTTATTCTTTATATGTTGATTTCAAAAATATCTCTAGCCCACTTCAGGAATACTGTTGAGTCCACGGAGTGGGCAACATGTATTTGAGTCTACTTCCCATTAGCAATACGAGATTATTAAGGCAGCATAATCATAGCGGTTAGAGATCTTGAAGAGCAATTATTAAGCTTTAAAATAGAGCAATATGCCTTCCATTCAACAGCCAATGCTCCACAACTGAGACATCATAATCAACTACTTTTATAATCATAATGGTTTGATTTGATTGAGGTGTGATTCGTGTGAATGATTTCAAAGTATATTCATCTGAAAATATAGAAGATTCGTGGCAGACATATCTTCATGGTCACTTTCGGAAGAACCTACGTATAATTATGGTTAATTGGTGTGCTTGCTTGTAGTTGTAGAGGCTAACACCAACAGGCTAGCACAACAATGAATCTCCTCAGTGCGTGGGGATAGTGAGCCTTTGAGTCACTCTTGACTGAATTTCCCTTGGCCTAAGCATTGGACAGTCGACCAACAAAAAGATCAGCAATAACTCCAGGAACCCAAATGAGCATAATTACTAATATTTAAAGCCTTCCCTTTTAAATATGAATCAATAAAATTATTTACCGATCAAAAAAAAAAAAAAAAAAACATTCTCGAGTTTGAGATCTTGAATTAAGCATTACACTTACCCGCTTACGTGGTTCATACCCCAAATTCACATTATATCCATACATTTACTGAATCTTTGTTAACGGAAAAACGCCTACACGTAACATGAAAAACTTCAACTGATTCGTTCAATGTGATAAAGACCTACATTACAATCACTTGGTTAAATTGCCATTTGAATTCTTCATTTGCCTATAATTCTTAATATCTTCATCACGAGCTACCTGAACCGGGTTCATAATTGATGAGCACTTCATAGAAAATAGTGAAAAAAAATATACTAATCTATACAGAAAATAACAGTTCGAACTCATCTGTAGAAAAACAGCAATAACATAGGGCATAGTAAGAAAAATCTATGTAGTAGGTATGAGATATAATAACACTCTTACTGAGTTGGGCTAAGGATGTCAGATACTGCGTGACAAAGATTAAGAATGTATAAATACACCATCTTTGTTGTGGCATCAAGAGATTTACATGCTTGCTCACATTGTGTTAAAAAAATATATATATATAAGAAGATACTATGCGACATAAGTTAATAAGTGCATAAGATACCTTTGCAATCTTCTATTTCTGGTAGCCCAACATAAGTACCTGAATTAAGCGGTACAAGGCTCTCCACATAGACAAAGGAAGTAGCATCATTACACTGAATCTATTCATTTCAATTGCATGATTACGGTGCTTTTTCACAAAATAAGGGTCTTTCAATAACTTGCACCAAGCCTTTGATACACACCTGAACCGTAAGATCGCCTTCACAGGCAACCTAACAAAGATGTCAATCACGATATCCTGATCTAGCATTTTCGCCATTACTGCAAATCAAAGACCTCAGATTAAACACTAATTACTGAAATATAAATAATAAATGCAGATGTCAAGTTTGGACTCAAAATGAATTATATGATTAAGAACTATCTAAACTAGTGGGCGCCTCCCTCTCGAGTAGGATGGTAAAGACATTTGGATTTGGTGGTGAACCCATAATTTATCAATCAAACTATATCAACACACAAAAAAAAAAAAAAAAACTTAAAATAGAAACAACCCATGATTTAAAAAAGGAGATTTTTCAGTTATGCACCCATTTGATAACCTGTTTTCTAACATACACCCGTTTTTTTGGATATTTCTAATATACACCCAACATAACTGAAAACGTTAAAACCAAGCATATAAAGATCTAGCCGTATATCTGTCGATCGAAATGGACAACTTAGATCTATCTAAGTTACAAAATTACGGGTTTACCCATAACTTAGAAACAAAAGGTTGAGAAGAAGATAACGTTTCATTTTCTCATTTCAGTAGTCTTCTTCTCTCTTTCTTTCTGCTGCTGCTGGTCTCGATTCATGAGATACGAATTGAGTTTTTGTTGCCAAATCAACGATTTCCTATACTAGAATTAGAATCTAATAAGATTTCAAGACGCGATGAGGAAAAATCCGAGAGAAGAAAAAGTTGAAGAGGTAGGGTTTTCTGATTTGAAAACCTAATTAATTTTAACTTGTTTTTGATGATTTGTAAGCCCTAATCGATGAACCCATCTCTGTTTTTATTGAAGTTATCAACATAGATGTTTAATTTTTTGGACTGTTTTCATCTTCTCTCGATTTGATTTGGGTTTTTTTTTTTTATTTGATTTAGGGTTTATTGAATTTATTTAGTTTTAATACAGAAATAGTGTTATTTATTGCAGATTGTGTTATTTATTGATTTGATTTAGGGTTTATTGAATTTATTTAGTTGTAATCTAGAAACAGATTGTGTTATTTATTGATTTGATTTTGTTTATATGCAGTGCAATTGTTCCATATAGGGATATTAGTGTTGATGTGGAAAATTCTGAGATGTGTCTATCTTTCCCCAACATATGTAGAGACTGATTCATCGAAAATGTTTGAGGAGATGGTACATACAAGATTATGGCTTGGTAGTAGGACAGGAAGGTTAATGTTTGTGTTGGTGGAATGACCCAAATATGCAGAATACTTAGTGATGGATAAAGATTTTGATAGGTTTTGGAATGAGGCTGTACCTAATAAAATGGGTTTTATTGAACTTGAAGTGTCTGTAGTATGTGTTGAAGATGAGTATGATGCAGAGATGAAGCAGCCAGTAGTTACACCAAAGAAGAATTTAGGTGAATATTCAATAGAGTCACCTAGGAGATCACCTATAGTTACACCAAAGAAGAATTTAGGTGAATATTCAATAGAGTCACCTAGGAGATCACCTAGACTTGCAGCTAAAATGGGAAAATCAGTTCAACAAGTGGGTTATGAACAAGTGGGATGCTAGAAAGCTTTCTTTTGTAGATTTCTTTGAATAAGGTTGAATGTGATGGGTTATCATGTTTGAGTCAGGCTAGTGTTGGCGACAACATGTGGAATGTTGGGAGTAACAGTCAGCCTTTAAAAGCAATTGAAGATGAAGGAAGAGAAACATTCAATCATGATTATTGGACAATGCTTGTGCAAGGCCAAACCTTGTTGCATGATGATTACAATGTGCGGTTAGAAAATGTAGATGTTGATGAATGTCACCTGTGGAGGAAATGGAACCTCCGGTGGTGTTTGATAGTGATGAAGATGAGAGGGATTATAGGGAGTTTGGAACTTTTTATGAAGGTGAAGATGGTGATAGTGATGAAGAGGAAGTTAATGAAATTCATGGAGGTATTGATGCTCAATCTGATGAAGAGGAAGGTAATGAAAAACATGGAGGTAATGATGCTCAATCGATGAAGAGAAAGCTAAAGAACACGAGTGGTTTCAAAACTTTGTAGAAGAACACAAAGTCCACTTTGAAAAGGAAGAAGAAGAACCACAGTTCCCTGAGGATGAAGAGGTTGCATCAGTTGATCCAAGTATGAGGCTGGTTGGTACAGATTTGCTAAACGGGGAAGACTTTAAAAGGCATTTAAGGGCTTTGTGTGTTGAATGAAACTCGAGTTCTTGAGTCGAGATCTAGTTGTTCCGGGAGAGTGAAGGTTATATGTAGATTTCATGAGGAATATAAATGTCCTTGGTTTGTGTTTTGTTCAAGAAGGAAAAAAGGTGGTTCTTGGTCAATTACAAGTATGGAAGAAAAACATACATGTGCGGGTGATCCATCACGGGAGAAATAAGTCTGCAAACAAGTATTTTGTTTGTGACTAAGGTAAAGGATAGGCTTAAGACCACTTTCTTGTAAAAGTTATTCCAAAGCCTGGACAAATAAAGAAGACTTTTTTTTTTTACTCAAACCAACATTAATATACCATATCAAACAGACATGGAAGGCAAGAAATTTAGTTCTAGAATCACAGTATGGGAACTATGAAGAAAGTTTCAATAATGTACCCACTTTCTGTAACATGGTGACTAAAACAAATGAAGGTTACGTGGCTATTTACACATATGCACAAGAAGATGATCGTTTTGAAAGCATGACAACTGCTTTGCAATGACACTTCAAGGATTTAAAGATGGATGTAGAGCAGTAATTGGGTTGGATGCTTGTCATCTTACTGGCAAGCATGGTGGTGTGCTAATGGTTGCTTGACACTAGATGCACAAAATGGTTTATTACCATTAGGGATTATGGTTTGCGGGGGTGAGACCATAGAGAATTGGACCCTGTTTCTCCAACATTTGGCTCCATATATCAACGATCATAAGTGTCCAATTACATTCATCTCGATAGGCGAAGGGATTACATGAAGGCATTGCCGACATTGTTTGGAAAAACTCCTCATAGATATTGTTATAGGTAATGTACTTGTATCTTAAGTAATTTTTTCAATATGTCTTTCAAATGAACTGCAATCTCACCTTTGGAATGCATCCTCAATTTGGAGAGGCACTTAAGTAAGAACTTCAAGAAGAAATTCAAGGGCTATGAACTTCAATCTTACCTTTGGAATGCAGCAAAATGTTAAAAAAGAAACATTTTTTTGTAAGTTTTCTCACTTAGTTATAGCTTGTACCATTTTTTTAAGATTTTAATTTTATTTTACGAAATTAAGACTTAGTTATGTTTCTGTAGGAAAACATGGAACTTTTGAAGAATGAAAGTGAGGAAGATTTTATGTATCTTATGAGGAAAATCCTGAGTCTTGGTCAAGGGCTTTTTTGATAGCACAAGTAAATGTGAACATATGAATAACAACTTTTACGAGTCTTTTAACTCCATGATATGTAATTTAAGGGACAAACCTATTTGTATGTTAGGAATGATGTATGGACAGTTAGTCATGGGCTTGTTTTATAAGAGGAGATTTGAATGTGTTGGGTGGATGAGATGGGCGGTTGGTTCCCACTTTGCGATTAAGTTAATTGAGAAGATGATGAAATTAGTTGGTAAGTTCAAGACAGTTGGATGTGTGGCAGGCAAGATATATTCAGTGACTAACAGGGACACAAATAAAATGTTTACTGTTAATATTGTCAATCAAGTATGCAGTTGTGAGCAGTGGCAGATGAGAGGATTTCCCTGCCAACATGCAGTTTGTGCATTGAAGACAATTAGAGTGTTGGCCTAAGTAAGTGTATCAAGTAACTTTAATTTTTGTTGTTTTGTTTTTGTCATCAATTTTTGTAGTTTTGTTTTTGTCTTTTAAGTTTTGTAGTTTTGTTTTTGTCTTCAATTTTTGTAGTTTTGTTTTTGTCCATTCATTAACTTCAGTCCATTCAATTTTTGTTGTTGTGCTTGTGTAGATATTGTAGTCCTTACTTTAGAGTGGAATCATATAGAGCCACATATGCACCAGTGGTACATCCTTTAGATGACCCAAAGGATTTGGGTAAAGGTAACCTCTTTATTGGTTGTTGTGCTTTTAATATTATATTAAATGCTTTAGGGTTTCATTATAATTTGACTAAAAGAATACTCCCATCACAAATTGTTTCTTTCCAATCTCTCTCCAGGTAGACATGAAGCTAAATACTCCCATCTCAAGTAGATCTCAGTGGGAAGACCAAGAACTAAAAGGATAAAGTCATATGATGAACCTAGAGTTGAAGTGAGGACTAGAAGATGCTCAGGTGCAAGGTAGTAGGGCACAACAAATCAACTTGTAAAGGAGGTGAAGTTGGACAAAATCCAAAGGGAAAGAGACCAAGAACTCAAGTAGATCTTTGCTGATTTTAGTTTCTCATATCCATCACAACCAAGTAAAGCAAAGAAAGTGAAGAAGACTAGGGTGAATCATCTAAAGCTGCTGCATCCAAGAGGAAGGTTGCACAAAATGTTTCCTGTTTGTTTCACAACCGTGACTTACCTAAGTATGGATCTGTTTCACAAAATATCACACAATGTATTCAGACCCAGGGGAAGGCTAAGAAGACAAAGAAAAATTGATTTTGTGACTGTTATCTTTTGGCAGACTTTGGATCTGTCTCTTTTTGGGTTGTGTTGAACAATTTCAATTTTTTTTTTAGATTGAAAAACTCAAGTGTTAGTTTTGATTGAAGAACTTCAATATAAATTTCCTTTTTATTACATAACTTATTGCAGATAAGTTTACATATGAAGTTTTCCAAGATCCCTACATATTGTTTGCAGATTCATAACTCTTGTTCTTGCAGCAATAAAAACAGCATCTGAAGCCCATCTAAATGCTTGACATTGACTGCACTTGAGGTAAGATATGTCTCTGTTGTGTTCATTCTTACATGATAACAGCTTGAGTTTTCCTTTGCAGTGTGCCTTGAAGCATGGTTGATTATCACGATGGACAATCTTTCATCATATGTGCATCTCCACAAGCACAACAACTACAATCTGTTGGTAACTTCAACATCAAGCTTTTTATAGGATCTTTGGCATCATCAAACCATTCAAAATATGTGCAGGTAACATTTGAGCACTTCAAGAACATTTTTCCATTACTATCAATTTTGTGGTGGATTGTAGTATTTGCCTTATACCATTACAAGGTACATGTTTGCACCTTGTGTACATCCATGGACACACTTTTGTCTCATGGTTTCCTTGTTCACAGATTGAACATTCAGTCATGATTTTCTTCTCACAGTTTTTTCTATTGCTACTACTTGGTGAGTCTTTTTGGCCTCCATTCATGGCTTATTTGTGTGATTGAATGTTGAAAAAGGATTAGGTTTCATCTGGTTCTTATAGCGGTGAAAAAAACATGAAAAATGTAGGGTTGAAATCGTGACCGTTTATTTGAACGCACAAGATAAATCCACTGTTAGCGACGGTTTTTATTGCGGGTCATGTGACGTGCACGTGCATGGTTTTCTTCGAGTCAACCGGGTTATCAACCTCGGTTGATCTCGGACCCGAGTTTATCCCATAGGGAGTTTTTATCTTTTTCATGTGATGCCAGCTGTGGTGCCAGCTACACAGATAACGGATGTTAGCCGTTTTATTCAAAAAACGGACGGAATTATTGTTTCGGGTGTATATTAGAAATATCCCAAAAAACGGGTGTATATTGGAAAACAGGTTATCGAATGGGTGTATATCAGAAAAACCCCCTTTAAAAAATAATCAGTAATAAAAATCATGATTTTATAGCTGTAGATATTTAATCAGAATAAAAATAAGACCCAAATTGGATTAATACATTTGAGAACCATCTAAACCTGAACCACATGAATTTACAGTTGTGGTTCATTGATTACAACTCCCAGAAACAAAATCACTTCTGGGTCTTTGATCTCAACAACAAAAAATGCCAAATTGAAATCAACCCATAATTAGTTCTTACTAGTTCACTGATTAACAACACAAAATCAAAACCAGAGGCATGATTTTTAAGTACAAGAGAGAAATTAAGGAGTATACCAGAAAAGAAGCAAGAACTCCTGTCTGTATGAATCAGAAATACATTTTCAAGTTTGAAATTTTCAGCTAAGCATTACCATCAATAGCTTACCTGGTTCTGACGCCAAATTCACATTCCATCCACACATGAACTAAATTTTAATGATTACTTCTCCAAAGTACATCCACTCCCCCCCCCCCCCCCCCCCCCCCCACCCCCAATAAGAATAAAAAAAAAAAAAAAACACTCATAAGAATAAAAACACCTACAAATAACATGAAAGTCGTCAACTGATTCCTTCACTAGGACGGACCTACATAAACAGTAATTGTTAAGAAGATTGCCAGCTGAGTTATTCGGTCGCCTCTAACTCTTATCTTCAGGAACTACCTGCATCGGTTGCATAATACATGAGAACTTGATAGAATAGAGTTACAAAAAGAATGATATTGTAAGAAAACAGATGAAGATCTAACACTATTTTGTTCTGCAGACAGAGTAAAGTCATGAACATACATATCAAATGGTATAAATAAGGTTCATAAATTGTTGAGAACCACAACCTACTGTCTTACACGACAAATATATATCTGAGATCTAAAAGTTGGCAAGAAAACATATTATGCCATCATATGGCTAATAAGCAAACCTACTTTAAAATTGATATACATTTTTATGTAATAGGCAAAACAGCAATAGGATATGAGTAAGAAGATTTATGTAAGTGCATAAGATAGTCACATCAACTTAGCTTTCTTCTTCTTGTTCCCGATATCCTCTTCTACATCATTCAGGTCTTCGTCTTCTTCTTTGTTATCATTGACACCACTAATCTTCATGTAAGAAACCCTATACTTTTCTAAAATCTGATTAGCACATATTTGCCACCACTCCAACTGTATAGCATCCATCTTTGTTGTGTTCAAAATCATATGCCGATCATCTTGGAAACAATGTTCAAATTTGCATTTGCTTGATTCCGCAAACTTGATTAATTTTTTCACATAAAAAATATACTTATTCAATATTTCACTACACTTTTGAGGACTTGTTTCACTAACTTCATTGACTGAGCTGGGACGTATAGGAAATCCTTTTGTGATCTCTTCAACTTCTTGTTCTTCCTCTTCTTCTGAGCCATATTTCCTTTAACACAAATGGTAGCTGCACTTATGTTGAAGAAACAAGAAGTTGCTTTAGATATTGCTAAGAGTTTACCAAATTTTCTCCCAATCATGATAAACGAGTCTTCGGTCCAAAGATCTAAGGGTAGCCCTATCACCCTGATCCAACATTGATTTTTTGAGAACAATTCAGATGTTGGGTGAGATAATGCATCTTTTGACCACTTCTTGAAGGAGATTTCAATTTTATCTTATACATGCTCATTAATTGATCCATTTGATAATCATTCTCTGCAATAAATATTGCATGCTTGTGATGAGTAGGCCTGAGGCCGATGTTTCGATTCCAGCGGAGATTAGAACGTATAGCTTGAGCAAATTTCCTCCAACCTGGGTTATAAGGAGAAACACAAACAATGACACCAAACTCCATGATCTCTTTTCTCTCAAAACCAGGATTCCAAGTAGTGCGAAAGGTCTTGGGGAGTTTTTTTTCCTTTTCTATTACTGGTATTGAAAATAGATATTTGGCAAAAGACAGAGAAGATTTCGTGCCTCTTGTGTCTCCTAGTAAACTAGGAAATTCTTTTGGTATAGGTATTTTTTTCTGTGAACTACGTTTTGAGAAACTAGAGAGTTGAGGAGAGAAGCTAGACTCTCCCATCCCCATATGTTCTTCCCAACCGGAAAGCACCAGCTTTTCTTCCCACCATTATTGTTGGAATGAAGATATTTAGTTCCTCTAATCAGTTCTCCCTTTGCATTTGATGTTTTCTCAAAGAACCACCGAGCATCTTGTTCTACACATCTGACCATATCATATTTGACAGATTTCCTTGAGTGGTGGTGTTTCAGAAAACCAAATAACACATACACAGACTCAAAGGTTAACTTTGATTCCCACGAGAACCTATTTCCCCTTTCTAAGATAGAAATATGGTTACCGTCAATTTTTGAACATATGAAGTATTTTTTTTCGATCTCCAAAATTTTAGTGACAGAGTTCATAATTAAAGAACAGAAAAGACAGCAACGAGAAGCATCCGAAGCCAAAAACAACGAACAAAAGAACCCAGCGAGCAAAATAAAGAAGAGGAGAACTTTTAGAATAGGAAATCCGATTGAGTACGGATGATCAAAACCTAATTAGAAGAGAACCCACTAAGACTAGGCCTCCACAAACCAGATTCAAATCAAACTCCTATGAGAAAAAAACCCACCAAGCATGACCGAAGTAGCAAGGGACTAGGATTCAATCACAATAGAGCAGCCATACAAAGAAAACAAGAAGAATCTTCACTGGAAAACAAATGCCAAGTTTCATCAAAAGAACACATACAAGAACTTAAGAGAGAGACTATAACTCAGATCCCATGCTCCCTGGAAATCTCGGCCCCAAGGGGAAAGAGCAACCACCACCACATGCTCCGTCCTTGGACGGCGAAGAAGTCAAGAGCTTAAACCTCCCAGGAAATCCCGTCCCCAAGGGGAAGGAACATTACAAAGTGTCCGTCTTTGGACGGCGGAGAAGTCAGGAGGTTAAAGGGAAAAGGAAAAGAAAGGGAAGATGAGCAGTTGATAGGAGAGGATGACCGGAAACTCCATAGGTTCAGAATTCAATACAGAGAAAAAAGAGGAAAGAGAAAAAAGAGGATCTAATCTATTGAAGATCACAGTGCATGCTTTTCTTTGTTAAGTACTTCAATATCGCCTCCCAATATATCCTTCTCCTTGTTCATTAACTGAAGATGAGTTTCCAATTTACTCTTCTCATTGTTGAGTCTTCCCAGTTTATACTTCACCTCATCGATTAAATACGATCACTTCCCAACTTAGCCTTGTCATTTTTAAGTGATTCAATATCACTTGCCAATGTACTTTTCTCATTCTTAAGACAAAAAATATCACTTCTCAGTGTATCCTTCTGCTTGACGAGTAACCCAGGATCAATTCCCATTTTAATCTTCTTGTTTTCCAGTACTTCCTTTTCTTTCTTGAGCATACATATATCATCTACAAATCCAGACTTCTTCTTCTTAAAATCTTCAACAAAATTTCCCAGATTCGTCTTTAGTTTGTTAAGTAATTCATTATCACTTTCCAGTTTCTTATTTTGTTTGCTGAGTGAATCAATTTCAATTCCCATCTTCGACTCCTGTTTCTTGAGTGCTGCAACATGACTTTCGAGTTTAGTCTTTTCTGTGCTGAGTGTAGTCTTCTCTTTGTTGAGTGAATAAATATCTCATGTATTTCAACTTCTTTATCTGCCTTTTTTTTACACAATTGATCGAATTCTTGTTTCTCTTGTCTGGTAAGATCCAAGAGTGAGGTTCTTATTTCATTCAGAAGTTTTATATCATTTTCGAGATGATTAAACTCGAGTTGCTTGTTTACCATTCTTACAGTTAATTCATATACCTCATTACGAGCACAATCCTCATAATCACACACAAAAGACTCGAATAGTGACTCACATACCTGAGAAGCAACTAGTTCAATACAGTACTTGAGTTTCTCTTTTGACAAAATATTATCAAGCAACACTTGTTCTAGCTCCTCCTCCTCCTCCAGTTCTTCCTTTAATCCTAGTAATGTTTCTTTCCAAAAGAATCGTATTTTGTTTTCAAACTCATCAGCCTTCTTCACCTCGTCAGATGCTGGTTTTGCTTTCGCATTGGTATCATGGCCATTGGAAACAGCTGTACTGTGTCTTTTCCTTGGATTCCTGGGAAGATTGGTATCAACTTCTGGCTGATTTCTCAACATATAGTGTTAGTCACATGCTCATATTAGAAACTAAGCAATTATGTTTTGTTTTTTTTTTTGAATTTACGTCGTGATAAAAGGTTAATAGTCAAATCATAGATGCAAATCATAGTCAAATCATAGCTTCATAACAGGTACCACAATCAAACCATATGGCATCAACAAAGAGCCAAAACCTTAGGTACTTCTTCTAAAGCCAAAAGATTTATTCAATCCCATAATTTGTACTCATCAATATGAACCAAGGAAGTACATTCATCTCTATAAAACTAACTGCAACAAAAACTGTTCTCAGTGATGCAACTTTCAATAACATAACCATGAGTGTGCAGGAAAGAGGGAAATCCACACTTTAAAAGAACTGATTTGTGGATAATTGTTTTTGTGAATGCATCACACCTGGAAGCCCGATATCTGTTCGTGTAGGGGCTTCCATGTGGGATGCATGCACGGAAACAGCAATCGACATATTATGCGCTGCAAGCAAATCAGGATTAGATCTTGTTATGAAATCACTAAATTAGCGTGTTCAACATATAGATTTTATCTAATTAAGTTATATAGATTTTTTTGCAGTTTTACAGGTACATGAATTAGGATGCTCAAAAACTGACAACATAACCACAGACAATGAGCCAAACCATATTGCTTTGACGGATCCGCGATGGCGAACCTACAGGTATCTAGTTTGACAAGAGGATATCAAATGTAAAAATTCACCAACTATAAACAGTGATTTTACGGGTTCATAGTTGAAACTATTTAGGTTTAGGGTAGAAGCTACTTAAGTTTAAGAGAAGAAGGGAAGAGATACGAGAAGACAAGTTTCACAGAACTTTGATAATAACTTATTAACTGTTTTCATACATAGGAGACGTGAATACATTGGACATATATATATATACAAACTTTAGCTTGAACTACAGGCTAACATATTTCCTAAAATACAAGGAATTCCAAAATAAATAAACTCTAACTTTGGTCACGTTATTTGTGTACGTGACATAGTGTTAACACCCTCCCATAAGCGTAACGGGTTATCTGAACAGACCGTGAGCTTGGACCGTCAAAAAGAAAACCTATCCCTGGATAATGGTTTTGTGAATATATCCATAATCCCGATCTTTAGAGGAAATAAACCTTACATTAAGAAGTTTTGAAGCAACCTGATCACGAACAAAATGATAGTCAATCTCAATGTGCTTTGTTCTTGCATGAAATATATGATTGACAGTGAGATAAGTTGCACCAAGATTGTCACACCATAGAACAGGAGGTGTTTGAGTGGAAACACTAAGTTCTAAAAGAAGCGACTGTATCCATATAATTTCAGCAGTAGCAATTGAAGTAGACATTGTAGTTGAAGTTGGTCATTGTTTGAAGAGGCGTGGTTGGTCTTGAAGTAGGCGTGGAGGCAGTAGACGATGTAGTTGAAGGCTGGTGCTATATATTTGAAGGAGGCAGCGTAGTTGAAGGTGATCTTTGTCACTTCAGGAGTCTTTGTCAATTGTAGCATTTGAAGCGAGTCTTTTGTCGGCTGTGCATCAACATTAAGCGTTACCCAAGATGGCTGTCTTGGTGACCATTATCAATTGACCACGAGAAACTAGCCGTTCTGTCGAGCGTTGGAGCAAGTAGATAATACGGTAGTAAAGATAAATTCAGGGGAGGAGAAAATGGTACCTGTGAAGAGGTCGATGCCGGAGAAGACGATGATGCGTATGCAAAGGGGAAAGTAGTCTCATCAAAAACAACATGACGACTAACATATATCCGTCCTGTAGGAATGTAAAGGCATTTGTAACCTTTTTGAGATGGACTATATCCAATAAAAACACAAGGAGAGGAAAAAGGTTCCATTTTGTGAGACCTATATGGTCGCAGGTGAGGATAACACAAACAACCAAACACACGAAGAAGAGTGTAATCTGGTGAGACACCAAAAAGAGCTTCATACGGAGAAGAATTATTGTTAGAAGTAGAAGGACCACTGTTCATTAAATAACAAGAAGTATAAAAGGAATCATACCAATATGATGATGGTACAGAAGCCATGTTTAGAATCGTAAGACCAGTTTCACGAATATGACGATGACGACGTTCTACTAAACCATTTTGTTCAGAAGTATGTGGACATGAAAATCTATGAAAAATACCAAGTTGCTGAAGGTGTGGAGTAAGTTTGCGATACTCAAGTGCATTATCAGATTGAAAAATCTTAATTTTCCGATTAAAAAGATTTTCCACATGCTTTTGAAACAAAAAGAATATACAAAAGACATCAGATTTTTGAGACATAGGAAACATCCAAGTAAAACGCATCAATAAATATGATATAATATTTGTATCCTTCATTAGATAAAACATGAGAAAGGTCCCCATACATCGGAGACAATTAAATCTAATGGATTCAAATAAATAGTTTTACTAGAGTTGAAAGGTGACTTATGACTCCTATGTTCATGACAAGATGAACAAAACTTAAGAGTTTATTTGAAATAGGAAGGGAAAGGCGAGAGAACGACTTCTGGTATCGCATCATTGGATGTCCCAAGAGTGCCAATCTTGTAAGGTAGCACGTTCTCTATGCAAGCTTTAGGTGATTTAAGCAAACCAGTAAGTTGATAGAGACCACCCCTCCTCTTGCGAAAAAGAACCTTCCCGGTACATTGATCCTTCACAAGACACAAATTTGGATGAAACTCGAATAAGACATTATTGTCGGTAGTAAAGCAGAGATGCGACAAGAGATTATGAGATATTTGAGGTGTATAGAGAACATTACGAAGTTGCAACTTACGATTGGGACTTCCCAAAGCGAGAAGAACCAACATTAGAAATTGAAATAGAAGAGCCATTACCCATCTGAATTTGATCGGGACCGGTATACTCGGTTGGCAGAAGACAAGAAAGATCATTGGTTATATGATACGTAGCACCAGCAATCGGGAGTCCATGGAGGAGTTGGCAATAAACCAGTCTGAGCACTATAGGCACGAGGTGCGGAAGCCAGTGGTTGACGTCGAGGAGGATGAAAGATGCGATCAAAGCGGTTCCAGCAGTCTAGAGCTTCATGGTTTTCACAACCACAAAGTTGGCAGGCTAGTTTTGAACGACCAGCAGCATACGAAGATGTACTAGGTGCAGCAGCTCGTTGGGGTTGATAACGATTAGCAGAGAAGCGAAACATACCAGGTGCAGCAGCATACGAAGATGTACCTGTTGCAGATGGATTGGTTGGTGCAGAAAATCGGGACGTGCTTGCAGTAGAGGAGCGGAACTGTGTAGCAGCAGCAACGTTGGCACAGGATGCGAACTCAGTGCCTTAGCCTGATGTTCAATTCTCAGTTCGAAAGTAAGAAGAAACGTAAGGAAGTCTTCCACAGTAAGGGAACCCATTGTAGTGGTTAAAGACGTGATAATTTCATCATATGAACTGTCCAGGCCAGCAGTAGACAGTGTCGAAATTCCTTGTCGGTGACTGTGGTATTGGCAGCAGCGAGATTATCCACCAAATCTCAAGCATAATTGATATACTCTCTCATGGTTTTTGATCCTTTCTTTAGAGCACGTAGCTCGCAGTGAAGATGGTGAATTTGAGCATCAGATTTAGAGGCATATTGAGCTTCAAGAGAATCCCTGATTGCTTTGGAATTTGTAAAACGATGGACATGACGAAAAACAGCAGGTGTAAGAGATGAAAATAACCAACTTACCAGGATTTTATCCTGTTTTGTACATGAAAGAAAAGCCGATGAAGGAGCAGCACCATCAACAGGAGATGTTGGGCAGAGTTTTGTACCAGTAACGTGACCATCAAGTTCGTAACCCTGAAGATATGGCAAAAATTGAGCACGCCACAATGAATAGTTACTTTCATCAAGTTTAACTGTGATGATATGGTGAGGTTGAGAGAATTGAACGGAATCCATAACTGAAGACTGTGAAGAGGAAGTTGAAGACATTAGAACACCGTTGGTAGAAGAAACTGTAGAAGGTTCGGTAGACATGAATTTGGAGGACCTAACCCTAGCTGATACTAAGTTGAAACTATTTAGGTTTAGGGTAGAATCTACTTAAGTTTAAGAGAAGAAGGGAAGAGATACGAGAAGACAAGTTTCACAGAACTTTGATAATAACTTCTTAACTGTTTTCATACATAGGAGACGTGAATACATTGGACATATATATATATATATACAAACTTTAGCTTGAACTACAGGCTAACATATTTCCTAAAATACAAGGAATTCCAAAATAAAGAAACTCTAACTTTGGTCACGTTATTTGTGTACGTGACATAGTGTTAACATTCATTTCTAGCTCTAGCTAGTGGTCTAATTGAACAAACATTAAAAATAAATAAAAATGTCTTAATTCCATCTTAGGTAGACATCAACCAAATATGGAGAGTAAACTGTGACAATTAGCAAGATACTATAAATTGAACCAACCAACCAACCCACCTCAGGTGCAACTTGCTGCTTCCTTGGTGCCTTTCGGCCAATAGACTTACCACGAGCCATCTGTAACAACAACACCATAAAACATACAAATATCAATTCCAATTTCCCCAACAAACAACAATTCAAATTTTCATAAACCCTAATTTTATGAAAATTAATTGAAAATGGAGACGGTGATATTGTTACAAACCATTAAGTTTAAGCAGATTAGGGGTTACTTTCCGATTGAATAATCTGGTTTTAATTAGGAGTTTACTTTTGGGTTTTTGAAAGATAGAGAGTTCACTCCCTTTCTGTCAGAACCATTTTTTTGGGACCATGGTTTTTTTTTGGGGGACCATGGTCTTATTAGGCCACCTACCCTACAATGTTAAGGGATATCCTAAAATCATGAGATTACTAATTTGACCCTTACCCTAATTAAAATTAACCCTAATCTAATAATCGACTCTAATCTAATAACTACCCTGATTAAAATTAACCTAACTTAATCTAAAACAAAAACAAAAGAATCTAAACCTAATTTGTAACAAAAAAATCAGTTCTCCTCTTGTCCTCTTCATAAAATTTTCATCGTCGATTAATTAATCGAGTATAAGAATGGTTCGTCGAAAGAAAACCAATCGACTCCCAGGAACAGGTCCCCCATTAGGACATCTAGCAAATCAACCAAGTGATTTTAAGATTCATAAAGAAGTGGAACAACGAAGTGAAGCCATAATCCAGTATAATAAACGCAGTAATAAGCCTGATTCTGCCATGGGACCGATTCGCAAGTATTTTCCAACAAACCCATACTTTTAATTTGATTTTGATTCGTTTAATTGAATAGAAATCATCAAAATAGGGTTCATATGGAAGTTACAGTGCCATGTTCAGTTAGAATGTGTTTCACAAAATCCCTAGTTTCTTAACCGAACTTCCTGAAAGGAAGAACACGAAGAACAGTTCGGTTCCATAGGATTTAAAATTAGGATTCTGAACTGCTGAGTTCGGTTTGTTATAAAACTTTTGAAAACTATTTTGTAACCGAACTCTACCCATATTACAAAAAAAAAAAAAAAAAATTCCAATGGAACCGAACTGTGTTATTTTTCCCACTATGTTGAGTTTTCATTTAACCGAACTTTTACAACTCTTTTCGGTTGGTTCGCAAAAAAATTTTAAACTGTCAAGTAACCGAACTCTAACCATATTAAAAAAAAAAAAAAAAAAAAAAATTCCAATGTAACCGAATTGTGCTATTTTTCCCACCATATTGAGTTATCAATTAACCGAACTTTCCAACTCTGTTCGTTTGGTTCGCAAATTCTTTTAAAACTATCTAGTAAAATATTATAACCTTGGCTAATTCCATACATGTGGAGTTCGGTTACGTGATAATTTTATCGGGATAACCGAACTCAGTATTCGGTTTGTAAAGCAAGTTGACAACTAACCGAACTTTACGTATACTAAGTCAAATTTTATTGTACGTAAGTTAAGTTAGATAGTTGGTTGGTATGAAGTTTGTGAACCAACCGAACTTTATACACTAATGTGAAATCTTATTTTAGTAAGTTCGGTTAGCTATTGGTTGCGAACTAGCTTAGAACTTATAGACCTAAAGTTCGGTTACATTTAAACAAGCCAAGACATAACATTGTAATCATATTTACAAAGTTCGGTAACATGTCCGTCTTAGAACTTCAAAAAACCTCCATTATTGGAGAGTTCGGTAACTGCGTGTTTAGAAAAAATGGCAGAACTACACTTTCGGATGAGTTTGGTTACATGTTGTTCACACTGAGGTAACCAGAGACAAGCCCAAATCTACTTAAAAAATTCACATTTTTTGAAAATTTGGACCAATTCAACCAACATTATCTAAGTTTAGAGCATGCACAGGTACCCAAATAGTCTTCCTCCGGTTGGTCGGTAAAATCCATCGTTTTCATCTTGAGATTGGCTTTGGGGAAGAATACATTCACCATCTAAGAAATAATTCATATCCAGGATCATTGTGAAAATTGACATATACTCAGGAGAGGAAGGAGATGAAGATTGGTGAACTCAAAAAAAAAAAAAATTATTTTCCATGTTTTTCTTCTTCATCTTCTTTTTTTAAAAATCGATTTTTAATCTCAAATCTTTATTCAAAATCATTTCACTAATCACACTAACTAATCATTACCCAAAAATAATCAGAGGGTAATTTAGGTATTATAATAAATATCTAGATAAGGGATGACCTAGATTTACTTCTAATATCTTACCCAAAATAAAAGAATGGTACCCCAAAATACGGCTGGTCCCAAAAAATGGTTCTTCTGTCATCTTCCTCCGAATTTCTGTGACTCTTCCTTCTTTTTGTTTAGAGTGGCTTTTTGTACTAAGGACGTCCATAGTACCAAACTTCATAAAATAGAGTAGTTTGGGCCTGGGAAACGCTGTTTAACTTGGCCATTTCTGATTCGGCTTGTGTTCTCTTCATTGCACTATATAATCTCCATTACCATATGATCTGACTAGGCACGAGTCAGATGTCAGTCAATTTTTCCCTTAATGTGAGGCAGATCTGACTGGAGATCTGTTTCACACCCATCCCCTGATTCGGACCCGTTTGAGTTGAGGAATAAAATGTTCTTAACTCATGAGACTAAGCCACTGATTCACATATTTTTGAGTTAGATGAGTCAGATATGACTCAAAAAACAAACACATTGAGTCAAATTCAGATTAGTCTGGTGATTTCAGTTAGATATAAAAGAGTCTAAATTTGATTTGGAGTCTGACTCGACGGGAACTATATTTCAGATAGTGCGTTTTTCTTGATGTTGGACTTGAGATTTGATTCCGCTAGTACATCCAACTCCGACACATTTTATTGTGATTTATTTTTGTACTTGAGTCAATCCGGATGTCAGTATCCGAAAACATGTCGTTGGAAAGAACAAATATAAGAGGATAGGTTAGTCTTGCACCCAGAACCAGTGTAAAATGTAAAACATTTGTAAATGACATGGTTTTTAATTTTTGGAACGAAATACTGTACATAGGATGAAATTTCATGTTCAATTTGAATGAGTTTCTTTTTAGTCACACCGTGATGCTTGATTTTTTGTCCCAAATATTGTTTCTCACGGGTCACGGCACATAACTGCACTTCAATCTTCAAAATCTCTTAAAAGATGCACACAATATAAAATAACTGCACGTGTGGTCCATTCCACAGTTGTTAATTCAGAGTTGTAGTCTTCTTCCCTCCAAAGTGAAGATTGGGAACAAAACATGTATCTAATAAATTAAACACAAAATTGGTTAAAATGACCAAAATCAATATTTTCTGAGTGAAAAAGGCACTGATTAGATTTTGAAATCTTGTTTAAATAGATAAAAATGTAAAAATAAGCGGGATATAAATGTTTTCATCCTGCCCATTTTCAAATACTTTTTCTTATTTTTAATTTATACGAGGATGCGTCAGGTTCATCCTTGCTTTTTTTTTAAGTTTAAGTCGGGATGAATCAGTTTCATCCTATTTATTTTTTGTGTCCATTTTACCCATAATATTTTTTCTTTCATCCATTTAGAATAGTGTTTTAAAAATATTTGGACAAATGACCCATTTTCCGTAAATTAAAATTTTGTCATTATCATGATGCCGCCGGCTATGTGTGGCCATGATCTTTTGCAAAGAAAAATCTAACAAAATATTTTGAATATTTTATTATTTTATATTATAGCACGGTTATCACCTATCATCAGTATCCTCACACGGCTCTATCTCTTCTCATTTTTGAGCTCATCTTGTTTGAAATGGGGGAAAATGGGGGAAAGATATTGGAGAGATTGGTGAAGGGAGATATTGGAGATGATGAATTAAAGAAGCTCATTAAAATTCGATTTGAAAAGATTCTGCAATGGGGTTATAAACCCACACTTCAAGACCAACTTACTTGCAATATCGACTTCATAAAGTGTATTCATCTCTTACACGCCCTCTAAGATTGGCATCATTTCATTGCGTTGTGCATCAAAATATGCATCATATACAATACTAATTGGTCATGTTTTTGTTTTTGTAGCCTTAAAAGAGATGGAGATGTCCGGAGATTTAGAGACTATGAATAGTGAGACATATAAACTGCCTACAGCTTTTCTTGAAGCTGCTCTTGGGAACACCCTCAAACAAAGGTCATTCAAAACTTCAATCTTTTTGATTGGTTTGAAATTCAGTTGAAAAAAAAAAAACATTTGGATGGCTGAGTTTCAGTGAGAGGAAGGCCTACCAAGATAAGTGTAGAGAGAGTGTAAGAACAAATAACAGTTGTAAAATGTTGAGGAAGTAATTAGATTTGAAGTCTAGTCATCTTGTGATTATTCTTTTTCTTGCAGTGCTTGTTATTTTGAAGACGAGATCTATGACGCTAGACGAAGCAGAGACAGCTGCATACGAGGTTGAACTGCGAGCGAGCAGAATTGAAGACGGGCAAACCGTACTTGATATTGGTTGTGGTCAAGGAGGTTTAGTTCTTTATATTGCTCAGAAATATAAGAATTGTCATGTTACAGGAATTACTAATTCCACTGCACAAAAGAAATTACATTTTGTCGCAAATAGAGTAAGTAGAATACTAGAGTTAAACACAACACAATTAATTAAGCCATTGTTCGAAACAATTAATCCTTATTAATATTTTGACGATGTTTCTCTAATGTTTAGGAAGCTTAAGCTATCGAATGTGGACGTAATATTAGCTGATGTTACTAAATTCGAATTCAAAATTGAGAAGAAATTTGATCGAATACTAGTTATCGAAGCCATTAAGGTATTTTAAGATTTGTACGCATAAATTTTTGTAAGTCTAATCGAATATAGATACCGGGCTTAGTTAATCTTTCTGATCTACTCGTAGCACATGAAGAACATTAAACTGTTTATGAAGAAAATATCAAAGTGGATGAAAGATGAAGATAGCTTTCTTTTTGTGGAACATCTTTGCCACACTGCATTCAATCATCATTTTGAGGTTAGAATATAATCTTTCAACTCAAGTTCTTCTTGCTATTGGGGCTAGTTCCTGGCTGGGTTTGCTCTCAGGAGTTGGGTACAATTTTGCCGTATCAAGAAGAAAAAAAGTCTCTTAAAACTTTATATTTTCCATACCATTGGATTTTGTTCAGGCACTCGATGATGATGATTGGTATAGTAGTTACGTTATTCCGAAAGGGAGTGTGACAATATTGTCCGCGACGGCTCTTCTATATTTTCAGGTGAATTTACTTGAAAATCATTCACACATTAATCAACACCATTAAAAACGTAGAAGTTGCTGATTATAGTTAGTGTTATTTGCAGGATGATGTCTCAGTTGTGGACCATTGGCTGTTGAATGGAATGCATATGGCTCGTTCGCAGTAAGAAATTTTTTTTATCGAGTTTTTGTTTTCTTAACAAAATGACTATTTTTTGGTTTTATAATTTTTGTAATTTTGTAGAGAGGAATGGGCAAAGAAATTAGACAAAAATTTGGAAGTTGGAAAAAAAAGAACTAAAGCTGGGACTTGGAAGTGAGGAATTGGCGAACCAAGTAATTACTCGCTTAAAAACATTCTTTGTTGGAGGAGCTGTGCAATTCTCATTCAACAATGGAGAAGAATGGATGATTTCACAACTTCTTTTCAAGAAAAAGTGAGTTCTATCAACAAGTTTATGGAGAGATTCCTAACAAATGTTTTTGCATTTCCTCTTCGAATGTTCTACTTAAAGCTTACGAATTGCTCCCAAATATCTTAAACTGCCATGGTTATGCTGCCTTAAAATCTGGGATTGCTAACTAAAAATCTCGGATTGCTAACTGAAAGTGACCTCAAATACATGTTGCCCATTCAGTAAAATATTTTTGAGATCATATAAACATCGAATTTTTTTGAGATCATATAAACGTCGAATTCAAAAAAGGAAAATTCATGCATGCCAACCCCAATAAACCAAACAAGAAAAATAGGTTTGTCGTTGGGAAATCTAAAGATAATACTACAATGGGCAGAGTAAAGCTTATACGCTGCAGTGGAACAAAATAAAAGGGAGTGTAATCCCCTTGAACATTTGCAACCCAATACTACCTGGAACATCTTTTCACAGGATTCTGTCAGAGAACAATAGTTTACCGAAATTCATTGAAGCTAAGTGCATAAATTAGGATTACCGGGTCAGTGAAACTAAGCTCTCCACATAGCTCTCTGATGTCGCAGAATAAAAACTATCAACCTTACCATTGATCTTCAGCAACCTACCACTATCTTTCTCTTGGTTGTATAAACCGAAACCATGCACGGTCTGTATTAGAATCTCACCATTTTCGAAAGACCAATACAGCTTTAAAGAACAAGGACGTTTATTAATTTGTACTTTTTTTTTTTTTTTTTTTGAGTAGAAAGGTTAAACTTGTATTAAAGAAAAAAGTTGTTCAGTTACATAAGATAGAGCTCCTGCCACAGGACTCTCATTACAGCAATGAATATACTAAAACACTCTACAATCTACAGTCAAGAATTACTTTCTAGTGAGTGATAAGATCCCTAAAAGTATCAAATTTGAACCATCCCTCAGTTGCTCCCCATTTATAGATTGTTCCTTTAACTTCATTGATGATTGTTGCTGAGGATTTGGGCCTTTTCCCTGCCATGGTACTCCTGTTTCTTTCATTCCATAGCTCCCATGTAATGGCAAAAGCAAGCAATGGCCAAATCTTCCTGCCTATATTCCTTCCTCTTCTGAACTTCCAAGCTTGTAGAAGTGATATTATATCTCTAGTTTGAGCCCATCTTACATTGTATCCATTTAGGAAGTAGTTCCAGATTTGTACTAAGAACGGAAAATGTATCAATAAGTGACTTACTGTTTCATCATCTTGGGAGCATAATGAGCAAATTGTGTTGTTGATGTTACACCCTCATCTATTTAGATTGTCTGTTGTAGGTATGGCATTTTGAGATGCAGACCATAAAAAGATTTGAACTTTAGGTGGAACATTCTTAATCCAGATGCATGAATATGGAACTTGAGAGGATGGAGTATTAGTTCTCTCTATAAGCCATTTGTAGCAGATTTTTGTTGAGAAACCATTTGAGCCTGCGCATTGTATAGAGTCTGCATTCTCTGTAAATTCTGGAGGGTCTTCTTTAGTATTTAGGTTCCAGATAATCAGTCTATGATTTTCATTCCCATTGACACCTATACAAAGCAAACCATTATAAGATCCCAAAAATTGAATGTAAAGACTACGTATTGCACTTATACCTTCTCCGTTTACTAGTGAGAGAGAGTTTTTGCCGACCGTTATTCTCGTCGGGAATGGTGAACATCAACAGGACTATAGACAAGGATGGCTTTGTGTCTCAAACAAGAAGAAGGTCAAGATCCAACGAATGCAAATCGCTCAGGACTTGCCAAGAGAATGCAAGGTCGAGACCGGATGTAACAGTGAGAAATGGAAAAAATATCAAGGTGGAAAGAAAAGTTATCGGTGCTTCCATGGGAAGAAAAGGGAAGAGCGATGTGATTCATGTTGCAGTATGGTCAGGTAATCAAAGAAGATTTTGTTGGCTTAGTTTTAGGGCTGGAAATTGGTTAGCTCGTATCTTGAAGATGGAAGCAAATGGTGGTGATGGGAAGTTATCCAAATGGAATTTTAGAGAAGATCAAGACGGGATGCTAGTTGTTAGAGGAAAAAATGGTTATGGTGAATTTATTCGTCTTCAGGTTTCTCACAATAAGACATACCCAGATACACTTTTTTTTCCTGCCGGAAACAATGGAGCCGGATGGTGGGATACAGGGATTTTCTTGGAGAATTTGATGTCTAGTGTATCTAAGCAAAAAGAAAAGAAAGAGATCAGGGAAGAGTTACCAGTGAAGCCAGCTACAAATGCTTGGTTTTACAAAAATCGAAAAGATTGTTTGCAACATCAGAAAGTTCAAAATCAGTCAGTTACCCAAAATTTTGATAAGGGTCTAAATTCTTTTTGGCAAAGAACACTGGTTGTAGAAATTGTATCATTAGGTACTGAATTTGAATGGAAAGAAGTGGGAATATGGATAATGGCTAAGTTTGTTGGACTATTGGATTTGAACTTCAGCCAATCGACGAACTCAAAGCTGTCTTCACCGTTAATACCTTTGCCGAATTCTCTAGGGTCAGATAATTTAGTAACTTGAAGGTTGGAGCTTTTGATATTCAAATATACCGTTGGTTTGGTGTCATCAATGCAATTCATAAACCAGATTCAAGAAGTATAAAGAAGAAGTGGGTTGGAATTAAAGGGGTTCCTTATAATCTTTGGGACTTTTCCACATTCAAAATGATTGGTGATAAATTTGGGGGTTTGATTGATGTCAGCCCGGAATCATCAATGGCAACAGACTTGTCTGAATTAAGGATCTTGGTTGCTGGCCCCGTAAGTAATGGTGTTTGGTGTGAGGAACTATTTATTGATAATAGAGGAATGTGGGTTGAGATTAGATTTATTGGGGAGACATTAGAGCCATCCAAAGAAGATATGAAACCTGTTTCCATCACTTCTGATCGATCGAAACATCCTCCTGGTTTTTTCTGGCATCGGAAACAACTGCCGGTGATCAGCAACAGAGAAGATGATGTTAGACCACGTGGCAGCATGCTAGTGGTTGAAGAGAACCAACGGGTATCTGATCACGTGTTTGTAGAAGAGGCGTGTACGCAGGTGGCTGGGTCAAAAGCAACAGCTGTTTTTGCAGAGAATTTGGGGACATGTGTCAATAAAAACTTGAATTTATAGGAAATACCAATTGGTCCTAGAAATAATATATTAGGGAGAGTCTAGTCCTATTGACCCAGTCAACTATCTGTTTGGTCCTTTTTGGTAAAATAAATTATAGTTTGGTCCCAAAATTATAGTTTGGTCCTAGGATGATGTAAATGGATGATGTAAATTTCACCAGAAGGACAAAACTATCCTTTTGGGACCATATATATAGAAAAACCCTAGAAAATATCTTTATTTTCAGATTCACATTCTCTCTCTCTCTTTTTTTTCTTTTGTTCTTCCTGATGATGTAACAATGGTGTGGGATGAAGATGAAGACGAATTGATGTTGGTGATAATTAATACATATGTTTCTTGAACTGTAGACGATGAATATGATCATTGTTGCTATTGTTGATATGTTTCTTTTTCTCTATTCTGTATAATTTCTTGATCTGTTTTTCAAATCTAGGCGATGTTGGTGATAATTAATACATATGTTTCTTGTTATGTAGGCGATGAATATGATCATTGTTGCTATTGTTGATATGTTTCTTTTTCTCTATTCTCTATAATTTCTTGATCTACATTTTCAAATCTAGATTTGTGATATGTTATTCTTTTCTTCTTTGGTGTTGAAACTGACGGCGAAGAAGATGAAGATGTTGAAGATGAAGATGTTCTTTATTTGGTGTTGAAGACGACAGACGAAGATGTTTGTTGTTGTTCTGCTTGGTGTTGAAGACATCAAGAAAATGAGATGAATATGATGAATACGATGTTATTTCTTCTTTGTTGAAGGCGTCGAAGAAGATGAAGATGATGTTCTTTGATGTTTTATATGGACTTCATTCGAGAAATGAAGTCTATTTTTATATGGACTTCATTCCTGGAATGAAGTATGTTTTTCTTAGGTTTTATATGGACTTCATTCATGGAATGAAGTCTGTTTTTCTTAAGTTTTTATATGGACTTCATTCCAGAAATGAAGTCTGTTTTTCTTAGGTTTTATATGGACTTCATTCGGAATGAAGTCATTTTTCTTAGGTTTTTATATGGACTTCATTTGGAATGAAGTCCGTTTTTTTAGGTTTTATATGGACTTCATTCTTGGAATGAAGTCTGTTTTCTTAGTTTTTATATGGACTTCATTCGAAATGAAATGCATTTTTCTTAGGTTTTATATGGACTTCATTCTGGAATGAAGTTTGTTTTTCTTAGGTTTTTATATGGACTTCATTTCATAAATGAAGTCTGTATTTTCTTAGGTTTTTATATGGACTTCATTCTTGGAATGAAGTCCGGTTTATATATGTTTTATATGGACTTCATTTATGGAATGAAGTCCTGGTTTGTATAGGTTTTTATATGGACTTCATTTAGGAATGATGTCGATTTGTATATGTTTTGATATGAAGGAAAAAAAAGGTTTTATATGGACTTCATTTGGAATGAAGTATATGTTGTTATATGAAATTCATTTTGGAATGAGTGATACAAAAAATGAGTAAAAATTAACATGGAAGGGTACTTTTTATCAATTCGTATTTTTAAATAATTATGGACCAAACAGTAAAAGGCGTTTGGCCAAAGGACTAAACAGACATGGGCCCACCTATAAAAGGACCAAACGATATTTTTCCCATTTTGAATTCTTTAAACGTAGAAGTCGCTAGGGAGGACGATGTTACATTTACACTCCATGGTGACATGTCCAATTCAATTCCACCAGAAATAATAAAAATTGGGCCTTCTTTGGGTGGTCGAGCCTATGTAGTTTCAAAGTCGGGTGACAACTTAAATCAAGTTTCTGGGCCCGGTGCTCATTTCTCTACTTCTGTGGATTTAGAACCATGATTTTGGGCATACCAAATTCTTTTTAGTCATACAAAGCACTAGTCCTAACTTGGGTGACCTTATAAGGGGTACCCTATGGGTATTTCAATTACCCATATGCCCTTAAATCTTCTAAATTACTAATCTATCCCTAACCCTAATACATAAACCTAAAACAAAAAACACTAAATTAGTTTTCTAGTTTTCTTCTTCCTCCCCTCCTCTCCTCTGCCTCCCTCACTTCATATTGCATCGTCGTGAAATTGATAATCGTCGATTCATGAAAAATTGATCGTCGATTAAACTCTTCTATATAATGGGTCGTCGTAAAAATGTAACGCGTTCTAATAGATCAATTTAAGCACCAACTGAAGAACCAATTGAAGAGAACTTCATTGAAGATGAAGATGTAGAACAAAGTGAAATCCAACCACAAATCGAACCGGAAGAACAAAGTGAAGAACCAACACCTGAAATGAGAATAAGAAGGTAGGTTTCTACAAACCCATCTCGTAATTTGATGTCTTAGATTGGTATAATAGGTTTAATAGTCAAAAATAAGGGCTTTGCGGCGGTTACAGGGTAGGGTTCGGCATATGTTACTTCCCGATTTCTTGTGTAGAAGCTGTTCGAAATGAACTACGAAAATGCATATGAACATTTCGGCTTAAAAGTTTAGATGAGATTTGAGCCGAACTTTGTTGTATTTAGGATCGGCTTATTCGATACAGTTAGATTTGAGCCGAACATGTATTTGTAGAATTTCATATATTGTTCAAGTGCATAGGCTCGGCGTATCCTATGATATTAGTTTGCGCCGAACATATGTCACAATTCCTAAGTATAGATTCGGCTTATTCGATACTATTTGTTTTGAGCCGAATATGTGTTGTTAGAATTTATTATTTTTGCAAGTGTAGAGGTTCGGCTTATTCGATAATAGTAGTTGTGTGCCGAGTATATATATGTTCGGCTTGTAAGTATTTTGTGCATATAAGCCGAACTACTCTCTGTAAATGATAATCAAATACATATTTCATTTAGTTTTTATTCCTTTGTTGTTCGAAGTATTAGGCTAATAAGTTTTATGCTTATGTCAGGAACAATGCAGCTAAAAAGAAGAAGATGGAGGTAACACCTTCTACTTCTAAAACTCCCGATCCTCGAGGAGGAAGTAAGAAAAAATTGGGAGCGAACCGTAGAGGAACTGACATAGAAGAAGTAGATGAACAAGGAAGAGTTGGAAGACAAGAAGAAGGTATTTATGATGATGAAGAAGTTGATGATATTCAAGAAACACAACCCCAAAGAAAACTCGAGAAAGGTAAGAAGGTTGCAAAACCAGAGTCAGAGAACAAAGTTGCGGAACAACGGACTAAAGGTTTTCACATTCTACTTGAAGATGATGTAATTTCACCTAGGTCGGATGGTGAGCCTCATGGTCTTAGGAAGATGAAGGAAATGTGTTGATTGGTTACGCCAAGAATCTTGGGCAAAAAGATTTATGAGACTCGATCACAAGCGTGCGGTCAAGTATTGAGACACCGAGAGGGCGGCGGAATGGAAACTTTCGAAGAGGTTGATGAGGTGGTTGCTTATGTACAATCCTCTGCTTTATGGCCTTCCATTCAACATGGACATCAAGAATATGATAGTGTAATGACCTCTGTTTTTGAGAGATTTTGTCGAGAGACTTACACGTTTCAATTACCTTTTGGAGAGATGACAATCTCTCGATGAAGCAGTAAGATAACAGGCCTTAAAGCAAGGGGTAGAAGCGTGGATGCTGATTATTATGACATGAGTTGGGAAGATTTGTACAAGTTGTTCGAGGAAACTCTTGGTTGGAGTTCATACAAAAGCCGAGTTGGAGTTTTGTCGATCCGTTAAAGATGTCGATTAGTTTGCATACCTGGTGGAAGGAATAAGAAGAATAAGAAGATCAAGCTAACTAACTTGAAAAAGGAATTTGAGAACACAAAAGAAAGTAAAGCGGGGGTGTTGGTAATGGACGGGATCAAAGTGAAGCAAGTCGGAACCGCATACTTACTTTATACTCTTGGCGAGAGATATCTTTCTGACCTTACGGAAACAAGGTAAATGCTAATTATCTCCAATTGGTAAAGAATATTGGCTTAGTTAACAAGTATGCTTGGGGCGGCCCATTTGCTTACTTGTTGGACCAACTAGCGGCCGCCTCTAGGTTGACAAGCACAAACATTGGAGGAAATTTCACTATGCTTCAGGTAATTCTTGATGTCAAACTTGAAATTTTTTCGGTCATCAGTGTATGGTTCGGCTTATTATTGTGGTCACACATAAGCCGAACCATATGTTTTCAAAGGTTCAGCTTATAATCCATCCAATGTTTTAAGACGAATAATGCACTGAGTTTTCAAATCTCTTTATTAGTTTGTTGTGTCAAAGCAAATAATGTCTATTGTTCTGTTTCTATTAATTCAATCATTTTAAGTTAGTTATGTGGTTATTTGGATGTAGGTTTGGGTATATGACCATTTCCCAATTTTGGAATTGCCCAAACTATTTGAAAAGGATGTCGATTGGGTTGATACTGAGCCAACAACAGCAAGGTACGAGTATGAGGACTCGAAGAAAAGGAACAAAAAACAGTTGGTGGCAAGTTTGAGGGAGAAGTTAGATACAATGGGTGTTGATGACGTCTTTTTTCAACCATATGTGAAGGAAGATGAAGATGATAAAATTGTTGAAGATGAGGATATGCCGGTTGCTATGTACCATGGTCCATTGTTTTATCCCGGTGGTGATGTAATATACGATTCTCGGAGAATACTTCGTCAATTAGGATGCATCAAAAAGGTTCCTTTGTTTGACGAGAAATTCATGTTGTTGCCAAAGGGTGGTAATGGAACTAAAAGCACCACTTCATCATGGGAACCAAAGTATGATCCCTACCCTACCCTTGAGTATTAGAATAATTTAGATACTAAAAAATTAGATGTTGCCAATTTAGTACCTTTATGAGATGATCCATGTGAAGAGGATCCGGGCTACACGGATTGGTATAACCAGATTTCTCATCCCTTCATTATCAATAAGAAAAGTCAAAAGAAAGCTGATAAGGCGAAGGAGAATGCAATCAAGGTCTCTGCCAAGTCTACTTCCGAAGAAATAGTGATGGCTTTCAAGATAATGGTAAGAATGATTTCACTTTATACTCTTGCATATATAAGTTCATGGTAAAAATGTCTTCGTACTCACGGTTGGAAGTTTTTGTCAAATGAAAATAGGTTGCTGCGGGTAGGGAGATATTGAAAAAAATGAAGAAGAAACTTGGTTGCAAAACACCTATGACTATTGAAGAACAGAAATACCTCTACAACAAGTGGGATGCAATTATAAACAAAGGAGAAGGACCCGAGGAAGCCGCACAAAGGCCTACCACTAAGAGGTCTCGACAAGTTGGTGAAGGTACAAGCGGAGGTGGTACTAGGTATGATGCGTCGGAAGATGAACGCCAAGGAGGAAGAGGAGGTAGTCGTGGAACTAACAAGAAGGGTCGTCGTTAAGCGCACATTTAAGTTTGCCAAGTTCTTTTTTGTGTTTTCTTAAGTATTAAGTACACTTTTATGGTGTTGCAAACACCTTGGCTTTTAGAGTCTGAACTTTGTTTTTAATGGTGCTTGGATTGTGTTATGGACACCTTGAATTTCATGTTTTAATCAATAGCGTACCAGTTAATTAGTTACTTATTACCTTTACTTTATGAAGTTCGGCTTATCCTGTAATATGAGTTATGCGCCGAATCTGAAATACTCTTGTTCGGCTAATCCTGTAATGTTAGTTACAAGCCGAATACTCTGTCCTTCAGGTTCGGCTTATTCGATTTTATTAGTTCTGCGCGGAACCCTGTAACTTACGTTATGCGCCGGTTGTAGAAATCCGAGGTTTACTTGCAATGAAATAATGTGATAAGCGAAACTGGTGAAAACTCTGGTTTTTTATTTGGTCGAGAATTCGGCTTGCGGTGAAATAATATTACAAGCCGAACTTTGAGAAAAACTCTGGATTTTAATCACTATGTCGGGTTCGGCTTGCAGTGAAATAATATTACAAGCCGAACCTGACAGAAAAACTCTGGATTTTAATCACTCTGTCGGGTTCGACTTGCAGTGAAATAATATTACAAGACGAACCTTTTCTTGTGTTGATGGTTCCAGTTTCCTGAAAACGACACATTCCATAACCAAAATATCTTTAAAGTATTTCGTTTTGATGGGTACATGTAACTGCAATTCTAGTCAAAATATCATCCTCATCATACACGAAAATAAAAAAACACAAAATACGTGGATAAATCCATGAAACATTTTTATGGAGATCCTAAACGAATTTCATCCTCTTCACTGACCTCGTTCTCATCATCTTCACTGACCTCTTGCTCATCATCTTCATCCTCATCACTCGAAAACATAATTACTTGTCCACTTGGAGGTTGCACATGCAAAGATTTCCAAAGATCCATTTCCGTCGCATAATTTGCACACCAATCCATCGCAAAATTATTTTCAAATCCAGGCCAAAAGGCTGCACTCATCAAGGGTGGTAATGGGCAACCGGGTCTAAGTTTGAGGCCGATAAAATGACAATTTTGAACAAATCCAAGAAGAAGTCTTCTATCCTTTACACCATCATTGCAAGGTTTTGTTGGAGGCGCGTAAGTAAAGCTACTACCCGTCCATGTGAAACAATGTACGACGCAATCGAATGTCTCCGCTATTAAAAACCCACAAATGGGCATTGCCATCCAATGTTCTTCGGTAATGACAAAATCCCCATGCAAACGAAGTTGGAATGCAACGTATTCCGTTGCCACCCCTGCATCTTTTCTTGGACCTGTTCTCATCATTGTCTTATAGAATTTTTTGTTTTTACGTAGGGTTTGTAACAGTCGTTGCCGAATATAGTTCACTTCATTTTCAGGGGGCACCGGAATATTGCCATCCATAAAAGGACCAAGTTGTTCCGCCGTGACGTAATAACCACAATTTCCATCACCTTGCACGTTGTCCATTGCTATAATATGATCATGAATTATTGGCGATAGATCTTCCAAGTAGTTATCATATATAAAATTGATAGGCCTCAAATACTTACCAGACTTATCTCTTTTGGTCCTCTCATCCTACCAATTTCATGTACGGTCCTTTTCTCCTTTATCTTAGTTTGTGAAGGATACATCTTAGCCTTCCCCTTCACATCCTCTTTACTATCCTTTGCTTGTGACGGACAATCATTATCATTCACCTCTTTGTTACTTGTTTCCGCTTTTTGAATACTCGGACGACCTCGTTTTTTTGGAACTTTGACTTCTTCCTCCTTCATCAACTTCTCAATTTCCTTCTTTGCCTTTTCATACATTTCATCATGGTATTCAACGCCGGATGGATCCCTTTTATTAGCCAATAGTTCCTTGTTAGCTTGTCTAGTTTGAAAATTATTCATTTTCTTACTCTTCCTACCTTTCGGTTCACTCTTCTCCGGTTCTAAAATATTTTCTTGGGTGAAAGGATACATGACCGGCATCATATTGTCCCATAGGAATTTCTTTTGAGGTCGGGACATATTCCTATACATCTCCGCCAACTTTTTCCATTTGTGGTGTCCCATATCTCTAAATCATCCTCGTCGTCTTCGGTTGGGAGAGGATCGAAGCTTAATTGTTTCCAAAAATGAACAATATCCTCAAATGGTATGACCCCATACTTGTACCGAAGTAGGTCGTGGCGGCATGGAAGTCCCATAGATGTCTTCATTTTACAAACACACTCTTCCTCCAAGTTGGCGCCTAATGTCTTAATCAAATCCACTTCTTTCATCAACAATTCAATGCATATATGGGAGACTCTATAAGTTAATTGCCCAAGCCAATTACTACCATAATGCTTGTGTCTAAACATAAGGTCATGCTCGAACGCGGCTTTAATTATCACAACATCACTTTTGAAATATTCATCAATAGCATCAAAAATCGTGACAAAAGTGTCAACACATCCAAAAAGGTTCTTCTTCAACCGATAATGTGCCGACTCTACCATACTTGTGGCTTGGTTGTCGAAGTGTTTGTGCCGATTTGTGAAACAACTCACGAACCTTTCTTTATTAGGTTCCAACACATCTTTGACCAAGTAAGTAATGACATCGCGGTAGGCGGTCTTCCAATGCTTAATAAGCATTTTAAAATTTTCTTCATAGACATCCTCGGTGATTGACCATATCAAAGCTTCCCATTCGCAATGGAAAGAAGCCCACAACATCTCATTATGTTCATATGCTTTCAAGAATTCATTCTTTTCTTTACTCGTGTCTCCAACGGTAGTTTAGCAATATTCTCTAATTCTTTCAACTTAAGTGGTTGAATTATCGGTTGGCATTTTTCCTCACATTGCACCATATGTAAAGCGTACAAAGAAAATTGAATGCATACGGAAATACCTTCTTAATAGCATACATCAACGATGAATCTTGATCGGAAACGAACACTTTAGGAAGAGCACCCTCCCGGAAAATTAACTTCAATTGTTCTAACCCCCAAACATAACTCTCTTTCTTCTCGTTTTTCATGAAACAAAAAGCCACGGTGAACGGTGTCTTTGACGAAGTATGCCCCACAATGTTCATCAACGGCATCTCATATTTATTAGTCTTGTACGTGCAATCCAATATAATAACTTGTGGGAAGCATAGAGCCAATTGGGCGCATTCCGGGTGGGCAATGAAAGGTGTGTGACTTGACCGAAGTCATCCAACTTCTTTTGGCAAGCGTAGTTATTCTTCACCCCTAACCACATTACTTGTTGCATCACCATCCTACCTTGCAAATTGAGTCTTCTTATCTTTTGTCTTGCATTGTAGATAGTTTGCATAATCGACTTGTTATTCTTGTTGTCCGCCTTCAATTTGCTAAGAATCCTAGAAGGTGGCAAACGTGCTCGTGTCATTTTATCCACTTCTAGCATCTCGTCGGGTTTGAGCTGTGCTACTTTCGCATGTCCATGAAGGTCTTTGGGACGTGGGTGGTTATGATGACAATCCATATCTTTATTTATTATCCAATATTGATCTTCTTTCTTCATGGTCTTATTCTTGAGGTTGAAAACGATCTTGAAAGGGCAATTTCTTTTCTTCGTCTTCGTCCTATTCTTTCTCCCGGTCTTCCCAACATATACGGTACCCTTTTTAACCTTGCTAGCGCCGGTTCCACTACGCTCACAAATCATTTCAAACCGATCCCATCGACATTGCTGTCCTTTAACTAGTAGACAATTTACTTTCATCGCATGTTCCTCAAGCCAATCAAAAATTTCGGGTTTAGTTTTCCATGTCTACGTTCATTCCAAAACAAATAATTTGTAAGAAAAACTTTGGAATATTCCAACAACATTAAGATAAACAAAAAGTTCTTACATACCAAATCATTTTGGAAGTGATCCTTGGTATCCTCGTGAATCATATCTACTGGATCAGGTTGATTTTCCATCGGGTCCAAGCACGATCTACAAAGAATATCACAAGGTTAATTATCAGAAAAGGAATATAATTGAAATGTTCGGCTTATACGATATTATAAATATGTGCCGAACCACACACAATATTTTAACCCAAAATGGGACAAATTAATGTTCGGCTCATACGATAATGACACTATGTGCCGAACCTTAAACATTTAGAGGTTTCGGATTATACGCTATTATCAATATATGCCGAACCAATAACAATATTTTACCCAAAAATTAACAAATTCATGTTCGGCTCTTAATATTTTTAATATATAAGCCGAACCAATAATTTTCTTATTCCGGGCGATGCAGGATGTTGTTCGGCTTACTATTAAACTTTCATATAAGCCGAACTAATGTCTAGCAAAAGGGTGGGAATTGAAAATTATAGGTTCGGCACATGCTTTATACAGATTCAGTGAGCCGAACCGTTCATGATTTGGTTGATTCGGCTCATAGATGTGAGCCGAACCTGAACCTGGTTCGCCGAACCATGAAGTAAAAATCCAAACTTTTGATAATTTCTAGCTATAGAAGTGAGATTGAGCATAAGATAGAAGTGTACCTGTGTATTAGAAGTATTGGGTTCCTCATATATGTGCTCATCATCGGGATTTGGCTCATCAAAATCATCATCTTGAGTTTGTGTTTGAGTTTGAGTTTGAGTAAAATCATTCTCATAATCTAAGAAATCAGCCATTTGGGAATCATTGTTGTAGTTGATATGTATTTTCCTAGGTTTTTTATATGAATTATGACCCTCCTCATCCTCCATTGAATCAAGAATTAAAATTTTCTCACTTTCTCCTTCTTTCTCTCCTTCTTAACCAAAATTTTGATTTTTCCCCAAATTTTTCATCTAAACAACCTTTATAATTCTGAAAAAAATTATCTTAATCACTAAACAAAATAATTAATCACTAATACAGATTAATAACACTATAACGTAAAGGGTAGATTTGCCATTAAAAAAAATTGGGTTAAGGGGATACCTGATTTTGCTATTTCACAACCCTTTTTGTCTTTATTGAGTATGCCTAGAAAGATTTTGGTATGCCCAAAATCATAGTTCGGGATTTAGGGGTGAGCATGGGCCGGTATGAACCGGTTTTCACCTCATCCGCATCCAATCCAATACACTACGGATTTTAAATTTGGTATCTGCATCCAATCCAACATCCAACGGATTTGCATCCAATGGATGCACGGATGAACTGATTGGGTGCGTATAATCCAATGGATTTGTGTTAATTAAAATTTATAATGAAAAAATAAGCCTATATAGATGACTTCTTATAGAACCTACACATTTTATATATGTATATAGAAGTGACATGGACAACACTCCAAGCAAACGCCTAAAAATTCTAAAATTATCCATATATTTTCTAGAAACTATATAAATGTACTTAATCTAACGGGTATGGATGTCTAACGGATTTTCAAAGTTGCATCCGGGCCCAATCCGTAATCATTTGGATTTCAAAAGTTCCATCCGCGTCCAACCCATTAACGAACGGTCCGGGCATCCATCCGTACAAATACGGTTGGTCCCGGTTAAATCCGCGGATTACGGGTAAAATGCTCACCCTAGTTGGATTAGATTCTCATTCCATAAGAAGCTTAAGGAACAGTTGAAGTCCAAAAGTAAAATGTCTCAGGAGCAAACAATGTCCAGCTCATTGTCTGTTTCAATACATAAAAATGCCGATGATAAAAATGCGGATGATGGAAATGGAAGTAACGATGAAGTTAGTAAGGAAGCTAAGTCTTTGTCCATAGGAGAGGTTAGCAGATCAGTGAACTCTTCGAGTGAAGAAAATGATGATGCGACATCACATACTAGTAATAATGCGAGGAGTAATAATGATGCTTCCGGTGACTCTTCAAATGTGGCAAAAGGTACATCGGAAAAATTTAACACCCTTTACGGTAAACTTAAACATTCCGGTCATCCTTCGGGTATTGTTTTCACCAATCAAGAAATTTCTTTTGTTAAAGTTGCAATATCAGATCATGCTAACGCTTTTAAAGATGAGCTTGTGGTGGGAGAAATGGAAAAAAGTTGATTGGTCTTGCTCTTTTGGATTGGTTTGTTCGGGCTTGTAATTTTTTAATGTTTAACATAATATCTTGGAATGTTAATGGTCTTAATGACCCCAATAAACGATCGAATCTAAAAAATCTTGTGAAACGGTGGAAGCCTACTATTCTTATGATTCAAGAGACGAAGCTTAGTACATGCAACGACCATATTGTGCGTCAATGTTGGGGAACAACTCCGTGTAGGTGGGTTGTGCTAAATTCTTATGGAAGATCGGGTGGAATTTTGTTAATATGGAATTCGGATATGATTGAAGTCGATGATTTTCTTGAAGGTATTTTTACTATAAGTATTTCTTGACGTAATTTGGAAGATAATTTTCGTTGGGCTTTGATTGGTGTGTATGGTCCTTGCAATGTGAACGAGAAAAAAATATTTCGTATGGAGATAGCTACCTTGCATGGTTATTGGGATGGAATCCCATTGTGTTTTGGTGGAGATTTTAATGAGATAAGATACATGGTGGAGAGAAAAGGTTATCGTAGAGCTTCGAACTCAATGAAATTCTTCGATGATCTATGTAATGAGTTGGACCTTGTCGATTTGCCTCTTTCCGGTGCGAAGTACACTTGGAGTAGACCACCTAACAAGAAGAGCAAAATTGACCGTTTTCTTTTCTCTTCGAATTGGGAAGATCATTTTCCAAATGTCAACTTCAAGAGCCTTTCAAGACCTTTTTCGAATCATTTTCCTATTGAGTTATGCTCAAAGGACACGGATTGGGGGGCTTGCCCTTTCCAATTTCAATTATCTTGGCTTGAAGGAACTAACATAATTTCCCTTATGAAAGAATGGTGGGAATCTTTTTCTTTTGTAGGCACGGCGGGTGAATGTTTTTCAAAGAAGCTACATGCTTTGAAGGAGAAATTGAAGATGTGGAATCGAGATGTATTTGGGAACATTGATAGGGCTATTGACTTGGCGCTTACCAAGATGAAAGAGTTAGACGAACTAGATGATGAAAGGGGTCTTACCGAAGTTGAAGAAAACTTTCTTGTGACGGCTAAAGTGGATTTTGAGGTGGCACATCGTCGACAAAACATAATGTTGAGACAAAATTCAAGAATTAGATATTTTAGGGATGGCGATCGTAACACAAAGCATTTTCATCGAGTGGTGAAAGGTCATCGAGCTCTTAATAACATCAATAATCTTCGTATCAATGGACTTTGGACCGGGAACAAGGAAGAAATCAAGATGGGTATTGCAAATCAATTTGAGTTGGCGTTTAAATAAATTTCTAACAACCGTCCTAGAATCAAAAATATGTGTCTAAAGCGTATTGATGAGAATGCAAGTAATTGGTTGGAGAGATCTTTCAGTGAAGAATAAGTTAAGAAGGCAATTAAAGATTTGGGAATTGATCGTGCTCCGGGTCCGGATGGATTTCCTATGAAGTTCTTTATTGTTTGTTGGGATTTCCTAAAAGAAGACTTGATGAAGGTTTTCAAAGAATTTCATGACCACAATGTTTTTCATTCGTCATTGAAAAATAATTTTATTGCTCTTATTCCTAAGAAGGCGATCGTAGAGGAAGTAAAAGATTTTCGGCCTATTAGTCTTATTGGGAGTGTGTACAAAATCATTTCAAAGGTGTTGGCGGAGCGTTTAAACTTTAAAGGTATACCTTCCTACTCTAATCTCAACAACTCAATCTAGTTTTATTAAAGGAAGACAAATTCTTGATGAGTATTGATAGCAAACGAATGTGTGGACTCTAGACTTCGTCAAAAATTACCGGGATTAGTTTGCAAGCTTGATTTTGAAAAGGCGTTTGATAATGTGAATTGGAATTTTTTAAATGAAGTCTTGTTCAAAATGGGGTTTGGCGGTGTTTGGAGGGCTTGGATTAGAAATTGTTTAACATTCTCAAAGTTCTCGGTTCTTGTTAATGGATCATCTTCCAGTTACTTCGGTAGTGAAAAGGGACTTCGTCAAGGAGATCTTCTCTCTCCTTTTCTTTTTACTATTGTTGGCGAAGTCTTAAGTTGTATGTTGAGCAAAGCACAAGAAATTGATCAAGTCTCGGGTTTTTCGGTCAAGGAGGGTGGAACAAAAATTAATCACTTGCAATTTGCCGATGATACTATCATATTTCTTGATGCTAAGAGAGAACAAGTTGATGCCATTTGTTACCTACTTCTTTGTTTCGAGCTAACGTCGTGGTTGAAGATAAATTTCTCTAAAAGTAGCTTATTTGGAGTCGCGGTTGAAGAGGAAGTTGAAAATTATGCTAACATGTTAGGGTGCAAATTTGCGAGTTTTCCTAGTATATATCTTGGCCTCCCCTTGGGCGACAAGGTTGGAGGAACTCAAAAATGGGGAAAAATACTTGAAATTTGTGGGAAAAGAGTTACTTCTTGGAACGGAAAAACAATAGCAAGAGGAGGTAAGTTAACTCTCATCAAAAGTGTTTTAGCTAGTCTCCCCTTTTATTATCTCTCGCTTTTTCTTGCTCCTTGCTCCATAACTAAGAAAATTGATAAAGTTGTGAGAAATTTCTTATGGGATGACGAAAATAGGAAAAGAATTCACAATATTGGTTGGAAATTGGCCTCAAAACCAAAATAAAAAGGGGGTCTTGGTATAAGAAGAATTAAACAAGTGAACTTGGCCTTGATTAAAAAATGGTGGTGGCGCTTTGGAGTAGAGAAAGATGCATTGTGGAGGAAGATCATGGTTGAAAAATTTGGCGAAACATTTACTGGTTGGGAAACTCTCCAACCCAAAGGACCAAATTAAAGGTGGTCGTTTGTGGTTTAATATCTATAAAGAGCTTAAAGATTTCATCAAAGGCATTAGATTCAAGATTGGAGCAGGCAAGGAAACTCGATTTTGGGAAGACCCTTGGCTAGGTGAAGGAAGATTATGTGATATGTTTCCATTGGCATATGAAGCTTCACGGACCAAGGAGTTTGTGGTGGCTAGTATGTATGAAGTTGGCGGAGATTGTTTAAGGTGTGGGTTTATGTCAAGGCAAAGATACTCTCAAACCATTTCTCGTGAAGTAACAACTATATCAAATCTTTTTTCTTCAATCTCTATTCAAGAAGGTGTTTTGGATAGCCGAGTTTGGATCGGAAATAATCATGGTTAATATACGGTTAAGGATGCTATTAGGAGCGATGAAGATCAAGGTGAGCCAAATTTTCCAATCGATGTTGTATGGAGCCGGGAGTATCCTTGCAAAATCAACTTTTTTCTTTGGCTTCTTTCTCATGATAGGATAATGACGGCGGATAAGCTATCAAGAAGAGGTATGGATGCCTCTAGTTTATGTTGTTTTTGTGATGAAGATGATGAAACTAGCTCACATTTATTCTATGAATGTTGGAGAACCCGGAGAATTTGGGATTACTTTGTTGAAGGATGTCGTTTTGATTGGACTTACAATTCAAATGTGACTACAAATGTGAAGTCTTGGAAGTTTAATTGGGGTCACGAAAGACTTAGTCAAATTTGGAATAACATTCCGGTTGCAATATGGTGGTGTGCATGGAGAGAGCGAAATGCAAGTCTTTGAAAGCAAAAAGAAAAATTTAGTAAGCCTCATTAGAAATGTTAAACTACAAGCATTCTTTTGGGCCGAGTCGAACACAAATATATATGTTGGGTCTAACGGCGAATATGGTGATTGCATTATGGGACTCTTTATTCCGGTGTTAGTAAGTTTATCTTTTTGTAGTTTTGGGCTAGCCGAGATGTTCTTCGTTATTTTGCTCTCGCTTGTATTCATTGGGTTGAGGTACCCCTCTTAAGTACCTTTTTTCTCAATGAGTTTTACCTTTGACCGATCAAAAAAAAAAAAAAAAACCTTCTCCGTTTACTGGATCATCCGTCAAAACATCCTTCACACTTGCATGCTGTCGATGACGATGTCAGTATGGATGAATAATCTACAGAGTGAAATATATATTTATCGGTTCCATCTCTTGGGGAAGGCTTGACACTGTTGCTTGCAAGTACGGAACTAGGGTTTAAGGATACGAGAAATTTACTTCTCTTCTGCACACTAGCGACTTCGCCCGCCAAAGTCCAACGTTTTACGACGGGCCCATGGTGTCCAGGTATTTTGGGGACCAGCTTTTTTTTTGGGACCATTGTATTTAGGTCACCCCTTATCTTACATTTTTTTGCGACGAAACCTAACTTTTTTGCAGACGTAATTGAATTTTTTGCGACGTAACCGAATTTTTTGCGACGTAACTGAACTCAAAGTTCGGTTGGGACATTTTTTTCGACGTAACCGAACTCAACGTTCGGTTGGGACATTTTTGCGAAGAAACCGAACTTTTTGTGATGTAACCGAACTTTTCTCTGGAAAAAAAACCTCCAACTTCCATTTTCAACTCATTTTGATGATTACTTCTCATTTTTTCAACCAAAAACGAATGAAGTCTAATGTGTTTGTAAGAATATCTTTGTTAATGATTTAAATTAAACTATATATATAGAGAGATGGTGGTGGTTGGTGGTGGTGGTAGTTGGAGGTGGTAGGTGATGGTCGGTAGTGGTGGCGGCGGTGGTGGGAGGAGGTGGTGGTTATATATATACAGGTGATTATTAGGTTAGTTTTAAATTAAATTAGGTTAAGGATAGTTTAGTCATTTCTACACTTTTGGACACCCCTTATAACTATAGGGAATGTGGCCTAATAAGACCATGATCCTCAAAAAAAACATGGTCCCAAAAAACCATTCTTTTATAACACCTGATTAATTTCCGGAGCGTGTGAGTGAGTGAGTGGCCGTCAAGAAAATCGAATCCTTTACCTGTAATTTGTAAGGTCCATTAACCCTCCAAACTTATTGTTTTCTCTGCTGTTTTTTTTTTTTTTGTGTTTTTGGTTTCCCGCAGTGGCGAAGCCACGCTTGGACTAGGGAGGACAGCTAGTTTCTGGTAAACCAAAAATTAATAGCTATAATTTGGTTGAGATATTTGCCCTCCCTAATTTTCCCTATATCCTACCCCTATTTTTCCTATTTCCCATCCCCTTCACAATTTCAAAAATCAATTTACTTTCGATTCTTGTTTTTCCTATGTACCATCCATAAAAGTCAAATTGACTCTAACTATGACTATTACCATTTTTATTTGTCTTCTTCTTCTTCATTAATCTCTTTTTATTATTAAAAAAACAAACAATCATCAAGTCATAAACCCAAGGTTAGATTTATATTATTATCTTACACCTGTATGAATTAATCGGTGATTAACCGGTAAAACATTATCATGGAAGATTCCATTGTTGAAATTTTAGGGTAAAATAATCTCTTTTTATTATTTAAAAAAAAAACAATCATCAAGTTATAAACCCTAGGTTAGATTTATATTATTATACGACACATGTATAAATTAATCGATTAACCGGTAAAACATTATCATGGAAGATTCCATTGTTGAAATTTTAGGATAAAATACATTAACCCTAATCCAAACGTATATCTAGCAAGAATACATTAATTCTATTGAAAACCCATTTGTGAAAAAGGTTTAGAGGTTAGTAATTAACTTACTTAATCGAGTTATAAAGTATCCCACCACCCTACTGTTATATCAGCGTACTATGATGATGATGATCCATATATGAACAATTTTCTTTTCAATCGTTTAATTACTAGACACCTAGTAATAAAATTCTACTACAAAAATCAATTTACTAATTCGACTGTCAATCATAAAGAACCACAAAATTTTCCTTCGCAAGATTCATGCATAAGCTACTTTGAACAGTTGGTGGTTTTATTGTTATCCCCACGGTGATGCCTATTATATCTTTTTTTTTTATTATTATTATTATTAATTTATGAAGAATTGATGATGAGTTATGCAGATGGAGTAGAAGAGGTAATGGAGATGGGGATGAACGTGAATTGTTCTTATTTATTTTTTTCCTATTATAGGGTTAGGAGGGTATATTGTTGGGTGTAAATAAAAAGTCAAAGATAGTATTTAGGCCAAATCTAAATTTGTATGGATTGTACTTAGGATAATTGGGGATAGGAATTAAGAGGATGGGAAATAGGAAAAATGGGGATTGGAAATAGGGAAAACCAAATTTGATGTGAGAAAAATGTGAAAATTGACTAGTTATCTTAAACAAATCCAATTGTTTACTTATATATCTTATATAACATATATAACAGTTCATCACTTAATTATATGCTTAAATTAAGGGCAAATATTTAGTTAATCGATCTCTGTTAGTTTAGGAATTTTCGAAATTAAGAATTTTTCTTTATATTGATCCTACTGGAGAAAACGTCTAGAAAAACTTCGGCCTTCGGCGGGAATTCACTGCAATGGTATAGTTCTTCACCATGTATATATTTGTTCCCAGCCAAATCTTTCTAGCTCCGCCACTGGTTTCCCGTACTCTAGATCTAGTTTCTTTTAAATTTCGTAGCCTTAACTACTTCTACGACTATAAAATGATGAACTTCCGGTTGTAAGTTACAAATCTTTCGAACTTTGTACCTAGGAACAGATGAACTCCTCGCCATGAAAGTATGTGCATTTTTTTTTTTGAAATTACAGAGTCACATATATAATAATATTAAAAAAATACAGTGTCTAACTTTATCCAGCTCTGAAGTTTAAAAAGTACGAGTAATTAGTAGAGTACTTCTTCTTTAAATTATGTGTACTTTTTTTTCTCACTTTTGATACATCGATCCACTTCGAAGTGTGCATCGAGAGGGGATCGGACGGCCTCAATATCACTTATCTGCATTGGGATAGTGGTGGGGCATGAGTGGGCCCAGCACCTCCTCACACGGTGCAGCCTCGGTGATATTATTTTTGGTGCATAAATTATTTTCGTTTTTTTTTTTGAAATTACGGAATCACATATATAATAATATTAAAAAAAGTACAGTGTCTAACTTTATCCGGCTCTAAAGTTTAAAAAGTAAGAGTAATTTGAGTAAAGTATTTCTTCTTTCCACAAATATATCTTTTATTTGTGGTGTTGAGAGGATTTTTTTATCGTTTGTGTTAGATTTAGTATGTATTGCTATTATGTTAGTCCCTCTTGCTGTAGTTTTAGGCTTAGGAATGAAAGTGAAACCAAAGATAACAACAACTCGATCAAGATTACCATCCAGTTCATGCACTTCAATTTTACTACATCTCCAACGCCGAGTCAACCTTGGATACTTTTTCCACAGACACCTAAAGACCGATTTAGACTACCACTGCTACTTGAGACACTTGGCTACTATTTGAGACACTCCCGGGTTACGTTTTTATATCATTACTATTAGTTGGGTCACAGTTACCTTGATTGCACTAGGCAATCTAAACTTTAAAAACTCCAGTTCATGTTGTTTACATGTTCTGAGGAACATTGGGTTGGATTCTATCCAGTCATTGCTTTGTGCATTGGCACATTCTGATTTTGAAATCCGTTTGGCCCTATATGTTTGGACCTCTCCTTTAAGTAGAGAGAAGGTTTTTGAAACCCTGTTTTCGATTCGTAGGGGGAAGATTTGATAGGCAAGAATTGGTGGAGATACTATAATGTGTATGACTATTTTATGATCTTGAACAATCTATGTAAGGTTTTCGATTATCCTAAATCGGCTTTATCAATATAAGTTCGAGGTTAGCCTCTTTTTCGAGGAAAAAAAAAATAAAAAAATATTCTTCTTTCCAAAAAAGAAGATTACAAACAAAAGTCTAATATATTAAAAAAATAATAAAAAATAAAAAATCAGTTTGTCTTTATGATGATACCACTGGTCATGTGGCCACGATCTTTGATCAAGGAAAACTAATCATAAAAACAATATACTAATATTGCAGTCTGATTACAAATTGATTTGCAAAATAAGTGACAATTTCCGCAGTTGACTTAAAATAGGATTCCATTGATTTCCTCCAACTTTTTGAGCTCATCTTGTAATAACTCTCGTTTGAAATGGATTCTAAAGATCAACAAGGAGAAAAGAAATCAAGCGGTGAAAAGATACTGGAGAGATTGGTGAAGGGAGAAATTGGAGATGAGGAATTGAAGAAGCTCATTAGGATTCAGTTTGAAAAGATTTTGGAATGGGGTTATAAACCCACTCTTCAAGACCAACTCATTTCCAATCTCGACTTCATAAAATGTAATCTTCGATCTCTTTCTGCATGCTTTCTAAGATTTGCATCATTTTATTGCGTTATGCATGGAAATAACTGATCATGTTTCCTTTTGTAGCCTTAAAAGATATGGAGATGTCAGGAAACATTGAGACTATGAATAGCGAAACATATGAACTACCTAGAGCTTTTCTCGAAGCTGTTTTTGGAAACACCCTCAAAATTAGGTTATTCAAATATCCGATCTTTGATTTTAATTCCATCGGCCGGCCGATAAGGTTGAGAAAGTGAGGTTTTAAGTGTACTCATATTGGTACCATTTTTTCTATTGCAGTTGTTGCTATTTCAAAGACGAATCCATGACGCTAGACGAAGCAGAGATAGCTGCATATGAGTTAAACTGCGAACGAGCAGAAATTAAAGACGGCCAAACTATACTTGACATTGGTTGCGGTCAAGGGGGTTTACTTCTTCATATTGCTCAGAAATATAAGAATTGTCATGTTACTGGAATTACGAATTCCATTGCGCAAAGAAATTATGTTGTTTTGCAAACTGAGTAAGTAGATTTAGAACTGCACACAATTAATATTTAAGCTATTGTCTGAATCTTTTGACGCTGTTAATTTCTCAAATGTTTAGGAAGCTTAAGCTATCGAATGTGGAGGTAATATTAGCTGATGTTACTAAATTTGAATTCGAAATTGAGAAGAAATTTGATCGAATACTAGTTATCGAAGCCATTGAGGTATCTTACAACCTGTACATGTAAATTCCTTGCAATTTTCTTTGTCACCAGCTATTTGTAATGAGCCTAATATTTCTATATATGTATGTAGCACATGAAAAACATTCAACTGTTTATGAAGAAACTATCATTATGGATGAAAAATGAAGATAGTCTTCTGTTTGTTGAACACCTTTCCCACAAAGCATTTAATCATCATTTTGAGGTTAGCATATAAATTCAAACTCAAAATTACCACTTAAATAATCTACTCAGTATTTTATTTGATACGGCATTGGATCTTGGTCAGGCAATTGATGAGGATGATTGGTACACCGGTTACGTTCTTCCTGAAGGGAGCGTGACAATACTGTCAGCGTCAGCTCTTCTATATTTTCAGGTGAGTTCAATTACATTGAAGTCATTCGCATATTAATGAAAAATCATTATGAATATGTATCTAAGTTACTGATTGTAATTGATACCGTCTGCAGGATGATGTCTCTGTTGTGGACCATTGGGTGCTAAATGGAATGCATATGGCTCGATCACAGTAATGAATTTTTCATTGTTTTTCAATTCAGTATAAAATAAATGCATTTTCAAAAACAAATATATATATGTATCAAAATTGAAATTTTCTTATTTGTTTCATCTATTTATTTCATCTGATGAATTAAGATATGACTATTTTTTTTGAGTTTTATGAACTTTGGTGTTTTTTTGTAGAGAGGAATGGGCAAAGAAATTAGACAAAAATTTGGAAGTTGCAAAAGAGGTACTAAAGCCGGGACTTGGAAGTGAAGAAGCAGTGAACCAAATGATTACTCATTTTATGACGTTCTGTGTAGGAGGAGCCGTGCAATTCTCATTCAACAATGGAGAAGAATGGATGATTTCACAGGTTCTCTTCAAGAAAAAGTGATTATTTAATTTGCATTTTTATTTCTTTTTAAACAAATTTATTTAAAGCTTAATAATGCTCCCAAAGATTTTCAATTGCCTTTAATCTCATGTTGTTAATGGGAAGTCGAGATTGGGCAAATTGGTTCATGTTTCTGCATGAGGCGGCGGATAATCTTTCTTGTCGCAATAGCATTTCTTTTCGTGTATAAAGGTCAGGCTTGTTTACTAATCCAGGCGGACGAGCCTCATATTTTAGGTATCCAAAAGTTCATCCAAATTGCCTATCAGGCTCATCTTGAGGCCCAAACCCATTCCATCAACCAGCCCAATCATGCTACAAGCTTATTGCACCTATAAATCGAATCATTTTTTGGGGACCAGCCTTTTTTGGGGACCATTGTTTTATTTTGGGTAAGACATTAGAAGTAAATCTAGGTCTCCCTTTATCTAGATATTTATATTAATATCTAAATTACCTTCCTGATTAATTTTGGGTAAATATTAGTTAGTGTTAATAATAGTTAGCGTAATGATTAGTGAAATGATTAAGTTAAAGATAATTAGTGAGATTAAAAAAACAGATGGGTTTTTTTAAAAAAGAAGTAGAATTATTGGGAGAGTAAAGTTAGAGAAGATGAACAAGAAAAACATGGAAAAAAAATTTGAGTTCACTAAGCTTGAGTATTCAAGTTATGATAGCTCGTCTGAATCTTCATCTCCTTCCTCTCCTAGAGTATTCGTTAATCTTCACAATGATCCGGATATGAGTTATTTCTTATATGGTGATTGTATTCTTTCTCAAACTCAATCTCAAGATGAAAACAATGAATTTTACCAACCAAAACCGGAGGAAGAGTATTTGGGTACCCAGATATGCTTCAAACTTAGATAATGTTTGTTGAAGTGATCCAAAATTTCAAAAAAAATGTAAATTTTGCAAGTAGATTTGGCCTAGGTCAAAGGAGTTCGGTTACCTTAGGTGAAGAATAGGTAACCGAACACATCTGAAAGTGTAGTTCGGTTACTTTTTCCAAAGATGCAGGTAACCGAACTCGCTCTTAATGGAGGTTTTTAGTTGTTCGGTTAACAGACATGTTACCGAACTTTGTTTACAGGATTTACAGAGTTATGTTCGGTTTTCCCGCAATGTTGCCGAACTTTAGGGTCTAGAAGTTCGGTTGGTTTGCAAATATCTAACCGAACTTTACGTATAATTAAGATTTTACCAAGTGTACGAAGTTCGGTTGGTTCGCAAACTATAACCCAACCAAATTTCTAACCGAACTTTACGCAAAAAAAAAAAAAAAAAAAAAAAGAAAGATTATACCAAATGTAATAAGTTCAGTTGGTTCGCAAACCGGACCTCATCACACTCATCCGCTATATCCCATATTATAAAATGGATGAAAAATCTTGATGGTTAAGATTCAATACCTTTGTCGCAAAGATCTTGGCAGCCCATGAGTTTTGTATCCAAACAATACCTCCCCTCCATCTCTTGGAGTACCATAATTTGGGTTCTTCACCGGCAAACATAAATCCTTATGAGGAATGTATACATATCTAGCACACGGATTTTTAGGCGTCTTTCTAGGTTTAACTTGAACTATTTTTTCCTCTCTCTTTTCATCCGAGTCCTCATCTAATTCGTCATCTTCTTTTCTCCATCCTTATCTCCATCTTCCTCATCTTCTTCACTGTCATCACTGTCATTCTCTTCATCCTCATCTCCTTCTTCTTCTTCTTCTTCTTCAGGTGGTTCCACTACAAGAAAACTTGGAATTAGCGACTACTTTCTTACCAACTGCAGTCGGTGGAACTCTCAAGCGACAACTTTTGGTAACCAAAAACAGCTCTAGCTGGTAGATATCTCTAACAACTAGTTTTCCAGAAATGACAGTTGTTTGAACTCTTTAGTAACGCTGACTTAACAACCAAAATATCATATTTGTTTTTACTATCCTCCATACACCATGGTTAGGTAACCAAAACGTACCATATAAGGTATAAATTTTTTGTCACTCGTCTTAGCCACCGGACAACCCTGTTGGTAGACACCTAATCCAACCATCAGATTTCCAGCGTTGCTAGTATATTTAGACAACTATTGTCTGGCAACGAAAAAGTATAATGGAAGCAATATATTTCTAGCAAGTGTAGTTAGCCACCAAAATTATATGTCTGTGGACACCTTTACCAACTGTAAAAGTAAATACATGGTTATTAAACATTGATGAATAACGAATGAAATTGAATGAGGTTGATAAAACCAACGATATCGAGTGAGATCAAACATAGCCTAGAACTGGATTCATATAAATCAAGATAAATTTATGTTTTTTGTCGTAATGATATGTTATTTAAACAATTATCGAATTCATCTTTCATTTTTCTAATTCATTCTTATATATATTCAAACTTTTGTATACTTGAAGGTCAATCAATACATTCTTAGTTATTCTTATTTATATACTAATATTCTTTGGGTTTTTACCTTATCAAAGGTTGATGAATAAACTAAATGATTTTAGCACCAAAAGAACCAAACATGTTTTTCACACACTTCTCTTAATCCATATGATTCCCGACACTAGTGGAGAATGGGGTTTTGCCAACCCACATCCACGACCCTCACTAACGGTCAATTGACCGTGAACCAGTCAAGACAGTCCTTCATTCAAAAAAAAAAATGCGGAGCAAAGATTCGAGCGCCTAAGTTGGTCGTAGTATGAAATCTTTTATTATTATTTTATTCATAATTCAACAACCCACTTTTTGACCAGTGAACAAGTATTTTATGTGGTTCAACTTTCTAGAGGCTATTCTCCCCAGCCTTCTCATCTCTTCATCCCTCTATTATTTCTTTGTTCTTTCTCGATACAACCATTCTATCTCTCTCTCTCTCTCTCTCTCTTTTTTCTCTCTGCAAGTTTAATCTCTCGATCTACATCTGCAAGAAAAAAAGAAAAACTATTTTGTTTTCATCTTCTTCTTCTACAATGAATCCAGATCTGGAAGGTGAAATCGATTACTGGATGCAAAGTTATGTTGGGGGTTCAATACAGTCAAATAGATAATCAATTTCAATGGTAGTTTGTGTTCTGATTGAGAACATCCTTCTTTCCCTTAATTGAGGTAATTATCGAATCAATCTTCTTCATTATCTCCAATTACTGAAATTTAATTTTTAATATTTTAGGGTAAGATTTCGATCTCTTGGTTTTCCCGGTAGTATTTCAATTGAAGTGTTATTTTTCTTGACTAGGGTTGTGGTTTACTTCAACTGGTTCATATTCTGATTCCTGATTATGATGGTCTGGTGGTGGTGATGAAGAAGAAGATGGTCAGTTTGCTAAGAAAATTTGTCTCGCACTACTTGTCTATTTTTTGTGAGTTGAGGTAATTGTTTGATTGAAAATGGGTCATTGGTAGATTCTGATTCAGTTATTTTTGGTTTAATCTATTGAATTCATAATTTCAAAATTTTAATCTAAACTCAATTAATTAACCTAATCAGAATTATTAGTGTTAATTAAACAAGGGCATATTAGCCATTTAGAAAATACAAGGTTAAGGGGTGGCTTCTTTTACTTCAAAATGTCTTGAGTTTTGTCTCATTAGGTATACCCCAATTAATTTGGGTATACCCCAATCAAGAAAGGTTAAATAATCACATACAGTTATGTTTTTTGTGATGAAAATTTAAAATTTGAAAAATCATTCACACGCCCAGAAGTTAATCATTTTCTAGTTGCAGAGGCGTTTTTAGCTATGAAAATAAGATATGTCCTAGTTGTAGACTTGATAGAAAGTACAAGATAACTAAAAATAATTGATAAAAGTATAAAAATGAATAAATCGAAAGAGAATATGGTAATATATACTATTCAAATGGAAACTTAAACATTTGCCCAGTATTAGCACACCCCTTAGATATATTGATTATTTATTTTAACAAGAAACTACATAATTTAAAAAATATATATATATTCTTAAAGCAGTCATACGGGTCATAATATCTTCGCCAGTTCTTGCATGTCAATTTTATTCCTTCATATATAAAAACAATTTCACAGAGCATTTTTCTCTCTCGTAAAGGAGAGAACCAAATAAGTAAGGCCAAGCCAAGCTGATTTTGAAAACAAAACCAATATGTGCCAAAGCACTGGGCGTTGACTGGATTAAATCTAACCTCTGATCCACAAAACATGTAAATTATATAAGAGTTTTTTAAATTCAGATTACCTAATACAATCAGGGTAACATAGACCCAAGTAACAATAGCCAAGAAGTATTGAAAGTAGCAGTGGTAGCCTGAATCCGCCTGTAAAGATATGGATCGGAGCAAATCGGGATGACTCGGTTTTGAAGATGGAATTAAAAAATGTAGTGGTTGTTGATGAGCTTGATGATGATTTTGGCATAATTGTTGTTGTCTAATTTGTTTCCATAGTTTGAGCTGTTTTTATTGTTGCCGTTGTTGGTACTTTTCCTCTAAAGAGAGAGACTAACTTTTACTTCGGACAACTCTTCAATAAATTGAAGATAAACACCAATAACACAAAGCTAAAGCATTCCAAATCGAAAACAATAATAACAAATCTAAGTACTATTACCAAAATCAAAAGCAGGTATAGAAAAAGCCCTAGAAGAAAAAATCAACAATAAATTGAAGTAAAAAGAGAGCAACAGAATAAAAAACAAGATTAGGCCCAAGCTTAGAGCCGTAAACTAGCTGATTCAAACATAAAAACTAAATAAAGGGATGTAAATCAAAAAAAAAAAATTAAGAGGAGAATGAAATCAGGTTGAGTTTTGTCTTCTGAGATATACTCCGAAAGAGATGACAGGCATAATCTAAAGGGGCTAATCAAGCAACCCAAAAACAATTTTCTAAGAGCAAGTCTTATGGTAGAAGAATTCCGTCTTCCACGCCACCTCAACATTTGGAATAGTTCATAGAAGGTCAAGTATGTTGGTGGAATCGTAGAAATGCTAATCAAAATAACGTTTTACGCTAATAAGAATAGCTTCAGAAAAACACTGAGAAGAATAGCGCTTTACGCTATTTTGATTGGCGCTTTTCGTCATGTAGTGCGCTACTCTGATAACGTTTTACGCTAGTCTTATTAGCATTTTCATGGATTCCACAAGGCGTCCCACGAAATCATGGAACACTATTTGGATTTTATGTGGAAAACAACAACTTGAAAGCAAATAGACTTCACATTCCACAATTTATCCACACTTGGAATATCGTGGATTCCACCGCAAGGCTTGCTATATTAGTCACCCCCTGGATTTTACAAGATTGCAAGGCCATGTGGCCCATAAGGCCACACTCCTGAACCAATCAGGTTCCCCCTTATCTGTAATACATACATTGGTACATATGACGCCACTCCCTTATCTTTAACACTAGGCGGTAAAAATCTTGAAACTCCCGCCAATTTTCATATTGTCTCATCAAATTATCACTTTAGTCAAATTGACCGAAAAGTCAGACAAATGCAGAACCGTTGATTTGGTCATTGGCAGTTCAGATTAAACCTCAAATCCCAGTGTATATCCTCTGTAGATTTTTTCACTTTACTCAATAAAAATAAAAATCTCCCTTTGGAAAAAGTGAGAAATTGAGAGAGTGATCTGATCTCAACGAAAGAAACTTAGATTTGTAAAGCTTGTTCAGATTCATCCAACCCTGCTTTTGATGGTACAACTCTTCCTATCTCTAACTTACATTTTTTACTGCCTCTTTTTTTTTTGTTCTGTTTTCATTTTTTTCTTTTTTGTAATCAATGAAACTAATACCTAAATATCATGGGTTATTTCTTATAAGAGTATATAGCACGTCAGACTGTAATTCTTTGGGGGGTTTATTTTTGTTTAAAGCAAAGATCTATAGTTGTAAAATGATGGGTTGCTTTCATTAGCAGTGTGGTTGCAATCAAGGAACTAGAACTCAGAAATGATGGGTTTGTTTGGTTAGTAATCAAATTAGAAGTACCTATAAATCATGGGTTGTTTTCAATTTGTGTTGATTTCTCTTTGATGTAAAGATTTAAAGCGATAAAATCATGGGTTTTCATTATTGATTTTCTTTTGTAAAATCTGCAATTTATTGTTTAGATTTCAGGAATGAATGTTTAAATTAAGACATTTGATTTGCAGGAATGGCGAACCTACATCAACATATCGTATTCAACATCATTGTTAGATTGCCTGTGAAGTCGATTCTACGGTTCAGGTGTGTATCGAAAGCCTGGTGCAAGTTATTGAAAGACCCTGAATTTGTGAAAAAGCATCTTAGTCATGCAATTGAAATCAATAAATTCAGTTTGATGATGCCCTCAGGTTTAAGGGAATTAGGTATTGGTGATTATGATAATAGTAAGGATACCTACACTTTAGCTTATGATCCATCATTGTCTACATTGCGTAACCGTATTCGCATAGATTATCCTCCTAGAAATGCAGGTTTCGGAATTTCGATTTGGGGAACTTGTAATGGCTTGATTTGTGTAACCCCCTATTGTTATTATAATGCCGTCCTTTGGAATCCAGCAACTAAGGAGTTTAAGGAAGTACCAACAGTACCAAATGAGTCTGGGAATGATTTTAGTTACTGTCATTATGCATTTGGTTATGATGATGAGATTGATGATTTTAAGGTTGTAAGATTTGTGGGGTCTGAGGATTGTGGAAGTGTTTGTGAAGTTCAGGTATATACACTTAAATCTAATTCATGGAGAAGGCTTGAGAACATACCATGGGAGGTCTGTGCGCAGGAGACCTCATTTTAGCCCAAGTAACTGTTAATGGAGCTACACATTGGTTAGTATCATCTGATTCTAAGCCCGAAAAAGTCATTGCCTCTTTTGATTTCAGAGATGAGAGCTTCAATGAGATGCTCCTACCCACGTCTTGGGATGAATATGCTGAAACAAAATTGTGTTCATTGGGAGGGTCCCTTTGCTTACATGGTTCTGTCGTGGGTCGCATTGATGTATGGGAGATGAAGGAGTATCGAGTGACTGAATCATGGGTTAAGCTCTTCACTGTTAACGAAGCAACTATCTGTCGGTTCTCTATACATTTAAGTCCACTTCAGTTTGTCAATAATGGTGAGGTTTTATTGGGATATGACACTGATGTTGATTATCATCTGGATTTGTATGACATAAAGCTCGGAACATCCACAAATCTCAAGGCTTATGCTACGGGGAATTCATACTATGCTACTACCTTTGTCTATGTGGAGAGCCTTGTATCGCTAAATTCGGGTACATATGTTGTGCAACCAGAAATAGAAAGGAAAAGGCTGCAAAGGCGGGGTGAGTATCTTAGGCACTCATAACTTTGTCTAACTCAATTTGAGCTTTAACATGTAGATTTCTTTACACTACTACCAAAAAATGTGTGTACTGCAGCTATTTTGCTTAGTTTTAGGTCTACTACATAAAGTTATAAGATATTATTTCATTGTTCATGTTTAAAAAAATGTGCAATTCAAGTTGCTTTATTCGGACCACTGATTTACCGTAATGAACATGTTCTTTCCATTATCTCTCACATATTCGCAGTTTTAAGCTTGGTGTTACAGAATAATGCAACTTTATCTTTGTATTTAGGATAGTAGGTTGTGATATTAGGGACTATCTGAAGCTTATTTGTAATTTGTGCCATTTGTATATGTATTCTTTGACTTCAATTTATCCAGTTATCGGTTTCATGAAACTCTAAGCATCTTATAAAATTGGAACTCTAAATCCTCCGCCTTACTAAATTCTCCTTGCTTGTCGCTCTGATTTACTGAATTATCATAATTATGTACTGTATGCAAATAGCTCGAAAACAATAGATTTGGAGTTGTAAAATCACAGTTGTTTACGTATTCAGTTATTTTTGCCTACATCAAAGTATCTGAAATTAGATTATGCACTATTTGTTCATTTGGGATATTTGATTTTAATTTTTTTTCTGGAAATGCAGAAATGGCAAAACTCCAAGATCCGAAAATCTTACTGAACATCCTTGTAAGGTTGCCTGTGAAGTCAATCTTACGGTTCAGGTGTGTGTCGAAAGTCTGGTGCAAGTATCTGGAACACCCGAAGTTTGTGAAGAAACACCTAAACCATGCAATTGAAAGGAACATGTTCAGTGTGATGATGCACTCTGGTTACGGTCTTCATAAGAGCACCTACACTTTATATTTTGATCCATCAACATCTAAATTGAATAACCATGTTAATGTCAACTATCCTTCAAGGTATAAGTGTGAGGGAATCATATTCTGGGGAACTTGTAATGGGTTGGTTTGTGTGAGTCCTCGTGGGGAGGATGCTGTTGTGCTCTGGAATCCAGCTACCAGAGAGTATATTAAGGTACCAGTTGCTCAAATAGAGTCGTGCCCGGATGACATTATTAGTTACTTGAAATACGGATTTGGATATGATGATGAGCTTGATGATTTTAAGTTGGTAACAGTTGTGGGTTTTGATGGTGAAAGTTGTTGTGAAGTTCAGGTATATACATTAGGTTCTGACTCATGGAGAAGAATTGAGGACATACCTTATGAATTTGGTTTTGGAGAACCAGATATGGCTCGAGTGAGTGTTAATGGAGCTATGCATTGGATAGTAAAGACTGACCCTATGGCATCTGAGACCTACAAAGTGATAGTCTCCTTTGATTTTAAAGATGACCGATTCGATGAGATGCCCTTACCCAGTTTTTGTGATGAATACTCTGAAGCAAATTTGTGTTCGTTGGGAGGGTCCCTATGCTTACTTGGTTCAATGCACCAAGGTCGCATTGATGTATGGCAGATGAAGGACTATGGTGTGACTGAATCTTGGGCTAAAATTTTCACCGTTGAGCAAGCAACAATCTGTGAGTTCTTTGGACACTTGATTCCGCTTCAGTTTGTCAACAATGGTGAGGTTTTATTAGGATATGACACAGGTCTCGATTTTCGTCTGGATCTGTATGACCTAAATCGTGGAACTTCCATAAATCTCAAAGCTCATGATGACTTTGATTCATATTCTTCTACTACGTCTGTTTATGTGGAGAGCCTTGTATCGCTTAATTCAGGTACTTATGTTGGGCAAGATGATGATGACTCAGAAGACGAAGACTCAGAAGATGATGATGACTCAGAAGATGATGATAACTCAGAAGATGATGATGACTCAGAAGACGAGGACTCGGAGGAGGAGGAGGATGATTCGGAAGAAGAGGAGCAGGAAGAAGAAGATTTGGAGACAAAAAGGGAAAGACTTCGAAGATGGGGTGAGTATTCATTGCTGTTATGCTTAGTTCAAAACTTATGTCGTATGGTATTTCATATCTTTTGCATAACTGTGTATACTATTTGCTGTTTTGCTTAGTTTCTAAGACTTTACATTCTCCACTAGTAGGCTTTAAGTTCTAAACAATATGCGAATTTGTTTGCTTTATTCATGTCATTGATACTCAATATGTTTTCTGCAACATTTCTCATATTTAGCAGTCTCAGGCTTTGTGTTACTAGTAAATATCTGGAGCTTATTTATGACACTTGTATGTGCTTTCCTAAACTTCAGTCTGTCCAATTATCGGTTTGCACAACCAAATAGGGTTATTCAATCAATCCTTAGACAAATCCCTCCTTCTTGTTATTCTATTTTATCGAGTTCTCATGAATTATGCACTTCATGCAGCTTGCTCAAGAGAAATAGATCTGGATAGACTTAATTCAGGTACCCATGTCGGGCAAGTAGAAAGAAGGGACTCCGAAGATGAAGATGGAGCAAATCCCAGCAGCAATTGGTAAAATCATTCTCTCAACAGGGATGTCTCTCTTACAGTCGAGATTATCCCAACAGGAAACCTGGATAACATTTAAGTATCGTTGGTGAATAACAAAGATCAGTACTCTCCCACAATTGATAATCCTCCATTGGTTTTTTCTTCTCCGGCGAAGGTTACAGGCAACGGAAAAGAACAACTTTGGTTCAGGAAAGAGACAGAAAAGTCAAGAATTCGAATTTCTTAACGCTATCAGATCTAAAAGTCCCGTTCGAAATTTTAGTTTAAGAAATGAAGTAACATTAAATGTTGATGGTGAAGTAGAGGGTACAACTATCACACATCAAAGAGACAACCAGCCGAATAACATTGAAGAAGGCGAGTTGGTTCAGGAAAGAGAGGCTGATTATCATCGTTTGGAGGTGGAAACAGAAGAAGAAGATGGTGACAACACACCCCTAATATGAGCATTTAATGTTCTGAACCCTTGTAGAGAAGAATGTCCTTCTCAACTTTGGGTGCCGGTAATAAAAAATTATCAAACACCACTCTCAACGGAAAAGCGTGGTGAGAATTCAAACGGTTGGGAAGCTTCCACGTCTCAAGGACAGAAAAGTCAAGAATTTGAATTTCTTAACGCTATAAGATCTAAAAGTCCCATTCGAAATTTTAGTTTAAGAAAAATGAAGTAACATTAAATGCTGATGGTGAAGTAGAGGGTACAACCATCACACATCAAAGAGACAACCAGCCGAATAACATTGAATAAGGCGAGTTGGTTCAGAAAAGACAGGCTGATTATCATCGTTTGGAGGTGGAAACAGAGGAAGAAGATGGTGACAACACACCCCTAATATGAGCATTTAATGTTCTGAACCCTTGTAGAGAAGAATTTCCTTCTCAACTTTGGGTGCCGGTAACAAAAAATTATCAAACACCACTCTCAACGGAAAAGCGTGGTGACAATTCAAACGGTTGGGAAGCTTCAACGTCTTAAGGATAAAAAAGTTAATAATTTGAATTTCTTAACGCTATAAGATTTAAAAGTCCCGTTCGAAATTTTAGTTTAAGAAATGAAGTAACATTAAATGCTGATGGTGAAGCAGAGGGTACAACCATCACACATCAAAGAGACAACCAGCCGAATAACATTGAAGAAGGCGAGTTGGTTCAGGAAAGAGAGGTTTATTATCATCGTTTGGAGGTGGAAACAGAGGAAGAAGATGGTGACAACACACACCTAATATGAGCATTTAATGTTCTGAACCCTTGTAGAGAAGAATGTTCTTCTCAACTTTGGGTGCCGGTAACAAAAAATTATCAAACACCACTCACAACGGAAAAGCGTGGTGAGAATTCAAACGGTTGGGAAGCTTCCACGTCTCAAGGACAGAAAAGTCAAGAATTTGAATTTATTAACGATATAAGAACTAAAAGTACCGTTCGAAATTTTAGTTTAAGAAATGAAGTAACATTAAATGCTGATGGTGAAGCAGAGGGTACAACCATCACATATCAAAGAGACAAACAGCCGAATAACATTTAATAAGGCGTGTTGGTTCAGAAAAGAGAGGTTGATTATCATCGTTTGGAGGTGGAAACAGAGGAATAACATGGTGACAACACACCCCTAATATGAGCATTTAATTTTCTGAACCCTTGTAGAGAAGAATGTCTTTCTCAACTCTAGGTGTCGGTAACAAAAAATTATCAAACACCAGTCTCAACGGAAAACCGTGGTGAGAATTCAAACGGTTGGGAAGCTTCCACGTCTCAAGGACAGAAAAGTCAAGAATTTGAATTTCTTAACGCTATAAGATCTAAAAGTCCCGTCCGAAATTTTAGTTTAAGAAATAAAGTAACATTAAATGCTGATGGTGAAGCAGAGGGTACAACCATCACACATCAAAGAGATAACCAGCCGAATAACATTGAAGAAGGCGAGTTGGTTCAGAAAAGACAGGCTGATTATCATCGTTTGAAGGTGGAAACAGAGGAAGAAGATAGTAACAACACACCCCTAATATGAGCATTTAATGTTCTGAACCCTTGTAGAGAAGAAAGTCCTTCTCAACTTTGGCTGCCGGTAACAAGAAATTATCAAACACCATTCTCACCAAAAAAGCGTGGTGAGAATTCAAACGGTTGGGAAGCTTCCACGTCTCAAGGACAAAAAAGTCAAGAATTTGAATTTCTTAACGCTATAAGATCTAAAAGTCCCGTTCGAAATTTTAGTTTAAGAAATGAAATAACATTAAATGCTGATGGTGAAGCAGAGGGTACAACCATCACTCATCAACGAGACAACCAGCCGAACAATATTGAAAAAGTCGAGTTTGTTCAGGAAAAAGAGGCTGATTATCATTGTTTGAAGGTGGAAACAGAGGAAGAATATGGTGACAACACACCCTTAATATGAGCATTTAATATTCTGAACCCTTGTATAGAAGAATTTCCTTCTCAACTTTGGGTGCCGGTAAAAAATTTTTATCAAACACCACTCTCAACGGAAAAACGTGGTGAAAATTCAAACGGTTGGGAAGCTTCCACGTCTCAAGGACAGAAAAGTCAAGAACTTGAATTTCTTAACGATATAAGATATAAAAGTCTCGTTCGAAATTTTAGTTTAAGAAATAAATTCACATTAAATGTTGATGGTAAAGCAGAGGGTACAAACATCACAAATCAAAGAGACAACCAGCCGAATAACATTGAAGAATGCGAGTTGGTTCAGGAAAGAGAGGCTGATTATCATAGTTTGGAGGTGGAAACAGAGGAAGAAGATGGTGACAACACATCCCTAATATGAGCATTTAATGTTCTGAACCCTTGTAGAGAATAATGTCCTTCTCAACTTTGGGTGCCGGTAACAGAAAATTATCAAACACCACTCTCAACGGAAAAGCGTGGTGAGAATTCAAACGGTTGGGAAGCTTCCACGTCTGAAGGACAGAAAAGTCAAGAATTTGAATTTCTTAACGCTATAAGATCTAAAAGTCCCGTTCGAAATTTTAGTTTAAGAAATGAAGTAACATTAAATGCTGATGGTGAAGCAGAGGGTACAACCATCACACATCAAAGAGACAACCAGCCGAATAACATTGAATAAAGGCGTGTTGGTTCAGGAAAGAGAGGTTGATTATCATCGTTTGTAGGTGGAAACAGAGGAAGAAGATGGTGACAACACACCCTTAATATGAGCATTTAATTTTTTGAAACCTTGTAAAGAAAAATGTCTTTCTCAACTTTAGGTGCCGGTAACAAAAAATTATCAAACACCACTCTCAACGGAAAAGCTTGGTGAGAATTCAAACGGTTGGAAAGCTTCCATGTCTGAAGGACACAAAAGTCAAGAATTTGAATTTTTTAACGCTATAAGATTTAAAAGTCCCGTTCGAAATTTTAGTTTAAGAAATGAAGTAACATTAAATGCTGATGGTGAAGCAGAGGGTACAACCATCACACATCAAAGAGACAACCAGCCGAATAACATTGAAGAAGGCGAGTTGGTTCAGGGAAAAAAGAGAGGCTGATTATCATCATTTGGAGGTTAAAACAGAGGAAGAAGATGGTGACAACACACCCCTAATATGAGCATTTAATGTTACGGACCCTTGTAAAGAAAAATGTCCTTCTCAACTTTGGGTGCCGGTAACAAAAAATTATCAAACACCACTCTCAACCGAAAAACGTGGTGAGAATTCAAACGGTTTGGAAACTTCCACGTCTTAAGGACAGAAAAGTCAAGAATTTGAATTTCTTAACGCTATAAGATCTAAAATTCCCGTTAAAAATTTTAGTTTAAAAAATGAAGTAACATTAAATGCTGATGGTGAAGCAGAGTGTACAACTATCACACATCAAAGAGACAACCAGCCGAATAACATTATATAGGGCGAGTTGGTTCAGGAAAGAGAGGCTGATTATCATCGTTTGGAGGTGGAAACAGAGGAAGAAGATGGTGACAACACACCCCTAATATGAGCATTTAATGTTCTGAACCCTTATAGAGAAGAATGTCCTTCTCAACTTTGGGTGCCGGTAACAAAAAATTATCAAACACCCCTCTCAACGGAAAAGCTTGGTGAGAATTCAAACGGTTGGGAAGATTCCACGTCTTAAGGACAGAAAAATCAAGAATTTGAATTTCTTAACGCTATAAGATCTAAAATTCCTGTTCGAAATTTTAGTTTAAGAAATAAAGTAACATTAAATGCTCATGGTGAAGCAGAGGGTACAACCATCACACCTCAAAGAGACAACCAGCCGAATAACATTGAAGAAGGCGAGATGGTTCAGGAAATAGAGGCTGACTATCATCGTATGGAGGTGGAAACTTAGGAGGAAGATGGTGACACCACACCCCTAATATGAGCATTTAATGTTCTGAACCCTTGTAGAGAAGAATGTCCTTCTCAACTTTGGGTGCCGGTAACAAAAAATTATCAAACACCACTCTCAACGGAAAAGCGTGGTGAGAATTCAAACGGTTGGGAAGCTTCCACGTCTGAAGGACAGAAAAGTCAAGAATTTGAATTTCTTAACGCTATAAGATATAAAATTCCCGTTCGAAATTTTAGTTTAAAAAATGAAGTAACATTAAATGCTGATGGTGAAGCAGAGGGTACAACCATCACACATCAAAGAGACAATCAGCCGAATAACATTGAAGAAGGCGAGTTGGTTTAGGAAAGAGATGATGATTATCATCGTATGGAGGTGGAAACTTAGGAAGAAGATGGTGACAACACACCACTAATATGAGCATTTAATGTTCTGAACCCTTGTATAGAAAAATGTCCTTCTCAACTTTGGGTGCCGGTAATAAAAAAATTATCAAACACCACTCTCAACGGAAAAGCGTGGTGAGAATTCAAACGGTTGGAAAACTTTCACGTCTCAAGGACAGAAAAGTCAAGAATTTGAATTTCTTAACGCTATAAGATCTAAAATTCCCGTTCGAAATTTTAGTTTAAAAAATGAAGTAACATTAAATGCTGATGGTGAAGCAGAGGGTACAACCATCACACATAAAAGAGACAATCAGCTGAATAACATTGAAGAAGACGAGTTGGTTTAGGAAAGAGAGGATGATTATCATCGTTTGGAGGTGGAAACAGAGGAAGAAGATGGTGACAACACACCGCTAATATGAGCATTTAATGTTCTGAACCCTTGTAGAGAAGAATGTCCTTCTCAACTTTGGGTGCCGGTGACAAAAAATTATCAAACACCACTCTCAACGGAAAAGCGTGGTGAGAATTCAAACGGTTGGGAAGCTTCCACGTCTGAAGAACAGAAAAGTCAAGAATTTGAATTTCTTAACGCTATAAGATCTAAAAGTCCCATTCGAAATTTTAGTTTAAGAAATGAAGTAACATTAAATGCTGATGGTGAAACAGAGGGTACAACCATCACATATCAAAGAGACAACCAGTCGAATAACATTGAAAATTGCGAGTTGGTTCAGAAAAGAAAGGCTGATTACCATCGTTTGGAGGTGGAAACAGAGGAAGAAGATGGTGACAACACACCCCTAATATAAGCATTTAATGTTCTGAACCCTTGTAGAGAAGAATGTCTTTCTCAACTTTGGGTGCCGGTAACAAAAAAAATATCAAACACCACTCTCAACGGAAAAGTGTGGTGAGAATTCAAACGATTGGGAAGATTCCACGTCTTAAGGACAGAAAAATCAAGAATTTGAATTTCTTAACGCTATAAGATCTAAAATTCCCGTTTAAAATTTTAGTTTAAGAAATAAAGTAACATTAAATGCTGATGGTGAAGCAGAGGGTACAACCATCACATATGAAAGAGACAAACAGCCGAATAACATTTAATAAGGCGTGTTGGTTCAGAAAAGAGAGGCTGATTATCATCGTTTGGAGGTGGAAACTGAGGAAGAAAATGGTGACAACGCGCCCCTAATATGAGCATTTAATTTTTTAAAACCTTGTAGAGAAAAATGTCATTCTCAACTTTAGGTGCCGGTAACAAAAAATTATTAAACACCATTCTCAACGGAAAAGCGTGGTGAGAATTCAAACGGTTGGGAAGCTTCCACGTCTTAAGGACACAAAAGTCAAGAATTTGAATTTCTTAACGCTATAAGATTTAAAAGTCCCGTTCGAAATTTTAATTTAAGAAATGATGTAACATTAAATGCAGATGGTGAAGCAGAGGGTACAACCATCACACATTAAAAAGACAACCAGCCGAATAACATTAAAGAAGGCGAGTTGGTTTAGGAAAGAGAGGCTGATTATCATCGTTTGGAGGTGGAAACAGAGGAAGAAGATGGTGACAACACACCCTTAATATGAGCATTTAATGTTCTGAACCCTTGTAGAGAAAAATGTCTTTCTCAACTTTGGGTTCCGATAACAAAAAATTATCAAACACCACTCTCAACGGAAAAGCGTGGTGAGAATTCAAAAGGTTGGGAAGCTTCCACGTCTCAAGGACAGAAAAGTCAAGAATTTGAATTTCTTAACGCTATAAGATTTAAAAGTCCCGTTTGAAATTTTAGTTTAAAAAATGAAGTAACATTAAATGCTGATGGTGAAGCAGAGGGTACAACCATCACAAATTAAAGAGACAAACAGCCGAATAACATTGAAGAAGACGAGTTGGTTCAGGAAAAAGAGGCAGATTATCATCGTTTGGAGGTGGAAACAGAAGAAGAAGATGGTGACAACACCCCAAATATAAGCATTTAATGTTCTGAACCTTTGTAGATAAGAATGTCCTTCTCAATTTTGGGTGCCGGTAATAAAAAATTATCAAACACCGCTCTCAACGTAAAAGTTTGGTGAGAATTCCAACGGTTAAGAAGATTCCACGTCTTAAGGACTGAAAAATCAAAAATTTGAATTTCTTAACACTATAAGATCTAAAATTCCCATTCGAAATTTTAGTTTAAGAAATAAAGTAACATTAAATGCTGATGGTGAAGCAGAGGGTACAACCATCACATCTCAAAGAGACAACCAGCCGAATAACATTGAAGAAAGCGAGTTGGTTCAGGAAAGAGAGGCTGATTATCATCGTTTGGAGGTGGAAACATAGGAAGAAGATGGTGACAACACACCGCTAATATGAGCATTTAATGTTCTGAACCCTTGTAGAGAAAAATGTCCTTCTCAACATTGGGTGCCGGTGACAAAAAATTATCAAACACCACTCTTAACGGAAAAACGTGGTGAGAATTCAAACGGTTGGGAAACTTCCACGTCTGAAGGACAGAAAAACCAAGAATTTGAATTTCTTAACGCTATAAGATCTAAAAGTCCCGTTCGAAATTTTAGTTTAAGAAATAAAGTAACATTAAATGCTCATGGTGAAGCAGAGGGTACAACCATCACACCTCAAAGAGACAACCAGCCGAATAACATTTAAGAAGACGAGTTGGTTCAGGAAAGAGAAGCTGATTATCATCGTTTGGAGGTGGAAACATAGGAAGAAGATGGTGACAACGCACCGCTAATATGAGCATTTAATGTTCTGAACCCTTGTAGAGAAGAATGTCCTTCTCAACTTTCGGTGTCGGTGACAAAAAATTATCAAACACCACTCTCAACGGAAAAACGTGGTGAGAATTCAAACGGTTGGGAAGCTTCTACGTATGAAGGACAGAAAAGTCAAGAATTTGAATTTCTTAACGCTATAAGATCTAAAAGTCCCGTTCGAAATTTTAATTTAAGAAATAAAGTAACATTAAATGCTGATGGTGAAGCAGAGGGTACAACCATCACACATCAACGAGACAACCAGCCGAATAACATTGAAGAAGGCGTGTTGGTTCAGGAAAGAGAGGTTGATTATCATCGTTTGGAGGTGGAAACTGAGGAAGAATATGGTGACAACGCGCCCTTAATATGAGCATTTAATTTTTTAAAACCTTGTAGAGAAGAATGTCATTCTCAACTTTAGGTGCCGGTAACAAAAAATTATCAAACACCATTCTCAACGGAAAAGCGTGGTGAGAATTCAAACGCTTGGGAAGCTTCCACGTCTTAAGGACACAAAAGTCAAGAATTTGAATTTCTTAACGCTATAAGATTTAAAAGTCTCGTTCGAAATTTTAGTTTAAGAAATGATGTAACATTAAATGCAGATGGTGAAGCAGAGGGTACAACCATCACACATCAAAGAGACAAGAATAACATTAAAGAAAGTTGGTTCGGGAAAGAGAGGCTGATTATCATCGTTTGGAGGTGGAAACAGAGGAAGAAGATGGTGACAACACACCTTTAATATGAGCATTTAATGTTCTGAACCCTTGTATAGAAAAATGTCCTTTTCAACTTTGGGTTCCGGTAACAAAAATTATCAAACACCACTCTCAACGGAAAGCGTGGTGAGAATTCAAAAGGTTGGGAAGCTTCCACGCCTTAAGGACAGAAAAATCAAGAATTTGAATTTCTTAACACTATAAGATCTAAAATTCCGTTCGAAATTTTAGTTTAAGAAATAAAATAACATTAAATCTTCGATAGTGAAGCAGAGAGGGTACAACCATCATACATCAAAGAGACAACCGGTAGAATAACATTGAAGAAGGCGTGTTGGTTCAGGAAAGATAAGTTGATTATCATCGTTTGGAGGTGGAAACTGAGGAAGAAGATGGTGACAACGCGCCCCTAATATGAGCATTTAATTTTTTAAAACCTTGTAGAGACGAATATCAACTTTAGGTGCCGGTAACAAAAAATTATCAAACACCATTCTCAACGGAAAAGCTTGGTGAGAATTCAAACGTTGGGAAGCTTCCACGTCTTAAGGACACAAAGTCAAGAATTTGAATTTCTTAACGCTATAAGATTTAAAAGTCCCGTTCGAAATTTTAGTTTAAGAAATGATGTAACATTAAATGCAGATGGTGAAGCAGAGGGTACAACCATCACACATCAAAGAGACAACCAGCCGAATAACATTAAAGAAGGCGAGTTGGTTCAGGAAAGAGAGGCTGATTATCATCGTTTGGAGGTGGAAACAGAGGAAGAAGATGGTGACAACACACCCATAATATGAGCATTTAATGTTCTGAACCCTTGTAGAGAAAAATGTCCTTCTCAACTTTGGGTTTCGGTAACAAAAAATTATCAAACACCACTCTCAACGGAAAAGCGTGGTGAGAATTCAAAAGGTTGGGAAGCTTCCACGTTTCAAGGACAAAAAAGTCAAGAATTTGAATTTCTTAACGTTATAAGATTTAAAAGTCCCGTTCGAAATTTTAGTTTAAGAAATGAAGTAACATTAAATACTGATGGTGAAGCAGAGGGTACAACCATCACAAATTAAAGAGACAAACAGCCGAATAACATTGAAGAAGACGAGTTGGTTCAGGAAAAAGAGGCAGATTATCATCGTTTAGAGGTGGAAACAGAGGAAGAAGATGGTGACAACACCCTTAATATGAGCATTTAATGTTCTGAACCTTTGTAGATAAGAATGTCCTTCTCAATTTTGGGTGCCGGTAATAAAAAATTATCAAACACCGCTCTCAACGGAAAAGCTTGGTGAGAATTCCAACGGTTGGGAAGATTCCACGTCTTAAGGACAGGAAAAATCAAAAATTTGAATTTCTTAACACTATAAGATCTAAAATTCCCGTTCGAAATTTTAGTTTAAGAAATAAAGTAACATTAAATGCTCATGGTGAAGCAGAGGGTACAACCATCACACCTCAAAGAGACAACCAGCCGAATAACATTTAAGAAGACGAGTTGGTTCAGGAAAGAGAAGCTGATTATCATCGTTTGGAGGTGGAAACATAGGAAGAAGATGGTGACAACGCACCGCTAATATGAGCATTTAATGTTCTGAACCCTTGTAGAGAAGAATGTCCTTCTCAACTTTCGGTGTCGGTGACAAAAAATTATCAAACACCACTCTCAACGGAAAAACGTGGTGAGAATTCAAACGGTTGGGAAGCTTCTACGTATGAAGGACAGAAAAGTCAAGAATTTGAATTTCTTAACGCTATAAGATCTAAAAGTCCCGTTCGAAATTTTAATTTAAGAAATAAAGTAACATTAAATGCTGATGGTGAAGCAGAGGGTACAACCATCACACATCAACGAGACAACCAGCCGAATAACATTGAAGAAGGCGTGTTGGTTCAGGAAAGAGAGGTTGATTATCATCGTTTGGAGGTGGAAACTGAGGAAGAATATGGTGACAACGCGCCCTTAATATGAGCATTTAATTTTTTAAAACCTTGTAGAGAAGAATGTCATTCTCAACTTTAGGTGCCGGTAACAAAAAATTATCAAACACCATTCTCAACGGAAAAGCGTGGTGAGAATTCAAACGCTTGGGAAGCTTCCACGTCTTAAGGACACAAAAGTCAAGAATTTGAATTTCTTAACGCTATAAGATTTAAAAGTCCCGTTCGAAATTTTAGTTTAAGAAATGATGTAACATTAAATGCAGATGGTGAAGCAGAGGGTACAACCATCACACATCAAAGAGACAACCAGCCGAATAACATTAAAGAAGGCGAGTTGGTTCAGGAAAGAGAGGCTGATTATCATCGTTTGGAGGTGGAAACAGAGGAAGAAGATGGTGACAACACACCCTTAATATGAGCATTTAATGTTCTGAACCCTTGTAGAGAAAAATGTCCTTTTCAACTTTGGGTTCCGGTAACAAAAAATTATCAAACACCACTCTCAACGGGAAAGCGTGGTGAGAATTCAAAAGGTTGGGAAGCTTCCACGTCTTAAGGACAGAAAAATCAAGAATTTGAATTTCTTAACACTATAAGATCTAAAATTCCCGTTCGAAATTTTAGTTTAAGAAATAAAATAACATTAAATGCTGATAGTGAAGCAGAGGGTACAACCATCATACATCAAAGAGACAACCAGCCGAATAACATTGAAGAAGGCGTGTTGGTTCAGGAAAGATAAGTTGATTATCATCGTTTGGAGGTGGAAACTGAGGAAGAAGATGGTGACAACGCGCCCCTAATATGAGCATTTAATTTTTTAAAACCTTGTAGAGACGAATGTCATTCTCAACTTTAGGTGCCGGTAACAAAAAATTATCAAACACCATTCTCAACGGAAAAGCTTGGTGAGAATTCAAACGGTTGGGAAGCTTCCACGTCTTAAGGACACAAAAGTCAAGAATTTGAATTTCTTAACGCTATAAGATTTAAAAGTCCCGTTCGAAATTTTAGTTTAAGAAATGATGTAACATTAAATGCAGATGGTGAAGCAGAGGGTACAACCATCACACATCAAAGAGACAAACAAGTAGAATAACATTAAAGAAGGCGAGTTGGTTCGGGAAAGAGAGGTCGATTATCATCGTTTGGAGGTGGAAACAGAGGAAGAAGATGGTGACAACACACCCATAATATGAGCATTTAATGTTCTGAACCCTTGTAGAGAAAAATGTCCTTCTCAACTTTGGGTTTCGGTAACAAAAATTATCAAACACCACTCTCAACGGAAAAGCGTGGTGAGAATTCAAAAGGTTGGGAAGCTTCCACGTTTGAAGGACAGAAAAGTCAAGAATTTGAATTTCTTAATTTATAAGATTTAAAAGTCCCGTCTGAAATTTTAGTTTAAGAAATGAAGTAACATTAAATAATCGATGGTGAAGCAGAGGGTACAACCATCACAAATTAAAGAGACAAACAGCCGAATAACATTGAAGAAGACGAGTTGGTTCAGGAAAAAGAGGCAGATTATCATCGTTTAGAGGTGGAAACAGAGGAAGAAGATGGTGACAACACCCTTAATATGAGCATTTAATGTTCTGAACCTTTGTAGATAAGAATGTCCTTCTCAATTTTGGGTGCCGGTAATAAAAAATTATCAAACACCGCTCTCAACGGAAAAGCTTGGTGAGAATTCCAACGGTTGGGAAGATTCCACGTCTTAAGGACAGAAAAATCAAAAATTTGAATTTCTTAACGCTATAAGATCTAAAAGTCCCGTTCGAAATTTTAGTTTAAGAAATAAAGTAACATTAAATGCTCATGGTGAAGCAGAGGGTACAACCATCACACCTCAAAGAGACAACCAGCCGAATAACATTTAAGAAGACGAGTTGGTTCAGGAAAGAGAAGCTGATTATCATCGTTTGGAGGTGGAAACATAGGAAGAAGATGGTGACAACGCACCGCTAATATGAGCATTTAATGTTCTGAACCCTTGTAGAGAAGAATGTCCTTCTCAACTTTCGGTGTGGTGACAAAAATTATCAAACACCACTCTCAACTAAAAACGTGGTGAGAATTCAAACGGTTGGGAAGCTTCTACGTATGAAGGACAGAAAAGTCAAGAATTTGAATTTCTTAACGCATATAAGATCTAAAAGTCCCGTTCGAAATTTTAATTTAAGAAATAAAGTAACATTAAATGCTGATGGTGAAGCAGAGGGTACAACCATCACACATCAACGAGACAACCAGCCGAATAACATTGAAGAAGGCGTGTTGGTTCAGGAAAGAGAGGTTGATTATCATCGTTTGGAGGTGGAAACTGAGGAAGAATATGGTGACAACGCGCCCTTAATATGAGCATTTAATTTTTTAAAACCTTGTAGAGAAGAATGTCATTCTCAACTTTAGGTGCGGTAACAAAAAATTATCAAACACCATTCTCAACGGAAAAGCGTGGTGAGAATTCAAACGCTTGGGAAGCTTCCACGTCTTAAGGACACAAAAGTCAAGAATTTGAATTTCTTAACGCTATAAGATTTAAAAGTCTCGTTCGAAATTTTAGTTTAAGAAATGATGTAACATTAAATGCAGATGGTGAAGCAGAGGGTACAACCATCACACATCAAAGAGACAACCAGCCGAATAACATTAAAGAAGGCGAGTTGGTTCAGGAAAGAGAGGCTGATTATCATCGTTTGGAGGTGGAAACAGAGGAAGAAGATGGTGACAACACACCTTTAATATGAGCATTTAATGTTCTGAACCCTTGTATAGAAAAATGTCCTTTCAACTTTGGGTTGTAACAAAAAATTATCAAACACCACTCTCAACGGGAAAGCGTGGTGAGAATTCAAAAGGTTGGGAAGCTTCCACGTCTTAAGACCCGAGAAAAATCAAGAATTTGAATTTCTTAACACTATAAGATCTAAAATTCCCGTTCGAAATTTTAGTTTAAGAAATAAAATAACATTAAATGCTGATAGTGAAGCAGAGGGTACAACCATCATACATCAAAGAGACAACCAGCCGAATAACATTGAAGAAGGCGTGTTGGTTCAGGAAAGATACGTTGATTATCATCGTTTGGAGGTGGAAACTGAGGAAGAAGATGGTGACAACGCGCCCTAATATGAGCATTTAATTTTTAAAACCTTGTAGAGACGAATATCAACTTTAGGTGCCGGAAACAAAAATTATCAAACACCATTCTCAACGGAAAAGCTTGGTGAGAATTCAAACGGTTGGGAAGCTTCCACGTCTTAAGGACACAAAAGTCAAGAATTTGAATTTCTTAACGCTATAAGATTTAAAAGTCCCGTTCGAAATTTTAGTTTAAGAAATGATGTAACATTAAATGCAGATGGTGAAGCAGAGGGTACAACCATCACACATCAAAGAGACAACCAGCCGAATAACATTAAAGAAGGCGAGTTGGTTCAGGAAAGAGAGGCTGATTATCATCGTTTGGAGGTGGAAACAGAGGAAGAAGATGGTGACAACACACCCATAATATGAGCATTTAATGTTCTGAACCCTTGTAGAGAAAAATGTCCTTCTCAACTTTGGGTTTCGGTAACAAAAAAATTATCAAACACCACTCTCAACGGAAAAGCGTGGTGAGAATTCAAAAGGTTGGGAAGCTTCCACGTTTCAAGGACAGAAAAGTCAAGAATTTGAATTTCTTAACGCTATAAGATTTAAAAGTCCCGTTCGAAATTTTAGTTTAAGAAATGAAGTAACATTAAATACTGATGGTGAAGCAGAGGGTACAACCATCACAAATTAAAGAGACAAACAGCCGAATAACATTGAAGAAGACGAGTTGGTTCAGGAAAAAAAGGCAGATTATCATCGTTTAGAGGTGGAAACAGAGGAAGAAGATGGTGACAACACACCGCTAATATGAGCATTTAATGTTCTGAACCCTTGTAGAGAAGAATGTCCTTCTCAACTTTGGGTGTCGGTGACAAAAAATTATCAAACACCACTCTCAACGGAAAAACGTGGTGAGAATTCAAACGGTTGGGAAGCTTCCACGTCTCAAGGACAGAAAAGTCAAGAATTTGAATTTCTTAACGCTATAAGATCTAAAATTCCCGTTCGAAATTTTAGTTTAAAAAATGAAATAACATTAAATGCTGATGGTGAAGCAGAGGGTACAACCATCACATCTCAAAGAGACAACCAGCCGAATAACATTGAAGAAGGCGAGTTGGTTCAGGAAAGAGAGGCTGATTATCATCGTTTGGAGGTGGAAACATAGGAAGAAGATGGTGACAACACACCGCTAATATGAGCATTTAATGTTCTGAACCCTTGTAGAGAAGAATGTCCTTCTCAACTTTGGGTGCTTAGAGTAACAACAAATTATTAAACACCACTCTAAACGGAAAATCGTGGTGAGAATTCAAACGGTTGGGAAGCTTCCACGTCTTAAGGACAGAAAAGTCAAGAATTTGAATTTCTTAACGCTATAAGATCTAAAATTCCCGTTCGAAATTTTAGTTTAAGAAATAAAGTAACATTAAATGCTGATGGTGAAGCAGAGGGTACAACCATCACACCTCAAAGAGACAACCAGCCGAATAACATTTAAGAAGGCGAGTTGGTTCAGGAAAGAGAAGCTGATTATCATCGTTTGGAGGTGGAAACATAGGAAGAAGATGGTGACAACACACCGCTAATATGAGCATTTAATGTTCTGAACCCTTGTAGAGAAGAATGTCCTTCTCAACTTTGGGTGTCGGTGACAAAAAATTATCAAACACCACTCTCAACGGAAAAACGTGGTGAGAATTCAAACGGTTGGGAAGCTTCCACGTCTCAAGGACAGAAAAGTCAAGAATTTGAATTTCTTAACGTTTATAAGATCTAAAATTCCCGTTCGAAATTTTAGTTTAAGAAATGAAGTAACATTAAATACTGATGGTGAAGCAGAGGGTACAACCATCACAAATTAAAGAGACAAACAGCCGAATAACATTGAAGAGGGCGAGTTGGTTCAGGAAAAAGAGGCAGATTATCATCGTTTAGAGGTGGAAACAGAGGAAGAAAATGGTGACAACACACCCTTAATATAAGCATTTAATGTTCTGAACCCTTGTAGAGAAGAATGTCTTTCTTAACTTTGGGTGCCGGTAACAAAAAATTATCAAACACCACTTTCAACGGAAAAGCGTGGTGAGAATTCAAACGGTTGGGAAGCTTCCACGTCTTAAGGACAGAAAAGTTAAGAATTTGAATTTCTTAACGCTATAAGATCTAATAGTCTCGATCGAAATTTTAGTTTAAGAAATGAAGTAACATTAAATGCTGATGGTGAATCAGAGGGTACAACTATCACACATTAAAGAGACAAACAGCCGAATAACATTAAAGAAGGCGAGTTGGTTTAGGAAAGAGAGGCTGATTATCATCGTTTAGAGGTGGAAACAGAGGAAGAAGATGGTGACAACACACCCTAATAAAAGCATTTAATGTTCTGAACCCTTGTAGAGAAGAATGTTCTTCTCAACTTTGGGTGCCGGTAATAAAATATTATCAAACACCACTCTCAACGGAAAAGCGTGGTGAGAATTCAAACGGTTGGGAAGCTTCCACGTCTCAAGGACAGAAAAGTCAAGAATTTGAATTTTTAACGCTATAAGATCTAAAAGTCACGTTCGAACTTTTAATTTAAGAAATAAAGTAACATTAAATGCTGATGGTGAATCAGAGGGTACAACTATCACACATCAAAGAGACAACCAGCCGAATAACATTGAAGAGGGCGAGTTAGTTCAGGAAAGACAGGATGATTATCATCGTTTGGAGGTGAAAACAGAGGAAGAAGATGGTGACAACACACCCATAATATGAGCATTTAATGTTCTGAACCTTTGTAGAGAATAATGTCCTTCTCAACTTTGGGTGCCGGTAACAAAAAATTATCAAACACCACTTTCAACGGAAAAGCGTGGTGAGAATTCAAACGGTTGGGAAGCTTCCACGTCTCAAGGACAGAAAAGTCAAGAATTTGATTTTCTTACCCTATTAGATCTAAAAGTCTCGTTCGAAATTTTAATTTAAGAAATGAAATAACATTAAATGCTGATGGTGAAGCAGAGGGTACAACCATCATACATCAAAGATACAATCAGCCGAATAATATTAAAGAAGGCAAGTTGGTTCTGGAAAGAGAGGCTGATTATCATCGTTTGGAGGTGGAAACAGAGGAAGAAAATGGTTAAAACACACCCTTAATATGAGCATTTAATGTTTTGAACCCTTGTAAATAAGAATGTCCTTCTCAACTATGGGTGCCGGTAACAAAAAATTATCAAACACCACTTTCAACGGAAAAGCGTGGTGAGAATTCAAACGGTTGGGAAGCTTCCACGTCTCAAGGACAGAAAAGTTAAGAATTTGAATTTCTTAACGCTATAAGATCTAATAGTCTCGATCGAAATTTTAGTTTAAGAAATGAAGTAACATTAAATGCTGATGGTGAATCAGAGGGTACAACTATCACACATCAAAGAGACAAACAGCCGAATAACATTAAAGAAGGCGAGTTGGTTCAGGAAAGAGAGGCTGATTATCATCGTTTAGAGGTGGAAACAGAGGAAGAAGATGGTGACAAGACACCCTAATAAAAGCATTTAATGTTCTGAACCCTTGTAGAGAAGAATGTCCTTCTCAACTTTGGGTGCCGGTAATAAAATATTATCAAACACTACTCTCAACGGAAAAACGTGGTGAGAATTCAAACGATTGGGAAGCTTCCACGTCTTAAGGACAAAAAAGTCAAGAATTTAAATTTCTTAACGCTATAAGATCTAAAAGTCCCGTTCGAAATTTTAGTTTAAGAAATAAAGTAACATTAAATGTTGATGGTGAAGCAGAGGGTACAACCATCACACCTCAAAGAGACAACCAGCCGAATAACATTGAAGAAGGCGAGTTGGTTCAGGAAAGAGAGGCAGATTATCATCGTTTGCAGGTGGAAACAGAGGAAGAAGATAGTGACAACACACCCTTAATATGAGCATTTAATGTCCGGAACCCTTGTAAAGAAGAATGTCCTACTCAACTTTGGGTGCCGGTAACAAAAAATTATCAAACACCATTCTCAACGGAAAAGCGTGATGAGAATTCAAACGGTTGGAAAGATTCCACGTCTGAAGGACAGAAAAGTCAAGAATTTAAATTTTTTAACGCTATAAGATCTAAAATTCCCGTTCGAAATTTTAGTTTAAGAAATGAAGTAACATTAAATGCTGATGGTGAAGCAGAGGGTAAAACCATCACACATCAAAAAGACAACAGTAGGAATAACATTGAAGAAGGCGAGTTGGATTAGGAAAGAGAGGCTGATTATCATCGTTTGGAGGTGGAAACAGAGGAAGAAGATGGTGAAAACACACCCATAATATGAGCATTTAATGTTCTGAACCCTTGTAGAGAAGAATGTCCTTCTCAACTTTGGGTGCCGGTAATAAAAAATTATCAAACACCACTCTCAACGGAAAAGCGTGGTGAGAATTTAAACGGTTGGGAAGCTTCCACGTCTCAAGGACAGAAAAGTCAAGAATTTAAATTTCTTACCCTATAAGATCTAAAAGTCCCGTTCAAAATTTTAATTTAAGAAATGAAGTAACATTAAATGCTGATGGTGAAGCAGAGGGTACAACCATCATACATCAAAGATACAACCAGCCGAATAACATTTAAGAAGGCAAGTTGGTTCAGGAAAAAGAGGTTGATTATCATCGTTTGGAGGTGGAAACAGAGGAAGAAAATGGTTACAACACATCCCTAATATGAGCATTTAATGTTCTGAACCCTTGTAGAGAAAAATGTCCTTCTCAACTTTGGGTGCCGGTAACAACAAATTATTAAACACCACTCTAAACGGAAAATCGTGGTGAGAATTCAAACGGTTGGGAAGCTTCCACGTCTTAAGGACAGAAAAATCAAGAATTTGAATTTCTTAACGCTATAAGATCTAAAATTCCCGTTCGAAATTTTAGTTTAAGAAATGAAGTAACATTAAATGCTGATGGTGAAGCAGAGGGTAAAACCATCACACATCAAAAAGACAATCAGCCGAATAACATTGAAGAAGGCGAGTTGGATTAGGAAAGAGAGGCTGATTATCATCGTTTGGAGGTGGAAACAGAGGAAGAAGATGGTGAAAACACACCCATAATATGAGCATTTAATGTTCTGAACCCTTGTAGAGAAGAATGTCCTTCTCAACTTTGGGTTCCGGTAACAAAAAATTATCAAACACCATTCTCAACAGAAAAGCGTGTTGATAATTCATACGGTTGGGAAGCTTGCACGTCTCAAGGACAGAAAAGTCAAGGATTTGAATTTCTTAACTCTATAAGATTTAAAAGTCCCGTTCGAAATTTTAGTTTAAGAAATGAAGTAACATTAAATGCTGATGGTGAAGTAGAGGGTACAACCATCACACATCAAAGAGACAACCAGCCGAATAACATTGAAGAAAGCGAGTTAGTTCAGGAAAGAGAGGATGATTATCATCGTTTAAAGGTGGAAACAGAGGAAGAAGATGGTGACAACACACTCCTAATATGAGCATTTAATGTTCTGAACCTTTGTAGAGAAGAATGCCTTCTCAACTTTGGGTGCCGGTAACAAAAAATTATCAAATACCACACTCAACGGAAAAACGTGGTGATAATTCAAACGGTTGGGAAGCTTCCACGTCTGAAGGACAGAAAAGTCAAGAATTTGAATTTCTTAACGCTATAAGATCTAAAAGTCCCGTTCGTAATTTTAGCTTAAGAAATGAAGTAACATTAAATGAAGATGGTGAACCAGAGGGTACAACCATCACACCTCAAAGAGATAACCAGCCGAATAACATTGAAGAAGGCGAGTTGGTTCAAGAAATAGAGGCTGATTATCATCGTTTGGAGGTGGAAATAGAGGAAGAAGATGGTGACAAAACACCCCTAATATGAGCATTTAATGTTCTGAACCTTTGTAGAGAAGAATGTCCTTCTCAACATTGGGTGGCGGTGACAAAAAATTATCAAACACCACTCTCAACGGAAAAACGTGGTGAGAATTCAAACGGTTGGGAAGCTTCCACGTCTGAAGGACAGAAAAGTCAAGAATTTGAATTTCTTAACGCTATAAGATCTAAAATTCCCGTTCGAAATTTTAATTTAAGAAATGAAGTAACATTAAATGCTGATGGTGAAGCAGAGGGTACAACCATCACACATCAAAGAGACAACCATTTGAATAACATTGAAGACGGCGAGTTGGTTCAGGAAAGACAGGATGATTATCATCGTTTGGAGGTGGAAACAGAGGAAAAAGATGGTGAAAACACACCCCTAATATAAGCATTTAATGTTCTGAACCCTTGTAGAGAAGAATGTCATTCTCAACTTTGGGTGCCAGTAACAAAAAATTATCAAACACCACTCTCAACGGAAAATCGTGGTGAGAATTCAAACGGTTGGGAAGCTTCCACGTCTCAAGGACAGAAAAGTCAAGAATTGGAATTTCTTAACGCTATAAGATCTAAAGTCCCGTTCGAAATTTTAATTTAAGAAATGAAGTAACATTAAATGCTGATGGTGAAGCAGAGGGTACAACCATCACACATCAAAGAGACAACCATTTGAATAACATTGAAGACGGCGAGTTGGTTCAGGAAAGACAGGATGATTATCATCGTTTGGAGGTGGAAACAGAGGAAAAAGATGGTGAAAACACACCCCTAATATAAGCATTTAATGTTCTGAACCCTTTTAGAGAAGAATGTCCTTCTCAACTTTGGGTGCCAGTAACAAAAAATTATCAAACACCACTCTCAACGGAAAAGCGTGGTGAGAATTCAAACGGTTGGGAAGCTTCCACGTCTCAAGGACAGAAAAGTCAAGAATTTGAATTTCTTAACGCTATAAGATCTAAAGTCCCGTTCGAAATTTTAATTTAAGAAATGAAGTAACATTAAATGTTGATGGTGAAGCAGAGAGTGCAACCATCACACATCAAAGAGACAACCATCTGAATAACATTGAAGAGGGCGAGTTAGTTCAGGAAAGACAGGATGATTATCATCGTTTGGAGGTGGAAACAGAGGAAGAAAATGGTGACAACACACCCCTAATATAAGCATTTAATGTTCTGAACCCTTGTAGAGAAGAATGTCTTTCTTAACTTTGGGTGCCGGTAACAAAAAATTATCAAACACCACTTTCAACGGAAAAGCGTGGTGAGAATTCAAACGGTTGGGAAGCTTCCACGTCTCAAGGACAGAAAAAGATGGTGGTGAGACATGAGTTGGTGGTGGCGGGAGGTGGAAGAAAAGATGAAGAAGTTAGGGTTTTGTGTAAAAAGCGGTATTGTATCTTAGAAAGTGATTCAGTACTTATTACCTACCCATTTTATTTTGCAACGTAAATCCTTGATTCCTATTGGTTGGGGGCCAGGAGCTCTAGAATTCAAGCTTTTGGCCTAACTTTCAATGAGAGGCCAACAATTTCTACTCAAATTATATATACAATGGGTAAGAAGTTAGCTCCTAGTTTCTGATCCTAAACAAAACAACAATAACATAAGACATGGTAAGAAAATCTATGTAAGTGTGAGATTTAATACTATCATACTCCCTCTCACATAGTTGGGCTAAGATGTGAGATACTATGTGACAAAGATTAAGACTGTATAAGATACTCACGTAATCTTTTCTTTCTTCTTTCTGTCCTTGATATCCTCTTCCTGAACTACTTCATTGCAGTCTTCATCTTCTTCTTTGTCATCATTAACGCCACCAATGCTCATATCAGTAATCCTACGCTTTTCTGCAATCTCATTAGCACACATTCGCCACCACTGCAACTGTAAAGCATTCATAGTTGATGTGTCCATACTCATATGCCGACCTTCTTGTGAACGAATTTCGAAATTTAGTTTCCTTATTTCCAAATCTAGTTTTCTTCTTTTAAGATCCATATATTCTTCCACATAACAATTATATTTATCCAATGCTTTATAACTCTTTTGAGGACTTGTTTCCAAAGCTCCATTAACTGAATTGGGCCTAAAAGGAAATCCTTTTGCACTCCCTGCCTCCTCTTCCTCTTCTCCTTCTTCTGAATCATCATAATCATCTTCGGAGTCCCCTCTTTCTATTCCACCAACATGAGCACCTGAATTAATACCATCCTGGTCGATTGTTTTTCCGCTAGCTGCATGGAGTGCATAATTAATGAGAATTCATAAAATAGAGCGAGAAGATTAATAGTTTCGATTTGTAAGGATTGGATGTAGTATATTTTGTTCTGTAAACCGATAAATGGACAGAGACCGAAAAAGAAAACACATACACAAGGTACATATGTCATAAATAAGCTTCCAATAGTTACTAGTCTCACAATCTACTGTCTTTAATATCAAAACCGAATTGAACTGTTCAGCAACACCGAGCCTGAAACTACTAATTTGAGGAAAAAATGGAGAGAACATGTTTGATGTGACTCAATAATGTTGTAGAAAGTGGTAGTAAGGTTGTCGTTCACTCTGACTTGATGAAATCGATTCTAGGATTTAATAAAGAAAAATAATAAATATAAAGAATATATACAATTTATGTCACAAGATGGAGAGAGTTCCTGGGATTCGTGGATTCCGCCAAACTCATAACAAAAGGTTCAAATATTAATTCTTTTAACAATTATAGCTCAACAAATAAAAACATGGACTCTTATTTTTGCCAAGGTTGATTCTCAAAATATTAGTAATAAATCGTAAGCATGGGACATCAAACATTTAAGCAAGCATGACCCATCTAATAAAATAATAACTAATTTAATCAAATCATAATTCAATTTTTAATCAGTGCAAAAGTCATAAAAAAAATTAATTAAAATTACCCATGTATGAAATTCATCTTCCTCCGTCGTCCCAAGTGATGGGGTTCTAGCTCATCATGTTGGAAACACGCTCAAAATCCATTTTTATTGCTCAAAGGAGGTGTACAAATGATGAAAAGGGAGAAAAGATGAAAAGCCCGATTTGTACTTGATTTTAATTGTTACAAACGGATGTTCAGAGAACGATACATGTAAAGTGTTCTTCATTCTTTGTTGATTTAAGTCTGCCCCAAAACTACGACCCACATATGCGAGTCATTAACACTGTTGAAGAACGACTGTTACGAGCTGTCTGCATTCTTCGTGTTCTTGACTCATGCAAAGCAGAAAAACAATTCTCTGCAACTTGATTCTCCGGCTCTGTTGAGGCTCTATACTCGACAGGGGAAAGAAATCTCGACAATAACTCCTCAAAATTCTGCCATAGCTCGACAGTGAATAATATCTTCTCGCGAGTATTTTCTTCCATTTTTAGCTCTTCCACGCGTATACAATGCCTACCGAATATTCCTTATTTAACTCCTACACGCTTCTGCTGAGACCCAGCTCAATCCAAACACGTTCAAACACGCTGTAATCCCGTGTATTTCTTCCCCATAACCGTGCTGCCCTGTTTTGCTTTAATCCCACGATGTAGCCAATTCTAACCGAACCAAGAGCCCATACCGCACCTGTTAGGCTCTAATGTGGTCGAACCATGAAGTTTGATTTAGTCTCCTTCTTTCATGCCAAAAAATCGACTCAAGAATCGCCGGTGAAGAAAATATTTCCGCCAAATTCCATTTTTGAACGGTGAAGAAGAAGACAGCCCTTAACTCTTTGTGGGGTCAAATAGCAAAGGGTTACCCCTTAGCAATTGGGTTACCCTTATCCAAAGACGAGAGTCCGAATATCAAATGTCCTCCGGGGTGTTCCGAGCAACTTTTCGAGCCGAATTTTCCAAAAATATTTATTTCCAAAATACCTAAAAACACACAAAATACCATAATAAGGACTTAAACGAGTCACCGACAATACGAAACATTGAGGACAAATTAGACACATAAATGCGTCTATCAAATACCCCCAAACTTATTATTTGCTAGTCCTCGAGCAAATTTATTCTAGAAAATAAAATCATTTGAACCCCTAGGTGGCCCTAGTGGCGGAGTGTTGTCTCCGGAGGGTTTACCAGAGGTGTACCCACAAAACCTTTTACTCCAGACCCTAGCTATCTACGCAGAACCTTGGAAGGCACTAAAGAATCTCCTTGGTTGGCATACTTATTGACTACAGGAGGAAGTACCCCGATGCGAAATTCCAATTGCTATACACGAGTTTGCACTCAAGCATACTAAAATTCATATAAAGTGACAGAGCTCTACTCAGATAGTTTCTGGACATCATAAACCGGAGTCAACCAATCACATAGATAGATTAAGAAAATTGATGTAGAAAAACGTGGATGATGTTGACTAAGGTGAACCTATCCTAATGGACTGAGATACTGGTCTGGACTAATATCAACACACTGGCATATACAAGTGAACCCGTGATCGATAATCCTAACTCTAGGTCAACTCAGCTGGCATATACAAGGGTACCAGTGATCGACTTTATTGTATTTATTCCGGTTGGTCTAATGGTCCGGTCTCAATTTTTTTTTTTTTTTTTTTTTTTTTTTTTTTTTTTTTTTTTTGAGTATCTCAGTCACTCTATTTCACCCTAGCAATGGTAAAGAGAAAAATAAAAGAAGTGATCAGGATTCTTTCGATGTTTCCATCACGAGGATATGGCGAAACTACCATGTTTTGTTTTTCTAACACCTGAGCTCAGTGCTTCTATGAATAGACTCTTTAGATGTTTTCATCTAATCGATTGGTTCCTCAACTCCTACAACCAAAATGCTTCCATCCACTTAGATTGGTTAGTTCCATCCTTAATAAGCATAAATTTCTAGGCTCGAGTTTATTTATTGCAACTAACAAAAAGTTTCTCCGAGTTCCATACCCCAAACTTAAATCTAACATTGTCCTCAATGTTCTAAAGATGAAATTAAAAGCATGAACAATGAGAAATTGTCACCACTTGAAGAGTAAGGAAAGATATTACCGTGTTGCAAGAGCATGGGTTACCTCCCAAGAAGTGCTAAGTTTAAAGTCTTGACCGGACATTGGAAAGGATTAGTCACCTCGAAGAATCATATAGCAACAGTAATAATCAGCTGCAGGTCATCTCGATCAAAAAGTGCTAACCACAAGAAGAGGAAACTGCCATCACCGGAAGATATCCAACACACCCTTATATATTGTTTTGTTTAATAGAACTACATCTAGTTGTGGTTCGGGTTTAGGCTCTATAAAAGGGTCTAAATAAAATGTTTTCATGGGCTGGACTTCCTCAAAAGAAGGATTCTTAAGATCAGGTTGTAGAGTCCGGAAATACTCGATTAAGAACTTAGAAGCACATAACAATATGCTGAATAATTGAGGATCCTCTAAGTCAATCAGTTTTGACTTACCACGGTGACCACTGATAAGATTGGTGGTCTTCCTTAAGCAAATGTGTCGACCCTAATATCCTAAAGTAATTAGGTTTAGTCTCAAAACTTAATAATTGACACATCTCGAAACTTATACGTTCCCACAATTGGAAGGAAGGTTTTGGTGGGAAACAAAGTCAATCGTGGTATCATAGCACAGGTTAACCACATCAACCAGAGGATGGGTTTCTAACAACTGAACTTCTTTATGGACACAACTAGGTTCAGGAAAAAGTGTATGAAGATAATCTTTTTAAATGGTTGAGGCACATATGTCAAGCCCCAAGTTAGGGACTTTTCTAAGAGTTAAAGCACATGGAGAATGATAATCACCCCCAAACTTAGAGTTTTCAGTGTCTCTAGAAAGACTAGTCACAACTTCCCTAATTTCAAGGTCATATGATTCCCGAAAATGGTCAATTGATTCTTCTAAGTCGTACATCCTCACTCATCTCTACGAGTTCATTTTCTTTTCTAAGTCCATTGTTTCTAAATCGCTAGACTCAAAATATACTCGTTCCTCTAAACCATCATTGGCTTTGTAATCAAAAAAGGAAATACTACATCGTCTAAAACGGGGTATCTCTAGTCAAATCCTCATCCTTTTGAATAGGTGAATAATTATTAAAATTATTTGGATTTGAACTAGAAATAATATTATCGTTATAAAGCTCAATTGGGGTAACAATTTCCTGATCACTATGCCTATTTATTTCAAATTCTTCATCAACACTATCCTCATCATAATCATTATAATAACATGAAAATGGTTGAACCTCATCTACACAAGCAGTGTTACCAATTCTAACCTCGTCATCCTAATTATAAAAATTGTCCTCATTTTCACGGGTGATATTGGAAAGAATGTATTGGAAATCAAAAGTAATTCGAGCAATTCTTTCTTCCGTCTCTAACTCTAACCTACGTGTTGTCTCAGCAAACTCACGTGTTGACTCAGTTAACTTACACGTTGACTCAAGTATCCTACGTGCTTCATCTAGAGAAGAGGAATTATAAGAATTTTGCTCGTATGACCGGTATTCATGTGAATAGTAATTGGGCTCACCATGGTATGAGCCATAATCTTCAAAAGGTTGGCGTTCCCAACCACTATTCAAACTCTGGTCATAAAAAGAGTGATGTCCATATTCTTCAGTTGGATATTCATATTCATTGTGATGGATATTATAATACCAGTTTAACATCCTAACTGCAAGGGAATTCTACACAAACACAAACAAGGTGACTCGACCACAAACAAACTCCACGATTTCTAGCAAACAAAAAGCATGATGGCTCCACTTAGATTGTTTTCGAGACCAGCTTCTAATCCTTCGAAAGGGAATTCATTATAATCTGAGCAAACCCTCTCTGGAATCAATCCGAGTTTAAGTAAGTTGAATAGAGGCGAGGAAGGCGCGTGGAGCTTTGATACCCAAGGCCTCACCGCATTACAAGGCGGCGCGAGTCACGCATTCAACTCACGTAAAACCATCATGAACTTCGAAGTATGCTTAAAGAGTAACCAATATTTTTCGAATTTTTTTCCTATTAAGCTCGTTACCCTATCGGTCTCGTTTTAGTCAAAATTTTAGGCTTAGGTTCGTGTTTGGTTTCGTTTTCCTAAGGCGGGCAAGAAGAGAACGGTGATGAAATCCGAACCCTTATCTTGTATGGCCATTCCTTGCCCTTTACTAGGAATTTAAAGCAGCCGTTTTCAATACCTTAACATATATGCATACAAAACCATCCAATGAAACCCGCCGATTGTGGGATTCGCGGGTGTTTAGAATTCTTACCTCCCTTTCCAGACGGGGGATGAACCGTTGAGGTCGACCGGGCCACAACTCTTATGTCATGTACGAACCCGAGGGGCCGAGGTGATATCGTAATCACCGTCCTTCCCTGTGCAGTTTATATTTAAATTACCCTTCCTTAAGGTTTAAAATTAATAATGTCCGATAGTCCAAAAATAAAGTCCAAAAATTAAAAAGTCCAAAAATAAAAATTACAAAAATAATTACCTAATTGCAGTTTCTAAAAAAAATAATAATAATAATTACACTATATACAAAATTTTCTTCTTCACTCCGTTCGGATCTCTCTTTTCTTTCCTATTTTGGCTTTGCTTTTCTTTTCAAGACTTTCTCTTTTCTTTCGCTCCACTCCAAATCAAAGAAAACGAAATACCAAAACGCGTAAAAAGAACAAAAATAATAATAAACAAACAAAAAAAAAAAAAAAAAAAAAAAACTAAAAACAAATCTATACACAAGTCCGCGTCGGCGGCGCCAAAAATTGATGTGACTCAATAATGTTGTAGAAAGTGGTAGTAAGGTTGTCGTTCACTCGGACTTGATGAAATCGATTCTAGGATTTAATAAAGAAAAATAATAAATATAAAGAATATATACAATTAATGTCACAAGATGGAGAGAGTTACTGGGATTCAGGATTCCGCCAAACTCATAACAAAAGGTTCAAATATTAATTCTTTTAACAATTATAACTCAACAAATAAAAACATGGACTCTTATTTTTGCCAAGGTTGATTCTCAAAATATTAGTTATAAATCGTAAGCATGGGACATCAAACATTTAAGCAAGCATGACCCATCTAATAAAATAGTAACTAATTTAATCGAATCATAATTCAATTTTTAATCAGTGCAAAAGTCATAAAAATAATTAATTAAAATTACCCATGTATGAAATTCGTCTTCCTCCGTCGTGCAGTGATGATGGGTTCTAGCTCATCATGTTGGAAACACGCTCAAAATCCATTTTTATTGCTCAAAGGAGGTGTACAAATGATGAAAAGGGAGAAAAGATAAAAAGCCTGATTTATACTTGAGAGTTTTAATTGTTACAAAAAGCTGGGTTATTCTGTAAAACGATACATGTAAAGTGTTGCTGTTGCTTGTTGATTTAAGTCCGCCCCAAAACTACGACCCACAGATGCGAGTCATTAACTTTTGTTGAAGAGCACGTGCCTGACATACATTCTTCGTGTTCTTGGCTAAATGCAGAGCAGAAAAAAATTCTCTGCAACTTGATTCTCGGCTCTGTTGAGGATCTATGCACTGTCCCAAACTCTCTGTAACTCTTCTATGATATCCAATAGCTTCTTTTATACTCGTGAGCGGCAAGAAATCTCGACAATAACTCCCATAAAATTCTGCCATAGCTCGACAAAGTGAATAATATCTTCTCGCGAGTATTTTCTTCCATTTTTAGCTCTTCCACGCGTATACAATACCGAATATTCCTTATTTAACTCCTAAACGCTGCCTGCGCAGACCCACTCAATCCAAACACGTTCAAACCTGTTTGTAATCCCGTGTATTTCTTCCCTGTAAAGTGCTGCCTGTTTGCTTTAATCCCACGATGTAGCCAATTCTAACCAACCAAGAGCCCATACCAGCCCTGTTAGGCTCTAACAGTCGAACCATGAAGTTTCAACGATTTAGTCTCCTTCTTTCATTCCCAAAAATCGACTCAAGAATGCGGTGAAGAAATATATTTCCTTCAAATTCCATTTTGAAGCGGTGAAGAAGAAGATGACCCTTAACTTTTGTGGGGTGCAAATAGTAAAGGGTTAGCCCTTAGCAATTGGGTTACCCCTTATCCAAAGACGAGTCCGAATATCAAATGTCCTCCTGGGGTGTTCCGAGCAACTTTTCGAAGCGAATTTTCCATAAAATATTTATTTCCAAAAATACCAAAAACACACAAAATACCATAATAGGGACGAAGCAGTACACACAATACGAAACATTGAGGACAAATTAGACACATAAATGCGTCTATCAATGTTCACTATCAAATACCCCAAAGCTTGCTAATTTTAGGGGGAAAATGGAGAGAACATGTTCAGTATCAAAAGGTAGAAGATGGTATTGAATTTAGAAAAGTTACAGACAAGCAAACAAGAGTGTCTGCATATAAAGCAGTAGCATAACAGAAAGATACAGGACTGACCAATAGGAACACAACAGATGTCACACTATGAAAGAGGGAAAACTAACCAATAAGGACAGTCCTAGGTGTAATAGTACAGATAAGAAAATTAACAACTATTACCCCCTCAAGCCGAGTTGTTTGAGATGAGAAGGAATACTCGTAACATTAAACTTTGTTCTTTAGTAGAGCAAATCTAGGACCTAGCAATCCCTTTGTGAAGATATCTCAATTTTTCTATCGCCGAAATGTAAGATACCTTCAAAGTCTTGGCTTGCACTAGTTCTCTAACAAAGTGAAAGTCTAAAGCCATGTGCTTCATTTTACTATGGAAGTATGGATTGCGCCTAATGACAATGAGTGATGATGTCAGCAGATAAATTGGGAGGTACAATAAGAAAAATATGTAAGTCTTGTAATAGCTGACATATCCATACAAATTCTGCGGCAACCTGAGCTAGTGCCCTGTATTCAGCTTCATTTGAAGATCTTGCAACTGTAGCTTGTTTCTTTGATGACCAGCACTAGTGGGAAATGCGGTTTTTTCCACCCACAGCCACGACCCTCATACACGGTCAATTGACCTTTGACCGGTCAAGACCGTCTGGGATATAAAAAAAACACGGAGAATAGATAAAGCAGCTATAACGGGTCGTATAATTTTTATTATTTTATTCCTAATTTTCAACCGATGCTATGACGGATGTGCTTAGTTTTTTCAGTGGGACCCACTTTCCGTGGGAGGTGTCTCCTATCCTTATCATCTAACCTTAATCCCCGTCCTCGCTATTTCTCTTCATGCGCCTTATCTTCTCAATCTTCTTCTCTCCACCGCACCCCAAAATTGAAACTCGAAACTCAGAAGAAAAAAACAGAAGAAATCACTTGAACCATTGCTCTTAATCCCAACCCCACAATATCACCAAGTTCTCCAATAAACCCTATTCTAAATCTGTAACCACAGACTTGATCAAAGAGGAAGAAATCCATTCTTCTTGAACCATTTTCTTCTTTTCATCTTTACGGTTAAGGTTATTCCTAACCGATCTTCTTCTATTTTTTTGAGAGGGTTTATTTTTATACAACCTATGTTCAGATATGAAATAAAATTAGGGTTTTGATTTGGGGGTTTTAATTTGTTAGGTTTTTCGTAATTTGTGTTTGTAGGGATTTTGATTTGTTAGGTTTCTTTTTTTTTTTTTATTGATTTTAAGGATTTTGATTTCAGGGTTTGTTGTTGAGGTTTTTCTCGTTTTATGCAGCAGAGAGGTAAAATTCTTTCACCCAATTTCTTCTTGATTTTTCTTTTCATCACTGCATGTTTAGTTTTTTTTTTTTTGATTTTAGGGCTTTTTGATTACGGTGGTTCATCCGTTATAGTATTTCTTCGTCTCTACATCAAAAGGGTAATTCTCTTTTACTCGATCCATTTCCTTCCATCATTTTTTGGTTCAACTGGGTGTTTACCGTTTTTGATTTCGGAGGTAGTTGTGAAGGTTTTTCTCCATCTCGTACAAAAGGGTACAACCAATCCAATTTATTGTTTCATCATGACTATATGTTAATTTGATAAAAAGTCAATTGAAAAAAGCGATTTGGTCCTACAAATATAAGGTGCAAATTTGATTCTCACCAAATGCTTATCTTGTTAATCGACTTCGTAGGCAACAAGATGATAAACTGATGATTTAAGTGAAATTGTGCAAAGAACTTAAGGTGTGGGGCTCCTTTACACAAAGAAATTACATAGCATGTAGCATTTCGATTGGCATTCTTTAGTTAAAGTTGAAATGCTTTCTTGGTTATAATTTCATTTGTTTGTTAACTATATTAGTCTCTTGCATGGAATTATTGAAAATTTATGGTGTTGTATGTGTTGATGTTGTCATAAAGACAAGCTTAAAAACATCTTGATTGTGCTATTGTATATTGTGTCATTATGATGTGACTCTGATTCATGTTAAATTATTTGAAATATATCTCAGGACTTCAAGAAGAGATGAATTGTTTTTTCTTTTTCTTATAGCATTTTTTAATTGGTTTAGTGTTGATTTTTGATTGCATCTTAAGGATGGAGAAGTAGATGAAATTATGTGCGACTTTGATGAGCCCGAGACTCTTACCAACTAGATTACACCTTGGTGAAGTTAAGAATATGCTTATTCAAGGTGAAGCTGGTGCTTTTTATATCTTCTAGGTTGAGGGAAGTTGATCTTGATATTCAAATGTTCTCTGAAATGGGTATCATTGATGTATTGAGTTCAAATTTTGATTCCATTATTTTTATTAAAATTTTCGGTTGTTTATATCTTCTAGGTTGAATTTTAACGGGTTATATGCTATTTTTAGGGGTTGAATAATTGCTGATGGATTTAATATTGGTGGCGAAGTGTGTAAGTGGTGTTCGTGATGCTGATGGTGCTGTTAGCGGTAGTGTTGGAGGTGCATGTGTTGGTATTGTTGCTACCAAAAGGTGGTGGTGGTATCTTAATAATAACATAAACTTTGATGTAAGTGATGAATCTTGCAGATAGGTTAAGTAATTATGGATTTGTTGTTTTGATTACTGAGGTATATATTGGTTTGCTTCTAACTGGAAGCAAGTACACCTTAGGATGATGATGATAAAAGATGATCTCGAAAATGAGATTTCGTTTTTGTTATTTATTTTTGGCAGTGTAGAGTTTCCCTTAAATGTTCAGCATTGTGTTAATATTGATTGGTCAATTGTTTTATTTTCATTGTTGATTACAACTTAAGGCTGCTGGACATACGGATTGCATTAAAGTCTATAACAGGTGTAGACAGTAGACTCATTTGATTCTTGATTGATGTAATTGCTTATATCTTTCTTTGGATGTAAGCTGATTGTGTTGTTTCATTTAATCAGTGCGCAGAGGGGAAAACCAATAAGAGAGCCAGGATTTTCCTTATTAATAAGAGGATAAAACAAAGTATAAAACCTCTAAGTACCTTTTGATGATTTTTTGACCTACAAAGACATTATGAAGTCTGAAGTATAATACAAAGGTAAAACCGATTACTTTTTGTTTATTTGTTGCAATTCAAATTCTCCGCCTTCAGTAACTCACTTTAACTTGAAATACGTCATTCAACTAAAATAATCCAATTCATGTTCCATTTCGTTAGTTCGAAATATTCACTTATGAACCTTAGCATCTATTCAACTTCGTTAGTTCACAATATTCCCACAACTAATTATTGGGCTTCTCCTTGCTTGTTCTTTTCAGAAAAAGGTTAAGATAGATGGAGAGTATGAAGAAAATATCGAGGTAAACGTTGTACTACTTTTGTTTTCTATTGGAGACATCTAGGCAGAATTTTTTTTTTCACTAGTAGTTATCATTTGTAACTTGTAGGCTTCCGATGAAGACTACTCTGTTGAACCCAGTAAAAGTTGAAGGTCCTTTTGTGCCCTTCCCGATGTTGGTAATTTACAAAAAACTACAGGATACCGTATCTTTAGTGCCCTGTGCTCTGAAGGTAAATTTAGCTCCTGATAATGTTATGCAGTGATGTTTTCCAGATGTTTGTCTTTTTGCCACTAGATGTTCACCAAATGTATCTTTTTTTCTTCGATTTTTGCTATTCTTCCTCACAGTGCCTCATATATAGTACATGTTATGGAACAGGGTGGCATCTCTTCTGTTGTAATTAGCGCAGTTGAGGTCTCGTTTCTACTTTGGATACAGATTGTTGCCTGGTGATGGGGTTTATACAGAAAAAGATGAATTGGGCAAGATTAATGGAATCGACTTCTGCAACATGTTTAAAATGGTTCAACAAATCTACTTCAAAGTGATATCCTCCAATGCATTTGAACTTTGTAAGACTAATTTTTCAATTATTCTTTGTGATGCTTGCTGGATGCAGGGCTGGGATTACACCTGTTCAGAAAAGGAGATTTACTGAAAAGAATAAAGAGATGAAGTGGCAGAAGCAGGGTTACAATTCTCAGTAATTTAGCTTTTGTGCTTATGCCAATCCACAGATGAAGGTTGTGAATCATTCCACGGAATATTACGAGTACAAGTGTTTGGTGGTGGGGTGGTGAGTAATAATTGTGTTTTGTTCCTAATTACCATCTTATTCGGGCCCAGGGAGTGTTGTTCTAGTTTTGAAAAGGACACAATTAGATGCTACCATTCTGCATTCCATCTTTAAAAAAAAAAAGCCTTTGAAGCATCAACTCATGTTATTAGATATCTTCCCTTTCTAAATGCCTTTGCATATGGTTGTCAAAACTCAAAATCATCTAAGTGAGATAATTTTCCTTCATTGTTTTCAATAATTATCTTTTGTTGCTCTTTGATTCTCCGTTTGTACTTTGGTCCATTACAATGTAACTGTTCTCAGAGCAAGAGCATGTTAGAAGTATAACAATGAGATAGTGTAGAGTTCATTTAAGACTCGGTAATGAAGAATTGTCATGCTAATATGAACCCAATCCTTGGTGTTGAGACCTCAGAGATGGGAATACTGAAAACCCCACCATTTCTTTCTCATGTTTTGTTTTAAGGAAGCTTGGGTGACATTGGCCGATGAATCTTATAATGTTTATTGTGTTATTGCATCGTCGGCACATGTTTGTTTTGCATTCTCTCATATATTAATTTGTTCGTCTGTCGTATTTATTGTGATGATGAAACCAAACATGCTAACAATATATGCTTAACTTATCTATGAGGAATTTGTGATATGATTAGTTACTAATCTTCACTACTTCGCACTTTTTATCCTCCATTCTGTATCTTGTGCTCGAGATATGTCAAGGTCGTGAATTAATGAACTAGTTACGTTTCATATACTTTCTTTGTGTCGTTGTGTCGATGTTGGACATAGGCAGATAAAGAGATTGACATCGTATTGGTTAGGATACCAACCTTTTATAGATCACTGTCGTCTCATGTTCAAGATTGTTAGAAATAAAGATGTATTAATTATGAATTGTATCAGGATTTGGAATAATGTGGAGAGTAGGTGGGAGAGCCTCCAATCCTAGATTTAGAAGAAGACGCAAAGCAAGGCTATGGAGCTTCACCGCCGATAGTTATAGTATATTTCATAGAATTATTGGTGCTCATATATTTCTTTCCCTGTCACACTGGGTAAGAATTACTCGATCCAGTTTATTTCTTATGTTAGTGCACAAATTTTCATCTTAGCTTTGGTGAGTAATCTATGTTTTGACGTTTGTTTATATACTGGAATATGATTTATTGATTTGTTTATTTTTTTGAAGTTACTGGTGTCCTGCTTTACAAGAACACATGAAGATTACTTCACAAGTATGTATTTCTATCTATTCCTATAAATATGATTACTTCACGTGTATGTCTCTCTATCCATTCCTATAAATATGATTCATTGATGTTTCGATTATCAGTTGATGAATGATAAAGTTGCCTAAATCTCTGTTTTTTTTTTTCGGTTTCCCTCAGTGATAAAGTTTTCCAAATATCCATTTCAAGCTTTGATAATGTGCATGACATGGTTATTGTTTTTATAAGCATTTTCTTGAGTATTGTGACCTCCCCACAGTAATCAGCTGATAGCCGAACTTATTTTTATTGTGCAGGTACACCATTATGAAGTATGGGATAAGTTCTAAATCATCATCAGACTTTATCATTTTGTTGTTTAATCAATAGTTTACTAGTTCATCGTTTTGTAACCAAATTCTAGAACTTAGTTACCTTTCTTGTAAGGTTTACATCGGTCAGAACTCAAGATTATAATGATTTTTGTGTAATTTGAACCCAATGAATCAATGAATGTTAAATTGAACAAGTTTAATTTGATTCTCATTTGAATTATAATTTGAGTTTGATTTGATTCACATTTGAGTTTCATTTTCAGATTTAGTCGATTCAAATCGTGACGGCATGTACCAATCAATCAGCTTTTTTTTATATCAAGATCTATATCTATGACTGATTGAAGACAGTCATAAAGTTTTGACCGTTAAAATCGGTCGTTAATATAAGATTTTCAACGACTCCCAGAGACACGTCATAGTTGAAAAAGACGCTCAAACAGCGACCCTTTCTTCGACCGACAAAGCAAGACATAGATACGAGTTAAATGACTTGCTTTGTCGGTCGCGAAACTGCTGATTTCCACTAGTGCAGGAGATGGGATTGTTGCCAAAGAAAAGACAGAAACCAGAAGTAGACCTTCTGTCATCAATAAAACCAGCCCAATTAGCATCACTATATCGCTGTAATACCTGCAGTCCTTTGGAGAAGAATAAGCCATGATCCAAAGTACCCTTAACAAACCTTAGAATTCTTTTTGATGCAATCATATGAGTGGAAGTTGGTTGATGCATATCTTCGACGTAATTTGGTTGACTTGCAAAGCACAATTCAGGTCTAGTCCATGTAAGGTATTAAAGAGCACCAACCAATGATCTATATTCTGTAGGGTTAACCAAAATATCACCATCATGTGCACTTAATTTTTGAGTTGATGAAGCAGGTGTGGAACAAATCTTGGCACCAACCATGTTGAATTTATGTATAAGATCTATTGCATACTTGGTTTGGCTAAGAAACATATGGAAGAATTCTTTTTACCTCAAGACCCAAGAAAAAATGTAAATCACCCAAATATTTGATGGGAAACTGTTTGCTGAGTGATGTAATTAGAGTTGCACAGCTTGAAGCACAGTTCCCAGTGACAATAATGTCATCCACATAAATGAGAATCACAGTGATTATCTTGCCAGATATATGAACAAACATGGATGTATCTGCAGATGATGCTTTGAAGCCAAGAGCTAATAGTGCGGCTTGTAGTTTTGTCATACTGTGCTCTAGGTGCCTGTTTAAGGCCATAGATAGATTTGTTTAGCTTCGCAAACATAGTCTGGATGGTCCTTGTCCACAAAACCAGGTGGTTGTTGCATAAATACCTCTTCTTGAAGGTCACCATGCAAGAAAACATTGTCGACATCTAGTGAGTAATCTTCCGATTAAAGTGAATCAAGCTAATGCAAGAAGCAATATGATTGTGGTAGGTTTTGCCACCGACTAAATGTATCATTGTAGTCTAGACCTCTTGTTGGTGAAATCCCTTTAGCCACAAGTCTGGATTTAAGCTTCTCAATAGTGCCATCTCGCTTCTTTGTTTCACTCAACACCCATTTGCATCCAACAACATTCTGGGTTGGGAGAGGGAGCTTCTAGTATCCAAGTACCAACATCTTTAAGTGATGTGTGTTGTTGCAATGATTTTCTCCATTTTGGGTCTTTGTTGGCTTGAGTGAAGCAAGTAGGTGTGGAGTGGTAAGTGTTTTTGAAGAATAGCGGGTGAGATAGGATGATTAGTGGCTAAGAACATTTTGGGTTTGAAGATTCTGATTTACCCCTAGTTAGCATTTTGTGATCATTAACAATAGGAGGAGATAAACAAAGTGCAGAGGAATAGTATTTGTAGGAGCACTGATGGTTGGAAGTGAAGGGGAATCAGTGGATATATCATGAGAGTTTCCAGAGTTAAAAGTGTCTTGAGTAAGATTGCAATAAGTGGGTGAGGAACTAGTGACAAGAGTAGAATAAGGAAAGATATGTTCATTGAAAACTACATGTCTATAAATATAAACTCTCCCTGAAATTGGTTCTAGACATCTGAAACCTTTTGCTTGTCACTATAACCAAGAAATACACAATGGAGGCTTCTTGGAGCTAGTTTGTTAGGTGTATATGGTTTTAACCAAGGAAAAGCATGAGCACCCAAAGCACTTGAGATTTTCATAATTGAGCTTTTTGTGAAATAGTTTTTCAAAAGGAGATTGAAAGTTGATAGACTTTGTAGGTAATCTATTTATAATGAAATTGGCAGTGAGAAAGGCATCAACCCAAAAAGACTCAGGAAGATGTGCTTGAATTAGAAAAGTTCTACCAATATCTAGCAGATGTCTATGTTTGGCTTCTGCAACTCCATTTTGTTCAGAAGTGTGGGGAAAAGTAATCTCATGCTTAATGCCATGAAGAGCAGTGAAACTAGCAAGTTCAGAGTTGATAAACTCCCCACCCCCATCAGACCCGATGGTGCTAATATTTAGAGATAAAAGATTTTCAATTTGAGCTTTAAAAGTGTAGAATACAAATTTAAAGTCAAATTTAGCATATAATGGAAAAAGCCAGCAGAATTTAGTAAAATCATCTATAATGTTGACATAATATAGATAACCACTATTAGATAAACTCGGGAGAGGGACCCCAAAGATCCATATGCAAGAGTTCCAACGGTCTAGTAGTGATACTAGAGGAAAGAGTAAATGGTGTTTATGGGATCTACCCAATTGACAAGTCTCACAAAATAAAGGTTCTTTTATTACAGACTTATTATCTAAAGAATTACACACACTCTTTGTAGTGTTTGAATGAAGAATGCAAGTCTCTTGTGCCAAATATCCGAGGAGATAGACTTGATGTGAAAGGCCTTATTGTCTTTAAGAGTAGTGGAGAAATGAATTGTATAGAGTCCATTAAGCCGAGGGCCTGCAGCTGAGAATCTTCCCACCGTGAAGATCCCGGCATGTAATAACCAACAGATAAAAAGGTTATAGTGCGGTGATTATCTCGTGGTAAATCTATGAATGCACGACGAAGCTTCAGAGGAAGCACTAGGAACATGGAGGATATTCTGTAGGGAAAATTGCCCTAATGGAGTTTTAAAAACAGAGTTACCAATGGAGGAAATAGGCATACCTTCACCACTTGCAGTTTGTATGTATTCATAGCCATCATAAGAAGTATAATCCTCAAAAGGTGCATTAGTTGGTGACATATGTTGATTTGCACCACTGTCAGCAAACCATGGGTTTTCTCCAAAAATACTAGCAGCAGCTAGCATAGCATGTAAATTCTGTGGTGGCTGCCTCCCTTGATAAGCAAAATTCAGACGATTTTTGCACTCATTTGCTTGATGATCTTTGCCAGGACATATTTGACATGGAATGGTATCACCAGAGATAGTAGATGGTGGAGGTGCTGAAGTGAAGACACCAGAAGGTCTCTGAAAGTAAGTGGGTGGAGGAGGTGCTGAATGAAATGCACCAGTTGGTCTCTGAAAGTGAGATGGATATCTACTAGAAGTATAGCCACCTCTATGCTGTGAAGAATATGGTCTTCTGCCTCTATAATTAGGACTATGACCTCCTCTATGTATTGGTGATGGAAAACGGTTGTTGTGACCAGAAAAGGTGGTCTATATGGAGTGAAGAAAGCTTTATTTTCATATTCAGCAGCAATAGACTTAGATCTAGCATTCAGTACAATTTCTTCACTTAACAACAAATTATGCAATTCAACACCGGTGACGGGGGGATTACGAATGCGAATGGAAGTTGCAAACGAATCATATGCGAGAGGTTAAACCAACCGTGAGTTGTAACAACACATTCACTATCGGCCACAACGAACCGATGCGCCTAACCGATCACAGATTTTTCTAATTGAGTTCAAATAAGTTGTGATAGAGTCATTACCAAGACGAAGTGACTAAAGTTTGTTTCTCAATTGAATGATGTGTGTACAGTGAAGCTCCGAGAGAACCGAGCATCAATATTGCGCCAAAGTTCTTGTGCCTACGTAGCTCCAACCAGATAAGGAACCACTGAATCAGAAAAGGTGGAATTAAGAAGAAGTATAATAGTTGAATCTTCATCCCGCCCGATTGATGTAGGCCGGATTTACAACGTTGTTGGTTTCATTGGGTCTTGAATTGTATTTGTGGGGACAAACAGAGCTCCATCCAAATAAACAAGAATTCGAAATTTGTTGAATAAAGCTAAAATTAAAGATCGCCAAGTGAGGTAGTTATCTTGATAAGTTTCAATTGAATAATACCAATCAATTGATTTAAAGGAGTTTCAAAAGAGGTTGAAGTAACCATTGTAAGATTGAAAAAGGTTTCTCGATAGATTGAATCACGAAAGTAAATCGATGAAAAGTAAACAAAGAATTTCGAAAGAAGATAAGTGATTCAATGATAAACGAGATGGATCCAGAAATTAGGGTTGGAAAAATCTCCATTGATGGAGTAGGTGAAAACTTGGATCGAGTTTTGACTTGTGATACCAAGGTAGAAGATGGTATTCAAATTAGAAAAGTTACAGACAAGCAGACAAGAGTGCATGCATATAAAGCAGTAGCATAACAGAAAGATACAGGACTGACCAATAGGAACACAACAGATGTCACACTATGAAAGAGGAAAAACTAACCAATAAGGACATTCCTAGGTGTAATAGTACAGATAAGCAAATTAACCACTATTATCAAATACGCATGGTTTGAACACCCAAATAAAACCTGGTAGGAACTACAGCCAGATTCTCCCGGGTCAAGCCACCCCCAAATCAGCCCAAGTCCATGTTTTCATAGCCTATTCTATATAGGTCCATAAAGTGTGTGATTTTAGGCTTAAGCCGTGGCCGAGAAATTGCTCGAAGCTGTGGTTTGCACCAAATGTCTAGTTCCGCCACCGAATAAAACCGCATAATGTTTGGAACGTAGACAATGAAATAATAGCAAACCTATATATGTACGAAGTTTCTTCGTAATTTTTTCTCAGACCGGAGAGTGTAAAGTTTCTAAAACTTAGCAAAACAAATAAAGTAATGTGCATTTTTCTGTTGTGGCATCTAGAAATTTACATGTTTCATTCACATTGTGTTACGAAAATATATACGTTACTAGGTGACATGAGTTAATGTGCATAAGATACCTTTGGAGTCTTCTATTTCTGGTAGCCCAACATAAGTATCCGAATTAAGCATTACGAGGCTATCCACAAAGGAAAAGGCAGTAGCATAGGGCGAATCCTGCTTAGCACAGGCCTTCACATTTTTGGTTGTTCCAAGCTTTAGGTCATACAAATCCAGATGATAATCAACATCAGTGTCATATCCAAATAAAATCTCACCATTCTTGACAAACTGAAGTGGACCCAACAGTGTAGAGAAACGGGAGATAGTATCTTGGTTAACGGTAATCTCTTTACTAGGGCTAAGAGGAAGCCCGATGATGTATTTTAGAGAGTTTAATTTATTTTAATAATAATTCTCTTGGGTCCTATATTCTCGTTTATCATGATAACAATTCTTTTTACGTGTCGCATTTATTTTATTTTAATAACAATTCTTGGGTCCAATGATATGGTGTTAGCTTGCTTTTAATTTTAAACATCATAAACTCTCTTAGGAAAGAATAGAGCTTGATTGAAAATGTGAACACTATGTTGTAAAACAGATAACGCTATACCTGGCTGCTATTTGCAGTTTACACAATATGTTGTTGTAGTTTGAGATTGTAAACAGTCCTTTGAAAAGTGTAGGACCCTTGTGGAGGGGCGTTTAAGGTCTCAATGCAGTTCAACTTAGTATATTGTACAACTAAACAACAAATTTGGTGGCTTTAGCTTTCTATTCTAATCCAAGTAAAACAAGTTGTATATGATGGAAATGATTGCAATGTGATCATAGTTTAGAAGTGTCTGTAAGCTAGATCTAACTTAGTTTACTTTTAACTGTACGTTTCTAAGTTGTGCTTGCATTGCTTATTGTCCTTTTCTTTTGAGTTTTGCATTTTAATGAAATTGCGCTTACTTCGCTTTGGACCAATATTTCCCTCCTATCCACAAAATCAGTTTGAAATTTGATGTGTGTTTGTCTTGGATGCCAAAGTCAAGATGCTTATTCTCTTTATCGATTCCATGCAAGGCTAGTCAATGTAAAGAAGTTGGAGAAATAGCAAAGATATTCAACATAAAATGGTCATGTTGAAACACTTAAAAAGAAAATGAAACTAAGGAATGAGAATGAGGTCTCCAATAGACAATTACCAAAATTTGAGTACAGATACTAGTAAGCTTTTATGCAAATTGTAGTTTACATTCTTACAATAGTCATCAGTGAAATGGTATGTGATGAATCCAGAGTTGCAGAGAAGTAATATAGCAGGAAAAGAAGGGAGTTTGCTTGAGGGGTTGAGTTGTGTGAAGTGGTGTGTACTTGTACTACCTTTTGGGTACTTGTGAATGGAATTATCAACACAACCAGAGTGCTGGCCTGGTGGTGTATATGGGTTGTTAACCTATGTTTTATAGGTGGTGGTATCGATTCTTACCATCCACCAAGTTTTTTCTTCTATTTCTTTCTTTCATTCTATTGGGAACTTTCCCGCCCAATAAAGAACTCCTCTAAACATATTTGTGGTCTTTGGATAATATGTGCATTGAAAGTTATAATATCATATTATAAGATCAATATCTCTCGCCTTCATTCTCCACGCCGCAGGAGCACGAGGGTGGTTTCATGGATACTTTCCTCACCAAAAATCACAGACATACAAATTTGAAGTTCAGTAGCCGCTTACCATCCCCAAACAGATGGGCGCATAGAGGTGGTAAACCGTTCTCTTTGGAAACTTACTTCGTAGCTTGGTGGGTTCGCATACTAAACAATGGGATCAACATTTGTTTCAATCGGAGTTTGCTTTCAACAGGTTACTCATAAGAGATCGGTTTTAGTCCTTTAGGTTGTATGTGGGTTTAACCCTCACCTGCTCCCTTGATCTTGCACTGCTCCGGACTTGCACACAGACATACTGGCTAAACCTTAATTCAGAATCTCGCAAAGAGATTCTTGATGCTACCGCTCGAACCTGGTGGTTTCTTCGACGAAATATAAAGCTGCTGCTGATCAACATCGTCGCTATGTTGAGTTTCAAGTTGGAGATTTTGTTTGGGCTGTGCTTACCAAAGAACGTTTTTCAGCTGGGACATATAATAAATTGAGTCCTCGCAAGGTAGGTGTTTGTAAGGTAAAATTACTCCTACCCCGAACACAGAAATTTGTATGATGATTTTGCTGATAATCGATTCCGTGACTCCGATCTTCAATCGATTATGGAGAGGGGGGAAGGGTACCTCGCAAAAACCCTCCGATGCTAAAGTCGCATTGTATTTTTCACAAGAGTTTTTGGTATGGAAGATCGTCTTACCTTTTTTTGTCAAACTCCTATTTATATGTGGCCATTTCCGTTTATTTCTTTGATTTTATGGCGTATATCAATTGCCATAACCGCTCCCGCAATGCCTCCCGCAATAACAGCCTCTCGCATGCCTCCCCGCAATAATACACTTGCATGCCCGCATGACTGGTGACATGGTTGCATGCCTCGGCTTCCCTTTATGGTTCCCCAATATCTCCAGAAACTTCCATTGGTGGTTAATGAATTATAATGGGGTGTGGACAACCAAAGGTGTAAGAGAAAAGGTGGCAAAACAGGCTGAAATATCCTTAGAAAAAATACGAACCGGGCGAAATATCCGGGACACGGGACTAACCTACATCGTGCAACACCGAATCAAATGACCAATTAATCGCCGAATAATCGCCGATCCTTCGACCAATCGCTCGACTTCCCAACTAATCGCCATCAGCTTCCGATTGCACTCTTCGTTGTCGGGACGCGGCGATCGACGGCACGCCACGCTATCTTTCGCGACGTGGCCCTCTTTCCCTCGCCGACATGGCGCCCGCTAAAGCATCATCTTGTCCGATGACGTAGCCCTCACAGATGACGTCGCCCGCCACGCCATCACACATTACGCCGACGCAAGATCGATCACGCCATCACTCTGCTGACGGGCGCTTGCTGTGTTGACGTGTCACATCTACGTCATCACACTCGTGACGTGGCGCCAATGACGTGCTGTTTTGATGACGTGTCACATGTGCCGACGTGGGCCATGATGTGCGCCACGGCCGGGTTGGTCGAGCCTAATGATGTATGACAAGATGTGATCGTGCTCCTAGTTGCTTGATTTGAACATATGCACATGGGATTCCTTGTGAGGTGTTTGTTAGGCCTAGTTAGCCAAGGCCTCTTGGGTGTAACGAGGGAAGCACCTTAGCCCAATGAACCTCTTGCCAACAGTAGAGCTTTGAGGCCTAGGTTAGCCCATTTATTTTGTAAAATAGGGACAAACATCGCCTCCATCTTAATCCATAACCTCGTTATGGGTTAAGGTTCTGTCTCTCCGATTTGCATTTTTTGGAGTGTTACATAATTTCGCCCGCGAACGTGTTGTTCGGAGTGCATGGTCCGCCCTGTGATGTGTTGAGGTGTGACATATAATCCGCCCAGCATGTTTTCGTCATGCCGCTCAATGCTTCGTAGGTGCACTCGCTGCATTTTGCTCATGCATGGAATGAAAAAGTTGAGTTTTTCTCGCTATCTTGAATTTGCGTAGGGGCCAGTTCCAAGTATTCAAGATGTGCGCAGAAGTTTAGGATGGTACATTTTCACGTGCCTCGGGATACGAAATGTTTGCCATATTTGTTGTTGCTCCAGACGATGGGGGATAAAATTGAGATAGGGTAAAAATGCTCGAACTGCACTCACCCTATCTACGAGGTGTCGAGACGCCGACACAGTAGACTCGAAATCCTGCATCACGGTCATTTAGGGCCGACCGTGATTCGATCATCCGCAGCAGCCTTATAATTAACACGAACAATATTGGATAAAGTCCGAATACCAAAATAATGTTGGAATTAAAATTTCTAAATTGAAATAACAAGATAAATAATGAATGTCACCAAAGCTTCGTTAAAACCTTTGAGGAAACCTGTGTGGGGACAAAACCATCAAAAAGGAAAAGTGCGCAGACAAGATTTGAATCTACCTCTAATGATAAAACTTTTTTCAAGTGGAACTAATTCCACGGCTTCCATGGCTTCGAATCCTCGCGCCGCGAGATTCCTCAAGTAGTAAGGATCCACGAGATGCCGGTCTATCCACTATGTATGGGCCTTCCTTAGCGCTCTCTCCGAGCTTCCTACGCTCTGCCTCCATTATGGACGCCGGTTTTCTTCAAGACATATTCCCTGGTTTGAACGACCGTCTCCGACCTTGCGATGATATCCTTGCCTGATTGCTCGTCCGATCGGAACCAACCGCCGCAAGGTCGCTTCGTTTGTACTTCCAAGAACTCTTATCCAAAGCCATGAGGTCAGCGTTTTTTCCATACTTGATAAAGACGAGTTTTGTAGTCTTGAGTTACCTGCTGGCAACCGCCCGTCCCATACGCTAATGTAATGGAGAAAATCCGTGATCTTTTCAAGTTACTCATAGGGTTCATAAAACTCAGGAATTCTCTGCTCATTTTCCCACCAAGCTGAGGTTGTCCATAATAACTCGCTTGGTTGCTTCGCCTCGCTTGCTTTGAGCATAGTAAGGAGACGAGAAATTGTGGCGAATATTCAGGCCCTTGCAAAAGTCTTTGATTACTCCTGAATCGAACCGCTTCCCATTATCCGATATTATCGCGTCTGGGATACCGAACCTGCAGACGATATTCTCCCATATGAACCTTTTCACATCATGTCTGGTGACGTGTACCAGTGCCACTGCTTCGACCCACTTGGTGAAATAATCGGTAGCGGATAATACGAATCTGATGCCTCCAGGAGCTTTGGGGAGCGACCCGACGATGTCCAATCCCCACATAGAGAACGGCCAGGGACTAAAAACTGGATGTAATTCGTTGGAGGGTCTTTTCGGAATTGGAGCGTGTTCTTGGCATGGCACACATTTCTGCGCATATTCTTTAGCGTCTTTCTGCATGTACGGCCGGAAATACCCCGGGTAAGTATCCCGTGCGCGAGACTCGCGCCTCTAGAATGGCTACCATATATTCCCTCATGAGCCTCTGCAAGTATCAGTTGTCCTTCCTTGGCTGATACGCATCGCAAAAATGGCTCCAAAGCTACAGATTTGCGATATAATAGCACTTCGATCATTGAGTATCTCCATGAATTCCTTTTCACCTTTACAGCAAGTTTCTCATCTTCAGGGAGTTCGTCGATTGTCAGGTACTGGATGTAAGGTTGGCGCCAGTCTGTAACTTTTTCAACATGATTGCCAAAATTATCTATCGTTGGACTGTCAACATCCATATTGCCGCCGATGTTCTCAGTATCTCCATGTGCTGATGTAGCTTCCCTCTCGCCCCCACTAGCGTGTTCGAGAGCCATAACAAATTGGCTGTCGGAGATGCTAGGTAACTCTTGGAAATCTACTACAACGAAACGGGTGGAATCGGTTTCGATCGCGGAAGAAAGATATGCCAAAGCATCTGCATGCCTGTTTTCCAACCGCGGTCTCGCCCAATAGAGAATTGGTCGAAGTCATTTGCCAGCTTTCTCATATGATCCAAATACAGGGCAATTCTCTCTTCCTTGGCTTTGTAGGTCCCTAGAAACTGGTTGACCACGAGCATGGAATCAGTGACCAGCTTCACGTTCTTCGCATCTAACTGTTTGACAGCTTTTAAATCGATTATTGCAGCTTCATTGTTTGATGCTTGGAAACCCATCCTGGTCGCTTTCTCGATCCTCGAACCTTCGGGAGTAAGGATGACGCATCCAACTCCAGCACCACCAACGTTTGATGACCCATCAATAAATACAGTCCATAATGGTTTTGGTGTATCGATCTCCATTGCAGACTCGCCCCCAGTCTGATCAATGACTGGTTCAGTTGGTTTGAACAACTCCTTTTCTTCTCCAGCAACCGTTTCTATATCGTCCACAGGAAAATCTGCTAGCAGCAGCAGCCGTGGCGTGTCCTTTTTCTCGAGTTACGGTTTCGTACTTGATCTCATACGCCCCGTAAAATTTGACCATATGGCTAGACGATCCGGAATCATCAAGCACGTTCCAGGATTCTCTTCAGCGGGTATTCCGAGCATACTACGATCTGCCTTCCTTGGAAATAAGGCTTGAGGCGACGAGATGCGTGAAAAAGTGCAAGAGCTATCTTTTCAATTTTTTTATACCGTGTTTCCGCCTCGTCAAGGATTTATCGACGTAAGTAAACGAGTTTCTCATATGGGTTTGTAACAAACAGCACGGCACTCACAGCGTTCTCCGTTGCAGCCAGATATACTCCGACAGGTTGTCCAGTTTTTGGACTCACCAAAACTGGGGGAGTTGACAAATACTGCTTGATCTTATCAAAAGCCTTTTCGCACTCATCCGTCCAACCAAAATTCACTGTTTTCTTCAAAACATCAAAGAATGGCTTGAATCGATCCGACGATCGTGAAATGAAACGGTTTAAAGATGCTAATCGCCCCTCTAGCTTCTGGACCTCCTTTTTCGTGCTTGGGGATGACATTTCTATAATGGCTCAGATTTGCTCCGGATTCGCCTCAATTCCTCTGTGCGTCATCAAGTATCCAAGGAACTTTCCCGATGACAGCCCGAATGAACATTTTTCCGGATTGAGCTTCATACGATATTTCCTTAAGATATCAAACGTCTTCTGCAGATCAAGAAAATGCGATTCCTTTTGCTCGGATTTCATTACCATATCATCGATATATACTTCCATCGACTTCCCAATTAGATCCTTGAACATATGGTCTACCAAGTGCTGGTAGGTTGCCCCTGCGTTCTTTAGCCCGAACGGTATTACAAGTATAACAAGTAGACTCCTCTGTCGACTACTGAACGCAGTATGCTCTTGATCGTCCTCGAACAAAGGTATTTGGTTATACCTGAAAACCCGTCCATGAATGACGAGCTCTCCCATATCCTCGCGGTTGCATCCACCAAATCTCTTATCCGTGGCAGCGAGTACGGATCACTCGTACATGCTTTATTCAAATCGGTAAAATCGATACAGATACGAATTTTACCATTCTTCTTCTGAACGGTATCGACATTTGACAACCGACATGGATATTGCACTGGTCGAATAAAGCATGCTTCCAACAGTTTTTCGACTTCTGCAGTAACTCCATCCTTTTTACTTTGCGCCATATTCCTGATTTTCTGTCGAACAGGATGGAAATTCTCATCGATTTTTAGCCTGTGGCAGGCTACATTCGGATCTATCCCTGGCATCTCAGCAAAACTCCATGCGAAAATATCGGCATTTGCCCTTAGCAACGTA